>CM045585.1:12433327-13127782 GCA_024721215.1 Cheumatopsyche charites
AATTATTCATTTGTTTGATCCACTTTTGAATCTTTTGAAACGTTTTCATTTTTATTCTGAGTACTTTTTTAAAATGAATCGCATCAATAATACTAACATTGAATGATTTCATACAAAATTACCTTTCGGCAATACGTTTTAGGGCCAATCTTTTCGATAAACGAGTCAAGGTATATTTTCTATAGTTAGTTTAAAATAATCAGATTGCTTTTGTTTAGCTAAAAATTCAAAAGTTCAACCATAAGTTATAAAAATAGTGCTCAGTATTAGTGTACTATGTATTTCATATTTCACTCTTCCTCCATCTGTTTAATTTTCATTTCGAAATAAATATTGAAAATAATAACCGTAAATATACAACCCTAAAAAAAGCTTTATCTTGCAGTTCGAACAGATACATTTTCCAGCGAAATAAAAAGAAATTGTGAGAGGGTTGCAAAATGAGAATAAAAGCGTGCTCGTTTACTTAAATTACCCCCGATTCAAACGAAATATACAAAAAAAGCGAAAATCTCGCCTACAAATCAAACGCTTAACTTTTTTCAATTATGCAACATTAACGTTACTTAATTTCCTCTTTTCTTGTTTCAGATATAAGGTACGAGACCCGAAAAAAGTTCTTTCGACTTTTCTTCTTTAGAAAACTAGTGACAGCGTAAGTTATACACGTGTAACGAACGTGACCTTTTGATGTTGTAGCTTTTCGTTCCGTGCTAACCAGTGTGACATTTTCGCAATGAAGCATCGTCAGAATGAGGTCAAACTATTAATCGATACAAGTAAAGTGTATATGATTTTTTTCCTGAAAACAATAGATTCTTTCCCTCTGAAAAAATGCTGAAAAAAAGTGTATATTTCCATGGAACGCTTCCGCAGATTCCTCTCGCGATCTCGAGGGATTTTTTTTGAAATATTGTATTTTTTATTTATTGTCAGTTTTTTTAACTCTTTCCGAATAAGGGGTGAAGAATTAGGTCATAGTATTTTTAGAGCCATTCCAACTGTCGGTCTTAAAATATCTTCGGGTCATTTCCTTTCTTTATAGTACTATTCCGGATACATTTGTTCCATTTTTCATGTATCGAATGCTTTCTTTTGTATTCGAAAACACATGAGTGTTTCTATTTACAAATATAATTTAAAAATTCAATATCATATAAGCTGTAAGATATAACACATCATAAATCAAATCGAGCGTTAAGTCATTCGATACCGATGTTTACTCAAGATTTATAGTAATTGCCGATCTATTTAGTTTTTATTTACGCTAAGAGTTTCATTGTTCCTCCACCGTGGAAAGATTTAATAAAAGCAGTCATAAAAATCGGAAAAAGATCTAGAAAGACTATAAACTCCACGTCGGCTTAGACTTCTACCCTTTACAGTATCCGAGCTTAATTTCACAATAAAGATCGTTTCGCACTTAACATCATCGGATATCCGATCTTTGGCGATAAATCAATCCACGAACTGCGTCATTTCAACTAAATTAAGGTTATTTACTTGCAAACGGTCTATTGTTCCTAGATTGAACTTAAGATATCATATATATATCGATTATAATAAACTAAAATTTATAGATGATACTATTTCATTAGATATATTTTCGAATGTTTGCTTCGTGGGTAGTTAGTGTAGAAGCTGAACAACTTTATCATTAGAAGCCTTTTCAAAGCTCAAAGTGATTCGCCTTTGTACAATCAGCTCTGATACTAAGCATGAGTTGAAGCAATCCGACGTATTCGATAATTAATTTCTAGGCTGTAATTTAACTGACAGCCAATACATTCTGAATAGAAGCATACATGTTTATTTGAATCGATATTCAGTTATATTGTATAATTTCAAAATATCGATACTTATCAATCCTTTCACGTTCACATGTCGAGTTACACTTGACACTTCGAGATTTTTTTTCAATAGTTCTTATTGATATATTGTATATTTTAAATACATACCTGTATAATATAAAAGAGAACTGTAAGTAATTTTGGATAAATTTCTGAAATTTGTAATAAATGGGTGTAGAGTTTCTAAATGACGACTGAAAAGGCCAAGAAATACAAGTAACATTTTTTCCGAAATTGAGTTATGTAAAGGTTTCTATGCATGCTCAATTATTTGGTGGCAAAATAATATAAACGAATTTGGAACGTTTAATGAGATTTATCATCAAATCACTTTACCTCTTCCTAATACATGTAGGTACACAATCAACTTTGAGTGCGCTTTTCTCGAAATCATCACGAAGTCACTTATAAAATTTACCTTTTTAGTCATCAAATATCAGTTTCAAATGCAATATTACGTACCTCACTCGAAAAATCATGGAAAATTCTAAAAAAAATTGCAAAAATGAATATTACACATATATAAAATTTATCCATAGTGTTCAGAATTCCTTACAACTCTGTATAGAAACAAGTACAATAGATATGGATAAACTGGGTGAACTTCCTCGCACATTTCCAATATCCCTATTGTGCGGTTTTCCGGGAAATGTGGGAATTTTACACGGCGAACTCAGCTTATTGTTTACACCACTCGAATGGCTCAATATTATCTCCACATTAAAAGGCTGTGTTAATTAATTGGAAATTGCGCTGGCGCGGATTCGATATTGAATTATACAGGATGAGTCGAGACACAAAATGGGATCCGACGTCGTAATAACTTTCGATGAAATTTTCGCGAATGGATTTAATTTGAATATTTTCATTTTTCGAAGGCTATGGAAATTTGTTAAATAATAATGAAAAAAAGTTTTATATTATGTAATGAAATTTGTTTCATCCTGTATTTGTAAACAACGCTGAACTGAATTTGACGCAAGTATGTATTGACGAACTGTTAGCGAGAGACGCTCATTATCTCGTGTTTAATCGATCGTAACTTGCTTTGTATTAACTTTGTAAGAAGTTTATCGTTATTTATTTATTTAATTATTATTAAATGTATTGATACTCAATTATCCTTTTCTTTTCGAATTCTAATCAAGCATCGTAACAGTGAAACCTGACTTGGAATGCACAATCGTTTTATACCGCAATGCTGCGGGCTTAAACTTGAGAATTTTGCTAAATTAAACTTGAATTAAGTAATAAGTGCTCTTTTATTATTCAGCCGGCTCAAATTTTAGAGTTCCTCTTCGAAAAATGTTTAAATCGGTATTTAACTTGTTTTGTATAGTTTGTATTGCTTATGGTTAAAATATCTTCATTGGATTTGATGCTTTATGCATCGCTTATGAAATATCTTGTTTTCGAAAGTTGTCCAAGATGAGATATTCAGCGTATTACTGAGAAATTGTATCCGTAATTATTGTTGAATTTATTTGCGGGTTGTGTACACGAATTGTTGATAAGTAACAGATATTTGAATAAACAAGTTTGTTTGTACGCTTCTAGGAAGTTAAATATTCATAACGCTTAAGCTATTTTTGAATTAAAATATCAGTACTAAAATAAATTCCATTACGTATATTGGCTAAAAGTCAATTGATAGAGTAGCAGCATAAAACGTTTGTATATGCCGTAGTCTTAAGGTTTTTCGTAATGTCAAATCTTAGTGAGAGTCATATGTAACATTTCTTAATTAATATGATGGATCGATTGTTTCTTTCAAATATTTTACTCTGAAAAAGTGTTGATTCAACTCTTTACGAAACGGTTCCTAAAAATGTATTGATTGAATTCGACCCATTTTAGTATCATCTTTCATGCACATTACTCTTCAGAAATTTTAACTTTAACAGATGTACCTCGTCAATATCGAATAAATTCTATCGATTTCAGCGCCACCTTTCATACATTGATATGAATCTTCGGGACTCTACTTCTTCACTTCAAATTAATTGAAAACAAAAAGTTTGCAGTGCTTTTATGACGACTCAAAAGGCCAAGGGGTACAAGTGGTTTTGCGATGATTTCGAGAAAAGCGCATTCAAAGTTGACCATGTACCTACATGTATTAGAAGAAGGTTGAGTGATTTGATGATATATCTCGGCACACGTTCCGAATTCGTTTGTATCCTTTTGCCACCAAATATATGAGCGATTCCAGCGCATAACTCAATTTCGGCAAAAATATCACTCGTACCCCTTGGCTTTTTCAGTCGTCATATATATCTAATATAAAAAAAATCAAACGATACCATTCAATGAAACACACAATACCGAAACGGCGAAAAGAGCAGCGGGTACTGCTAAATGCGAACCCGTTAACATTTTTCCGTCGCCGGTTCCAGTTCCGGTTAACCGGTTATGTGCGGATAGTGGGGAACCGGTTAATTCCCCCGCAAAAAGCCACGTGCTTCCCGTTTCACCGGAAATACTCCATTTCGAACGGAATCCGCGGCGCGATTTCCAACTGCATGCTGTGCGATCGTATGCGAGGCTAGTTTCGGTTTTAATTAGAAAATTCCGTCTGTGTTATTTCGTTTTGAAGTTTTCATTAGAGGTGTATCGAATCGAGCTTCGTACTTAACAAACGTTGTTCATGTCTAATTAGACCTTTGATTATCAACGAGTGCTCGTTGTGTATTGTTTTTTGTACTAGTGGATGCATTTATGCAAGTTAACGATAGTTTTGTGATTGCAAATGCCGATTTGCCACTTGAATTGTATGAAGATTGATTATTTTCATTCGATTATGAGCTATTACAGTAACATAGCATCAAACTGGACAGACTAAATTGAACTTTTATTATATTAATACCATCTCTAGATTAAACTAGACATTCATCGTAAACGAATAAGGGCTAAAATAACTCATAAGGCACAAATATACACACTTAAATTCGTTTATAAAATACTTACTTTGACTCAATATTGCTAAA
The DNA here is from genome assembly GCA_024721215.1 of Cheumatopsyche charites. Taxonomy (NCBI): domain Eukaryota; kingdom Metazoa; phylum Arthropoda; class Insecta; order Trichoptera; family Hydropsychidae; genus Cheumatopsyche; species Cheumatopsyche charites. Next base: position 12,438,165 of record CM045585.1, read on the forward strand.
AATTATAGGCTTTAGTCGGTTTGTAAGCTATTCTAATTAAGTTAAGTGGATAATGCATAATATTTGCTGCAGCTGGACTACCAAAAAGCTCTCTTAAAAACTATCAAAAGATCGCAATATCGTTGTTTATTGAAAAATCGAATGCAATTGTAAAATGCAATAAAGTTAAAACCTTCCCAGACGTACTTTGCTCGCTGAGTAGTGTTTAACTCTGGCTTAGCTCTGAAAAGCTTCACTGCCAAAATATCATTAAACACTATTTATATGACGATCGAAAAGACCAAGGGGTGCAAGTGACATTTTCCTCGAAATTAAGTTATGCACAGGAATCACTTCTATGCACTTCATTTATTTGGTGCCAAAAGGATATAAATGAATCCGGAACGTGTGCCTTAATATACTCGTATCATCGAATCTCTCGAACTCCTCCTAATACACGTAGATACACGGTCAACTTTGAACGCGCTTTTCTCGAAATCACCGCAAAGTCACTTGCACCCTATTGGCCTTTTCAGTCGTCATATACGATTCAATTTACAATCGAAAAACCATTTCGAAACAATCGACGTCCGCCTCGTCTCGAAATCGGATTAAACGTCGCTCAGCAGTGCATTAAATTCGCGAACGGAGCTTGGCACTGTTTGGCTTTGACCAATTCCGTACACAAACCGTATTTGTCGTCCCGGGTGTAATTAACCGACTAAAGTTGCCAACTTCGGCATATTCGTTACAAGCCGTCGCAGACACCGACGGCAATTATGCTCGTCTCCGAAGTTTACACGAAGCCTTATCGTGGAAGAGCCTCGTCTGCACCGAGGGTCAAATTATTGCATCGGGTCGGGGTCGTAATTCGCGCTGTATACTGTTAAATGGTGGTTTATTTAGATTAATTTGACGTGGAAGTGATTTATACAGAAATTATTCTCGAAAGGATCCAATAGGACTCGAATCCAGGACTATGACAATGTTGTAATACTGAGTAATTGATTGGTTATAATCAAAGCATACTGGGCCCATAACCTGATAAGTATATAATCTGTAAATGTGTAAATAAAACAACTATTTCAGTGGAATTATGGCAAATTAGACATAAGTTACTAATTATTTTGGCTTCTTCATACGTTTCATAAATGAAAAGGCACTTTAAAAATACTTTAAGATGATCAATGTTGTCTCGATATTTTCATTTTGTATCGATTACACTGTTCACATATGGCTATTTTCATTCATACTACCGTTGAATTTTTACTCTAATGTGTCATCCACACTATGTTAATGACAAAAGTCGTCGACTCGAGCTATCGATTGATTTCCAACTCTATCAGATTCAATTTGAAATAACTCACTTTAATCAACTTGAATCCAGCAGTTTCGAAACCTTATGTGTAAAAAGTTACCCACTCGAGTCAACATATCTGCACCTAGTTCTCTCTTTAATATGCAAAAAAGCTCAAAAAGCAACAACAACATCTATATCTAAACACTGCCCAAATTCAATTCAATCGATCGAATCGACTTGACTCTCAATTAAACAGCCACATATACATAGATACACAAGAACGGCAACAAGCCGAGTTTCGCAGCAGCGAATTCGGCTTTGCGAAGCGAATGCACTTAGCCACCGTTGGCCGCAAATAACGTGACAGGCACAGCCCATTTATGGCACTCCGGGGAATGGCTAATGCGACACATATGCGGTTCGCATTTCCTAATATTCTCTACGTGCTCTTAGCGGACGGGTTACATGGTCAACGTGCCCATCGTATATAATCGAAACCTACCCTACGTGGTGTTTTCGGATCTGGATCGTGTTCAGTTTAAGGGTGGTTTTGTGGTTTTGGAGTCAGCTCTGGTTGAGATATGCTATTTACTAGTTTTTGGTATGTTCCTATTATAATTTATCTAATTTGTATCTATCAGTCTATACATACGCTGTATGTTTTATATGGAATTCTAGAGTAAATAAGAGAAAATCTTGAGTGTCTATTATAATAATAAAGCATTTTATTTAGAGCTGATCTTTTCATATCTGGTTCGAGATTGAAACGATTTTAAACTACACGCAGTTTCTTTTACTGTGAGATGTCAAAATCTGAAGGAAAGAGATGGATGTATGTATTTCTGTATGAACTTGAGTATATCTATCTCTTTCAGCGGCTGTTTTGACAGCTTATAGTTGGAAGTAGTATGTGTAGTTTGAAATCGTTTTATTCTCAAACTAGAGGTGAAAAGATTGGCCCTTAGTAAATGAGTATTATGCAAATTACAAACGTCATTGACTCGAGTTATTAACTCACCTTCCCCCCTACAAATCCAAGAATTTAAGATGAAAGAACTCGCTGATTGCAATCGACTTAAATTTAACAGAGTCGAGAATCTGCGAAAGGTAATTCGATAACTTGAGTCATCGACATTTGTCAATTAAATAGTGTGGATGCTGCATTAGATTAGTACTTCACATTTTTTTTTTTTTTATAATAATATTAAATCTAAAAAAGTGCGTTGATGTAAAAATATTAACTTTATATTGACCTGTTTTCGACTCAAATGATATTTTTATGTAAAGTATAGATTCACTTTAAGATAAAACACATAAAAACTTTAGTTTTCTTTCAAACATATAAAAATAATTCGATCATAACTCGAGAGATTTTTCGAATATTGTGCTCGAATTTAATCGAAGTCCCATCTCGGCTTCGGAGGGATACATTTTTGATTATCAAACGAGCTCAACTTTGATGTTTTCGAATCAAAATAATATTACACGCATTTACGTCTTGTACATTATGCATCGTTCTGCGAAATTTTTACGATTCGATATATTTTACGGTGGCCGTGGATTCGGAGCTTTCGCAGAATTTATATCTTTTTATGGTGCGCCCGACTTTCATCGTATTTTACGATTATGTTCGAGCGTTTTCTATCAACCAATTTTTTTCCTCGGACAATTTTTCTGTCGCATCGAAGGGCCGATATATCATTTTCTTGAAGGGCCGGGAAATTCGAAAACGCACCAGATCCGAATTGACGATCTTCGCACGTCGCATGTGTAGTTTTCCTCGTTTCGATATGATATTGACCTAAAAACGTAGATATCTTATACGTTATATAATATATTACTTTCATCTAATGATGTGTTTCAACTTTGCCGAAATTTTGTCTTCATACATAATATATTTTATCTTCATCTATTACAGACAAAATAAGATTTTAACTAACAAATTCATTGAAAATATAATGCACATTTCTTTCAATACATTTTTAGCGTATTTGCACCTTGCCGCCGGCATAAGCTGTCGGCATAATGTGGATACGCCACAATAATATTATAGTATATCTGACCAATTTCTATCTCGCATTCTCAAAGTGTGGAGCTTAACCTTGATAAAATCGCCACAATAAAGAAAGGTCACATAGAAAGAATCATATCCAACATAACTCGATACGCTCAAAATGGATTTTCCACGATTTTCCTCTTCGGAAAAACAATACTCACGGGAAAAACCAGAGTGAGAGTAGCGAGTGTGAAACCGTGTCGACGTTTTGACAAAACGACGCAGAAAATACAAAAAAAGGTACCGTTGAAATAGTAAAAGAGATCGATTTTTTTCAATCCGCCTTAAAAAGGATCTCTCTTTCACCTGAGCTCTGAATTTTTTCATGGAATTGGCATTTCAGTGTGGAAGGTCGAAGACTTTCCCCTAATTCTCGAACGATTTCGCGTAAATGGCATTCTCGCGATAGTCATAAGGCTCCATGTAAATTCCCGATCGCTCTTTTTATGTATTTTTTGTCTTTCGATAATTGAAAGGAAGGATTTTTCAGTCTGAGAGGCGTTAAATTGTCCGGAACGATCTTTTTGAACCTTTTGTGTAAGCTTCAATTCGATTCGATCTTTCAATATATAATTTAACTCAATGTAATAAATTCATTTGAATTTAACATATTGTAACAAATGTGTTCGTAAAAAAACATAAATGTGTAAAGTGTAACGATCTAAATTAAAAGTTTCAAAGATTTAATGTGTCGCTTAGCGACGTACGCTTTAATATGAAAACTTAAATTATTTTATCACGTACCATATTTCAAAGTTTACGTTTCTCGTACGTAATAATAACGACTAGCGCGAAAACAACCGTAAGAATTGTGAAATATTCTTTCGAGTCGCAAGAAGATGATAATAGTGAGAGGAATGACGAAAAAAAGTGTCCTTTTTAAAAATTAAACACGACAAAAAATGCGACAGCTCACGTTTCATTCGCGGAGGAGAGTAATGTAGTGAGATCTACATTTTATCTTTATTTTATTTAAATGAAAATATTTTCGCAAGTTCGTATAATACTAGAGAGAATTTATTTTATACATTGAAACATTTATAATGTGCATTTTTCACTTATTTAAGGTAAAAGACAATAACCTCGTCAGTGAATATAACTTCATCAGGATTTCTTAAAATTAAATAAATAAAGCAATTTTCAATATATAAGCTACATTTTTTGATTTGAAACACTTTGAAATATATAATCAAATCAAAATTTATAATGTGGCATTTACATTCTCAATCTAATATTCACATCTAGCTCTTTTTCTAGCATATGTAAGAAATAGCCTAATGTGAACTTTACACCGAGGAAGACTACACCAAAACCAATGGTAATCTCAATAATATAACGCTGCATTAAAAATATATAAAACGTCCCAAACACAAAACACTCCCCCATTTTCAACAATAACACCCACATCGAAGAAAAAACTCCCCAAGGATGAACCTCACAGACTTTTCCGTGAAAATTCTCAAAAAATTCTCGAAAACTTCTCCAAACCCATCGCGTCTTCGGATCGAAAAGACGTCTTATTTATATTTCATCGAAACGCCTCAAAAAAAATGAACGATAATAAAAAGAGCCACACGTTTTCCTATCGCATGCGAAAACGTCACGTCACTTGTCTCGTTATGAATATTTGACGTTTCAATGCGATACGTGTTATCATAATGGCAACGAATGGGGATGTTGTCCGTTTTTCTCGCGAGAGACGGATATTCATTCGTTCTGTGACCTTTTTTTTGGAATTTTTTGGAATTTATTTCGAGTATGTGACGGACTTTAGCCGAAGAAAAGCATCCCTCGAGTGCTATCCCTTAGCGCTGCGTGACATGTAAGGGATGTCATAAATCCGTCAAGTGACTCGAATCACGAATTCTGCTTATTATATACGAGCATTAGACTTGTATAAGAGGGTTACGTTAAATGGTAGGTTTTTATTTGTATGAGGATGTATTTTTAGGTATAATGTCTTGTAATGCGTTGGATTTTAGCAGATTCGCTGCGTATGCAAATTCAGTTAAGCTCGTTATATTCAAATTTGGATATTTATAAGATTTTCATGATATTTTGTAAAAAATGTTTTTGAAATATCAAAGTCCAATGTTTAAATTTAATTGTTGATTATTTTACACGAATGTTACGTGAAACGAGTTTGCGTTTTTTCCTATGAAGTTTGAAAATAGTGATCGCGTGTTTGCGAATTTAAAGGGTGAAATTTTATTGAAAAAGAGTCACTTTGCTAACGATAAAAAATGTAGGTTTTATTAAAGTTAATGTTTCCATTTATTCCAATGGGTACATGCTATTTAATGTTTAGGAAATGCATTACGTACAAATATTTGACTTAAAATTATATTTATCAAAGCAATTGGAATCATTACTTTTTTAATGCTCATATAGCAAACATTCCTAAAATTAAAATTATTTAGTCTTCAATAATTCTAATATAATTTCATAAAATACCAGACTCTTCGAAGTTTCCAGTCTAGCGGCTCTGTTTCTAGTTTTCGTGTAGTTTAATAAAATTTCATTTGCACTTGCAAATAGCAATGTATTGACTGATACTACTTAATAACCACATTAATTTATATTGAAAAAATATATTATATTTTTATTCACTCGAGTTTTTGTTAGGATCACAACAACAACAACAACAACAACAAAATCGTAAAACAAACAACTCGAAGAGAGAAAAAAGCAGTCGGCGAAAAACCGCAGGTCGAAAGCTCATTTCGCCGCGTATTGACTTTTTCGTCAGAGTTTCGCTTACATAATCCGAAAATGCCTTTGCTGTCGAAAAAGCCTCATCCCCTACGAAAAGAGACACCCCTTTTTGTTTTTAATGTCTCTTTTAAGGGCGCTCTTTATTACACGCCAGTCCTCGAGCGCCTATTATTTAAACAATGATAATTCCCAGTCAACGGCCGCGTTTTATGGCTCGATTTTTTCCCTCTTTGGAACTCTTTCAAATTTCATAATTATTTGACGGTTTATTAATTTTTGAACAGACGGAATGTTTTGAATGTTGTGTATAATAAGAATTTTATGATATTGTGGTGTAAAGCTTTTGTGCATGATGCGTAGAGCTTCAGTGTTCTTGTGATTTGTACTCGCGTACTTGGTTCGAGTCTTTTCGGATCCTGGCGAGAGTCATAAGTATTTTTTTTATTGATATAGACAATTGATTAAAAAAAGTATTAATTTAGAGCTTTACGAAACGGTTCCTAAAAATGAATCTCTTCTCTGTATGTTTTCATTAAATTTAATCGATTTTGGCACCACTTTTCGTGCGCTAAATAATCTTCAGAGCTTCTTACGAGTACCAGAGCAGCTGTTTCTTCACTTTAATATAAATTATTGCGAAATATCGAGTTTATATAATTAAGTATTTTATGAGTACACATAACTCAAAATTAACACACGATGCAAGTGCTTTCAATCAAGTATTTGCTTATAAGTTTACGAAACTATTCGATTCTATGAAGTGACTATGCCATTATAACCTTGTAAGTTTTTCTTGCATTCAAATCAAACTTCAATTTTTTTTCTTATATGAAATAATTTTCATATAAAAAATGTAAGCTAATTATTATATAAAGTTAGATTTTAAAACCTAAAAATAGAATTATTAATTTTTAAAAAGTAAATCAATTTTTATCTCACCATACCGAACGCAAGAGTTTCATCGAATATTCCTACGTCGAACTGTTTATTTTAACCGAAACCATTTATTGCGATTATTCGCACAAACGAGCATCTGTTTATTCTTTAGCTTTCGTTTTATAAACATTTTTTTCAGAAAAGCAAACCCGAAGCGAGTAGAAAATTTATCGTTTATCGATACAACCTGAAACGCCGCGCGGGGAAATATTAAGGGCGCGATTAGACCTATATTTCACGTTCCTTTCGCCTTTCAGATTGTTCATATTGTGATATATCGTTATGTATTTCAATATAAATACACAGATATGTAAGTCGAAAATGTATTTTTGCACGTTTATGTATCGTACGATTTATCTGCATACAGTTTTGAAAAGAAAATTTTATAGTTTTCAAAGTGCCTGCAATTAATATCAACAGTGTATTTGAAGGTGAAGCATATTATGATTTCATTTAAATTTTGTATTCGTATGAAAATTTATAGAATTTAAAGTGTCAAGAGTAAAATGTTTTTTATAATGTTCCAAATATCTTCTCGAATATGTACGATAAGTTTGAAAAAATTTGTCGTGATGCAATAAATGAAAAAAGAGTGCATGGTACGTTCATTTTTATTTTTAAACAAGATAAAAAAAAACTCAATTATTATTATTATAATTATAAATTATTAATTTCTGACCATTTATACACAATTTTATCAGTTAATATCACTTACTTTCAAAGTGAAAAAGTAAGCCATAAGGCAGAGACTTTGGAGAGTAAGTTGTAATGCCCACAGATGTCACTAAATTGATCGAATTTAATACTATGTATATGATATTTAATACGTTTATGATATGGTATATAAAATGAGAAAAAACAAAGTATGAGACTCACGCTATTCATATGAATAAAAATTTTGCACCTAACGTCTAGACCGCGAAAACGTGACGTGGCTTTTCCGGAAGATTTTCCAGGAGTTTTCCCCAGAGGAAAGGTCGTGTGATGCGGTGTCGTGAGATAAATTTATCCTTTTTTCGAAAAAGTCGCCTTTATCGTGAAAAATGTGTCGTCGAAGCCGAAGCTTTTTGGCAATTTTGCTTGCGTTGAAAGCACCATATAATAACATTGTTTTGGCAAAAGTTCAGACGCGACTTTGTAAAATTTATTCCGACTCTAAAATCAAAAAAAATATACAATATACTTTCATTCAGTTCAAAATATAACTGAAATAACATATGCGAGATTTTTTAATTTATTTAGAAAATCTGAGGAAATTACATACACTGACAAGGTTATAGACATTTACCTAATAAGTTGTTTTATCATTTCAAAGGTCAAGTATCCGTAATAAAAACCATCATAAGTATGATATACATGTAAGTATTATTCGAATCGATCTCATTATGCTTCATTAGTTTTCATTCAAAGAAAATCGTTATTAGATGATTTTGCTTCTTATTCTCATATTTTTTTATCCCAAATAATTTCACATATCGTAAGAAATTACTTAATGTGAAAGACACGAATGATTCAATGCTTATTTATCTTCGAAATAGTTTTGTATATAACTGATAATTTGATATGTGAAAAATATGACGCGTTTCGATAACCGAAAAATAAATAAGAAAACGATATCGAAGTTTACGCTTGCGGAAAAGTTAGAAGCAATATCGAGCGTAGTTTTCCGAAGAAAGGGAAAAACCTTAGAGAGTTTCCCTTGGCCGCAAAGTTTTTTGTGAGACATGTGTAACTCGATTCGCCTCACTTATCCGAAGAAAAATTTAACTCTATCCGTGCCGGGCTTTTATTGGTTTTTATAACGATCCGTAAGGAAGAAGAATAGCTCAGTTGACTCAAAACAAAGGCTATTAACTTTTCACTATGAAGCGCTTTGTCTCAATACAAGACTCAGTGTATACTGCACTATATCGCTTATAAATCGTAGAGCAAGACTTCTGAGGAATCAATTTTGTTTTATTTAGCGTGAAATCGACTTGAATATTGTATTAGTTTTGCTCGATTTTTCATAAAATATTTATTTTTACTAACAACGAATTCTTTTTGAAAATATTTTCAAAAAGTAAATAAGAATGAATATTAAAAGAAGTGCAGCTTTGTGAATTGTTTCACTTTTAAAGTGCTTCAAAATTTAACTATGCTCACGATTAAATTAAAATATTCATAACGCTAAACTTACTAAGAAATATTGTAGTAGTTACGAAATTTTATCTCAAACTCCATAACATATTTCAAAAAGTTGCGCATCCTTTGAACCCAATTTCGTTCCGAGCTCGATTTTTAATTAAAATCCGTCAAAAAGCGATCCTTCCATTTTCAAAATTTCGCGCTCATAAAAAAATCGCTAATAACGAGCAACCCAGTTCGAAAACAATAAAACTTCACACAAAGCTACGTGATTTTCCCCATTTTCACAAATTGAACTTTTTTGAAAAACTGCGGTGCATTTTCCTCGACATTTTCAAAAGATACATTCAACGAAGCTCTTTCAAGCCGTATTTTTTTATTGGCGTTAAAGATAAGCGGAGATGTTCAGCTAGCACTCCATGTGTTTTATATATATTTTCCTTTGTATATATTTTTACGCTCACTTTTACATCCAGTTTCCCTATCTTGAGTCAGTGGGTCACTCTTCGAGCCCTTAACGATCCCTGGAAATAACGATCTTGCGGTATTTGGGGCTCGTGCCGCATTCTTGACTCCCTTTGAAGATATATCATGCGATTAAAATAAACAAGTACATGCCGAAGGTTCCGTTCGAGGATTTTTTTATTATTATTTCTAGATTGCTTTCCGATAAAGGATCTCGTTTGCGAAATTGGGTATGATACGAAAATGGGGTTTTTGAATGTTTATATAGAAAGTGCTGCAACCCTGCAGCACTATAAGGAGAGTTGCAACTGATCGATAGAAGTAAAAAGCGTTTGTGTAAGCAACATCGGATTTTAGTGTTTTTTTAAATACTGGGCACTAGTATGAAAGTATCAGTATATACAAAAATGAAAATGAAACAACAGTTTAAAATAAATAGTGAATTTTTGGATGATTTATCGTTGTGGAGTTTATCGAAAATTGTATGAGCTTCAAAGTTATGCAGCTCGCCGTTAGCGATAAGCATATTTGCAAGCGCGGTCATATGCATTTTATTATGCATAAAATTTAAATTATCTGTCCCATGTGTGTGTCATATGTTATGTGAAAATGTTTTAGAAAATAAAAGCAGCTGGAAATTTTGCAAAATTGCATGTAAATTACGCCGCGATTCAGACATTTTCACTCTGCTGACACTTGAACTCCATTTCATTTGATAACGCTGTAAATTTTTGACTTTATTTGTGTTTAAAAATAAATCATTTCATAATATTTTCAGTAAAACTCCTTTATAAATTTAATTATTCTATTAATGAAAGAATTTCGCTTTGATTAAACGTCTCAAACGATTCGTTTCCATTATGCTGCATAAGATAATTTCTTTCAAAGCCTTTTTAATGTGCTCGTTAATCATGATATATTCAATTATTTTCACATGAATTTATATTTATATCGCAAAACGGCTTACATTTTATATTCGAGCTCTCCCATTACAAAACACATTTCCCCGATACATTTCTTCGTAAATAGAGCACACATATCCATAAATAATGCGGAAATCCAGTTTCGAGTGAACTATGAGATATTATTAATGCGAAAATATCAGCTGTAATGCATTTTCGCGGAATTTTTCATGAAATTTCATATTTTCACTTTGTCACGGAAGAGCTTTTCGCATTTCCGCGCAAATTCAATTCTAAGAGCATCGGATTTTCATTTAAAAAACGGGGATGATGTTTTTCTTATTTTTGTAAGATAATTAACAATTCAAGGATGCTACTAAAGATATGTTGTAATATTCACGACGTACGAATTTGTGGTGTCGTTGCTTATCCGACGTCGTATATTGCATGGCACTTACCAGTGAGCACCTGAGACACCTTTTAAATCGCTTTTGTAGGGAAAAGTTATCGTTTCTTATGTTTTTTTCATGTAAGTAATTCATTTATACCATAACAGTACATTTGAAAATGATTTATGTATCATTTAATGATTTTTTGATGTGTTTTTTTTAATATCGATATATACACATGTGAATCAAGTGATTCAAAATACATGTGATTTTTCATAGAATGTTTTTTGTAGCTAGCTAATAGCATAGAGAAATGAAATATTTGTGTATTCCGTGTTGGGATTAAGTGTCTTCGTGATGCTAGATTTGAGTCCTGCTAGAGATAATCACAAATCGTTTATCTTAATAGATAAGAACACTTGATCGTTTCTTTCAAAAAATCATCCGATTAATTTGAAAAAAGTATTAAGTTAATGCTTTAAGAAACAATAAAACAATTTTCACAATAATATAAATGATGACCGAATAGCACAAAGAGTACAAGTGATCTTTTTAATGAAGTTAAGTTAACTCAATTTCAATAAAAAAAGGAAACTTATACTCTTTGTGCTATTAAGGCTCAGCTAATGTTCACACGTTAGCTTATCATTCGTATCATGTTCTTGTAAACCAATAAGCAACAAACTAAGATCTATGAACATATAACCTAGTATTCGTACACGGCTCATGTACTTTTATCCAAATATTCACACATGAAGCAAGTTCAATATCCACATCCTCATAAAATTCTCACCAAGCACTAAACTATAGCAATCTTTCAAAAAATAAATTCAAATACGAATTAAACTCACTCCAGAAAAATTTGGCAAAGCGCAGCAATTCGAACCGAGCCGATTTCGCGCGCATTTGCAGAATTCAAAGTTTTCCCATAAAAACGGCCATACTAATTCTCGGGGTATGGTGATCTGCGAGACGAGAACAATAAGCGTGATTTATAGCCCGTTGGCGATGTTTTCCCGTCCCGGGATCCGGTCGTTGCACACAATGGGCCTGGAAGCCTTCCAGACGCCGAAAACGGGCATCAAATATTAATCTGCTGTTGGAAAACTGGGTCCGGTCGTTGCTGAGGTCGTTGGCGTTATTGAATTCCCCATAGAGCTGGGTTTACACTCGAGACGGTCTTCGAACCGAATTACGTAAGCTTTCTTAGTTTTTTTAGCGTCTCCTTTAGTCCTGAATCGATATTATGTTTGAGAGAAGCTGTTCGTAATGATGACTCCTCGTCTCTGATCAGGTTTCTTTTTTCCGAGAAAAGCTGTTCTTTTGTCGATATAAATTATTGTGTTTTACGCTCTTCTTGATCTTACAAATAATAGCGTAAGAAAAGCATTCATTTTTTGTTAGAAAAAATAATGAGCCTTTTTTTTCATTTCACATCTAATTTCAAATAAAATACTATGGCAATATGATGATTTTTCACTTAAGCTTCATTTATGGAAAATCATTTTTATTCATTTAACAAATCATTTTGTTATCTCAATGGACGATTTTATTTTATTTTTTTTCTTAAAGATCATTGATAATGATTATTAGATTATAATCTATGTATTATTTTAGTCATTGTGATAATGTTAAATTCAAATCCATCTGTATTCTCGCTTAGGAAAGTTTTCGAATATTTTCACCCATGCTACTTTGCTATACCGAAAAACTTTTAAAATAATTGAAACAAATTTATGTTTCCACTTATTTGAGAGCTAATTTTTAGGTTGAAGAGTTGTGTTGAAGCATTTGAGGTTGGTCTCAAATTCTGGTTCAGATGTGAATTAATCTTTACATGGAACATCTTCGAAGCAGCGAGTTCCAATTTCGGTTCCGGATGGTGAAGTTTCAAGGCTTTTGTTCGGTTGTGGTTGCATGTATTTTGTATGTATAGATTTTATTTTATTCAAAAAAAAATTCCGAACCAATTTACTTTCGATGTAAAAATTCGGGTCAGATTAAATTGCATGTTTCATTTATTCAAAAATGTAATATTGCACAGTGAATATTACATAATATTCAAATAATACTAAAACACGTTTCACACCCGGATACGTTTCTAGATTACACTGTGTACAAGTTTATATCTCAACTCAAACTGTAATAAGAGCCCTAGAACTTTGCATGTGAAGGTCAATGCTTAAACCTGAAAGAGCACTTATATTGTGAGTTAACTAATTTTCGACACTCTGAACTGTTGAGTTTCACACAACTAACTTATTTTACTATTTGCTAGAAAATTAATTTCGAAGTTTCATTAAAAACTACTCAAATGGAATATCATGCGGTTGAAAAACCTTGAAATAATATACATAAATACGTACAAAAAGTTTTCTCTGAATAGTTGACCATTAGATTTTTCTTTTGACTGAATTTGAAAAACTTCTAGATTTATTATTCAAGATCCATTCAAGCGAATCACTAAATCTTACATATCTATTTTATATATTGTGAAAACTTGCTATGCAAGAACTGGGTTGTAAAATCGACAAATTTTACAAATTTTCACAAGTGTCGTCGTCTGCAAATAATAAAAATTGAATCCCGACGAAACGTCTGCATTTTATATTGACCAATCACTGACCTTACTGTCTAGCATTTTTCAGTGAAAATGTAAAAAAATCACGATTTCAAACCCTCATATGGAAATTGAACGAGGATTTTGACCCTAGATGAAAGTACTTTAACAAAAATTCAATGTCTATTTTATTGTGTTGAAGTATTAAAAAAACATATTCTTTTTTATATTAGCCAGCCGATAGCGCAGCGGTATAAAGCGTTAGTGCATGCCGTGTCGATTCAGCATTCTTGGATGCGTGGGTTCGAGTCCTATCTTGGCGAGTGTCAAAATGTCGTTTTTCTCAATTGATAAAAATTGATATGGAGACACGGTCGTTTCTTTCGAATATTTGGATTCATTTGATTCGAAAAAAGTGTTAATTTAACGCTTTATGAAACGGCTCCGCAAATGATCACATCTCCTTACACCTTTCATGTTCGATTAATTCGAACGATTCTAGTGACATCTATGTGCACTGATTATTTACTCTTCGGAGTGGTCTTGCAATTTACTCTTCGTAGTAGTCTTGCCAAATTTACTCTTCGGAGTAGTCTTTGCCATAATGGCAAATATTGATTGATGTGGAATTGGGCCCCTGGGCCTGTTAAAAAAAAAAAAATTCTTTTTTATATACTTATGTTGTGTAATTATTTGAATTACTCAGAGGAAATCTCAAATGTGAAACAAAAGGTTTTACATATTCGTATAATGTGAGATTCGCATAACAACATTCTAAGATGCGTGTTTTTCTGACATGGAATAAACATAAATTTCATTTTAGTTAAAATATATGCGTGAAATTTGACTCTGACAAAATTTTCCCATATCAAAAGGATAGCTCGGAGCTTAAAAGGAAAATTCTCCGAGACGAGTTTTTCACATTTATTTTCATTTTTACGCATACGCACACTTCCGACGTTGAGTGGAAATCAATGCAAGGAAATGACTTTCGAGCACAAAAAAGCTTATTTTTTCATAACTTTTCCTCGTAAACGGGGTCATAAAATGAATTCGCTACAATATATTATATACGAAACGTATACAAGCATAAAATCGTATCGCGGAAAAGGTACGTTTTAATTTTCATCCTTTCGACGATTCCCGGAAGGTTTACAATGCAACAAATAGCCAATGCGTATATTTTATCCCCGTATAGAATGATATACGCGGAAATAAATACGAATCGACTTATTCTTTATACGGGCAAAACGTAAAAGGATTCGTAATCTGATTAGGAATTGCGTTGGCCGCAAATTGTTCGCTAGAAAGAATCGAAAAAATTCCGGCTTTTTGTACTTTTTTGGTTTCTTTGCCGTTTGTTCTTTTCTCGTTCGTCGCTTCGAACTTTCCATTTTTTTTCCTTTCCCGTTTTCCTTTTATTTTTAAATGTATGAAAAGTGGTTACGGTTGAATGCGAGAGCCAATCTTGTCGAGTTTTTAACATAAAGGAAAGTTCGTGCGAAAAAATTGCACATCGACAAATTTTCAATTTACCAATTGATTATTTTCTTTTCATTGAATTACAAATCGGACTGAATAGACAAATCATTAGTAAAGCGGTATAAAATATTTTTTTGTGCATGCCACATTGATTTAGAATACTTGTGATGCTAATTTTGCGAAGAGTTACATATCTTTTGTTAATCGATTAATCGACATAAATATTCGATCGTTTATTTCGAATGTTTAATTCATCCAATTTGAAAAGAATATGAATGAGAAACGATTCATTAAATGAATCAGAATCGATAATATTTGATACATATTGTGTACTCTTATTACTCTTCGATGTTTCTAGACTAGCGACTCTACTTCTCAACTTCAAATCGAACGATTGCATGAAAAATTCAAAAAATAATCAAATACAAAAAATACAGTGGTTAATTCTGAATCGGGGTTAATTTACGCTAGTACATCATCGAGTTTATTACTTGTGTGTATCGAATAAAGAAAGATTCGGTTTCGGTTCGTACATGTGATATCCCGAAAGCAGTGAATTTTCCGAGTTAATTTCGTTCGCCGGGCACGAATTCGAGGCTTGGCCCAATAACGATAAGACATTCCCTTACGGATGATTGGGTTGTGCGTGCACATATAAAACGAATGTATGTACCTTTGTACGTATGTGAGGGAGAAATCCGCTTAGGCCTGTAGTGTGACATTATTCGATTCGATCTGATATAAAACTTGTGTTTTTATTCCTTTAAAAAATTCTGATTTTATATTTTTTTTATTGTAAAATTTAATTATATGTTTCTTTAGTAATATGTAGGTACTCCATTAAAACTATGATGAATGCTAGTATATTGATTCTTGATATCAAAAGTGAGGTATTGCGGACAGCTCGAGCGCAAATTCGTATACAGTAAGCAACTCAATGTATTTATTTAATCAATAGGTACGCACTTATTGCGATGACCACACGAACGTAAACGTAATCGCAATAAGTCATTCTTTGTACTTATTTATTGATTCAATATTGCACATAGAGTCGCATATCGTATGTACAATCACGTTCGAGTAGTCGCAATAACTCACTATTGATTTCAATGATCAATATGTAGAATATGATACAACTTTTCGTATAGACTTAATGTCGTGGGCTTTTTTAATTGCAAAAATTGGATTGAACGAAAAGTTGTGAAATCGACATCATCTAGAAATCATTCGGTTAGTAACTCATTTGACGACTTAAAAGACCATGGGGTACAAGTGATATTTTAGCCAAAATTGAGTTATTTACAGGCATCGCTTCTGTGTGCTCTATTATATTTGGTGGTAAAATGATAGAAATGAATTTGAAACGTGCGCCAAGATATATCATCAAATTACTCGACCTCCTCCAAGTACATGCTTAACTTTGAACGCTCTTTTCTCGAAATCACCACGAAGCCACTTATATCCCTTGGCCTTTTCATCATCATTTAAAATCATACACACACACAATCATTCAATTAAACACACAACGCATGTTTCAGTAATGACTTCACTCTATCAATACCAACGCACACAACTCAATTAGGCCTCGCTCAATAAGGCTCACCACCAATCAAGCACTTAAACCCGCCTCAATCGACCGATTACACCTCGAACACGTCTCACAACCTAACCTAACCTCACCATATAACCTCAATTTTCACACACGGAGCGTCCCAGAAATCATAAAAAGCGTTCCCCATTGTGATACTCGGGTCACGTGCGAGCCTCGAACAGATAAGCACTCACAGGCCGACTCAGACGTCATAAATTTCCGAAGTGTCGAAAATCGACAATTCTTGGTCGAAACCACGTACTTTTCCCAGTTTCCTTTCTGTTCGTTTTGCTTTCGGTCTTCGAGTGATGGATGATTGGATTCTGACTGCGATGATTCTGCGAATTTCACAGTTTTGCTAGAATCAATCGATGATTTAATTAGATTCTTTAAGCTTATCTGAATTTCTTCAAATATACGCATTTAGTCTTGAATTTATTTGATTGGAGTGTTTTAGATGAAAATTGCTAGAGGAAGATAAACTAAGTTCGTCTATGATGTCTCAAACTTAGATTGTATTGCTCTAACTGGTTTTGTCTGGAAAATACTGACTGAAAATGTACGTGTATTTGGAATATATTCTATACATATTAAATTGGTCACAGTTTAGCAAAGAAAACCGAACCCAATGGTAGATGAACAATTTATCAAATAGTTTACTTTAGTGATTCAAGTATCAGAAGAAAGATCTTGACTGATAGGTGCCACCCGAATCTCTACATATTATACAAGAAAATTGACACACATCGTATAGGTAGTCAAAATCGTAGCAGTATAAAGTATTTGTGAATACCGAGGTAGGCTCAACGTTCTCTTGATACTTAATTCGACTCTTATTAATTCAAGTTTGGTTTTTCTTAATTGATCGAATGATATGTAGATTATTGGAGTCACTTAGAACGTTTTTAGGTCAGTAGTTTCGATAATATGTGCCCATTTATTGGTATGCCGAAGGGTTCAGGTAACATCTTTGGATCGAGCTTCTTTCTGCTTCTGTTACTTGTTACTATTAGATCTAACCTTCATGTATCACATGAATCTACGATTATTTATGAGTATCTACATAGGTAAACACTCCTTAGCTGTTCTTAAAAATGGGTATACGTACCTGAATATAGAAGGAAAATGTACTCGAAATATATTAGATGTATGTATGTGAACTTGCGACAAAAGGGAGACGACGTCAACTAGCGTTCGACTAACGTTCGAGAGAAAACAAATACCGCGACTTTTCGACGAATTCAATAAGTCGACCTCAATCACCGGAACCCTCTTCAATAAAGCTCGACTCACATACATCGAGAAGCATTTGTCCCCGCGGTTGCTTAATAAAATTCCGCAAATTCCTACCCATGTATGGGATTCGTATTGAAAAACCCGGACTTTATAGAAAAACGCGAAAATATTATATTCTGAAAATTTGTCGACGACTTTTGTATCGATTTAACGGTAGGCATTTTGTCGGAGAATTTTCTATTAATGTCGAACTCGCTTAAATCTCGACACTGTTTCCGAAACTTAATTAAATGTTAATTGAAATCTTTAACGAAACTCGAGAGAAAGCATCTCGTCGAAATTTCACTTTTGAAAAGTTCGGTCGTTTCGATCGAACTCTCGATCGTTTGTTGAAAAACTGAAAACATTCGAATCGATTTGTTAACGTATCTGAAAATTCGAAACGTTTCAGTGCTGCAAAAGCAACGGAAATGTTACACATGTGAGTTTGCCTTTAGAAAGTTACACATAATGGGAAGGATCCATTTCATTTTGATTCCGGTGTGTATTTATGATATGTTTTTAGTACAGATTGAACTCTGCAGTATCCTCAAAGGACATTATATATTCCTGCTTATACTTCCTATGTATTAAATATTCGGAAAAGATCTGAAGATTGAATATTAGCAGTTTTGAGTTTTGTGTTTCGATTGAATAATTAAATTTTAGATTGAAAGCGTATTTTATAATCTCAACTTCTAATATCGATATTATTTCATAATCCGCGTTTCAAAGACGAGGCCGTTATAATTCGATTTGCTTTCGCTAGCAATTTTAAAAGTTTCTTACGATATCGAACTTTGGCAAATCGACGAAACGAGATTATCCCACTTTCGGAGGAAAACTTTCTTGCATGCCTCCCGTGTTTTATAACGACACTTAAATGATCGATAGAGCTTTTTGCATTAGAATTTCTTGGTGAGTTCTAAAAATGAAGCATTAAATAATAAGAATAATCTCGTAAGGAACTCAATGTAGATTTCATTTTAGAGTGCAGTAGTTTTCAAGATGATTCTACTCTAAGTTCTAAATATGCAAATGCATTCAATATAATCACCTGATGTCGCTAACTAGTAAGCTCTTCCTTTGAACTTTGAAGTAAACTTCTAAATCCGAACATGATAATACGTCACCATACTTTACGAAAGTTTTCAATTTTCTTCACATGTGACGTCATTGAAATTCATATTCTCACTATAAAATTTAACCCTTTTTTACTTAAATAAAATAAATCAAATCATAAAACACGAAGTCCTTTAGTCGAATATCGATAAAAATTGTTGTAAAAAATGTTATGTTGTGTCACTGAAAGCCACTGGAAGCCACTGAAAGCCGCCGGCTTACGTGTGGACACAGCTTCTCAGCTTTCAAGCGAACGATTAATTAGAAAATTAATAAAAAATGGTATCATTAAATAGTTTAATCTGAAAAATATCAGAAAAGAAACATCGCTTCTTCGAAAGACGGCCACATTAATTCGTCGTCCCACTAGCGGCGATAACCGGGCTTATTTTTACGACTACACATAGCAAAGGCAGTTCCGCACGTGGATTTTCTTTATTTCCCGAAACAATTCCGGGAAATGGGGCCCCGTCGTTTTTACAGGCGATAAACTTTAACGTCACACGTGTCGAATTAAGTGTTTAAACGTACCCCGAGGCGAGGGCGAACTTTCGTATGGAAATTTTCAAGCATTCGCACCTCGCTTTCGAAGTTGCCCGATAGCGGTGCTCCCTCTCGCCTATTGTATTATTATCATGCCACTAGTTCGACTCGGGCTGAATTATGTGAGAGAATTAATTCAGGTTTGTGTGTAATTTGATTAAAATAAATTGTTAATGTTGAGTTAGCGAGCGGTTGAATTGATTATAGAGAGTATTGGAGTTTTGGTATGTTTCTTGTTTAGAGGAGCAGTTATGTCACTGTGACGTAACATTCATAAGAAGCAAGGAACATATCTACACAAAAGTTTTTGGTTGATTTACATATAACAACTGAATAGGCTAAAAGGTACAAGTGATTTTTTTGCCAAAATTGAGTTATGTATCTATAGGAATCGCTTCTATGTACATATGCCCATACATTTGGTGGCTAAAGAATATAAACTTATTTGGAACGTGTGCCGAGATATATCATCAAATCACTCGACCTCCTCCTAATACATGAAGATATATTGTCAACTATGAGCGAGCTATTCTCTAAATTATTTGTATCTCTTGGCCTTTTCAGTTGTCATATAGTTATATGAATTCGTATTGATATTTAATTTAGAAAAATGGACATAATCAGAGACAACTTTTTCATTCAACTCTAGTGATTTAAATATTTCAATTATACTCCATAGCTACTAGAATTTTATATGATACTATAGCAAATCTCAAGTGGTCCATCTGAATCAGACATGTACCATATTATTTTTAAATAATTATGCAAAATTATTGATTAAATTACTATCTGATCGAATTGCATCCGATCAACTCATTAAAAAACTATCACATCCCAACAGAATCCTTGCATCATCCATTCTCATACCAAACTCCACACACTCCCCAACAACGTACCTAGTGGCGATTCTTCGACCTGACCATACATCCCTAGGGATCCCCAGTGTGAAATATGACCCCACACTAAGGGGAAACTGGGCCGAAATTGTGGACGTAAACGGTGCGATGATTAATAATGCCCGAAGAACCTGGATATTTCCTCAGCCCGAGAGGATCTCATGATCTACGTCTAGAGCAGAGCCTCATTATTAATTCTGCGAAATTATCCATTGAAAACAATTTACGTCGGCTTATTATTACGTTCGCGTTCGGGTGACGGCGAGGGGAGGCTCGCCTAATTTCGTTTCGCTTAAGTGATATTTAGCTTCAGGCGTCCGTCTATATAAATTCATCAACGCGGATATCTCGGCTGGCTCGATGTTGTGTTCATATTGGATTTCTAATTGAGAATTATAAAATTTTGAGGAATAAAGTATATAAATTCATGTGCTTAAAAATACGTAAGAGAGCTATGCTTTTATATGTATGTTTGTTAATAACTTTTGCTTTTGATCTTTATAAATAAAAAAAATGAATGTATGTCAGAAGGTAGGTTTGTGCTAAATATACTCCTTAATGATTTATCACGTCATGATGAAATTTCTCAGTGTATTTATGTGTATATTCGAGAAGATTTCTGCATCATTACATTTTAAAATTGATGATTTCTAACTTTAATGTTTTATTGAGGGAAGTTTTGCTATAAGCAAGTCGTAGAAAAAAATATTAACAACCCATACATGAATACACACATATTTCCTTTTTATTTGCTTTGTTTTCATCATATATTCTTTCTATGAAACAGTTCACAATCAGCTTAAAGTTCATAGAGTCTCGAGCAATGCCAGGTCATTGAATCTTATTCAAACTAAAATATATCTAATATTCACACACAATATTTATCGTTAAGTGAAATCAAATTGAAACTTATCCGAAATTAGTCTACATACCTCAAAGTAATATTTTGACGAACTTGTCAAGCTGTTAGTTGTTGCTCGGTATTAAGGTCGTTGATGTTCAATAACTGGCTATACAAACACCTCAATAATTAATTACAAACTTACACAACACGAATTTACATACACGCTCGTTAATTTTTAACACACTCGAAACAGTTCGATATGCGAAAGAGCTACTTCGAGTGTTATTATAAAGCACATCATCTCGAAATTAATACGAGGATCATCTGAAAAGTTTTCCATTGAACTTTTAATTAAAACATTTCAGAAGCATACGAGAGAGTTTTTCATCCATCGATACATATCGTCTTGAAGAAGCATGGGGAAGGGCCAATTTAATTTGGCAATTTCGTGCCTTTCATAACAGAATTATGCCCGAAATGCCTTTCGAGCGCTGATTAAAAAGTGAAGGGCTTGTTTAATTCTCGGATCAAAGACGGCATATTGGAAGGCGCTGAATGTATAACCTAATCTAATTTTATCCGCTTAATAATATTTCATCTTCTGTGAATGGGCCCTGCGAATCCGAAGGGCCATCGGCCACTTTGTTCTTTCGATGTTAAAGGGCTCTGTTTTTTAAACTTCGTTCGATATAAGGATGATGATTTAGTATTGTTTCAAAATCTTCGAACCGTGAAATATTAACTTAGCTACGAACAAGCGGCGTCGTTAAACTGGGTGTGAAATATATCGATGATTTAAATCGAATCGAATTCTTTAGATAGCATTTATATGACTTACAATTGAAATCAAAGCCAATAGAAAATACAGACTTGTACATAAAAAAATGCATTTATATAAACAAAAAAATGGGTTTAACAGATATCTTTAAGTTTATAGACTTAATCACCATCTTTCGTATACTGATTAATCTTTGGAATTTCTAACCCTAAAGGCCGCTTTTTTCACTTTAAAGTGAACGATTAATATAGCAATTTATAATAGTTGGGTAACTATAATCAAATAGATCTTTTACCAGTAAATTCAGCACAATATCGAAGTTCAATTATCGAAAAAAGCTAACTTATTTTGCTCTACCCTGTATCTAAAGCAATGTACGAAAACGTAAAGCCTTATCGCTTTTCCCGGCCATTGAATCTCACGGTGCCGATGAATTATGTCGCTCTACGAGAAAAAAATCTAACACGAAAATCGCGCCAAATTCGAAATCTTTCAATTCGACACGATGACAGAACCGATAGGCTTTCGTCGAAGGGTCCAACCTAACTTTTGTAGTCGAATAATTTTCGCGTTTCCGAAATGAGGCTTTATCGTTCGAGTTTTGCGACGCGACAAGAGCTCTTTTTGCGAGAGATCCAGACAATAAATCCGAATTTGGATCGAGGGAATTCGAGTGGAAAAGACGAAACTGTTTATTCTGTTTTATGGTTTAAGTTTCGATGTATTTTGCAGCGGGTTCAATGGCGAATCGGAGTGGATTGCTCTGTTTTTCAAAGCCGCGTTAAGCTAGTGTTTTTCGCGGGTTTTCGATTTGTATTGTTTTATTTTGTGATAAAATATGACTTTTTTTAACTCTAGTGACTTTTTTAAATCGAAATTATAATATGTGAGACGAATTAAATACCAAAACCAAATATAAACATATTGTTTGTAGGTATACATAGTACTTTTCATGACATCAAAGAGAACTATTAGAAAAATACATTTTTGGAAATTATGAAAAAGTTAACCATAATATTAAGATATTGTGCACTAATATACATATAAAGACAATTCAAAATTTAATAACAATATTATCCTTCAGTTTTAAAATGTCATGGAATCTTCAATTGTACGATATCTTGGATAATATACACTAGTGGAATTGATTTTTAGACACTTTTCGTGCATTTCACGATAAAATGCAACATATATCGAAATTATTAAATGTCTACAATAAAATCCATCAATGTATACCACATAAATGACTTTTTAATTTGTTATTAAGAAAATCATTTGTATGTATCTGATAGGATCAGCTTATACTTATACAGAAAACTCTCAATTGAACGACAAAGTATAACGACACAGCGATCCAACGGCATTCAGCTCTCCCCAAAAATTTCCACAAGAACTTCACAAAACTCAACCCCAACACTAATCCTAAATAAGTCTAATCCAATTATTCACAGATACAGAGAATCTCTTAGCTGCATCCTCGACCCAAAACCGCTCGACGTTTCAAACTTAACACCGCCGAGAGAGACAAAGCAGCAAAATTTTGGCACTCGGAAACTCCACTTGGGCTATAATATAGCATATACATATGACGACTAAAAAGGCCAAGAGAAACAAGTGAAATTTATATCGAAATTTAATTATGTACAGGAATCGCTTCTATGTACTCTCATATATTATGTGACAAAAGGATATAAACGAACTTGGAACGTGTACCGAGATATATCATCAAATCACTCGACCTCCATCTAATACATGCTCAAATTTGAGCGCGATTTTCTCGAAATCACCGTGAAGTAACTTGTACCTCTTGGTATTTTCGGTCTTCATATAATATTATATTATTAAGCCCGAAAGCGGCGTTTTCACGAACTCGCCGTAAATTCCGCAATTTCTCCGAGAGCGTCACTTACGACGCGCGTACAACGTGACGTGAAATAGACTCGATGTTGTCCCGAAGGGTCGATAAAGTTCGCCTTTGTGTCTGTCCCGTTTTCGTATAGCCCGGGAAAAAGCGCAAAGAAATTCCCGGGAAATTCTCGGAAAATTCCCGCGCGTACGTCATGCGTGAGGTGCGTCTTGAGTCGCGTGTCGTTCGCTCGTTTTCGAGATAAAATATTGATTTTTCATTATGAAATAGCCTGATGATGTAGCTGTGTAAAACGTTTGTGCATGCCATGTTGGGCTCGATGTTTTCAAAATGCTGGAATCGAGTCTTGGAGAGAGATAAATGTCGATTTGATGGTTCGATCGCTTCATTGAACATTTGATTTTTGCACTAGATAAAACTCTTCTTTCTCACTTAAGTGAGTAATTTAACGCATATTCTTACATATGTTAGGAAAATTCGGGAAGTGTTAGTATAATATTATGATCAACAACTACTTTTGGGAATACAGTTTTATTATATCTTTTGTATGGCTAACGTTTTCTTTACCATTTGAGTGCTGATCGTCTTTTTTCATACTAAAAAGGAGTTCCATCGCGCTCTTTAGCACTCAAATAGTTAATTACCCTATATACCAATCTTAAATTATACTAAGAATTTGATGTTTATACCTACATATTAAAAAATACCTATACGCGGTTTCAAATTACCACACAACAAAACCTTTCAATCCCGCTTAACAAAACTAAAAAAAACCTTCATTGCCAAGTCGATCAAAATCACAAAAGGCTTCGCACCGAAGACTAACAAGTGCCAACACCTGAACACCACCATTCAAAATATCTTTAGATGCATCGACCGATAAAGTTTAAGCCGGTATTCGGGTCATCGTCGCCGAGTTATGCGAGAACCTTCAGCTCAGGAGTGAATTTTATCCGCATAGAGCTCGTGCTACACCACCTGCATCTAATGGCCCGGTGCGGTATGTTGTCTGTTCTTCGTTGTAAGTCTTGGATGTTTGTCGGTTCGATGGTGAGTTTGTCTCTGGAACTTGCGGCTTTTCTGTCTCGACTCTTCTTCGGAGCTTATGGCGTGTACGGGTTGAGAATTTCTGTTTTGCATTCGCGGTTGGTTTAAGTTTTTCGGATAGTTTTGGTGTTTTGAATTTGAAAAAAATCTTCACACAACACAAAAATTTTCACATAGATTAGACGAAACATCGGGCAAAACATGACATTTCAATGGATCAATCACTTTTATCTATATCTACCTATGTATGTACATTGAATTAGATTCAAATAATTCTATTAATCATATGTTTTTCCCGATTGCTCATATTTGCCCAACCCTCCTCTATGTATGTAGGTATACTCAGTTCTCGTCATAAGCAAATTGAATTTCATCAAATGAAAGCTGTTTGAGTGAGACAAATTTAATTCATCTCTGAGGTCTCAGAGTTGGTTTATCTTGCTCTAGCAACATTTGTTTAGTAAAATGCAATTTTACACAAAGATTGGAAATAAATTTAAATAAAAATTAATATGCGTATAATTGTTCTTTATAGGCTTCTCACCGCTTATTGTATTACGATGAAACTTAATAAACATATTATGTGCACTTCAACTTTTAACAAAGTAACTTTTCGCTACCTAACTTAACATTAAGCGTGACCCACACAGGACGTAATATGACAAGTTTCGACAGATATTACAATATTATTCATTTTGTATTCCAAATTCTACACAATGAGTTGAAATTAGGCTCACTTTAACTAAATTTTATCAAAATCCTTCCAATGTTTTTTGAAATATTATAACACAAAACACAAACCCACATCTTCACAACGAATTTCGTGCAATATTCAAACATCACAATGTACATTACAAACAGTTTATTCCACATCAAAAGACGTACACATCCGAAACACTAAACGCCTTATCGTATCATAGCGATTTCGAGTTAAACTCGCCCAAGTTAACCGAAGCGATTATCTTCAACCAAACATTGAACAATGGATATGTAAACGCGCAAACTTTACACTTCATACCCGATCTCGATGCGATTTAATGAAAGTTTATTCTATTTTTCGAATATCCTGTTAAGTCGGGAAAGGGTTTTCGCAATAAGGACGAGTTCCTCGATTTTATACGAATTTTTTCCTCCGAGGCAAAGTTTTGGATGAGCAGTTCATCGCCTCGAGTCGTAATTCCGTCTGTCTGGATGCAAAACTTTTTAATTAAACTTCAGCTTACCGAAGGCACTACAGGAGTAGATTTAATATGTCTGCGGTGAAAGAATTCGTTTCCGAAAAGAAAAAAACTGTTGGGATTGCTAAATAATAGACCGACTCTCGTTAGTTAAACGCTGTGAAAGTTCATAGTGATGCTCGAGTGAGTATGAAAATTTTCAAGCGACAATCTAATTTCATATAACGAAATGTAGAAGTACTACAAATATGGAATACCATTATAAAAGTATATTTTGTCGTTACATTGATGAAAAATGATTAACATTTTTCTGAATAAGATTAAGACTGAAAATACTTTTAGTTAGTAATGTGTTAATGAAAAAAAAAAGAGAGGAATAATTACTAAAATGCGAGAAAATCAATACTATAACCAAAATATGGAGTTTTTAAGCATTTTTTCAAACATCTATCAAACGTAATAATTTATAAAAAACAGCAAATAACTAACCTTAACTTAATATTCCATTCCATTATACTTTCACTATTCCTGATTTGTCAACCTTCCTTTATACTCAATAATTTTCAATCTAATTTTATATTGGTACAGATAATTTAAAACTATCCTTACCCTCTACAAAATCTACATTTCCATATGCAAAATCCATAATATCACCATAACGAAAGCGATAAGAGTTTATATGGGCGAATGTTTGAGAAACAATATTGGCCTGACCGTTTTTATGGCCCTTATGTTTTCCAGCTGTAAAGCGTTTTACGCGCGGTTTTAACGCACGAACTTACGCGTAGTTCCATACATAATATTATATATTAAATCGTATAATACAATATATTTATATATATAAAACACGTTGCGTATTAAGCGCGCGAGATTTAATTACATCCGTAGCATCCATCCGTCTATCGTAAAGCACTTAACGGTCTCGTTAACGTCGTTAATTTTTGCTTTCGCCGGAAGCGCATTTTCCAAATTAATAACCAATTTGAAGAGCAGGGCTCTACGCTTTCGAAAGAGTCAAACGACAAATTGAATCTGCTCTCAGAATCCATGCATTTTAATTGTGCTTCGACGATAATTATCTGCTAAATTACTAGTTCCGATTGAAAGCTTTTCCGGTATGAAAATTGCGAATTTGCGTTTGCATATTTGCGTTCTATATTTGTGTTGCTTTAAAAAAATGGCGAATATATTGTATTTTGGTTAAAATAGTTCTTCTCATATTTTAGTGAATATTTCCCCCATTTATTGTTATTAACACATTTCGAGTATTTTCGGACTTAATCTAATTCGGAATATGTTTAATTATTTTTTCGAAAAATATGCTATTGCGAGCAATTATTTTTGACTCTTTTGATTTTCATAAATATTGCATTTATGTGCAAATTTTTCAATAGGTTTGTGATTTGTTTTCAAATCTGAAGAATAATGAAGTAAAGTTCTTAATATTTCATTTGATACCGACATTTGGAATGATTTTCATGAAAAAAATCAATTAAACGAAAACTTCACATGTAAGATGTTATTATCGGGGTGTATCAAATTAATATTTTATTGAATAACTCTTGTTTTTATACATTTTCTCGATATTTTGATAAAGAGTTTACAATAAAATACTATGTTTATACATTCTGAAATACAAATAAAGTTTTCGTTCAATCGAATTATTTCGTGAACATCATTCCAAATTTAGTGCCAAATACAATACTTGATTATTCTTAAAATTATTATAAATTTATAAACCAATTATAAAGAAAATTCCTTATCATTAAGAAAATTATCCAGAATAAAATCGATAGTGTATATATGTATAATAAATGGTATTCCATATTTATAGCACTTTCTCTATATTTCACATCATAAATCTGAAATTTATCATATTACTAAGTAGACCCGAGTCGAAAATCAAAAACTTATCCCATATAGTAAATTCGTATTGCACAGAAGCGCATTAACTTTTCAACCCCCTCGGGCAACCCTCGGATCCTAAGTGACCTAACCTAACTTTTCAATTTTATGACAATATTGGAATTAGACCCTAATTTTACGTCGCCCTTGCGAATTGTGTCGTGGCCCGACTTACAATCTGCCTTTGTATTTATAACGAAGCAAGTTTTAATTAGAATTTTCTTTTCTAATAAACATCCGGATGTATTTTTGTCACGTGCGCGTTTCTTTATCGAATTTAAGATTAGCCGGGGCTGTATTAAAAACAATTTTATTGCGTCACGATCCCGTTGTTATTTTTAATTTTTTTCGTTGAAAAATAATAAATTAAAAAAGATTCATTCGAAAAATACGGAAGATGGATTATAAAACAGGGTAATAAATCGCTAACAAACTTTCCAACCTCTACTCTAGGTTTTTAAAGAGCGACGGGATGAAAAACTGTTGTTTTTTTTTCACAAAGCAAAAGTTTTCATTGTATATAAATACAATTTAAGATAGAAAGTTTCGTACATACGTAAGCAGTTTTCATTAAAAAGTGAAGATCTATTGTATTTAATTAAAGAAAAAAAATGTATGAGAAAAACGTAGAAAAAGAAGTCTAATAAATATAGGATTACAAGATAATTCAGTAATCAGACCTTTGAGCAAAATTACAATTACAAAGTAATGACTTGAGTAGAATTATAATCTGATATAATAATCATTTATACTCTTTATTATGAAAACGGTATAAGTCTAAAATTTGAAAAAAAGTCATTTAATTTAGTTCAAATTGTTGCAAGCAATCATCATATTTTATATTTTCAACTGAGCACCTAACGAAATTAAACACAGATCATTCAATACGACTAATCAGCTCGTTAAAAACATCAATGCATATCTAGTTAGAATAATATTTTGAGATTTATAAACCACTAGCAGTAGGCGCATGTGTATCAAAATATGTAGTTCGGAATTAGTCAAATTTCGTATTGCCATGGATGTGTTTATTGCCATCTATGTGTGAAATAAAAAAATATCCCATATATTCGTTAAAAGTTACAATTTCGTAATTACGACGCTTAGCTCGGAGTGTAAGGCGATGGGCCAATAAACTGAACGTGCGGGTTAGAGGCACGGCTGTGGCTGAAAATTTCGAGCATCGTTAGCGTAATTTATAATATAGATTATAATATAGATATTATCTGCACTCATTTTATGCAATATTCTTAACAGCAGTGTAGAGCACATTATAACACATGAAACAGATTACTATACTATTATTGTATTAGGCATCATAAAAACCTAAACCATTTCTATAATTAAAGTCACATTCATAAATAACAATAAATAAACATTAGACCTCAAAAAAAAAAACCAAGCAAACCTTAGCCTCTCTCCAGGAAAAAACCCACCCACCTCCCCCTTATCTGAACTCACCTCGCTTCCAAAATTCGCCCAACCATCCCCGACATCCCCAATTAATATTTTATATATAATTCGGCGGCAAAGGGGTCAAAATCGGCCGTAAATAAGGACGCGTTCCGTATCGATCCGCGTCCCAGAATAGAACGCGGCCCAAACAAAGCGGGAACTTCGAATGGAAGAAGTGTGGCCAACAAACTGCGGCCGAGGCTCGTGACACTTCACAGTTAGCCAGCCTGATTTATGCGAAACCGCATTTTTGCCCCCCGTTGGGGTTTTTTTTGAATATTTTCGCGGTGTGGGGAGTTTTTGCGCGAATCGATTCTGAGGCGGGGGAGGGAAATTGGGTTTTGAGTTTGAAGGTTTTTTTTTCAATTAAATGTTGTTAGTTTTAAAGATAATTAATTAAATTATATTTAACTAGCGATCAATCCGTTGAATATATTAAAAAAGTTTTGAAGGGTTACACGGACACACAGAAAAACACACAAAATAGCGCTATTATATAGTTAGATAAGAGGATAGAGGTAAATATCGTTTTTCTAAAGAATTGGTGGTGTTGGTCAACTTTTTCTAAACTTATCTACCAATCTATTTTATAAATACGCTGACGATGCTCGAAATTTTCAACCACAGCCGTGCCTCGAACCCGGACGTTCAATTCATTAGCCCAACGCTTTACCTCCGAGCTAATATCGTAATTACGAAACTGCATTGTTGAACGTATTTAAGACGTAAAATCTTTTTTTATTTCACACATAGATGGCAATACGAAATTTGATTAATTCCGAACTATTTTGATACATATGCGCCTACTGCTAGTTCTTATAAATTTCAAATAGCACACTAATTTCAAAGATTATCACCTTTATATTTTAATATCATTCAATATTGATAAATTTAGAACTTAATTTCATTTTTTTTAATGAATATTCAACATGCTAATTCCAGATAACACAAATACCTTCAAATTCGTTCAATTTTAGTTGGTCATTCGTATTGTATTCTTGTAAATCAACACAATTACATATATCATACACGATGTACATACATACTACACAATGCGTGTACATATAGTCTAGTATTCGTACACGATGCATGTATTTGTATCATAATATTTGTACACTGAGCATCTTCATATAGCCGCATTCAAAATTAAATTTCTTCATATTTTCAATTAGAACTCTCTTTTCAATATTAATTAGCACATTTGAGAAACGCTGATTGAAAATTAACAGAAAATCGAAACACAGCCGAAACGAGACATAATTCTCGACCGCAAATCCCCATAAATCCGGGACCAAATTAAATTTTCATGCGCGATTTGCTCAAAATCCCACCCATAGATCGCAAAATTTAAATAATTTGACGCATCGCCATGAAAGGTCTGAGACTCGATAATTCCTCAAATTTAATTATTTCACCATAAAGAAAAATCTAACGAATTCGCGGGGTCAACATAATAAAAAAGCATTTGATACATCGAAGTGATACAAGGTTCGTAAACATGCCTCGGGCCAACAATTGTTTCCCATGACGATATATGACTGTTTATTTATGTGCTTTTGCACCGAGTGGAAAAAATATCGTATATTTATATGTGTGACAGTAGGTTATATTACATGTGTGATACGAATCGATGTCTCTTTCTATACCCTTTTCATAATTCATATCTTGTATGAAAAATGGATGACTCTGTGTCCGTAAATTTTGTATCAAATAATTTCTGCGTTAATGTTTCTGACGTTTAAAACTCTGCGATATGAACATACGGGTATGATCAAAGGAGATTTTATTCGTTATTATAAATTTATATTAAAATACATTTGATGTTCTTATAATTGATATTTAATATGTTTTTTTTATTGTTTCAGGTACGTGGAATTCATATTGATTCATCTCTGATTGTCTTCAATGTATGTAAATATAAAATTTATATATAGGATTTGTAAAATATACAATTATAGTTGCAAATCAAAAATGATTAATAACCCGACTCCAATCGACTTTCCTCGGGGCCGATTTTAATTTTTTTCTGAATAATTTACAAAACGATTTTCGCCCTCGATTGGAAAAAGCCTATTAAGAAATAATTGAAGCTTCGATATCGAAACAAAACGATTGGTTTTCATGAATATTCAGAACGAAACCGACATAGCCTTCATTATAATTTAACAATAGATAAAATGCGCCGATCGAGCGGACGAAATAAATTATTTAACGAAGCAGCAATGAAAACTCGAATCTCTTTCTATAAATTCCCTTCGACTCGACTTCGAATCGAAACTCAACTAATTCTGAACTGAACTAGAGTCTTTTTAAATTTTCAGCAAAATCATGCCATTTTTCTTAATTGAAGAATCTCGTTAAGTTCTAAGCTCTATCATTTGATTCTTTACATTAAATCAAATGATTGATTAAGAAATGAATGAGTACCATTACCTGTAACATTCGAATCCCACTAGAGTTGCACTCGTCTGAATAGACGCACTTGTACCATATTTTTATCTGGCGCCTGTATTATCGGGGGGGTCGAATAACTCTAGACAGATCTCGATTGCTCTCAGTATCCCTTTACTATTCCCCGTGTTAGAAGAAAGCGACTAAGTCACCGGGGAATAGATAAAGCACGATCGTCGTCGAAGCCTTTGTGTGTTTACGGTTAACTTGAGCCTCGATTAAATCTGTACGGTTACCTTCTACGTGGCAAGGGATAAGTAATGCGTATCCCAGTTAAGGGGATACGATTGATACTCCCATGGGGTATACGAGATGGACCGTTAATTAGGTCTTATTCCAAACGATTGTGAATACGGACTGATTCCCAATTAGGACGATTGTTAATCTTTGATGTATTTTTATTTTATTTTGACAGGTTTTGGAACCAAATATTTGAATTTATCAATTAATCATGCACTTTAAAGTTGAGAGGCAATTGCAAAAGTTAGGTATTATAAATAGACCAAGCCTCTGGTGGTTTTAATAGATTTCGATGCGTTCTTTCTGAATTTCAACGTCGCCTCCTCGTATCTTTACCGCTCGAGCCACCATATTGAGAAAAAAGCATCTAAAATCAGTTTTTTGACTAAACTCTCTAGAAACTTTCCAGGTAAAACCCCTAGAGGCTTGGACTTAATGATGATTACACTAAAACTATTGAATTCAATAGACACATACAAAGCAGGCATTAGATTTTTAGAAACTGTTATGTAAAACGTTAAATTTAAACTTTTATCGAATCAAATATTCAAGAAAAACGATTGAGTAATCAATATCGATAATTGAAAGCCAGAGTCAGTTATTTCGGAAAGTGATGAGATAAGTGACTCTATGTATGTATCGTATCTCAGGATATATAGAGTCATTTTTTATGTACTCGTTGAAGTTTTTGCGGTCATGATAATTTACTTTTGCTTTCAATAATCGATATCAATTAAGAAAAAATATACTTATCTCTCACCAGGATGTGAGAAGATTCAAATTCAGCATCGCGACGACTCCGAATCCCGACGCTTCATGCATAGATGCTTTATATCTGACTATATTATATTGAATCGAGATCTTGCAAAATTCAAATGTAGGTTATTCGAGTCGAGAAGCCGCAGTTCGATGTTCAATTCGTCGTTAGAATCGCATGTCGGGATTTGGCGTTCGCCGAAAGTTGGCAGCGCGAATTTAAAGTTTTCGCGTTTCGGTTAGAGGGATACGTTAATAGTTCTCGTTCGGCTTTGTCGAAGCTCTCTCGCGAGCTATGAAATCTAGATTTACTATATTCTACGGTCTGTGTGTCAGGTGTTCCGCAATTAAATTGCTACATTGTTAGTTAGTTTCGAACTGAGAGTGGTTGCGGTCGAATGTATGATGATATTCACAATTTATATTTCAATTGTTTATCTTTAATTGCAATTAGATATTTCATTAAACCGCAGTCGTAAAAAGTTCGAGTTCAAACCGGATTCGAGTCTTGATGAAAGTCACATGTAATTTTCCATAATTGATATGATGACTTGGTTAATTCTTTCGAGTATTTGATTAAAAAAGCCTCAATATAACGATTTAAAATGGATTCTCAGCTTTTTGTGTATCGATCGAATTCAATCGATTTTAACGTCATTTTTCAAGAGATGATTACTCTTTAGAGCTTCTAGTCCTCTATTTTTTCTTGAAAAAATTATGAGTATCAGTAATAAGCTTCTTCAAATATTTAACTCGATTGAAACCTAATAAATTGTTTGGACTCTGCAACATGCTATGTCACATAGTATATGCACATCTTTTGAATTCATCATTGCTCACAATACAAATTATAAACGATTTAACATTGCAAATAAATATTTTCCAACCGAATTTGATTCACAAACGACACACGAAAAAATCAAGCCGTTTCGACATAATTTACGAGCGTTTTCGTTAAAAGTTTTGCATATTTTCAATTAAACTCAGTACGGAGAGTGCTCCTCTTATAATTTGGCTCACGATCGCGTCCAGGGGCGGAAAACTCGCAGCGCCGAAATAAACGAATATATACGAAATTTATTTTACATTCTGTATATACATAAAGGCGGTTTCGTACATGACAACGTCTGGAAAAAGGCGTTCAGAAATGCGAGAGATGTCGCTTCGTTAATTAAGTTTTTCTGCGCCGCTCGAGGAATTGTGTGCCATAATGAGATTGTCTCTTGCAAAAGGCAAATCGAGATGGTTTCCTTGATTATTTTCACTGAAAATCTGCCGATTATTGCGTGCTTCGGTTGTATGGAGAACGGCTCGAGTGGAGATTTCGGGGTGAGTTGGGTTTTACGTTTGCGTAACTAATCAACGCTAATGTGAGAATGTTTGAAAATGCGATACTTATTATGCTGTAATTAAAAAAAAATCTTTCAAAGATTATTTAAAAATGCACAAAATGTAATGTAATGTACAAAATCGATATTCTAGTAGAAAGACTTCATATTCCATACAAAATTCTAATGATCAACCTTGAATGATGTTAGATAAAAAAAACTTAATTCTTTCTTTATTATAATAAATTCTCTTGAATATTAAAAAAATATTTTTATTTATAGTTTTTTGTTGAATCGAATTATTTTCACATGCATAATTCAAGTATAAACACGTGTTATTTTTATAAAATATTCAATAGATTTTCTTACATGCCTTCAATTATTTTCACTTTATTCGAAAAATATTCGTACTCATATTATAGGAACAAAAATAAAAATAATTTATTTTTATACAACCTAAAAATATACGAAAAATCAATTATTCTCGAATATTTTATACATGGCTCCTTCTAAAACTAACAAAACTAGTATTTTTTATGGATATAGTTTCGTCAGTTTTGGATACCACCATATATTTATATTGAAACCATAAAATTTTATTATGCAATACCCAATTTTATCGCAAAACCAAAACCACAAAAGCAAAAGATCAAAAACCAAAATCGTCTTTCTCAATACAGAATTCATACACACAAGATTTTTCCACATGCAAAAACTCAAACAAAGAAAAACCCCATTCATTAGGAACCCTTTGACCTTTCTGGGACCGTATCGTGAAATACCGTACCGTGCCGTAACGTATCGGAACAGTATCAGTGTTTTTACGTACGAGTACGCGTAAGTCGTTTACGTTGGCAATCTCGAGCCGTGAAATTGGGTTGCGTGTCGCTAATTAACTCCATTTTGACTCGGAATTATGTTATGTTTATAATGTATTGTTTTCGTTTGTTGTCTAATGAAGGCTTTCCACGAAAATTGGTGTCGTTTTTAGAAATTAGAGGATCGATTGTGCAAATTGACGGGGTATTGTGTTATGTGTTTTTTTTTTAATAAAAACGTTATGATCGTATCTGAAGGAATAAACGTTATCCTCAAATTTCAATAAAAAAAATATTTAATAATCTTCAGAGCAGACAAGTTATATGAAATTTCAACGATACATAAAATCTCTTTGAATTTTATGCACTTTCGACTTCGGTCATAAACCAAAGCAATTTACTCGAGTCGGATTACATTTTTATACGTTGTATAAAGTTTCAAAAACCAAAAAAAAAGACTTAAAAGTACAATTCTTCAAACAAAGCGAAAATCTTTCTGAAATAATATAATGAATGAAACATTTGAATAATTCGATCAACACAGGTATATTAATACACTAATTATCTGCGCCTATTATATGCAATTATCACAACATCAGTGTAGAACAAATTGCAACACAATCATAACACGAACAGCAGACACCAAAACTAATTAGCACTATTACTATACAATAATTATTCGCATTATGCATCCTCCAAAAATGAAATCTTCATATTACGAGTGCGACACTTTTTTGCTTTACGCGATCCCATAATACACGGTTTTTAGGATTACCATAATTTCCGAAACTCAAAACGAGGCATTTATTTATTGAAAAATTGTCTACATGGCATGGAAATTTCACATGGCACACTATGAAAAATTCTAGTTCGGTACGTCTGAAAATAAAAACGATTTAACGAGCATATTCCGAGTTCAGACTTATTTTTTTAGACGGCAAAAATATAATGTGTATTCAGCAAACGTCCTTTTCGGTTCCTGAGAGTAAATAGATGAATAGCCGAGTCTCCTGCGTATATATCCTTAATATATCCTTCCTAGATTCTCCGACCCATTCTCGTGTTTATCTTGCTACGTAGTATGTTGTACACGTATACGGTGCTTTGGCTTTTCATCTAAATTACCGGAGCAAATAGCGAGACAGAAAAGAGGTCGGAGCGCCACAACAATTTTCAACAAGAAAAATCCGTTATGCAAATAAAGGGAATGTTTGAAAAACTAAACGACAGCCTAGCGCCATAGCTACGGGTGACTTGGTACGTTCAAATTATAGACATATGAGTCATTAAATTCAAAATTCTTATTAATTCAATTTATTGAATGTATCATATGGCTGATAAATTTATTCTTACAAGGCGGGTGTTGATGTTTTCAACGAGTTATTTACTCACGAATATCATAAAAGTATTAAACCAAGCAAAGTTTGAATGAATCTATCAGCTTAGAAACAAAAAATATTTTTTTCTTAGTTTGAGTCAGAAGTTTTTTTTAATCTATTCGAAGCTTAATATTAATTTAATTAATGCATCATTCATGCGGTGTTGTTCAGAAAGAAAATTTTTCTCTACGTATATGTTTTCACATAAACGAATTGTTTAACTTTGATAAATAAAGCTGATTCAATTAGCTCTGGAAATCTTCTTCGGTAAATAAAACCTTTTTCGTATTACGCTCAACTGTTTGTAAATAAACAATTAGCTCTACCGATGAATTCTTCTATTGTTGAACAATGTAAATTTTCATTTAAATTCGGCACATTCAATCGAATCACTATTCAAAAGACGTTAACTATTCGTTTTCAACACTAATATTTTTTAAGCGGATATCTTCAACGATCTCTTCAGACTTTTCAGCATCGGTTGGCAACTTTGGCGACTTTTTTCGCCTCATTTTCCCTTCGGCTGTGTCAATTTTGTCTGCGTTCGAACGACAGGAATTCTCAGGACGAAGGAAAGGGATTAAAGTGTGCAAACAAATCGGAGGAGACTTTAAGTAAAGTACACACAGTTTGCTCAAACAATCGGAGGGCCTCGACAATGGCCTGCAGACGACGCTGCTGATGAGATTGGATCTTATTGTTCCCACAAACATTCATCGCAAACATGCAACGGTCAAAGATTTTCCGTTGAGTTTTAAAAAAGTCGAAAAGCGCATTGAAATTTTCAGTTGAGTTGGAAATTTCACTCGCCGAGAACGTTTTTTCATTTGATAGTGCTATTTAGTCGATTCTATGGTTTCAGCTAGCAGATTCCATAAAATTTAGCATATCTGTTATTTTCAAATGTGAGATACATTCTAAAAAGGGGAACACAACAGAAAGGTGGGTTTTTAAACCCTCATTTTCCATCCCTAAATGTCTCCGATCGGGGTTTCCAAATTTGTATTAAAACTATTATAGATCTCTTTTTCAAATATCTCTTATACTTTTTTATAATGATACAAGTATCTTTATTCATTGGTTTTGGATCTTTTAATTAACCATTTATTTAAAAATACAGAAGGAGTCACTAGGGCTAGAAACTCAAAGGAATAATCAGCATATAAAAATTGATTCTAAATTCGAATGAATTGAATCGATACAGATAAAGCAGGTGATCCATTTTTCGAGTTAAATTGATCCCTTTTTCAATCAATTAGATAAAATATTCGAAAAAACGATCGAGCCATCATATCAATTAAGAAAAATTACTCGTGAATCTCTATAAAACTCAAAACTAGCATAATTAGGACACTATAGACCAATGCGGCATACACAAACACCTCATTATACTAAGCTATCGGCTTTTTTATTTTCATCAACCTTCTTTTCTTCCATATCTGTAATAAATGATCGAATAACAGCCGAGAATTCAATCCATTAGGACGCCCCTTCCGATGACTGTAAATTTCGCAATCTGACGTCGAAATCTCTCTTGGCTCTCTTTTCTCTTCTTGAATTAGCGAATCCTATATTGTTTTTATCTGTGACCTCTTTTAAAATCCTCAAAGGTCCTTCTGTAGTCCGTGGCAAGCGCTTATCTTTTGCTCGTATCTTTATGTTCGAGTTCGGAGACCCTTCCTTAGGCGAGCTTTGTAAAAAATCTCGCGATTTTTTCCAGCGGAAATAAAAGTCTATGGGTGTCTTCAATTTCTTTCGTTCGTTGCTTCCGAAAATTACTAAACGTTGAAATTCTAGATTTTGTTCCATTAAATTTTATATCTTAACTTCTTCAGACTCAGTGCACATTGCAATGTACATTAGAATTCGACTATTACAGTCTTTTTTTTAACACGATTTTTTTCACATCTCAATACATTCTTGTAAATTTCACCTCAATATTAAATTTATCATAGAATTCATTAGAATATTAAGACGTAATTAATCAATTTCCTTCTTTGTTTAAAAAAAATATCGTCATTTCAATTAATTTTGCACCACAAACTAACCACATTCGCAGTTAATTATAAATGAAATGTTCATAATTTCAGACAAATGAAATAATAAAGTGAATTAAATGAATTTAAAAAAAAACGTATCGAACATGTTCCATTGTTTTTCTCAACTTATGAATTCGATCAATTGTGCACTGAAAGACTTGATTTTCTCCAAAATTTCAAATCTCAAAATTTCGTTTATCATTTTATTGAATAAGTTTCTTAAAATACAATATGCTTTCGATAAGAACTTCCAAGAAACATTTCCCCTCAACACACACGAATCTAATTTCACATATAGTACTTAATTGAAGCAACCTGGATGCAATCGGTGTATCTGCCTGTCAGTATGTTATTGTGCTCTCGGAAGGTGTACTGCGGTTAGCAAACTTGCCTCGAGCTTTGAACCTACCAGTTTACTCGGACAGGACTTTGCCAACTACTAGGTCCTATATTCTCCGGTACATGTGTTCATGTGTCGTGTGTTATTTGTGAGATTCTACTCCGACAAGACGTAAATGCTCCTTTCGCGGTAGACCGAACGAGCTGTTTGTCCTCTCCGATTTTTAATTAATTAATTAATATAGTAATTCCGTATGAATTGAGCGTTAGTACGCGAGAGGACTCGTCAATATCTCGAGGGTCGCTCGATGGAATTTTTAATAAAGTCGTTCTGTTCATGGCGAATAGAGACGATGATGGTGGTCGGTATGGGGTCGGTTTGCGGCAACTTACCATTTAATTAAATTCTTCGAAAGCGGAACACACATATAGACGTTTGTGGAGCAGAGGTGCTTAACATTTATAGATTCGCTCTATAAGCTATCATATTTTTCATTCAAACCGATAATATTCTATGCACATTCAAAATTAAATAAAAATGAATGTATGTAGTATGTTTGAGCCTTATGTGCTCTTTTATTGCTAACCCAATTTCAATGAAACATTTCAGAGTTATAGTATACATCTTTGCAAAGATATCTGTATCATTACATTTTAGATTTTGCAATTGAGATGGTTTGGAAAATTCGACGTTTGACGAGACAGCTTTCGCGTAGCAAGTTGAAGCAAATTATTACTAACAACCTACATCTATGACGTAATTTATCATTTTTCGATGAAAATTTGGCATTTTGATTGTTTTGTATTCATTTTAAATACTATATAACTATTTATAACCACTAGAAGTCTATAAATTTTCAAGCAACGCTGATTCACAGAAGTTTTTAGAATTTCAATTTAGTATGAGTTTTACTGTAAAAAATCTAATTTTTCTTTCTGATTCGAATTATATGTTCTAATCACGAAATTCTTGTTTCTTGAAATACGGTTTGAGGACCACTATTGTATAGAGTGCCACACGTCGTCCTGTTGAATAATTTATTAAGGACACGAGCCGCTTATTCGACATCACACGCACTCGATTAATTGCATGCTATTATAATATAATGTGCTCTTGATCGATATGTGCACGAGGAATAATTTGAATTATACATATTTATATTCAGAATTCGTGTGTTATCATAAGGAAATTGTGTTATGATTGAGCGTATAGGGATATTTTGTATATTCGTGAATTATTTTTATTTAATGTTGTACACACAATTTCGATATAAATCATATATACAGACTAGAGAAACCATAATAGAAGCTTTTTTATATTAAGTGTTTGAGTTTGAAATTTTCATATTATAGCAAAATTTATAGTCATTTATTAAAAATCGATAGTTTTATTCAAATGTGTTATATAGATACACACAGTTTATTTTATGAACTGAGCTTTATGGAACTGTCACCGGTTCCATTATAATTCGCACAATCAGATTTCTGCACGAATAACCACAGGTTTATCGGATGGACTAAAAATATCACATCAACACCTAACCCAACCTTGCCTAACTATACCAAAGCATCATATAAACTAACGAATTTATCTCAAATGCGGCGTTTACATTATGACAGTTACCATTCCAATAATCGTTTCTTTTTCTCTAGAATTCGTATATAAATCTTTCTCACAGAGTTGAATACGAATTTTAAAAAAACGACAAATGGAATGGAAACTATCATGATGTAAATTGAACATTAGGTTAAGAAAGTTAATGGTAATAGCTATATGTAAACGCAGCATGAACTCATATTCATACAACTTATCGTTCGTTAATTACACTGCATTTACACCATAATATTCGCACGTCTTAATTACGTTTTTGCGTGACTACGTCCATGTAGATAACACGACTGAACGAACATCGCATAAAATCGCAATGTACAGAGTGCCATTTAGAAAACTGACCCTTTTAAAAAATATTAATTCATATTAATTGACCAATCAAAATAATTGGATCGATCAATCGGTCAATGACCTGAAAATTTTCAGATTCATTTGATTGATCATGCATTTAGGAGGAAAAGCTTCAAGTCTCCACCGATTTCAATGAAAATTCGTATAATATAAAATTAATATAAAATATTTAATAAAATATATGAAAAATTCGAGTGTTAATATAAAATAATTGTGAAGATTATTATTGCTTTCTTTATCTTTATGAAAATATGTCAAAACGTTTCATACGAAACATTTTTTTATAAAAGCACTTAAAAATATACAAAAATTTCACTAGAGATAACCAAAAAAATATTGAGTCACATTTTCGATTTTCCAACTATTTCATATCCAACTTAAGACCCGTTTTGAGTACCGCGACAAGCAGCAAGAGACACACCACACAA
The DNA here is from genome assembly GCA_024721215.1 of Cheumatopsyche charites. Classification (NCBI taxonomy): domain Eukaryota; kingdom Metazoa; phylum Arthropoda; class Insecta; order Trichoptera; family Hydropsychidae; genus Cheumatopsyche; species Cheumatopsyche charites. The sequence continues at coordinate 12,479,318 of CM045585.1, forward strand.
TGAAATCATCAATGGAACAATGAAGTTTGTTTTCCCAAATCCCAATTGTTCCCACAGTCGACCATGCATCGTACCGCATGCCTCTTGCTGCTTGTCGCGCTACCCAAAACGACCCTTAACATTAAATTTCTACAAATTTTCACCAAAATCGGCGACGACATTTACGAAGCCCCTCCTTGCGAATAAAAGGCCATAATAATATAACGGTTTTGACACCGGCGGCCAAGCTGAGCGTAAAAATTGGGTCGCCGCGGCGCAAATTTGGCGGCAAGCCGCACAGAAAACGTTTTTTGAATTAAAATTTATTCGCCGCCCTCAATTTTCATTAGCGGCCTGCCTCCGCTTTTCACACTGGCTTCATTTCGCAATATCAACTCTCGTGAAAAATGCCCCCGAAGCGTCATGCTGAAGAAAAAATATGGCGACTTTCGCATTTCTGCGAATTAAGCGCTGAAAGGAGCATAATATATTTTTTTAAGATTTTTTGAATGCATTTTTTTAAGTATATATATTTCAATTATTGAATTTTTGATGATATGTTGAAACGATTCGTATATCTTGGTGTTGAAATTTGTTCAGTGCATATTTGTCTGTTGCAAGTTTTGTATGGAAAATCGTCAAGCACGAATTGCAAGCATTCAATTGAAAAAAAACTCTTATTCGCTTCGATGAATTAGATTGGCATTTCAATTGATAGTTTCATAGATAATATTGAGAAAGTATTTTTTCAATTAGTGTACCTTATAAATATACATATTCAAATCCGATTCACTACTTTACAAGTATAAAAACTATTCAATCTTGCAATTTGTTTATTCATCATAATTTTATATTTATGCATATACAACATTTTTATAAAGTTTAATCAACATCTATGAAAAAAAGTTGGTGCATTTTCTTTGAATGATCTCTTGATTTTCTTTTCATTTGTTGTAATTATATAAAAATTAATTGTAATCCTATTTTCTTTAGACTCAATCTTTCAATCGTACATTATCAATCGTCAAATTATATAGAAAAAAATCGTTAGCACTTTACTTAGTAGCTTAAACAACTATTAAAAGATTGATTTTTAGATTTATTGTTGAATAAATTGTGTTCCAAATAGAAATTGTATTGTATAATGCATTATTTTGCTCAATCGAGAGCAAATTTTCATACGAAATGTATCAACAACAAAATGTTTCTCTGGGATTACGACGTAATGCTTCAATCCGAATTAGTGTTCTATTCATCGACAATAATCGTGGTATTCATTTCGATGCTCGTATAACATTGCAGATTTATTTGCGAAAATTAAACACACTTTTGTTTTTCTCGAAACGGAGAGCAAGCTTTCGTTTTGTTTGCTCAATATCCTATACAAATACGTAAACGAGTGTATTGTTATTCGAGCGCTTTTCTCGGTAATGAATAATCAATAAGGCGAACAAAAACCTATAAATTGCAATATACATGTATCTTCATATGTATACTTTATTTCAACAGTGATATAAGTCCACCTATTTTCATATCAAGATATTGAAAAGCTTGCGTTTAGATTCGTAAAATAGTATTTTTATAAGACTCAACACAATGATTTTAACTTTGAATTAATCTAATTGATTAAAAGCTTATTTCTATATATAAATTTTGTAAGAAAATGTAACATTTTTTGAGACAAATATCATACAAGTTTTCAATATGAACGCATGAATTTATACAGCATAAAAAACTTATTTTTTTACCAGTATGTAGACTTATACCACTGTCAAAATGAAGTGCACATAAATATATTATATTCAATCTATCTTTTTATATGAAATCAAATATGATTAATTGACTTTCTTCGGCGTCTGCTAATTCAATTAACGTTTCCGATCGCATCGAAAAATATACGCGACTCTCAGAAGTTCGCATTCGTTTTTATTATTATCACGAGGGATTATTATCCTAAAATGTTCCAGCCAGAGGAAGACTGGAACGAGGGGAGAGTTGGGTAGGGTGGTGCGTGAAAAAATATTATTTTTGCGAATTTCTTCCGCGTCAAAGGGAGGAATTTCCAGGTTTTTCGTTCGAAATTGTATCTTTTGCTGGGGACGAATCGATAAATTCCTTTCGACGATATCAAACGCGATTCGTGCCGTTTGACAATTTCTCCGCTCTCGCAAACGAGAGGAAATTCGACAGAAAAAATATATTCGTTTTTACGCGAAATGTATTTAATTTAACGAACATCCGTTTATGTTTGCGCGAGAAATGTCTTTAAAGACGTCTTGGAAAAAATCTGTATGAGAGCGTGTAAAAAAAAACAATTTTCGTACTAACGAGGGTTGAAATGTGTATGTGTAATTATTTCAAAGTATGTCTCATTAATAAAAGTAACATTTATTAAACTTATAAACTTCATTTAAGAGTAATTTTAATTACAAGAAAAAATCATGACTATCTATGGAGGTTTTCTTCATATTTTGGTGTTGTGAAGAACTCTGGACATCTTTTCTAGATTAGATTTAGACTATATCTATAAAGTAGAATCAACAATCAAATATTATTTAAGGCATTTCGACAACTGCTTCATAATAATCTTATCCGAGTAATGTTTCTGTTTGATCGATTTTTTCCATGAAAATCATTCCAAATACCAATGCATAATGCATTATTATTAGCCATATTTAATTACTATTTAAATTGTAAACTATACACCATTTACAATTAATTTTATGAAGAGGTATAACATAAATCAAATTCATCAAGAAAATTGCCCATAATATCTCATAACACTGTATACTGATAAAAAAATTCGCACTCTTAGCACTAGCACTACGCACTGTAGTCTCCAATTATGAGCAACCAAAATTGTGCCTTTCTAAAAAAAATCTAATATTAATGTTCACACATTCAATATTTATGTATAATACAATATGTAAAGCCAGTACTACACAGAATGTGCGTCACCTCGACAAAACGTCGATCGACACAAAGGCTTCGAGGGCTTCTGGAAAAATGACAATATAGTCGACTTTTGAATGCATCGAGAATGGGGTTAGGCTTCAAAGGCACCATAACCCACCCATGGCCCTTTAATACACCGATGGTGAAGAGCCAACACAAGACACAATGTACACGTGTTAACAATGTTTACCGCGCCACACGCCCGAGGCCGTCTATAATAGAACATTTTAAGAAATTTCTTTCTTGGGAGCCTTATTCGTAGAAATGTTTATATTTGATGTGCAAAAAAAGTATGGAAAATGCTCGCTAAATTATTATTCGGTTTGCGTGTTTTCCTCTTGTTTGAGGTTCGCGGTGAATTTTCATCGTGTAAATAATTAGAGGAATTTATTAGTGTGCGTTTTAAATTTTTACATTTTTATGCTAATTTGAACGTTTTCGTTTTTAATTATGGTCTATTTATAATTTGGAAATTGTAAGTGTTGAGTGTAATAAATTATACAAACATATGATTTTTTTATTAAAAGCAAACAATAAAAAAACTCTATGTATTATTTTTGCGATTAATCATTTTACATGAGAATATATTTACGAATTTATTGTTTATATAAACATTTCAATGTAATTTATAGTGAATATGAAATAATATCAATCATTTTTCAATATCGCTCAAACACAAATTCGTAAATACGCATTGTTAAAAGTATCGAATTCACGATAACCAAATATTTTCAATGCAGAACGAATTTTATTCAATTGAAAATGCATCGAAATACAAAACACTTTCAATCGAAAATGCATCGAAAAACTCTCAATCGAAACGCACCTTCATTGAATTTTCCATTTGCATTCACATTGTATAATACACTGTTACAATTAATTGTGGACGCTTCGTAAATTCAATAAAATTTAGTGAAATTGTCCTGAAAGTTGGTGTAAAGTGTTACATTCAGAATAATAACAGTTTATTCTTTGAAATATGGCAGAAACTTTGGATAAATATGCACTTTTTGCACCAAATTTAGATCACTTGTTAATTTTGTGTAAAATCTTTCATGTTGATTCAATGCATAAATCGATCACTAATACATATTTGTATTAATACTTCACGATGGTTCAATTTGTCACAGTTTCTATAGATTTCATTCGGTTGAAATTATACGAAGAAATCAAAATAAAAAATAATCGAAAAGTGTCTAAAATTAATTCCACTCATGTAACCAATATTTTGTATCATCTACTCAAAAAAAAATCTAAAACGTTTAAAGATTTAGAATTCATCTTTTATTCATCCGACATTATTAAGTTTTTGTTTCCAGTTCGTCGGAGAAGTGATTACGACGTAGCGTATTCGCTTTATACACTTTTTTCTTCATCTTCTCTTCTTATTCATCTGTTCATCTTTCAACCGCACATTGTCAATCAAAAATTCGATGTCTGAAATGAAATCATCTCTGCCGAGACAAATGCCTGCCATTACTTCGAGCAGGCACCGCCACAATGAGGCCTTTCGCACTTAAGGGCACGGTTTCGTTAGAAAAAGGGCCCTACTTACGACTCATCCCTTGTACAGGGTCCTCAGAGAATAGAGACTCTTTTAAATTTTGCTAATTTTCATAATTAGCTTCTGCCGCTCGAGGCTGAAGTGTGTACAGAACCCTTGCTTGACATTTTTACTCGATCGTCAAGTTGTGTGTTCACATTTGCCTAGTTGACTAATCTCCTGATTATCTACTGTCTCCTAGTCTATATTAACTTAAAGAGCTTTAAATCTTCGTCAATTGTAAAATGTAATAAATTCTTTCTAGATATGTATACAACAACTCTTGAAAGATTCATCGTAGTTACGCAAACGCAAATCACCCCTAACCGAAAAATAATCTATGGTATGAAACTGCTATGAGGTGAAGTCTAATTTGGACTTTAACTCAATAAAATCTTTACGAAACACAATTAAAATAATTAATTTACAATTTCGTAATACGATGATACGAAAAAAAACACATCGATTCAATATTTTTTCTTAAATACGATTTAATGCAAATTTTAAACGAATCAGATTTTTTTAGCATGCTCTGCTTTTATATTCGGTAAAGAATATAAGAAACGTTCCATCTCCGAAAATGGTTAACCCTCCTCATCCCACTCAATATATGGCACAAAATCTCCTTAGATATTTTCAGATAAAAATGGCTTTTGTTCCACGTCTTGCATTCGAAGTGTATTGTATTATATTATACGATCACCGGGTAAAATGAAAGAAATTTTGACGAATGTGATTTTCGATGTGCTTTGGAGTGAGTTCGTGTATTTGACGTAATATAAATCCTGAAAATTTCATATAGATACATTTCCATTTATTTTCAATTTAAATGCAGATATAAAGAAGAATTTATCTAAAAATTCTTAAGTTAAAATTATTTTTTATTAATCATAACTATTTTAATGTAAATGGGAAAATAAATTTATTTGCATTGGAAAGCGTCAAGAAAAAATATATTGCTTTATACATGTCTATAAACTAGTTTAATCGGCATACTAAATTCGCATTAGAGTTTTTTAAACACTGAGATTAAACTTGTTATTCTGCCATTATTTCTGCTAAGCATTTTCAGCTTTAGTGTTATTTTGTACTTAGCAAATGAAGATAGACGTTATTGAAGATTTTTAAGAGTGCACTTCGCTAAAAAAAGCTATATTTTTTTAAACTGGACTTTATTTATTGAGTAAGTAAAATTGTATCTAGAATTTAATAAAACTTTAAGCACTTTTTTAATCTATGAAATAAAAATAAATAATTATTTATAGCTGAATCTAAATCTGAAATCTGAATTGAGCATTCAATTTTCAATTTTAAGTATTTCTAATAATACTAAAAATAGATTTTCTTTATATTTTCATCGGAAGGAATTCACCAGCATTTCTCACCGTCTTATAAATAATATTCGATGGTATTCGGCAGTATTGGATTACAAAGCGCGATATTGGTGCGTAATTGTGAGATATTAGACCGAAGCTAAATATCGTCCGACGATAGAAATCAGCCATTAGCGGTGGCTTAATAAGATTAAGTTGGGTATTAGTGCGACAGGAAAACCCTCCATACCTATATTAATTATTTGAGTTTCCTTAATGACACTTGTCATATGTTCGTATCGCCGATTGTACTGTTTTAGGTACTAATTGATAGAATATACGAATTTTCTTATAATTTTTAGTCAGTTACAATCATCGATTTTTTATCAAACCAATTGATAATCGATGATATATTTCATTTTTAGATATAGTGATCTATATTAGTACACTATTCCATATTTATTATCTTTCTACGTTTCGCTCAATCACAAACATCGAATCCATAACGTGCGAAGAATTTTCACATCTTAACACTTCCTTCAGCTTTTCTCACCATTGAGCCATTCATCATTCGCGATAATAACGAAAGTATGTTATTTTCCTAGGACTAGAACGCGTCTATATATCAAGCAAGCTAAGCTTTAACAGAAAGAGGTCACTAATATTTCCTAAGGCCACGGTCTCCGCTCCATTCATTCGCCCTTTTTACTCGTTTCTTCCATTGCTGCTACGTGGCTCTTCCTTATTTTATTCCACGAATCTGTGTGTGTGTGTGCACTCGCATTTTTCTCCAACAATGAGTCCTGAAAAGTCTCGTATGGTTTGAGAGACAGTAATCTAGATTGATGGTGTTTTATCGCAGCCTGGTCTGGCTAAGGGCGTTTTTATGAAGCCTCTTTCTCGCTTTCGTATTCGTCGTAAAATTTTCGCCATGTTGAAAATTTTTCTTCCCTCTGGGGTGAAGGAATATTATTATCGTGACACAAGACAGTAGAACACTTAAATTGATAGATAAATCAATGATTTATCCGATCGAGGCAAGCTAAAGCGACAGAAGGCCGTAAATCTTTAATGGTTTGATTTATTGATCGAACATTCGTTTGATGGAAACTATAATTGCGATTTAAAATTTTCATTTTATAAAATTTTATATTTCGTTGATATTAATTAAAATTTTTACTTATCACTATGATTTTAAGTTATCATTAAACAACCAGTCGATAGACAAAATCATTGCCTTTATTTAAAGAGAAAGGAAATTATTTCTAGAAAAGATAAGCGTTTTTTCTTGCACTACATGTTTAGTGTATAAAGCAATTGTTCATGCTGCATTCAACTTCAATGTCCTCATGATGCTGGATTACCTCACTAGTTTCTTTCGAATAAGTCATCGATGTATTTTTTTTAATTGTTATAATAATTATTATATTCTATGCGTCATACAATCGCTATTTTAACCTACATTAACCGTTCGCGAACAAGAGCGACCATAAAGTGCGAACACGAGCCTCGGCCGTATAAAATTAAGTATGGCCACGAAGAGAGATGCATCAGCAACACTATCCTTTCCTACAGACGTACCCTTAAGAGGATTTCGAGACCCACAGAAGCTGTACGAACTTCTCGAAGGTGGTACACCACAGAAAAGAGGCTATAAAGTCGAAGCTGCGAGTCGACAAGCTCCATTAACCACACATGCCACGTACTATAGATTTTTGACACAAATTATTAAACTTTTAAAAACGTTTATAGAAACGTTTAAAAACTTTTCGTTAACATCTGAAATTTCTTCGTTCATGTATGTTTGATTGATTTTTTTCATCTATCTATTATTGACAAGGAGTACATTCAAAGATACCTTGACTGATCTTGACAATACCTTATAGAAATATGTATAGTGTAATTAAGGACGTGAAATAATTGTGAAGAAGGGAAAAGAAACGTTTAATAGTTTTTCAATTATCATAGGCCAATGTTTAGCATATTTATTAAGTGCACTTACAAAATATGGATACCTATTAGAATACAAAGACGTAATTTATTAATGCATGAAATTCAGATTTTATTAATTTTGAGAATATCAAAAGTTGTATCATCAAAAATATTGTAACTTTTGAACTAAACGTCAGACTATCATAAAATTTCGACACGTTTAGTTTGAAATATTTTACTTATCGAAAATTACATTTATTTTCTATAGTTGATCAAATTATATGTTTTCCATAAGCTTATTGATACTTGGGTTATATATAAAGATGTAGTGTAAAGAGGAATGCTTTTCTTTTCGAACTAGACTCTAACTGGAAACTATTGCATTTCTCGCTCTAGATATAGAAAAATGTCTTAACAAACGAAGAGTATTTTCATTTGCACTACACTAAAAACAAACTATTTTCGCGCTCTCAAACCATTCCAAATAAAAAAACCATAAGACGAAATTCTTCAATGAAGATATTAAGACTTAAACGAGCTGGTGGTTTTCCCCAAACACAATATAAATATAAGCCTCATATACCCGAAATACCCCAAAGGTATTATGGCGCCTAAGGCATCGCGATATCTCGGAGGCGTGAATAACTTTGCGAGACCTCCATTTATTTAAATGCTTCCTTCCCGAAACACCTTGGAGCGTCCTTTGTGCCGCACCCTGTATATGTGTATCGGCTTCCTGGTGAAGTTTTACCTTATCTTGTCTCAGTCTCGAACAACAATAAGTGGAAGCGTATTGTGCGAGGTGCGGTTTTTCGAAAATTTAGAGAAATTTTATGGAAATCGACACTCCTTTTGTCCCATAGGTGAAAGTTGTAAATTTGATGTTTTTTGTATATTTTATATTTTTTTAATTTTTTTTTATCATTTGAGTGATGTTTCATGAAAAAGTTGGATCTTTTTTTCATAGATGTCTAGAAAAAAAAAGAATGAAAATGTAAAAAAAATAATTGAATCCTCTTGAATATAATATTTCATTTTAATGATGTTCAAATAAGTGAATACGAAATCCAATTATGTTTTTTTTGTCTTTGATTCTTTTGACATGGAAATTATAAATTCTTGGAAAAAATTATTTATATCGAATCAATCAGTATTTTGATGAAAAATATTGTAATTACGGAAATAAATACAATCTATAGATATGAAATACTAACATACATATTTCAATTAATCAATTTCGTAATAAATATCATTTTTTTATTAATTTATAAACCTTGTGATCTTCTTAATCATATTTAGATTCGATCAAAACAATATTAAATTATTCAAGCTGAATTGAGGATTTATTTGGTTCGATTGAATACATTACGTCCTTAGGGAAACTATCGGTATATACTGTTCTTGTAAACAAAGTTGCAATTGTAATTTACATAAATGCATCCAAGCTGAATACAATATGCATGGTATTGCATAGTATCGAATTGTAAACCTGTCGAATAAAACGTGAAAAAGTTTCAAGAGCTTAACGATATTGCTTTGGGAATCGTTTCATATCATCGAATGTTTTCTATTCAATATTTTTTCATTTCAAATACTAGAATATATATGAAATTATACAAATGTTCAAAACGCATATGTTAAACGTCTTATTCGAAGAAATACGAAAATTTTACATACGACACATATTTTTTCCAATAAAAATCGAGTCAGAGCTGAAATAAGGCCACGCTCTGGAAAAATTGCAAAAAGCACTCTACGAAATTCATCCACGACAATTTGTCACGTAATAGACAAAGTGACAAGTTAATGCATCACGTTGTAACGTCGCCGTACTTTAAAAAGTTAAACTCCTCTATAAGGTATACGGATTCTGCCGAACATCGAGACTTCGTGTTTGTATTCAAAACAACTAAAATCGGATTACTTTATTATATTTTCCGGTGAAAAATCCGAGGTAGAAGTCGCGAAGCTTGCTCAAGGGATAGCTTAGCAGATTTCTCGGCAAGTTTGCTTAAAAGTATGTACAAAGTTAACGAAATGCACTCAGGGATCATATAAGCGGAGATAGCATCGGGCTTTCTTATGCTACGTAAAATGGCAAAAGAGAGTAAATCTGTGGAATCTTCGCATTATCTAAGAAGCGGAATCTTATATGATGCGGGTATTTATTAACATATTTTAAAATCATGAGATTATGAAGAAAAATATTATACAAAAGCATTTTTTTGTATTCTGTACTGATATAAAATATATCTTTCGTTTGCTGACTATTCTAAAGTTCGTAGTCCTTGCGGCTTCTTCTTCACTATATTATTAGAAAAATTAATCAAATATAGTATCTTCCTGTGCCTGTAGCAGTAATTAAATAATGATTGTATTCAATTAAAAATTCTTGTATAAATCTGTAGCATAGCCAAGAGATACACTTTCTCACTGTCGCTTTTCGCGAAAATAAATAAAATCTTCTCCGAATAAAGCTTTTCTTGACGTAGAACATCACCGACGACAACAAAATTTATGGCCCTTTGCAGTCGCAAAAATTCTCTAAAGCACGCTATCCATTTCTACATAGTGGTTTTGCAAACTGCGAGATGAAAACTCTGTACATTTTCAATTTACAGAATTACAGAGACATTCCTATTTATACGACCAAACAAAATTATCCAACATTATAATTAACGTGTAATCAATCCATTGAGCATCAACTTAAACTGAATAATCTGCGCCTAATCTATGAAATTTTCAAAAGATAAAATTGCGAAATATGAAAATAAAGACAAATTAATACTATTATTATATTATATAATATTAGATTACATATTCATAACTATCATAAAACTTTATATTAAATACATCAAAATGAAAAAAAAAAAACTATCTATTGAGCTCCGTTCATTGTTTTCGTGGTATAAAGCATAACTTATACGAGCACTTTCGTCAGCTTCCATTATTTTAGTGTCGGGACGAGAAACTTCCTTATCCTCGCTGATTATCCATCCTAACAATGGGGACAAGACCGAAGAAAACTTGGATGAAAAGTTGTAAAGAGACGCGAATAAAACGGTAAAGGCGCACACAAAACCGCGTAAATGGGTGCATTCGTCTATTGAGTGCTGAGAAACGCTAGATAATGGTGTCGTATGTTTCATAGGGTGATCCAAAAAATATGAAGCTTTTTCATTTTGGAATGATTCGAAATTTTATAGACTTGAGCTGATTGTGAATTGGTGCATAGAATTTACAATAAAAAACGAGATAAATGCAAAATCTATGTCCAAAGTTGTTAAATTACGTCTTGCATGTATGAAGGTCGTGCTCATATGTTTAATATTCATATCGTTGAACGTCAAATATGTAAAACTCTGTCAATTGTAAATTTAACAGTGCATATCCTTTCTAAATATATGACTCTGGAAAGTTTCATTGTGATTAGATCAATGGTAAAGGGACGTATTTAGCACAAACAAACAGACAAGCAATCAAAAACACAAATGCATACATTAATTCTTATTCATATAGAAATTCAATCATAAAGAATAGTCAACTTAAAGCGTAGCAGTATAAAATGTTTGTGTATGTGGCAATGGGCTTCAATATCTTCATGATGCTAGATTCTAGATAATAGCTAATTGTTCAGCTTCATTTAAACAACGAATAATTGAGAATCGAAAAATAATTATGCAATAACACATGTGAAAAATAGTTTATTTATATAAATTAATTTCTTTCATATTAGCTTGAAACTTCCGAGTCAACTTTTGCAACATTTGAATTCTATAGATATCTTAGTTTTTATGACTTCAAAATTTTTTCTTAACAAATCGTCCGTTCTAAGTGAACATCTTTTGTAATTGCCAACCGATTTTAAATTGTTAAAAATGAGCCAGATTCTTATGCAATACCTTACATTTTCCTCTCTAAATTTTATCTCTCATATTATATACGTCTTTGTGAAGAGCGTCCGAAAATTAGGTCGTTACGGCGCGAGCATTTTTTCATTCTTCCCCATCTAGCTAATCTTCGGGGCCGTTCCCTTATCGTGATTAATGAAGCAAAAATTGCTCAAGAACTGTGTAAAAAGTTATCGAACTGCTCGGCTCAATTATGCGAGATTTACATGGAAAATTTATTCAAATCGTTGAAAACGATCCTCGCGACAGTCGAGCTTCAGGAAACAATTAGTAAAACGATCGCGGTAACTTTCTTGCACACTGTGGCGAACACTCAGTCCGATAACTTTTCTGATAATTGGTCGAAAAGTTGAGCAACTTTCGCAATGGAAGATCATTTGTGAGCGCATTTTACTGAGGAATTGTACGCGGGAAGAACGATTTGAAAGGAATCGTTAGTGTTTGTTCGATTGAACTCCGAGTGTTGTTTTTTCGAGAAAGTTGTTCAAATTTACATTTCAATGGAGGATCGTACCTGATGTATCTTGAAGAGATGTTCATTATCATTGAATTCTTTGATCTAGGTATTTTATTTTGTACGTTTATTTAAAGCGACTGAGATGTATGGAGTTTTCCATTCCTTGAAATAGTTTTGAATGTGAAATTATGTATCAATGAATTCATAGAAATTTTTAATGTATCACATTAATTGAGTTTTTTGCGGATTTATGGATCTGTTAGGAAAATTTTACTTCGTGATTTGTTAAATTAGCATTCAAATTATTAAATTAAAATGTGAGTTTTTCACGTGTTTTTGTTTTTGCTTGGTAATTTTATTAGTTTGGATTTGCTATGTGTCATATGAGGTATTAAAAACAACTAAAATTCAATTTGATTTGAATGTTTTTGATATGTTATGTGAATTTTGATTGTCGTTAGTGATTTATTAGATCGGTATAAATCGTCACAAATCAAAACAAAATAGGAAGTTGGACACTTTGCTTGGTATTCCATAAGATTTTTCGATGTTCCAACTAAGCCATCGCTATTATTATATCATAAATCTATCATAGATCTCAACAAAATTTAAAATAGGATATTCTATTGGAACTTTTATACGACCTAACCATGTCTTAAACATAGCACTGCTAGCTGAAATATTTACATTACATTCACTAATCACTTCCAAAATAGCATAATTTTTTTGGAACTTTAATACGACCTGACTATGCCTTGAACATAGGATTTTCTATTGGAACTATGATATAACTTAACTATGCCTAAAACATAGAACTGCTAGATGAAATAATCACATTACATTCAATAATCACTTCCAAAACAGCATCAATTTTCCTCCAATCCTTTCCACTAAACAATCCACCCAGCTTCATCCACAATATAAATTTTTAAAAAGATCCAACCGAGATTTATCTCCCACAATATATGCGATCCGAAGTCCAGAAATCCCCCGAATAAGGTCAATCGTCTAGGGTCAGCCAGCGGATATCCGAGTGATATCCCACGCACAATATCCATATGTATTGTATCCAATATCCATATATATTATATATAAGGTAACGGCCGAGTTTATCGCGCAGAAGAAAGAAGCAATCGGTTAAGTAGCGGCCGGCCATTAATAACGGCTCCCCGTTAACGGCCGGCTGTTTAACGAAAGCGCCGTTAGCAATTCAAATCGCGACACGGAGACCTCACTGTACTTCAGTGTGGTCAATACATATTTAACGCCGAAGAGGCCTGCATATTTATTTATGGAGAGCGAAAAAGGGAGATGGGATTGTTTTGCGATCGGTGTGGGGTTGAAGAGTGCTCTCTCTTTTGCATTCGGGGTTTATCGCGTGTCAAATTCGGGTTTTGGAAATTTTCAAGGGGTGGAAGAAGTCATGGGGTTGTTTAGGGTTAAATTTTAGTGTTAGCTTCTTATTGATGAATTTGATTTTTTCACTAACACTGTATTAGATCCTTAGATTGAAGTTCATGGAAGAAGAATAAGAATCAGTTCCAATCGAGATTCATATGCCATTTTTTACGAGTGTAGGTATTTTCTTACAAATATTTATTTCATTTAATTCAAAAAACAAACAAATATATAGATAAACATATAAAGATAGTTGAATAAAAATAATTAATTTAAACGATTCAACTTTCATGCTTCGCGAATCGGTACAATAAATAGAATCTTTTCCTAGTGAATATTATTTTAATCTTAATTGTGTGTATTGATAATCAAGAAAATATGTGACGTCTGAAAATGCCAAGGGGTACAAGTAACTTCGTGGTGATTTAAAGTAAAACACGATCAAAGTTGTGCATTTATCTACATGTATTAGGAGGAGGTCGAGTGATTTGATGATATATCGAGGTATACGTTCCAAGTTAGTGTACATCCTTTTGCCACCAAATACATATACATATAAGAAGCGATTCTTGTGCATAACTCAATTTCGGTAAAAAAGTCACTTGGTCTTTTTTGTCATCTTGTATTATCTTACCGATTTATCTATCATTAATACAGTAATGAGCTATGAAGCGTCGATAATTAATTCCATTAGTATACTATTCTTTCTTCTTAATGCTAGTATCGAGTCTATCCTTTGTGCCAACTTTAGACTGTTTGATCTATTATATTTAAATGAAAATATTTTTTTATTAGTAGATATATATTTTACTTACATATGAATTGTTGATTTCGTTGTATCGAAATAATATTCTGTCGAAGCGCGACCTCAATCTTTTTTTATTCATCTTTCCGCCTTATCTCGAAGAAAAACTTTCGAAAGAGAATATAGCCCGCCCTCAACAGCGTCTCACTTTTCTCATTTTTTTCGCATGTATTTCAAGTAAAAACTGCGGTTCTATATTTATACAATAAACATACATATACAAGGAAGAATTAAAAAACGGCTTTATCAAGGCAAACTTTCGGACTTAATGTTTCATAACAAACAGTCGGTGTACTTATGAGGGCCGCTTGTTATCTCTTCTCGCCCAAAGGCTATGTTTTTATTTTTCTCTATACATTCTTCAACTTTTTTAATCAGACGTGCAAGACGGACCAGTAATTTTCACTTTATTCGTTATTTTCTTGCTCCGGCTTTTGACGCCGTAATTGAAAATTCAGCGCATTCTTTCGTTTCGACCCGAATTTTCTTCGGTGCGTTTAATTTTTTTCGCTCCAAATATTATTTCTGAGTTTTTTTTTGCAACAATTGAACGGTTTTGTGAAGTCTTTTTGGATTCAGTAATTAAATGATGCGGAAAATCTTGTTTTTTTTTTTTTGTAGAATTCTATTCTTAATATTTCTGCTGACTCAATACAAACAAAATTTTGCTTCATTTTAAAATTTTCCTCTTAGTTTTTACTGCTAATTAAAGTGAAGTTAACTTAGATAACAAAATTTTCATTTGAATGAATTCGTTTATACGCTTTTTATAGGATTTTTTTATATAGTAGACTAGGGAGTATTGAATCAAAGAATCAAAAACTAAATCATATGTCATTTAATTTTACTTCATATCAAAAACGTCAAATGTCACCTTTAAAGTAATATATTCAAAGGTGTAGTAATAAAGAAAATATTCATCATTTATCTATTTAACTAGAAATTATTGCCTTTTTTGCTCTAGTTTTCGAATTTAGAGGGAGAAGGGATACTATTTCTAGCTTTTCTAGCTGTATAAAACGAATGATTCACTATTAGTACTGCATCTCTGAATGTAACATTTGTAATATTTCTGTCATTTGGAATGATCCAAGTATCTTCAGCTTCCCCTAGATTTTAAATATATTTAACTAATCTATGAATTAATTGTAATTTTTCTTCTAATTTTCATTTTTATACGATTTCATCAAATTCATTCAATTATTGTTGACCCTCTCTTGCATAATTACTCTCTACTCTCAAACAAATTACCCAAAAAAAAAACCCACATCGCACAAACGACAAAACATTTCCATCAACCTCTCATTAAATTTAATCGACCCAATCTGAATACCAAAAATTCAAACCGTTACATCAACATTACACAGCATCAGAGAACCACCAATGTCCACTTTTTGGAACATCGCATCGAACAAAAAAGGCAACTCTGTCCGCGCATAAATCCGCACCAAAACAAAAGCCGACGACACTCGAAAAAGGCGAAATTTATATACGAAAAAGGCGGGAAAACCTCCGTTATAACGACGCGTTGAATATTCATAGTGTGTACATAACGGCGCCGCTAATGACCGTTCGCCGATAAGATAACCCCATGGGGACGGTCGTTGTCGTCGAAACTCGCAAATCGACGAATTTATCAATGGGGAACGGTCGTAAGTGGGGCTATAGAAGGGCTATCGAAGGTTGTAGGATGTTTTCGAGGCTTTTGGTCGAGGTTGTATAGGTTTAAGTGGGGGAAAAGTAGGTGTGAAGTTCGGAGGTGGTTGGAATTTTAGGGTTTGTGGGTCGTATTTGTTATTACAGGTATTGCTTTTCGATTATTTTTAATTATTTGTTTATGTTTAAGCGAAGAAGAAACCGTTAGGCTGGAAATTATTAGTATCAGCGCATGAAAGGTAATGCTGAAATACATAGCATAAACATACAAGGCATAGCAAGGATAGCATACAAGGCAGAAAATTCAATTTGCGAACTGTTTCCTAAAGCATTGAATTAATAGTTTTTAATAAAATATTCGAAAAAAACCGAATCAATCATGAAAACTTATATGTTCTTCTTGCTAGGATTCAATAGTAGTTGATTCCAGCATCATTGGGATATTGAAGTCCGACACTATATGCACAAACGCTTTATATTGCTACGTCATTGGATTGCTATATGGTTTAAAAACAAATATAGGTTTTATTGAGGAACTATATTTATGTATTTATCTAGCCAAAAATGAAAAATGTTCTTCCTTATGCTATATCCTTGACTATTCCTTATACATGTTTTTGAATAATCAAAGATTTTTTGTTAAAAAATATTAATATTTGTTTTTATCAATTTCATCAAACATTGCAATTCAAAATGCACACTTTCAACAATCGAAAATTCATTTCGCAAAAGCGCAACCGTACACAAAACCGTTCTTCCGTCCATACAAAAACTTTCCTCCAGATTTTTTCATCGAACCTCTCATTGTTCAGAGAACGAAACCTTTTTTGTGAAAAGCCGACCTTCGATAGCTGGAAAACTGATCAGCTTTTCGTCGAAGTTCTCCTCTCCTCCCTACGCTTCCGACTTTTCCCTTTTTTCCGGAGTACATAATTTCGATATAGTTTCCGCGCCGCTTTCATGTCGCTGAAAACTTCGCTCCGAGATTACTTCGACATCAATCGAAACTGCGTAAAAAGTGTCTTCCCGCCCCTTATACTTGTGTATAACGACGGGGGGGTGGCTTTTAATGGGGGTGGAAAGAAACAAAGGAGATTTTCAACAGATTTTCTCGGGTCGAGATTAGGCCGTCAGCCAATTACGACCCTCTAGGGCACGTAGGGACGGTAGTGTTTCCGCAATTGACCCAATTACCTATTCTCTTCCGATAATTGACACAAGTGTGCTTTCACGCTATACGAATATGCCTAACTCGTAGTAGGCATCTGTTGTAGTACGCATGCGTTGGTTTTTATTTTTGACGCTAAGATTATTCCACGTATATACATTATTGATATTAATTCTAAAAACTTTTCCTTTATGGACTTCATATGTGATTTTTCAAATTATCAAAATCTTAGAAATGGAATTCAAATGTTACAGAAATTGACCCCAATGTTTCAAGAAAATCTATTACAAATAAATCTACTAGAAACTAATATCATTCTGAAAAAATATGCTGTTTTTACTTAAGAGATGAATTTGGTTTCAATTGTAGATACAACGCAAAAAAGCGTCACATTTCTACATCGAGTTGATAAATTTGAAAAATGTTGTATTTTTTTGAAAAAATCAAAAAAATTTAAGAGTGATCGAGTATAGTTTTTAATGTTGTATTCGATATCAACATTTGGATTGATTTTCATGGAAAATTTTGATTAAATGAAAATATTACTGGGAAAAGACTATTATGTATCAGTTTTTGGAATGTATAAAAATAATATTTTAATATAAACTTTATGTTTCTAAGAATCGATTGAATTCATAAAAATGAGAGTTATCCAATAAAATACATATTAATTTTATCCTGTTCATAATCCTTTCTGAGTATTGTTTTCATTTAAACGAAATTTTCAATAGAAATCTTTCTAATTTTAAATTTTAAATGACGACTGAATAGACCAAGAGGTACAAGTGACATTTTTGCCGAAATTGATTTATGCACAGAAATCACTTCTATGTATACCCATATATTTAGTAGCAAAAGGATATAAGCGAATTTAAAACGTGTACTGAGATATATCATCAAATTTTCGACTTCCTCCTAATACACGCAAAAATTTGAGCATGATTTTCTCTAAGTCTCCACAAAGTAACTTGTACCCCTTAGCCTTTTCAGTCATCAAATATAATATTAATATTTCTAATCTTCTTCGTATGACATTCATATTATAAAAAAATACATTTAGTAAAAACTTGCAGAAAAATGCAACAACTATCAAGATTGCCCAGAATTCTCTACAATAGCGTTCGATATTATACGAAACAAAATACACTAAACAAGCTCGTTCCATCTAGAAACTCAATACTCCATTATAACATAATTCAATTTGTCGTCGGGGGTCGCAATATTATTTATTGTTAGTTCGTCGACGAATCGACAGACGTCAATTCTGCTCCGATTCGGTCCATTAGCGCGGATAATTTCAATTTCTGCCGAAACGTATTGTCGTCCATTACGACCATAGACGAATTTATCATAGCCAGAAATTATAGCTTATCCAGAATGTATATAACCCAACCCTTTCTGGTTGGGTTATACGTTAGTGCGAAGTTTGCGCTTCGCTAATTGGGGCGTCGAACGATTGTAGAGCGAGGCTCGATTGCCCGGTTTCAGAGTTCGATTTAATTGGATTCGTTAATTAGTTCGTTTCTTTTGGAATCGACGAATTGGTTGAAATTTTCTGTAGTTTTTCGATAATGAGCAGTTTTTCAAGTGCGATCGCCGGAGTTTACTTATTCCTCGTTGATTAAATTCTGTGCGAATTTCAAAATTTTTCTTCATACTTGGTAGAAAAGATGATAATTATTAAAAAAAAAATTGTTTGTTTAAATTGATTCGTTTTTGAATTTATCCATTTGATGTTCGTTCATTTGTTCTTGTCATTTTTTTCACTCATTCTGGTGTTTCGACTGCACATATAATTTCAAACCTCAAATAAGCTAAGTATCTTTGTTGATTTAATTATAAATTGTAAATATTGATTAAATATCGTAATTAGCGTGAACTTACCTATATTTTGATCTGATATTTCAATTGTTAATTAGCAATTAGTGAGCTTTAATAGCTGTCAAATTTTAAAAGCAAAAATTCTTTCAAATATGGTTGTATAGCTTAAAAAACTATTGAGATAGCGATCCTTATGGATAATTTTACAAAATAATCAAACTTAATCTCAATTCGTAACGACATTTTACTGAATTATTTTGCAACACAAAATTAATTCATATTTTAAAATTAAAACTGATAATATAAAATATTCAAAAATTATATTTTAATGAAACAAAAAAGTAACAGAATCTTAATTGAGTCTGATATTCGAGGCACAACCTAATGAATCAAATCTATTCCGACTCTCAGTACATTCGAGAATTCTAATCTAATATAACGATAACCCAATAATCCACACACACAAAACTCACTTCGAAACTCTGCATCGGAAATAATAGAAAAAATGTAATAATGTTTTACGTCCAGACTTACATACATAAGTATGCGCGGTTTGAACTCCCAGATGCTAAGGGAAAAAACTTGGACTCGTACGTGTTCGAGCACGAATAAAAAATCATTTCGTTCCCTTTTTTTATACAGACTCGTATAAATAGGAAAAAGGCTTTTTCGCCGAACGAAAAGGCGGTATTCTTTTGAAAAGCGTTAAGCTCACACGAACCGGAGGGTCTCTTTTGGTTTTTCACTGCCTCGTATATCCGAGGAGTGTTTCGGTGCGAGTTTTCTTCCTACACGTGAACTACGATCTATATTAATTAAGTATGACTTTTCATATGAAATTTATATGTATAATTAATCCTATAATCAATACCTTCCAATTCAAAAATATTTTTTTTTGTATGATTTTTCAAATGCGATTTTGCAGTTTTTGCTATTGAAATTTTTAACGTCTACGGTTCCTATATAAACTTGCACATTACAATATGCATTCATTGTTTTAGGTATTACTGGTGATTTTATAGTTTTTGCTATTGAAATTTTTAACGTCTATTGTTCCTTTATACACTTGCATATTACAATGTGCATTCACTTATTCATTGTTTTAGGTATTATTGATCATTTTTTTCAGTTTGTCGATTTTTCATTCACTTGGATGTCAGCAAGCAGCTGTTAAGGGTTAGGAACTACGAAGGATGATTATTGTATGAAAGATTGTGTTAAAATTGATCGATTTCAATTAACACATATAAGGGAAGGGATTTATTTGTATGAATTGTTTCGTTAAGTGTTATTTATTCAATTAAATATTCGAAGAAAGCAATCAAACCAATAATATAAACGTCATACAACTCTCAACAGGAACTGTCAGACTTCTAAACCAACATTACAAGTACACTTATCCCGATGTGACATGCAAAAACGTTTTATATCGCTTCGATATCATATAAATAAACCTCATTATTTTATTAAAAAAATGTTATTTTTCGTGCAATTTGAGCAATGCGCCTTCTTTACACAGCGCTATCGAAAATCCTAACGTAATTTAAGAACACAGCATAAACCGAAAGCTTACTTTACTCAGCTCACGGGTATTCTTTCGCGGGCTAAAGCTAGGATTTTTTATTTTACGATTCTCTCGAAATAGCGCCGGTCTCTGCGGGTTTTCGGGCGGAAAGTGCGCCGCCACATGGCGTCGTTCCTCTTCTTCGTGTGTTCTCCAAACCGTGTCCATGCCATGTAAATTCGGCTCTTTACATAATGTAAATCGGAAACGAGACGAGTCGGTCCGGTTTCGAAGGCTGTTGAATAATGCGCGAGCGCCGATAGGTGTCTTACCTCGCGCGCTTACGACGCGCCGCAACGTGCTGCAGTGTTGAAAGAATTAGTAGTTTCTGTTTTTTGTTCGATTATATTGTTTCAGAGTTGATATAAGTTAGTTTTTTATCGTTTAGTAGTGTAAAATGTTTGTGTTTAAAGGGCTTAGTGTTCTTATAATGCTGAATTCGAATATTTTCGAAAGTCACATGTCGTTTTTCTTAATTGATCTGATCATTCATTCAAATATTTGTCTTGAAATTTGTGTTATTTTAACAGTTTATGAAGCGGTTCTTAAAATTGGATCTACTGTTTTGTCTGTATCAATTAAATTCGATCGATTTTAAAACTATCTTTCGTAAGTTGATTACTTTTTACTATTTCTAGTTCCTTTTATGTGAATAGTTAATAGAGAATTTTAAATTAATATGATACTTTTACTTGTAAAAATGAATAAAAAATATAAAAACAAATACTTTATGATACTCTAATATGTTTGATTCATTCGATATAGATACATATCATATATTTTTCACAAATCTCTTTTCCTCATAAAAAGGCTTTTATTTCAGAATGAAATACACGCGTATTAGATTATTTTTTTCGTGAACGTTGTCAACACGATCATAAAATAAAAAAAGTTTTTTTTTCCATTCTGTAACCAAGATATGACAGTGTTCTTTCTATAAATGACATGTTTCATTATTGTCTCTGTTTACAAGCAGTTTCTGTGTATGAAATTCTCAGACGATGCGGCATAACAAATTGCAGTCGTGTTCGCTTCACTAAACCGAGGAAAATTTATAATACTTATAAGAAAATACGTGAAAAATCATATGTGGCTTTATATTTTCATATAACTTAGTATGTATACGTGTGTATGTATGTGCTTTGACACGAGAGAAAAAAATACTTGACCTCTTTTTTTCCATCTGTGGTTCATGCGGTGCATATTCATCAGGAATCTGCACCCGTTTCATGAGTGAACAACAAACTATTTTTTTTTCAGTTTCACAAAAGAATATTAATTGAAAATAATCCCATTTTCAAAAACGGGGAGGAAAAAAATCCTTCAAAGACGCTTTTGTATCAAGTTTGTTCTTTCGCTTTTGGCATTGAGCGAGTTTCGAAAATTCTCCGAGGAAATAAAACGACACACTTTCTTCCATAAAGTTCGCTGTTTCCTTAATTATTTGAAAACTTCAAAACACAACTTGCGAGACAATAAAATTTAATTTAGATTCGGACGAAATTATTTTTACAGCTAAATTCGAATATTTAAGACGCAATACGGCAGAATGTCTGTTGACTGTTTTCATTCGAAAACCATATTAATTAATTTTAAAATGTAACCAAATAAATTCGAGGAATATTCAAATACGAGTGTTTTTTTAACAATTTCTACGAAAATTATTCACCTTTCAGGAAAATGACGTTTGACCTATGCAAATAACGAAAAACATCCCTTAGCGATAATTCGCCAAACAAAATTTGCATTCTCACATAATGAGTCTATGTTGACTATGCGTTCTTTATTTAAGAGGACAGTCCTTTATTTCAATACTCTGTCATCTAACTTTATAAATTTTCCATAAGTGAGATTATGACTTCCATTTTTTTTCAATTAACCCTCGATTTATTGTTTATTGCAAAATAAAAAAGTTTCATTTTTGGGTTACAATTGTTGTCGTTAGTTATGCGCATAAAATCATGTTGTTGGATATTATTTTATGTATCTGTGGTACGTAAAGTTCTAAAATCATTTCCTTAATCCATCCCAATTGAATTCATATTTTATTTTATACTCACCACAATCATGAAAGACAACCGACCCCATTTCAACCCCATCTTCATCTCACAACCGATCGATACGAAAACATCGACCTATCCAACGCAATCAAAACAAAACACGACTACATCGAAGGGAAAAAAACCAACCCTTCATCAACACACTGTCCTCGATTCGTCCAGCTCTCTTCTCGGTTATCCACCCCCATTACATATATAAAAATATATATGAAAATGGGGGCCCCGGGGGCGGAGGCGCCGTCGGGGCGCCGTTCGTCTGGACCAAATGGCGCCTGGAGACTCGAGCACAGTTTTCATATAAGATCGATCCATTTTGCGTTAGGTCGATCTGCTTTGACCTATTCTGTGTTGGGGATTTGTCCTATTTTCCAATGTATTATTAATTACGATAAATTATCTTATATTTTAATTGAAAATTTAATGAGAAATTAAGTCCCAATTGAGAAATATAGTGGTTCATTTTGATGCGTAATCAATTTTTTATCGATTGTGTTACTGTCCTAATTGGACTTGTGCCTTTGTTTTTTAGCATTCCCATAATCATAGGTATTTTTAGTTAGGGATAGTGAGCTGCTAAGTCGTAATCTAATATCATAATAGCCTAATTCTGTGTGTGTCTAGTAAAACGCAATTTGTCAGATTTGGTCCTAAGAATTTTGTTTTTGTTCATGACGTTTGATGCTTTTTCTTTGAATATTATTGATCTAATCAGGGGTGTTTTGATATTTTCAATGGACTGATTTGTCGTAAGTAATGTTATATAAAACTTTTTAACACATCATCAAATAATAAAAGCAACAAAAATATGATAATACTGTTTAATAAACAAAATGTTTCATTTAAAATGTTATTTAATAAGTTCTCTCAAAAATATTCTAAATGTTGGCCTGCGATCAGAAAAAAACTAGTATTGAGAGTAAAGTTTATTGTTCGCTATTTATAACATTACTTACACTAAAATTCTGCCAAATTTTATCATGATCTTTGGAGACAAAATACGTTCGTTTTCCGTTCATTAGAGCAGCGTCTAATTAAATTCTCAGATCGTCAAAAGCAAGAAAATCGTACCCATTCGGAAATATGAATAACGTTCATTTTCCGTTTTGTTTCAGAAACACACGACTGAAGTGCACACTGAGAAGGCGAGAAAGAAAGAAAGGATTCTCAACACTCTGAGTGGAGGTCCACGTTGAATATTACACTTTAGGAAAATAGTCGAGACAAAGGCGAAAAGAAGATGGCGGCCTTCGTTGCGAAGCAAATGGTCGGCAACAAGCTGAGCGCCGTTAAAGGTGAGCTAAGAAACCGGTGCAATTATTGTTGTTCGCTTCTAGCTAGTTTCGTTAACCGAATAAGTGATGGTACATAACATACATAGGTAGTTCTATTACTGCACGTTTCGCTATAAATTTTACAGTCGGAGTGAAGTAAGTGTAATTCAGCGGATGGTGCTCTTTGCAAATTTCTCGGCGACTCTAATTTAAGAGCGATTCTCTATCGTTTTGTCTTTCGTTATATGCGAGGTGTGTTCGTATATTTAGATGAGTTGAAAAATAATCATTCTTTCAAATTAAATATTTTTCACATGTGAATGAGCATTTCTTAAAATATCATTTTATATTATTATCAGTTTTGTTCAGTGAATCGTATTTTTAATGTAATTTTAATGGTCAGTTGCCACCAGTGGAGAAAATCTAGTTAAATACTGTTTTTAAATCAACTTATTCAAAGCAGTTTTCGAAGTTTGTGAAAACTTCACACAGCATTTTCATTGTAAATTGTCTGTTCTCACTAATTTTTTATTCACATTTTTGATTCACATTCATCATTGATAACTTAAAACCACCCACGTTTGCTAATATTTAGCAAAGACTTCACTGGGGGAAAATTTTCATGAAGTGAACTTACAATAGTTAACCTGCTTCTGCAATTAATATCTGCACAGTTTAAATAAATGTGTAGAAAAATATTTTGAAAAAAATGCTTTCCATATAATTTAATTTGAATTGATGTATTCATTTATTTTTTTCAAAACGGTACGTAATTAACGAACGCTCTTCTCATTCATTCGTTAGTACTGTCGTTGAATTTGCGTGATAATTCGCTAATTTTTGTCATCGTACATTCATTTCAGTAACATAATACACATCGATTAAACCGCGTAATTAATTTGCGCGAATTATTAATCAAACAAAACTATTTATCTATCAACCGCACATAATAATGAACGATCATATTTTCCGCAAAATTCGCTTTGACCGCTAAATTCAAATTTGCCGACCCGATTGACGTATTTCTAGAAACACAGAACCTAACCATACACATAATTTGTCCCTAAAGTTTATATAATAACACGAAAGGATCGAATCGGAATCACTTGAGCAGAAAATGGCCATCGATTGAATTTCGTATCACGAAAATTACTTTGACGAGGAGATTGTATTAACATGAGTATTATTATGAATAATTTTAATTATATAAATATTAATTGTCTCAAAAGTATAATTTAGTATTGAGTCTGATAGAAAAAATGGATTTATAATTCGTTATTAGCACTTATAAATACACAAAGATCGCTCATCTCCATTTAATGGATGTTTTCATTGTCTGACAGTATTATCTTAAGTATTGAATTTGGTGATTTTAAATTGATTTTTTTTATAAATACAAATCTCTCCTCTATTTGCAAATACGCAAAATAGTTTCCCTCGGGCAAAATCTATATGAAATACGAGATTCACGTACGTTTTATAAAACGAACATCTATCCACCTTATTGATGCTCCGTTTGCCGATTTCGTTCCAAATCAAAAAGCCCACCATCCGACAAAATCTGATATGTCTGCGACGAAATCGTTCCGCGAAAATTTCGCAATTTGTAAAACTGGAATACGTCAAAACGTATATAGATATATATGTTCGTGTTTGAATTTAGATTTCGATCGTGCTTCAATTTTGAGGGCGCTTTTGAATCGAATTTTTGTGTTTGATTAATGCCGAAATTGGGTTCCTCTAATATAATCGAATAATTTCTGCTATGAAATTAATTGAAAATTCGTTTTGAGTTTATTAATTGTGTGTTTGCATAAGCTGATTTTGTTTAATTGGTATTGTGGATGTATTTTCTACGTATCGATAGATTGATATATTATGTCCACGAGTGTAATTATAATCATTTGAAAATATCGATTTATTAAAGGGAAGATTTATTGCGATTAATATAAGATGAAAACTTATACCCAAATATTACACAAGGTGCTAAATTTCGAAACTCAACTGAACATCCTCTTGGGATTGAAACTAATTGCACTTCCGACTAGAAACAGGAAGCCGACACATGATTACTGCAGTATTTTCTCGAAAATACAATCACTATCTTTCATTATTTAGTACTTTTGTAGGTATATAACAACCTATAAATGTACACAGTAACGTACGATCGTGAATTGCGAAAAATTGATTAATTATTTAACGATCAGATCAGACAGATATGGTGTTCATCAATCGTATGTAAAATGTAAATATGAATACTCGCAGATTATATTTGTAGAGAGACGAGAGGGAAAATGGATATATATCTGTAACCTCACACTGATTGCCATCGTTTTTTTTATGCCTTTTTCATTTAAAACGTGTGTGGGAAAATGCGTGAGTTTTTCCAATCTCGGAAAAGTTCGGGGTCGTGTCGGAAAATGTCTGCCTTTAATGCGACTTTAAACACGTTAGCTCGGATTTTATTTGTATATTTTTTTTCAAGTGAGATTTTTGCTATTTTAACGCTATTTATTTTCAGTTCTCACTCACGCGATTCGGTTTGAATTTTATCGTTTTGTATATAATTGTATTTAAAACATTATGGCGCGTCCACACAATGCCAATGGCTTGTGTCGGCGGCATAGTGTAGACATCATACAAAGTGCCTTACTATATGTATATATTATTATTATTGGATTTCCTACGTAATAATATTTCGTTATATAAGTCAATTTGTGTTGTATTTACAATGAACACAACTGATTTTTCAAATAAGCAACACGAAAAATTCAAAAACAGCAGAAAAATCTATACCTCGTATTAACATGTATATGAAAATCATGGATGTGGATTCTTTTCGTATATGTAAAATAAACGATAAGTGTGATTTTGTATACGTTTCGATACAGTAACGACACCTGAAACGTGCAAAAAGCATACGTAGGGAAACTTACGACATTGCGTTTTTAGCACGATACTCCATATTATATACAAAGCGTGCGAAAAACAGGGGTGTCGAATTGAAACGTTGCAAAAATTCAATATCTATTCTCAAGAGCGAACCGTGTAATATTTCAGAAAAGTGTATGTGTGTGTATTTTTTTTTCATTCGCAGCATCTCTTTATTTATTTTTGTTTCGCGAAGGAAACGTTTTATTCTTCCTTCGAACGGGATCGTGATAAAATTTTATAATCCTTCGCGCATTTTCTACCTTTGTACATATTATATAAATGGATGTATGTATGTACGTACGGAGAAAAGTCATTTCTCTGAGAAAAACGAGAAAATAACTGCGACGGGTGAATAAAAAAAATCGCTTCGGTTATACGTGTTTTCTTTACATTTGGCTTATGACGCTTCCTTTGTGGAGATTTTCCACCTTGGAAAAATTATCTTCGCAAAGGGTGAAAAGCTCCGTTCGTCGTTGTTGTGATCTCTCTTTTTCTCGATTATTTATTTCGCACTACAGAGTTCACTGTAAGAAACTGATACTTCGTTTTAGCTTTTTTGAAACAGTGGTTTCAATAGTTATATTTTTCCGATCGAATAAAATCGTATTCGATTTCTTATAAAATACTTTGCTTACATTATAATAGCAATGAATTCGATCTACATATTTTCATTTTAATGTGCCTGAATAAATACTGATATGCACAATAAAGTGCATATAGTCCATCGTGCTTTCATGTAAACATTTCCATATAATAGATAACTCATTTCATCGTCAAAATCATGCTTAGATAAATAGATAACAAATAATTTAGTTCGATTTTTCTCATTCTCAGAGAAAATAAGAAATTATCAGCGTTAAGAAGAGCTCATTTTAGTTCTTTTTGTGTATGATTTTTCCCATTCACTCGAAGGGAAGCTTATAGTCTCTCTTTTTTCACAGATATGAGAGATACATCATGAAGCGGCCCATTATATCTTTTTTGTTCAACGAAGCGAGCTTCCCCGCTAAGAAAGTGTTTCAAAAGAATTAATGATGTCGTTTATGTGTCTACGTTTTATATACGATCTTTTTATACGATGTCTCGTAATGTTTTACAAAATTAAAGGCCCTTTTCTTCTTCGACGCAACATTTTCTCGTTAGCCTAGTGCGGTCTCGTTTAAAAAAAATCCGAAGCTTTGACACAATTTACACCGGGAAAAATCCATATAATGACGTTTCGAACGATTCATATTCGTTTTGAAAATGGAAAAGTCATGTTCGGCGAGTACTTTTTCATTTTTAAATCCGTTAAAACTCGCTTTTACATTGATTAATACTAATATGAGTTGTGACGCAACATTGTTTGAAAAAAATAATATTGGTTCGGGTTTTACGATTCGTTCAAAAATCTACTACCAAATAAACTTCGACATTCAAAAATTGCTTGATATATTTGTAAATTTATTTTAAAATCAAGTTAAGCCGTAGCTGTATAAATTGTCTGTGAATACATAATTAGATTTCAGTTTCTTCGTAATGCTGTGTTAGAGATTTATCAAGAGTCACATTTTGTTTCTCAATTGATATGAGATCTCGATCATTTATTTCGAATACTCAATTTAAAAGGTATCGATTTAATGTTTTATGAAACGGATAACTTGCCTAGTCTTTATCACTTTTCGGGCCATTTCTTCTTGCATCAATCTCACATTAAAGTTTCTACTTCTAGAGGCAGTTTCTTCATGATTCTTCTTCATGATTAAGTGAAAAATTTTGAAAATAATTGAGTAAAAATACTTGCTGCAATAAAAAGAAAATTCACACATACATACCTGGCACACATTTTCCAAGAAAATACCTTCGAGATGATTAAGCTGCGAAAGTTTCCGTCCGATTTCAACTCGTCAATATTCGGTTTCCGTCTTCGGCTAAAGTCAAACAGCCGTTTATTTTTTGTTCTCCGTTTCGACTTTTTGCTCTGAACGAGAGAAGCACCTCTTTTTCTTCCCCGTGTGCCACGGTGTTAACACAACTTTCTACTTTGTCTAAACTTTTAACGACAAAAGTAAAAATCCCCCGGCGGCGGGGGCCGGCTAACCGGTGATGCTGAAAAATAATAGAAAACTCGCTTTTTTTTTCAAAAGCCAAAATCTTTTTTTATCTTTCTTTATTTGGGGGTGTTTTCTTTTTTATTTTTGCTTTTATTATCAGGCGGTACTGTAATTACAATGAGGCTACGCGAATCGCTTCTGTGCGGCTTTGATTTTCTTTTCGTTGTGTACCGATATAAAATTCTTAATGTTTCGGTTTATAAGTATTTCCTTTATTTAGCCTTTTTGTGTTTATATTAAAGTAGAATAGTTAGTCAATGAAATTATTAATTAATTGATGAAATTATCATTAAATTAATTCAACTATTAATACAGGTAAATCTAATGAATTAGATCTTAACATTACTCAATTTCTATTCCAATTAATGCAACTCCTATTTTTTTTAATAAAAATCTTCAAACAACTCAAACTTATAAATATGGATTCACGAATTAGACCATATGATGATTGAATTTCACAAAGGTCACAAGCGATCTTTTTTATCGATATTGAGTTAGGTACAGAAAATGGATCTATATCTATATGATACAGAACCATTTTCTGTGTTTAACTTAATTTCGATAAAAAGGTCACTTGTACCCTTTGTGAAATCCAGTTGTCGTATATTAATGCTTAATTATAGCAATAGAAGAACTATCGAATATTGTAATTTTACTTATATATTCGAGATTAGATATGAATTAATTGAGACGTCAGTGGTGTTATAACTTCACTACTATTAAATTACTACAAAATACATATAAGCCAAATGAATTCAATTTACAATTTTACAAACATTAATGCAACTAATTTATGTAAATACTAAACATTTGTTACTTAAAATTAAAGAAAAGCATATTGTCTAAGTTTTAATCTTTCTCATTCCTACTTTGAGCAATTTCTAATACATTTCATGTCTTGAAATATTAACCTAATAAGTATTATCGATATATGTATTAACTATCGAAAACCAAAACTAAACCATATCCACCTTCCAAACAATCGATTCATCAACACGCAACTCGACAATCCAATACAACACAACACCATCATACCGCTCGATATCTATTAAAGCTTGCGCATTTCTCGCCATCTCCATCTTGTATTAAATTAATATTCGGAATTCCGAGGGCTCTTCGAGACTTCGGCTGAGCAAAAACGGAGAGTCTTTCACGCCCCCACCTGAAACAGGGGGTTCTCGGTTTGTTCCCCGTACCCCCATAGATATAGGAAGCCCCATAGACACAGGAACCCCCATCGACACAGAGACCCCCATTGTCGGGGGGAGGCCTGGGTGGATTGAGACCTTTTCTCAGTAATGTACATTCCGATGCACGCCGGCTCTGCGGTGGCATTTCTTATTCGGTCGCCATTATTGGTAAATTCCTGACGAGCCGATAATTCGACGATATAATGGAGTACGTGATGGTCTGAGGGAATTCTCAGAGAGATTAACTCGTCTGCTTTTCGACGTGTGTGGGGAATATTTTTAGATTTCGGTATTGTGAGATTTGCTTATAAAAATGATTTTTGATCGTAGCAAAACAATTATTCAAATGTTTCGAATTTGCAGGTACATTTATGATGAAATGAAGCTGGACGCTTAGCGGCATATTACTTTTGAATGAGTTGCGTTTTGAATGAGAATGTATAAAATTATCGAAAATTGAGTTATTACAGTGATATAGCGTCAGACAGGAAACGCATACAATTTGGCTATTATTATATGAAAAATAGATATGAACGTATGTCTCTGCCTTATACACTCCTAAATCGCTTATCCAATGATGAGGATAATTCTTAGAATTGTCATATTTATCTACGAAGAATTTTGCATCATTATATTTTACAGTTTGTATTTGATTTTAACAAATCGACTGATTTTCGAATGTTCGACAATAAATGGTGTTTTCACACACCAAGGCTTAGTAAATATATTAAGCACAACTTATATAAACAACGCGTTTTAACTTCAATCGAAATCAGCTTAAAGTCCATAGAATCTCGAGCAACGCCGAGTCTCAGATTCTGATTAAATTATTTATCGTATCACGTAACCTCTAATAATTCCAAGATTTTCACAGAAATTCGATTACAAACAATATTCATCTCTCTCGCGAAGAAACTTATTTTAGCTTTTAAAAAATTCACCATCAAAATAACAACGTTTGATATTTTTGCGAGTTCGTATGAAAAACTCGAGACGTTTTCGCTTCGAGCGTTTGCTTTATTGTTGTTTTATTATAAAAAGTTAAAGTTCCCTTCCACGAATCGACTCTAGACATTCCAGAGCCGTACGTATTTATTTACAATATTAAAATGCGATATTTTGAAAATATATTTATTACTCACGCATATTTTTATTACGGACGATATTTTTTTTAAATTTCCACCATTTTCTTCCATATATACGCACATATGCGATACGAAAATGGAAGAATGCCATCCTCCGTCTACGTGAGGACCGAATGTGTTTATAATCTACCTGCCAAAGGGTATACCTATCCCCGAAAGACATGCTTCGTGACTAATACCCTAATTCCACGCGTGGCGTCGAAAACGGAGTTTTCCTCGTGGAAAACGGCTTTTCCGACGCCGAACGTGACGAAAATGCGATTTACCGCCAATAGAAAAACGCGATTTTTCACACACTTTATTGTTATATCGTATCGCATGATAAATACACCATTGATTTGAATTCTGGACACTTTCCTTAATGATTTTGAAAATTTTCGTTCTTTTTTTTTTTGTTGAATGTGTACTAATTGGGTTTATAGTTTATTTTATAATTTATAGAGTGATCAAGTACAGTTCTTAATATTGAATTTGGTATTGGTATTTAAAATTATTTTTATGGAAAATATCGATTAAACGAAAGCATTACTCGAAAGAGATTATAATACAGAGGCAGTCAGAGAGTATTGAAAATGATAATTTGTTGTAAAAAAATATAAGGTTAAGGTTCAAAAGTGAATGTTATCCAATAAAATATTAATTATATATACCTCAACAATTATTCCTTCCTAGTAATGTTTTCATTTAATAAAAAAAAAATCCGTGGAATTCGTTCCAAATGTCAATGTTGAATGCAATACTTAGAACCATACTTGAACAGTAAAAGAAACTAAAAATCCATTTAAAGGTTGATATTTTCACTGCTTTATGTAACTAATCATACAGTTAAAATTAGTCCTCAAACTACGAACTGTCGAACAGAGACGAACATTTTGACAATTATAGTTGGAAGGTTGACGAACTCTGTAGTTAGTCGAATAAAACATTGAAAAGACCAGAATTTAGTCATTTTTTTTTCTTAAAAATGCAAAATTTATCGAAAATGTCCGGAATTTCTCAGAATAGTGCATATTATAATATATAGGGCGAGTTGTCTGAACGTCGTAGGATCGTTTGTTCGCAGCTTTAGAATGCATCGGTTAATAGACACAGGCGTTCGAGAATTTCCATGCATTTTAAATTCCAATTTTCCGGTGAAAAGCCGAAGCATCGGTAGCACTCCTACGTCGGGATTCCTATCCCATTTATGTACGGAGAGTCGGTTCCTTACAATGGATTCTGGAATGCGATCTGCTTCTAAAGCAATGCACTTCAATGAGAACGTCTTGAATATTTTTTCATGCGTGATGTATCTTGTTTTGTGCTACTTTCGCTCGGAATCGTATTTGAGCTTATTCGAAAATTTCACATCGATCGCATGGAAATTCATGTTACACTAGTTCGATATTATTTGAAAATATTTTCTATCGAAATACTGATCCAATTCAATGATGCTTCACATTAATACTTGATGATTTTTAAACTAAACATAACGTACACGCTTCGTATATTTCAATGAATTTGAACAAAACATGTTTTTTTGTATTGAATCGTAAGGTTAAATGACGTAATTAATTAATTATATTTGATGATTAAATACGCTGTCAATTTATATGGAATGAAACGTGCATCGATCGTTCAATTATATTATACGTTCGAATAATTAAATACCGCCTTGAACGTGATCACACAATATCTAGACGGCGATATTGAGCAAAATGAGTGATGATCGTTCAAAATATGCCTCTATATAACATAGAGGAGACTTGGGCAATTTCGAAATATTTAACTTCACTATATTTATTAAAAAAAAATTCACCGATTGTAAGCTTTAATCAGTATAAGTATTCATAATTTTGAATCAAATTGTATAAATTTTCTGCACTAATGTTTTCATAATAATTACTAATGTTTCTACATACATATTTTATTCACTTTCAATTTGATTCAAGGAATCGATCATATTTCAAAATCAACCTTTCTTCCTCACTTATGCTTGTGTATAAATTCACTCGTATAACACATGGAAACGGATGTTATATTATATTAGAGATATGTGCACATACACATAATATACCGAGGCATTGTATCAAATGAAGCAAATGGTGCGGCACGAACTCGGCAATAATTGGTGTGACACGATACGTTGATATAACTTGATGTATGGGACCACAATATACAAGTATATATTTGTATATTATTCCATATGTTGCATTATCATCATCTCAAATTGCGCAATGTGTACTTAAGGATTGTTGGTTTTTGTTCTGATGGATATATAATGTAAAATTATTATAGAATCAGAGCTAAGAATTTGATACTTTGTCAGTTTTTAACGTATGTAATTCGATTTGTTCGATTCAACATTTTTCAGTTTGATTCATTAATGTATGTTCCAACAAATTAATTCTACTATATCACTTTCAATAACATAATTACACATATTTTTCTTTATTGAAATGATAAATGAAATTTTCACAAAATACTTTGAACTCGTAAGTAATCTTAGAAATGCGAAATGTGAATAATCTTAAATTTTAAAAATAATTATTCGTTTGTGTTTCGTGTACAAAATTAACAATTCGTTTATATTATAAGCGATAAAAAAAATAACTTAAAACTCAAAGGAACGATTTTATCGTGTCTCGAGTTCGGATTTGGTTCAAGGTGAACTTTTCTTTTGCGTGAGAATTTTTCACAAAACCAAAACATCTGAAGTGGAAATTCAAGCCAAATATAATTAAACTTTGTGCGCTTTGAAATATTGTAATTTAAGCAATAAAGCAATTCACCGGATAAATTTCCCGCTTGTGACGCGTATTCAAATTAAATTTGTTTTCATTAAAAAATGTATACAACTAAAACTGCAAATCCTGTAGCCCTTTATACTTTGGCGTTAAATCTAGTGCGAAAATTAAACTTCGAAATTTAATTTGCGATTCGGTCGAACGATTTCGACGCTTTGAACCGAATAAAGTTATTATGATATTTGTTCGTTTGAAATGGAATCAATATTTTCTTAATCGAAAATCACTTTCATAATTAAATTTCTGTCCATTAATTAATGAATAAATTTAATAAACCACTTTATCAGATACCATGAATAAATTTATATGATGATTTTTTCGGCTATAATAGAATATATTTCACACTTCGGAGCGAAGTTCGATCGAATGTTAATTTCAAAACCGATTTTCCCGCTTTGAATTTCCCGACATCGAGCGCCTTTTAAGCGAGACACGAATTGAATTGAATTGAATTGGAACTCAACGTACTCGGTGTCTTTTACACTTCTTCGCGAAAATATGCTATCGATCAACGGGGATGGTATGCAATGTGAGTTTCCCGACACGAAATTCTCTCAAACGGAGTTATTTAAATGGAATTTATGAGTGATGACGACGGAACCTTGGCACAAGTCGGATGTCCTATATAAAGCCTCGTTCACACTTGGATAAGCCCGTTGAGACAAACGTCAAACCCATTCAGCTTCGTCTGTTCAAAGTTTCGAGCAACACCAAGTCACAAAAGCTAGTACGAAATGAAATTTTAATTTTTAATTCAATATTAAATGAACACAATTTTGATCGTTTTCCCTAACGATGAATATTCTGATTTAATTATAATTTATATTTTTATATAAAGAAATATTTTTCGAATTATGTGTGGATGTAGCTTTAGGGAAGTTGGGGTAACCGCATTTCCGTACATTCTTCGCCTATAAAAGAAGAGACGCCTCTGAAACACGCCTCGTCTTTGAAAGGAGAATATTTTTCATCGGTTTCGAAGAATATATAAATTTCGAAATGTGTTTAGTGTGAAGCTTTTGATGTATTAAAATTTGTAGTTTTATCCATCGCCGACGATTGAATAGAAATTGGTACTTTAACTTATTTCAGATGCAAAAGTTTACACTTTTCACAGAACAAAGTAAAATATCATGACATTTGACTGGTACAATAGCGAAAAACCTTGACCTGGCAAGTCCTTGAATGTCTTAATTCGAGCTAAACGAATTAAATTCGTTACAGAGAAGGCGTGTGTAATTTAAAGTGCGAAAACCGCGCAATTTGAACCCAACGATCCCTGGATGTTAACCGGAACCGGAACTTGCCGGTATTTATAGTTTTGCTCTATCCGGTATGCGGTTGGCACAGATCGGAACCGGATACTGACCGTTTAATCGTTCTGATTATGACAAAATCAGTATTTTTAATCAAATAAATCTATATTGACCTTAGATCGACATGCGAGTGCAATGGGTTAACAAACCGACCTCGAGCTTCAAGCACAAGCCTACCAACTCAACTCTAGAGTTCAGTGTTGGTTTTCGAGTTAATATGCTGGAACGTACTTGAATTCTCCTCCACGACAGACTCGAGTCTACATAATGTATTAAGGACGAACCACATAAGTAACCCTCACACATGTATAAACTCACATGCCATACTGCATAACTCCAACTTTATCATTATGCCGATCGCGTCGTCGACATATTGTGTACCTTTGTCTGCGTATCTCAGAAGCTATGTTAACACCATAACCAAACGTTGAATCTTCTCTTATTTGAAATAATCAATAGTCTTGTTAAGTTTCTTAGTATAATATTGTGCACCGTCCACACTATGTAAATGATGAACGTCGTTACGTAGTGTGGACAACGCATAATAATATGCAAACGTTTTTGGTTTGGTTCATATGTGGATAGAACTTAGATGTCTGCATATCGGGAAATTCTCTAGAATTGTTCTCGGTTTGAAGTTTGATGAATTTCCTCGTGTAATTTGTGAGATATCGTCTTCAGATGGGTGATAAATAATCGTTGTCGAATGTGAGTTATTAGACCACATGGCGTATGGTTTCGAAGATTTGTGATATTACTCATCTTGCTCTTGATTTATTTGTTCCGTATGAGAAAATTTATATATGAAATTACTTACGATCAATTAGCTTTTTAGTTTATACAAAAAAAAATCGAAACAGTTTATACGCTGATTTATCGTTTTGAAAAGAGTATAGATTAAATTGTTCGCTAATGCCGCGTTTGAAAATCGTTTCACTTTGATATATCGTAAAAAAGCTTACTTTATCGCTTCAATATCACTGCAATGAAATTGATTTTCGATTAAATAAACGTTAAGGCCGTTAATAGGCTGCAGCTTCGGTGGTTGCATATAAAACATCCAGATAAATCACCAGCTATTTTTTATCCACGTTAATGTGACCCAATTTAACGAGCAGCTTTCAAAATATATTATGTTCGTATGAAATTTTCACATATTGGAAATTGACGCACAATATGAATTAATTTTAATTGAAGCATAATAAATGGACTCTAGTAAAATTAAATATGGATATTTCATTTGGATAAATTTTCATTTCATAGTGAAATTTTCACTCAATGAGATTAAAGTTATTTTATGGTGCTTAATATTGTACGTTACACTTGAATGGCGGCTTATCCTAAGGGGCTGCAGGATTGCAGCTCTTAGTATATCGAATCAATAATAAGATAATTGATTTTTTATTGAATGAAATAGATTTTTATAAAGTATTCACTAATATTCTAAGTAGTTTTACGAAAATATGCAATTTACTAAGTATCCATTACTAATTCCATCAGCAGATATATGAATTTTTGAATGGATATTTCTTCCTATTTATCTCACTCAATTCCTATGCACAAAAGTATGTACAATAA
Source organism: Cheumatopsyche charites (assembly GCA_024721215.1). Lineage (NCBI taxonomy): Eukaryota > Metazoa > Arthropoda > Insecta > Trichoptera > Hydropsychidae > Cheumatopsyche > Cheumatopsyche charites. Next base: position 12,516,193 of record CM045585.1, read on the forward strand.
AACGAAACAAAACACATGCAAAATCGACCGAAACAATCCCAATAAAAACCGACAACGGACAAAGATCAATAAATTTCCTTCACATCGGACAAGAACTGCTGGCTTTACGAGATTTCTATGCACATCCTCGTCAAACGAAAAGCTGAAATAAACAACAACAAAAAACACCAACCCGAGACAGAACTGCGGGGATTTTCATTCCTTTCGCGTATATAGAGTGACATTTATCATCGTTATGCGCGATTCGCCGAACGCGGGAAATTCGCATATAACGAGTCCCCGCGGCGTTTATTGAAGGAAGCGTAAATCTCCCTTCCGCGTATCCAATGTCGTTTTTTCCCTTTCATCCCATGGAAGGATAATCGGGATATAAAAAGGGGATACGCCCGTTCCCTATTTACTCGCTTATTGGTTTCGCTCGGTGTCAAATTGTTTCGCATATATCGTGCTGACGCGCGAATGCGATTTTCAAAATTGCTCACATCGGGTGAGAATTCGATATGTTTTATTTTTTGATCTTATTTGATTTGTGAATGCTTTAATTTATCATATGATTCGATAAAATTATATTTCGTTCGATTGTACAGAAAATTTTATATGAATATAAAGCAGAGAATCAGTTACTTATTGTTAATGATAAGCTCACTTCATAGATTTAAAATTGTCTTACGTTAATTGATACATATTGTTAGTCTGATTATTCTTCATTATGATAACATCCATCATTGATAGATTTTATGACCATAAATTTGATTAAGTAAAAAAAATAAGCGAGTTTAAATTAAACCATTAGTTTTTATGAAAAATCGAATGTTTTCATCGACAAATCGTTTTATGCGCTCTAAGCATTGATTTGTCATTTTTTAACATATTCCAAATAGTTTTTGATTGAAAATTTACCTTAAATATAAGATCATTTTAACAATATCATATCCATATTAACTTATGTTTGTGAGCAAAAATACCTGTATACATAGCTTATAGCATAAATACCTGCCCATTCAACTCAAGTGTTATTATGAATTTCTCAAAAAAATCATAATCAGCTTCTTAGTGACTTTTTTAACTATATTTATAACAGTATTTAAAATATCATTAGAAACTCTTTTTAATTTAATATTTATTGAAATTAAATAAAAAAATATATGCCTAGACATTTCAGTATGTATGAAACATTCATTGAATCGTATGGGAGCTGATTCAATATGATTCCTGTGCAAATTCCACGGAATTCCAATCGTCGACATCGATTCGCTCAGTCGGAATTGCTAACAATTTGTAAGCAAGAGTTATCGGTTAGCTTCGGCCTCTGAAAGTAAACTTTGCAAAGTGTCTCCAACAGCAGATAAGAGTCCACACAGAGCGAGAACAAATGTGTCGGCTATTTGTTTTTCGCGAGGAAATCTGCTCGTGGAAAACACTCGCTTATTCTAAATGCCTTAATAAATACAAAAATTTTCAGAAATAATTATATAGTATGAAATTTTTGTACGTACTGCGTCGGGATTTAGAGTCTTTATGATGCTAGGTTCAAGTCTAATCAAGAGTCATATGTCGTTTTTCTTCATTGATATTATAACTCAATAATTTTATAAAAATATTTGATTATAAAATGTACTAATTTGAAATTAGATACTTCCTTTGTTTTAATTGATTGAATTTAAATGATTTTAGCGCCAAATTTTATGTGTTTATTAAAATCTTTTTGTATAGGTGTCACGAAATTAAGTCCACGACAATAGATCCAAGCAAAAGAATGTTCGTGATAAAAGGTCCAATGAAAATAAAGTCCAATGTATATAAAAAGATCCAATAGACAAATTGTACAACCGAAATAAACATCTTCGAGCTAGTTGCTCTTTTTCACTTTAATTGAGAAATTTAAAAATGTATGCTAGAAGTTGTAAAAAAGATAAAATTTAACTTTTTCGTCAAAAAGCAAATATAACATTTTTCATTGGACTTCATCTATTGTAGACACATTTTGTTCGTAATAAACGCCACAGATCAAACACTAGAGGAGCAATGCACACTTTGCGGAGGCGTTTCACCGTTTTATTCCCGTCGAAATACGCCGAGAGTTTTCCTCGGTGCATTTTCATATTAAACTCGCAAAACTGCGAGATAGCTTCGGCTCCGTTGCACTTCATGTGTAAAAGCACTGAAAGCATCCATACATGCCTTCGGATGAAGCGCTCGCGGAATTACACAACTATTTAGAAATTCCTACGGTGGAATTTTTATGCGATATACCTACGTATAAAGGCATCGCTGGATATATTTCTCATTAGAATTTTCCACGGGGAACGCGAGTTTTCTATTGATTCCGTTCGGCGTTGCGAGAGATGCCTCTTTATGGGGTCGGACCTTTTCTTATAGGGATTGAAGAAGGGCGAGTCTTTGGTTTAGCCTAAAACATTGAAAACCTTCCAGAACTGAAAATGAAACGCCATTTACAGTCGTCGATGGTTCTTCAAAGATTTCGGGGCACTCGAGTCGAGAGAAACTTCGGTTTTCGGATTCGTTTCGATTGTTCGAAAATACCGTTGAAGATTGCTTTCGTTTTGTAATGACGAAATAAGCCGATTTATAGACAAATTTTGATCTATCTATTTATTATTACGGTTATTGGTACTCAATTATTTCAAAATTCTCGAATAATCATTTCAAAATAAAAAATCAGCTGCTTGGTTTAGGAACTTTAAAGACTAATCAATATACGAAAAAATGTGCTGAAATCGATCAAATTCAAATATGATTTAATATGATCTAAAATCTGATAAACTCGAATGGACCACCTTATGAAGAAAACGTAGGTCACCTTATAACGAGATTCTCCCAATACGATAAATCACTTTTTACATCGGCACACATAGAGGCCAGTTCAAGCACACCCTGTACACAGTGAAGTTGCTTGAATTACGTAACGGAATATAGAACTTTACAAAAGGGTCCGTCCCTGAATGGGTTAATAGCGATTTTCGGGCCTAGATCGCTGTTTTCGTGCACGCACCCTTCTAGATTGCCTGTAACCTTGCCTAGAGGGTTTAGAGACCTTAGTCATTATAAAAAAAAGCCGGAAGAAAAAGCCATTTCAGCTTTTATTGGCTAATGAAACTGACCCTCTTATCGGGTAGTCGGAAAAAGCTCAATCGGGATTGATAATGCATTATGGAGAATTTTATTTTTCAATCGGAGAGTGTGATTACTTTTGTTGAATCATCATATTGTTCATTTGAATTTTTATTTGAAAAGTATCCTTAGTATCTTTGTTTTTATTGTGTTTATGTAAAATCACATTTTCTGATCTAAAAATGGTACCATTTCTTATGAAACGTCCATATCTAAGCCGGCAGTTTTCGGCGGCAAATCTCAATATTCAGAACGAAAATTTTATCTTCTATTTCATCTTTTATACTTTATATCAATCTAATCTTATCAAAATAATATCTGTATTGAATTCAATTGAGACAAAGTATATTAAGTTCAACGCTAAAATATGCATTTATTCTTTATCATGTGTTTTGCAATCATTAACCATAGATGTGTCATCATGCAGCGTTTACACATGGCTATTGCTGTCTCTATACTATATCGTTTCTAATTCTATCATTTACATCTTACTCTTCGTTTCTTATACATGCATATTATTCTCCAAATTGATCAAAACCCGAAACTTTCATCGACTAAAATCAACCCCGCGTAAAACACGCGCATCACTATTTACAACGCAATCAAACCGTATTCGACTCACGTACTCCTCTCCATACACACGCGTTCTCTTGTTGGCGGCCGTAAAACCGACACCGTAAAGATTCCTCCTTTGAATCGAAATCCCGCCAATAAATATAAAACATGTAAGGACCAAAGAGTACGACAATACACACAATATATATCCGTATATCCACAAACACACCCCGAGGACAAACCGTAGGATAATCCTTAGAGGCGAAGGGTCCGTCTGTTCGGGATGTGGTTCGATTTGCGTTATCTCATTTCCGCACTTGCGACTTGCACAAAGAGACATGCCACGATGCACACGGGAAGTTCGACAAAATTGTTTTATTGCCCTAGAGTGTAAGGGCGAGTTCACATGAGTCTTCATTCAAACTGAATCCAAAACAAAACAGACAGAAATTGGTCTATTTACGCAAGAAATACGTCTAAGTGCAGTGTTTTGAGGAATTTAAGATGATATTCTTGACGAATTTGAAAATTGAAATATTCACTTTAAACAGTTATTGTCTCTGAATTTTAGTATTGATTTTAATTCAGTTACAGACGTATGAATTCGCCCTTACAGTTCTTCAAGGGTTACAGGAAGGAAGGGTTAAAGGTTTTTCCTTCTGTGTTTAGATGATATCTCGTTTAAGACTGCTGCAATGCGATTTGACATGACGTTGCTGTGGATTTATTGATTCGATTGGATTTTTATCTCAGAATTGCTTAGTTTAAATTGTATTTTATATGAAATATATATAGTTGATGTGATCTCGCAATGCTTGAGACTATATCGATACTAAAAAGTAAGGATAATCTTTAAGTACTTATCTAAATTCAATAGACATGCAGAGTCGCTTATGCCTGTTCACGTTCATATTTGCACATAAATGGAAATTTCTTATCACCGGATGATATTTCAATGATTAATTTCTCTCATAAATATCAAAGTTCCGTATATCTTCCCATTGATTCATGTACATTAAAAACCTACAAAAAAAAACCTAACCCCATAAACAGTTAACCCATCGAACCGTCTTTCACCATATAAGCGGAAGACGCGCGTGAAAATTTATTTATTCTTTGCCACATCAATGGACACATTGGTCCGCTAGCAACCGGCAACAACATTCACCATATTTTATAAGACCTTTTACAACACGTGGAAAAATACGTGAATCCAACACAGGGTGTGTACATAAAACCACTCCAATATATAAAAAATAATTCATATTCCGAACGCAGCTTGATATTCTTATGGCTTATCCATATTACGTAAATGGCAAAAGTCGCCGGCTCATCGTGTGGATGACGCATCATGCAGATTTTTAGTAATTTGGCCGATTTTGATGATTTTTTTTTGGATTTTTTTTTTGGTTTTGGAATGGTTGATGATTCAGGTGGGACCCTGTACAGGATATTCAGTGTTGCTAGTGTGTGTCGAACACAACAGTCGGATGAACACAGGCTGCTGGTCGGGATGTGATAACGGCGTATCGAGCTGGGACCCGCTCTGTGACACATTGTCGTCGACAATGTGTGTTATTATATCGCTTGTTCGTTCGTTTCGTTTATTTTATTATTAAATTATGGCACGAGCCATTGCGCCTCGCCAAGCACAGACGGTCTTCGCTCTCCCGCCATTTTCAATATGAATTATGAAAATAAAGATTCAGAGGTCGGAAGGTATGCTTGGCGATTTTGTTCAATGTTTGCTTCCAGAATGATTTTTTAATAATATAGTGGAAAGTCTGCAACCCTTTAAGATGAGACCCATTTTTGAGTAAAACCTCGCTTAACAATCACTTCTCATAAAGACTGATTCGCATAACGATCAAAATAAATTTTCATAAAATATTAAAGCTTGTTTAACATAATAATAAATGGAAGGAAAAACTTCATGATTTGGTATTTTAGTTTTACCTATATCTCGGTTTTTCCTTATGTATCGACCAAACTATGAAAATAATTTAGGGACAGTCTTTTCACCTCTAGTTTGAGAATAAAACGAATTTAAATTACACGTGGTCTCTCCAACTACGAGCTGTCAAAATCTGGGGGAAAGAGAAGGATGTATGTATTGTTGTACAAATTGCAGTATTTCTGTCTTTTTCAGCAGGTGTTTTGACACTAATAGTCGGAAGGACCGTAAGTAGTTTCAATTCATTTTATTCTCTAAAAAGAGGTTAAAAATACCAACTAAGTCGTTTACTTATGTTATTGACTTCCCACCTGCATATTTTTGACTGTTGAATAATTATTTTTTTATATTATGAGTAATATTTGAGAGCGAATAAAGAATAATTAAGTATGAATGTACACTAACATGTCTCTTATTCTAATCTCCTCTTCGAAAAATCTCTGTACGAAGCTCTAACCCTCCACCATGGAAAACTCACGGTTTTCCATGGGTTTTCTCGGCATTACGCTAAACGGGGAATCGGATCGTTCGAAATGGGATTTTGAAAGTTCAGGACGAGGGATTTGCGGATCGTGTTCCTAACAAGTTCCATTTTCGACAATATCCCATTGGTGAATGTGTACCGCGTTAATTCCGCATCCGCAATACGTTTTAATTCGCTTCTAGTCGCCGAATCGATAGTTCGTGGAATTTCGCGTATAACGAGCCGCTTTGAGTTTATGCTAATCGGAAAATATGCGTTGATTAAGTGCTAATTAAAACGGAAGTCCGTTTCGAAAATTACGCATCGCTCACAAAGGAAATTTCGCGTTCGTTAATTTCGACTGTATTTGCATTTTTTTTCCCCGCCGAGCTAATTGTTATCCGCTCCATGAGCTTTTCATAGGTAAATATGCTTTTTTAATTAAATTGCAAAATTGTGTCGGATAATAACCGTGCATTCCAATTTATTGAATCACATCGATATGAAATCGAAAATTATACATGAAATATATATTTTTGGAAGCTTTCACATTTTTTTTTAAGTTGTGTATCCTTCAACCGTTTTGTCGTTCGTGTGATAAAAACGTGTCACTCACTCGACTCTTGCGACGACAGACTGACATTCAATTTTTGCCGCACGAACGCTTAAAAATAACAATCGCACTCATCAAAATAAATCTATCTATAATACTATACTTTCTCAAAAGAAAATAACTTTTTTTTTTCATTTTAAACTAGCAGCTGTTACCCAGCAATGCTCGAGACTCGTTACTTTTCATTTTAAATGTAATTGTTGGATATCAATATTTTTTTTATCGTACTTGTTAAAATTGATGCAGATACACTTGTGGAATTAATTGTTGACATTTTTCATTAAATTTTTCATAAAATCATTCTGAATTCAAGTGTAAAATGCAATATTAAGAAAAGTAAGGGAGAGTGGGGCCGAATTTTTCAGGGGTAAGTTGTTTCGAAACTGTTAAATATCGACATCAAAGTAACTAATACAGTTGCAAAGTTGCACAATACTTGATGCTTTATTTATTCCCTTCATGTGATATTATTATCTCTTTTTTTATCGGAACAACTTACCCCCAAACTTCCATCATACTTGTTCATTCTTTAAAATATCACGAAAAAAAAAATTATAAAATTTACGAAAAGTAAATTTAATCATCGACAACAAAGAAATCGACGCGTTTTTCAATATTTATTCTTCGGTGTGGATTTTCGCATGTTTTCACTATTTTTTCTCATATTTCGCTATACGCCAGAAGCGGTGTGGTGCGTGATCCGTTTTAGAGCCTTCGCAGGCTTGAGAAAGTGATATTGGAAAAAGAAATGGAAGAGACGACACATTGTTGTGTACGCCGTGTTGTTTCTCTTTGGCTCCAAATTTGATTATCTCCGAGGTTTCCATGGTTTCCCATCCGGTCTTCGCTCATGGAAGATGGACGATTTCGTTGCTGAAAAAAAATCTTGCGCAACGCCACTTTCGGATAAAAATTGCTATGTCTTTCCTAAAAAAACATTTTTGGGTCGAGATTATCTTATTTTATAAAATTGTATACCAAAAAATAGTATGATTTTAATTTTACAATATTCATTCGATTTTATATGAATTAATATATTCTTTCGTGAGAATGAGATGTACTTGTATGTTGATCACTTTATCGCTTATCTAATCACAATGAATCTTTTCAGAAGTATTGTATGCACTTATGGGAAGATTTTTACATCATTTCATTTTGCAATCGAAATTGCGAAAAACATTTGATGTTTGAAGTAATAAAGCGTTAATATGTTCACAATCTCACAATATTTTCATATGAAGAATTTATTTTCGAGAATCAATAAAATTAAAAGGGCAACAATTTTCGTTAAATATTTTATTCTTTGCACAAAACCCTTCAACAATAATGTATCGTTTCTAAAACATTAAGCACAGCCGTATTTCGAAACAACCCCATCCATTATTCAGACGATTATAAACAGCGACCTTTCGTTTGATTAAACCTCGCTACAATTTAACCACCGTCTGAGCAATGAAAGAAACTTAACCACGCTTTACGGTTTCGCAGTTAAATTTACATCTACAAAACTACAAATTAGATGAACCGGTAATTTTGTCGAGAGCGTGTCGCGTCTGGCTCATTTTTAAAGAGAATTTTCCACGATTAATTGAAAACCGGTGGTGGCTCGTTTTGATGGGCTGCAGGGTTGCAGCAATTTCTGTATCGAATGAATAGTTACGATTGTTTAGTAAATTTTTCAATTAAAACTATATGACTATATGCATTTGAAAATACTAGGTTGTGTACAACTTACACAGTGAGCAAATACTGGGTTATATGCACTAGCTTTAAGTATGATGCAAGTGGAAATGAAAAGTTGTATAAGCTCGATATTTTACTATTGTGTCAACTGTTTTTTGAATATTATTTGATTTAAAGTTTCTACCAATGAAAACAATCTATTTAAGCACTGTTTTTTTATGTCGAATTATTCAAGACAGTTTTTGAAATGTATGAAAACTTCATACAAAGCATTCTCATCGGGAACTGTATGATTTTTACTAAGTATCTTTTATTTTTTTATTCAAATCATTTCCATATATGTTTTTTTCCTAAATGGTAGTTTATGTGAAAAATGCACCTTAAATCTTAATAAAATTGAAAAATGCTTTGTTTTAGTCATATTTTAATATATTTTCAATGGATTTTTCTTTTCAACTTCGCCACTGCAGCCTCATTTTCACCGTCCAACCACTGATTGAAACCCATAATTGGATTGTGCTCGGTATAGTGGCATTATCGGACTCTTATCCGATCGAAGCGAAATTTCGACAAATAATAATACCCTTTAATTCCGGTCGCGACCGCAAATTGGGCCTTCGAGGATTGTTTAAGCTAGATCCCAGCTTCGAGATTACGCTTTTCCCGGATTACGTACACAGTGAGTTATTATTGCTCCCCAAAAAAAAGAGCTAGCTCGGATTTATGGCTTGGATAGTAAAAAGCATAGTTCACACGGTCACGTACGGGGCTATATTCTATTGCACTTCTTCGAGGACGCAGTGCTTTTATTCAAAGAAATCTGCTTTCATATTTCACATCTTAGTGTGTGTAAGCTGGTCGTACATTCGAAGAAAATTCTGGAAATTCTGAAGAGGACATATTTCATTAGAATTTGACTTTTATCCTTATTAATGCGATGCCGCGATCCCTCGAGGCGCGATCCATTATTTCGATAAAATTCAAACGTAATAAGAACCTTATGATTCTGTTCGGATTCCTTTTTGTGTTCTTTTATATTATATTTCGTGTCGTTCGGCAATTTTTCAATTTCGCGCCGAAGGATCGTTTAATCGGCAGAGCCGCTTTTGCTTTGTTTCGAAAATTGGTTGCGCTGTGTCGCTCGAATAATGGAAGCAAAAAAATTTTTTTTGAAAATTTTTGATGGATTGAACGCATTAATATTCGCAAGGAGCGTTACAAATGGAAATAATAAAAATTGAACGCAAACGTTGATTAATGCCGTTTGTTGTTGAGCCCACGTACGCCAGAAAGTGATGGAAATTTTGAAAAAAATCGAAATTGTTATCATATATCAATTTCGATTCATCAATTTTTTTCATCTATATTATAAATACGCTAACGATGCTCGAAATTTTTAGCCACCCCGTGCCTCGAACCCGGGCGTTCAATTTATTAGCCCACGCCTTACACTCCGAACTACGCGTCGTAATTACGAAAATACACCGCTTAATGTATATAAGGCGTAAAATCTTTTTAAATTTCACACATAGATGGCAATAAACACATCCGTGGCAATACGAAATTTGATTAATTCCGAACTATTTTGACACACATGCGCCTACTGCTAGTTTATATGTGTAAATATAATAATATAGTAAGTCGAAAATGTAGAGGTATTAAGCTTTTGTGCATGATACAAGTTCGAGTCCAGTCAAGAATCACATGTCGCTATTCTTTATTAATGTGAAAATTAATTATTTTTTACAAATATTTGAATTAAAATGTATTAATTCAACACTTTACAATATGGTTTTTGAAAATAGATTTGTGTTTTATCAGTATCAAATGAATTCATTCGATTTTTGTCCAATCTTTTGTGCACTGATCAGACACTCTTTACAGTTTCAAGCTATATCGGTTTGCTTATTCAATTTAAAGTGAATTTTTTACACAAAAAAATGAAAAATAATAATTACCAATATTTCCGAAAAAATAAAAATTAAATAAAATAATTAAAAATGACCAAAAAACTTTAAAATTTTCGCAGCACGTCAACCCATATTAATCACGCGCGCCTAAACTAACCCTCGCACGACAGCGACACGCTAATTCGAGACCCCGCATCGAGATAAGGTCCGGGCGACACAAAAATTGAATCAGACCCAGATCATAAATCTGGACCGACACCACCGACCGTGATTGATTATAATGATAATCACCTCGGCTAATCACCGAAACGGGCAAGTGATTGATTGCGACTTCATAACCTCTACCCACAGGTCGGCGGATCTTTGCGCCGATTCTTTTTCCGAAGCTTATCGATTGATTCTTCGTCTCGTCATCAATAATTCACCGAGGACCGGAAGCATGAAAAATTCATCGCCAACTTCCGGTGAGGTTATCCGTCTTATATTGCGTTCACTTATTCAGCGTGGGGTGCGTGCCGCTCGCCGCTTGCTGCTTGTGCGTGAGTGGAAATGTTTTCGGTCGTGTTAATGTTAATGAAGATGAGTTATGTGCGTGGGATTTGAAGGATGCGATGTGGGACATTTTGGTTTTGGTTTAGTTGGTGGAGTTTTGTGGAAGGTCTTTGTCTCGAATGATATCTTGAACCCATTGGTTATTGGGAGAATTTTAATAAGTTATTGCAAAAAAACGCATAAAGATAAAATTGGACATTTTATTAGTTTTTTTTACAAATCATCAGTAATTTGGATTCATTATAGACAAATTATCGTTAAAACGACGATCCAATGCGAAAAGGTTAATATCGAAATATTCATATAAATTCCTATTATAATTTTGCTAGTGTGAATTTGTCACTTGATTTGCATGGAATTTGTTTTAAAATATGAAAAAATATTGAGCAATTAATATATTTAATATAATAGTGGCTTAATATCATTCTATGTGTCCGTAATGACACATTATTATACTTATTATTACAAATACATTCATTATATTTTTTTATATATCATAATATATTCATTTATTTTTTTATGTGGCATATTAATTATAGGCCGCAAGTAGATTTGCGAAAAAATTAAAACTCAACATTAGCTTACGATTTACGTAGGGTACGTGCATTCTCGTATTCTAGGGAAAAAATGAAACAATAACTTTAACAAACGAGCAAGTAAACAAAAATTTCATATAGCCTACGCTTAAATCGCACCGTAACTTCTACTAATAGCCGTGGGAAAAATATCGCATTGTTTTATCGTGAATATTATCGTGAGCCGTTGTATGCTGAAAGCTGGAATATTCCTTCATAAATTACTTGCAAAGAAGCATTACATTGTTCACACATAATAAAAACACATACGTATGTATATGATAATTAAAAATCATTTATTAATCAAAATATTTTTATATTAGCAATTCTATGAATGGAGACCTTCGAATGCATATCTACTAACATAAAGACATAACACTGAGGCAAAGCTGAAAAATCCAGCCGTAAAAACACGGAAAATGCATTTACAAACTCACCCAGAGGCGCATGCGAACTAATAACAATGTCCGAAAAGAAAGGGAAAACGGGAAATAGTGGAAAATTGCGGAAAATACGAGGAAAATCTCGCCTCAAGGATAAAATTCACGCTCCAAGATGAAAACTGTCGTTGGAATTGCTCGCTCGAATTTCCCGCTAAGTTTCAGTGGCTATTATTTCGATTCAATTGAAATAAGTGCATGAAATGAAAACAGGGTGTATCGCATTAAATAAGTATCATATTTTATACAATATTAACATGTAGACTAAATATGTTGGTTAAAAGTTCACGGTGGTTCATATTAAAGCACTGATCCATATTTGTCGCTCTTTCTTCGGTGTAATGAACTTTTATCAGATCTTGATAAGAAACGTGTCATTTTCATTAATTTATTAATTGATATCGAGACTTAATTATTTCTATCAGATGATATTTCTCTTAAATTAAAAAAAATCGATTTAATACTGTTCAAAATGATTCTTTAAATGGAATCTCCAATTTTTCGGTGTTTCTTGGATTAGTTGTGTGCATCGGTAGTTTTTAAATGCATTAGTTTCAACCGTGCCGATGAATTCGGGTGGCATCTATCAGTCGATCTTCTTCCTACTTCGAATGCACGCATCAACTCCAACCCTTTTTAAAGCTTCTTATTCACAATTGAACAATTCAAATTCTTTCACGTACTGGATATTCGAATACGAACATTAAAAAATAAGTCTCATTAAACTACCGCCTCTCAAAGCTCATTTCCTTCTGAACCAGTTACACACATCTCAAGCGGTACTTAATTGCCGAGCTTCTGAGAATCGCACCACTCGGCGATTTCTTTTCTCTCGTCGTGAGTTAGAAAGTCAAAAGCCTGAATTGCGAATGAATGGTGGACTGTAATTCTTCTCGGGTGCCCCAGAAGAGGTTTTAGGCCTCGGGCACGTACCAAAGCCGTCCAACACTGTTATGGCGGGCAATTCAGATTTAGTTCTTTGACGGCCACCAGCAGCCAGACCGGATTTTGCACTTACCCTTTAAAAGGGCGAAGCTGAGGGATTTTAACGACGGCGACAATTGCCTTCTTCGACTCCTATTTCATAAGGAGAGTGTTTCCTGCTCGGCTGTGCTCGGAGCGAAAATCGCGCTGAAACGAAATTTTGATGAGTTTTTAGTTTTTTGTGTCTCAAGATTAGCTTTAATATGCATTTTTTTAATCGTATGTTAATCTGCTTAGTATTGAATTGATTTCATGTTAATACTTGAGTAGAACTGTGAGATTTCGCACTCATGCGAACACGGCGTTGTTAGACAAAATCTGACTCAATTTACCTACGTTGATTTCGATTGCACGAGCAAAATATCTCAGTTTTTCACTCAATTATCGATATAAATTTTGCAGTTCTTATCGTTTACTAATAAATATTATATGATTGAAAGACTTGATCTATAATATATTCACACTCAGTGTTTTTACGAAAAATCTTTAAAAACATTTATGCTTTATCCTAATATCGCTTTATATAACTTTATCTTGCATAGGTCACGTTCACACTCACTGTTTCATGTTCTGAACGTAATATATCGTTCCCTGTCTCACACACTCTATTTTTTTATCTATTCTGCTCATGACACAAAACCGATAGAACGGGAAAATTGAAAAAATAGATTGTATGAGACTTAGAAAAATTTTAGAACCAGTGACCATATCGATTACAGAGTGTGAAGGTAATTGAATCCAAACGAACACGATCATAGTCAATCAATTATCTACTCTATACACCTATCGATTCAATATATCAGTTGAATTCGACTACAATTTCAAATTTTATATCATAAAATATTCGTCAAATTTCTACTTTATACATTTGATATAATATGAATCATATCTGGATTAGGTATATGATAGTGCGATAATTGTGCGCCTTTGACGCTCAATTACATATAGTTCAGAGAACTGAACTTTGTTCAAAGTTTAGAACGATACGGACTCTAGTTTAAGAACTAATTGATTCAAACTAGACAGAACTCGATGTAGTCAATTTCAGAGGGTCACCTAGCACATAGTGCAATATTACATTACGCAAAGGACAAATCCAATTTCTAAAAGTTACCGCCAATCCCGAACGGATTAGATTCACTTTTCTCTCACAATATATACCGATGTACGTTAAAAATTTTCTGAAAATTAGTATAGGCTTCTATTTTCGAATTAAAAATGGATTTACTCAGTTGAGACCTTGGAAATGAAAATATCGTGATATTTTTTTAGTTTTATATAAGATTCGGTTTGAATGTTCGAGGTCGTCAATGTTCCACGTTACTTTTTCTTATTTTCGTTCACCCTTTCTTATTTTTATTATCCTCGGGGTCTGCAATTTCTTTTCAGCGGGTAATCGACTGAAAATTTCCCTGCTTACCATTAATTCTCAAATTATTTCGCGTGCCTCCGACGACGTCGACTATTATTCAATGTTATTTATTCGTCAAAGCACACCCAAAACATAGCATTTGTTTCCAATTTTTTTAAGTCGGTCGTAAAAAAAAACATTTAAAAATTAAAATTTTATTTTTAAACAATAAAATAATTTATATTCCTAATGAAAAATCGTATCTTTACTTTCATTGTTTTCATCTTTGATTACATTCAGTGCTATTAACAATTGATGTTTGTCATAATTTTCGGTTTATGAGACCAATTTGCTTTTAAATTCTAAATATTTTGATTAAAATTCTATACCTACTGAGTTCAACATAATAAAATCATCCTATCACATAAACATCACTAACATAAATCACAAAAGACTTACATTAGCCTAATGAAACTTAATCCATTCAAGATCTAATCACGTTCACGAGCACACCCCTATAGCATTTTAATAACGCATATTAACACTGATTACACAATAAAACTTAATATTTTATACAGTTGAACTAAAATTATTCAAATATACGACCCCATTCATACATGAATAATACAAATATAAGATTTTATATATGATCATTTAAAATTTTACAGATTTCTTTATTAGACTGTTCATTCGATTGTTAAATTGAGTTTTAACGATTATATATTTATTTTATACTATTTTTTGTGACTTGAGATTGTCGAGACTCTTTGAACTTTAAGTTGATTGTGAACTTTTAAATTTCTCGTTCCTGTATTAAATCTCGTTGCGTGTGTGGTCCAAGTATACTATTTGCTACGGCTTAGCTAAAAAAAGGACCTGCTGAGAACAGTCAAATGCTAGAAATCTATTTTTTTAGTAAAATTTAACGATGCACAAACATTTCCAAGCGTGAAAACAATGATTCTGAAAAATTTCACTGGCAAAGGATTGGTTGTTATAGAGTCTGTTGATAGCATACATACGTTAAATTTTATTAATAAAGATTAAAATAAATCATGAGCACGCACCCTTAGTCCAATAACAGTCTAAGGCGTGAAAAATCTCATACCTAGAGTGGGCTTCGCTTTTCCGCTTGAATAATTTTCCCCTTTTTCTTCCGCATATGTGTTTCTCGTGTTGCTGAACCTCGATCTGCACTCGGGAAAGGAGCATTTTCATCCTCCTTTCTTCTTCATCCCCAAGATATTCCCACATTCGATAATAATCCATTGAAATATGCCCGGCGAGAAGGAGTTGCGATTGCGCGTAAAATAAAAGTGGCCCATTTCGCGCGACTTTCCTTCCCCGCAATAAAGTCGGAATCGCTTCCACTGATGTGTGGTTTATGAATGAGAAAAATCTTCGTGGAGTGTGATTTTTTTATAGACTGACATAAAATGAGATGGATTTGCTTAAATTTGCCTAATTCGAGATGGATCTTTCATTCGCAATAAAACTCATTTATGTGATTTCACATTTTAAATATTTCATTTTGAATTAAAAACGAGTGCAGTTTTATATATCTAAGTCTGAATTATTGAAGCGGTCTTAAACCGCGCTGGTATTTTAATCCGAAAATCTGAGAGTAAAACGTACTTTTTCGGGATTTCGCTGTTTAAATTTCCGACGACACTAACATACAAGGATTTCCCTTGCATTTTCCTTTTAGAGCATTCGTATGAGTCGCTTTAATGCGGACAAATTATAGGATTTCCGCGAAGAAGAACCAAAGTAAAAGAGCTCGCGAAAGAAACGGTTGAATTATTGTATTTGTAGATAATGTTTTTGATGATTATTTGCCGAGCTAAATAATACTTTGAAAAATATATAATATAAATAATCAGATTAGATATCAACACATGTTTGTTTCGAATTAAGCTATGAGATTTATACGCAATATTATCTGTGCCTGTTTAATGCAATCTTCATTACATCAGCGTAGATCAAATTGCAAAACGAGCGTCACATTGAATTCTCAAACAAATTAATGCTATTATTATATTAGGCACAAAAAATCAAAAGATATTAATCCTAAATGAATTTAATTAAACTTCCATATCATGTCGTGCCATCGCAGAGTAATGCATCTTCGGTCAACCAACTCTGACATAATCCATTTTATCACCACCGATGGCCTCAACCGTGGGTCTCCTTTGTGCAAGATTATTCAATTAATCCAACACACACATATCGGTTAACACACGCGTATTAATATAGTATTACACATATTATATTATAATATATACGTTGGCTTTATTTAGAAGCCCCGTTTTATGCGAAAGCCTTCGCGCCGTAGTTAAAGCGACTTGATGACTCCTCACAATCATCGTGTTTAGTAATTAAACGAATTTCATTTCGCGAGTTCGTATCAAGACGCGAATTTGACTTTTGTTAAGTAATTAAAGTAATTGCACGTGAGATTGTGTAGTTTGAAGCGTTTTTATTGCGCGACGTTTATGGTTAGTGTTGAAAATGTACGATTTATTTATTTGATGTGAAATATAATAGTAGCTTTTCTATATTTTCTATTTCGATACGTTATTGTCTCTAAAAGCTCATTCTTAAGTGAACTTAGAATGTGTATTTTCAGAGAGAAGCTTTCAAAAGATTTCTGAAAGAGAAAATCGCGAAATGCTCTTAGTTTGAATCGTCAAAATCGTTTCCATTTTTCTAGAATGCATTTTTGTAATATGAAGACTTCTCGATTTACTTTTTCAAAAATCCAGTCAATTTTATGAATGCTTACTTACGATATTTGCGTTTAAGAATACTATGTAGGCATATTTTCTTTATTATTATTATGATTCGAAATCATATTTTTTCTTAATTCTTCAACTTCTAACTGATCTTATTTACTTGTATTCAATAAATAATCTGTTGAAAATTTTAAGTTTTTGGAGAGTTACAATAGCGTGTATTTTTAAGAAACTCATGAAACAAGAAATAGGAAAAACAATTTTTCTATTTTCCCGAAATGAACACATTTGATACTTAATATTGCACTCAACACTTACGTTCAGAACGGAAAAAAAATCAATGCATCCACAATTGATTCCACTAATATATCTATGTGTCTGTAACCAATTGCAGAATATCTGCAGACAATTTTCGAAATTTTCCAACAGCAAAAATGTCTGAAAAATCCCATTTTAAATCGCCGACCACATTTCACAACACAGACACGCCAATTCATTATTATCAACCGACGAAAAAGCGTCTCGGGGAGGAAAATTATGTTCGCGGACACAATGGAGGCGGATCGTCGGTCGAGTATGAAAAGGCCCTCAGATCCGCAGAATCGCAATTAGGGAAATTGTCGGTACATTAAGAGGAATCTTGCCTCTATCGAGCACTCGAATATTTCCCACGGGACACCCATAAAGAGCCAATAAATACGACGAGTCCCATGGGAACGACGTGGGACGTTTTTGTGCCTGCGCGGTTTGACGAATGATCGTCTATTTTTTTTTAATCGGTTCGATTGGTTGTGTGTAGGTTAGTTTTTTGCTATGTCAAAGTGGAAGACTGTTTGTGTGCTGTTAAATGGTGTTTAAATACCATTGAATGCGTTGTTAAAATGGCAGATTTAATGAGCCATGGAAATAGCAATGGGTATATCAATGAGTTGAAACCAATGTGTGAATATGAAAATCCTTAAAACATTACTCATACTATTTCTTATTCTATCTGTTTTACCAAAATGAGTGATTGAAGTTAAAATACAATCCTAAGTATAATATTTACCAGAAATAATTTTAACAGTTATATCAGCGAACATAAACCAATTGCTCCATCGACTTAAATAACATAAAACGTATTTTAATCAAACTGTATAGAATTTAAGTATTTTATGTATTTGATGAATTAAATTATTAGAATAACTTAAATTTCACATGTTTGCTGGGTTTCATCACAATGTTCATTCAACTAAATACCGAAGCATACGAGTACAACGAAATGTTAATAATTGAAATGCATCAAATAGTTTCACGGTGCGCTTTACAAATTTAAGCAATTCAATTTGTTGTAGAATGCTTCATATATGCTCACATACAAATTTTTACACATTGCAAAATTCTTTTTTGTAAAAACACAATTTTAACTGAAATAATAAATCTTAATCGGAGATTTATAAGTGAATTTATTTATTTATCAAAAAAAAAATTTTTTTTAAGAGAAATTTACTTTTATTCGTTTCGTTTATATACATTTGCATGTAAGTACGTAGCCTCGGTTTGAGAGGAAATGTACGCCTGATTGCCAAAAATTTCCATTAGGTGTAATTTGGTGAGCGCAGGTGTTTCGGTTGAATGTTAAATTACGATACAAATTTGGGTAGCAGACGCTTTCGTTTTCATTTTAACGTAGAACGATGAGCAATCGGCTAAGGAACACACACCCCAAAATCGTACAAGTGTATTCGAACGTACATAAAATTGAACATTTCGGAAACACAAAAATATTTTTTCATTTATTTCGTGAATTTTTAATTTACGATATAAAAAAGTAATAAAAATAATCAGGTATTTGTGTATGCCGAGTCGGATTTTAGTATCCTAGTGATGCCAAGTTTGAACCAGACGAAAGTCATGTGTCATTTTTTTCAATCGATATTATAAATCATTTGAATTTAAACAATATTTTATCTGATTATTTAAAAACAAGAAGTATTTTCGAAGCGACAGACCATCGGATTTTCACCCCCTTCGTTCCTCCAACCCAACATCCAGCATCTGTCCTCCGTTAATAGAACCGATCTCGTATTTCCCCAGACGACAATAAAAATTCGAATTTTTTTCTTTCTCCATCTATTTGCTCGTAGCTCAGGTTTTCCTTTCGTGGAAATTGTCTGAGGTGCGGATTTTCCGCGGAAAAGTCCGCGATGGAGAATACCATTGTTCCTTTGACGATGTCGTCCGCTTTTCAGGTTGTAAACCGCTTGAAACATCCACTGAAAACTTCACATGGTACAAAGTGTCAGTGATTTTCAATTTTCGGTTCACTATTTGTCATTATATGACGTATTGTTTCATAAATATAGAGTTAAAGGCATATTTTTTGGAATACTTTATTACATGTATTTGTTCCAACTTTTTCAATCACTGAACGAAAAATGTGCTGTTGTAATGTTGCTATATGAATGTTGTAAAGTATAGATTCTTACTATGATAGATAGATGTTTGTTACATAAATGACTATGACTATAATCGATTTTATACTAATTTTAAACCAAATCGTATATCTATAACATTAATTAAAGATATTACCGATCTTGAGTTGCTTTCAAAGTAATAAAAACTATGATATTTTATAACAAATCTTCGTAGATTTAACAGTTGATCGCATCTGTTCTTTGCGACAGTCTCAGAGATATCGTCACGCGATAACACTAAAGTGCATTCTATAAATTTCCTCAGACATTGTAGCATCTTCGTAGATTTTCGATCGTAAAACTAGACGATTCAGTATGAATCTCTCGAAAATCGTAATTGATCGCACTATAATCGTAACATTCCATATTCGCGGTATCAATTTGCATTTTATCGCCGAAAACAATCGCGGAAATTCGCGTGTATCGCGAATAGATATCAATTGTGCATTCCGATAATTCGATTTCGAAACTATAATCGACGCCGATAGTTCGATGGTACATACACACAAATGGGGTTAATTATGCAGTTTCGAATGGATTTCAATGATTGCGATGCGAATGTATAACTTACGTACATTAATCCCCCATTAGAGTGAAATGGGGGCTAAATTTGTTCAATTAGTCATGAAACTCTTTCTGATTAATTATATTATTCTTTCAGTTCAAAAAATAATTGATTTTGCTTTTTAAAATAAATTAGATATAAATGTTACTTGGTACATTCATAACTTTATACTCGTATATGTACGTATGTGAAATATCATTCATGAACAATATAGATAAATACGATTTAATTACAAAATTTGTTTATCCACTGAATAGTAAAATTGTTTATTTTATAGGTCATTTTAATATTTTTTTACTCTAAAGTAAACTGAGTCTCTTTAAAAACAGTTTTTTTTTAATTTATAATTTCGGGTCAGTGAAATAATGAAAAAAATTGGGAAAATTTGAAAATCGCTTCACACATACGTATTTCATAATTTTCCGGACTTATTATGAAGTTGATCACATTATACACTAAACAGCTTATATTACATACATAAATTAATTCTAAATAAAAACGAAAACATTTGAAATATAAAAAAAAATAACATTACACACAAAATCTCACATCAGTCGAATCGAACAATCGAACAAAACATCTCTCAAAAGCACGCCCCAAAAACGAGTCAATACAATATTTTTTCGAGTGATTTCCTATATTTCGTCCAATTAACAACACATAATAAGGCGTCTCGAACGATAAATAATTATATGCGATACGACAGAGCGTTCGACAAAGGACTATTCTAGGGTAGACAATGCGTTCGTTCGACTTTCGGCTCGGGAATTTTCTCACCCTTGGCGAAAATCGTCCCCACACTTGGACGAATGGAGAAAAATTATGGTGATGACGTTTGAAGGGTGGGTTTTGACGTGGGTTAAGTGTTCGGGACGAGAGGAAGCTCGCGATATTGGCCTCGTCTCCCCTACATATTCGTGCGGTTGTTGTGTCGTAGGGAAATTCGTGTGTGAGTTCGATTCGATATAAAAAATATATTAATTTATTTTTTGACTCAATTTTTTAGTCAACAATTCGTTCAAAAATGAAAAAGTAGTCTTTTAAGCTAGGAAATTTGAAGAATAAATCAGCTCATGAAAAACTGAGATAATATACATAGATCGAATTCAATCGATACATGCAAGTAAGGATATTCATTTTTTTTAAAGTGTTAAATTGAAACTTTTTTCAAATCAAATATTCGAAATACATTATCGATGCGCCATATCAATCGAGAAAATTATGTAACTATGTACTCGTATAATTAATTCTTCATGTATCAAAGTATTCGCACATGGAGTGAGTATATATATCCTGAAATTGGCACACGATGTGCTTTCATATATGTAGCTCGATATTTGCTCTCAGTTCATGTCCATAAACCAACATTCTTAATAAATATTACATATGACGACTAAAAAGGCCAAGGGGTACAAGTGATTTCAAGAAAACAGCGCTCAAAGTTTAATGTAACTTCATGAATTATGAGAAGGTCGAGTGATTTTATGATAAATCTTGGCACATGTTTCGAATTCGTTTATATTCTTTAGACACCAAATACATATATGAGCGTACATAGAAGCGATTCCTGTACTAAACCCAATTTAAGCAAAAATGTCATTTGTACTCTTTGGCTTTTTCAGGCGTCATATGACTTACCAAGACTCGAACTTAGCATTAAACGGAATATGAACTCGACATTACATGCACAAACGCTTCACATCGCTTCACTATCATCTGACTTTCATTATTTTATATGTGAAAATATAAATACAATTCGAATAATCTAATAAAATTCTTAATATAAAAATCTCATATAGAAATCTCGGTAGTAATAATTAAGCGAAACCGCAAAGCGTGTAGACGTATTCGCGTCAAGGCTCCTCAAATGTGAACATACAATACAATATTATACATATATGTGTATAAAGTACAGCATACATATTCACCATTGGCCCTTATTTTCCTTGTCGGTCTAGCCGTGGACAATGATTAATTAAGACGGAGGGTTATGATTCATAGCCTCTGAAAACACGGACCGACCATCACTAGAGTACATGACGTTCCTCGGAAGCAAGAGTGCTAACTTACATACAATATCGTATAATGTTGGATGTAAAACCGCAATCGTGTTTTATTTCCACGAAAATGTAAATGTACCTTTATATATATATGTATCGGCTTGAAATGTGTATGTGGTTTTTATCTTAAAAGGTTTTTTTTTCAATGTGTAAAAGAATGAGTTCTGTTTGAATGAATACAATATATTTATAATTTGAGTAAAATATAAAAGCAATTTGCAATAAAATCGTTCAATTTTATGTGCAATAAAACTGAAAAATTTTCAGTTCAGTGGCTCCATTCGATAGTTTGTAATTTCTAACGTCGGAGTATTCGTCTGTGTCATATTGTTCTATTTCACTAAATGCGGTTTAATATGTAATACGATATTACGTTGTTGTGTTATCATGAGAATATTACATGTTACGTAAACGAAATTAATGGGTCAATTTCATGTCTCGATTGCCAAGTCGGTGCAATAGAATAGCATTAAGCGCACATTGTATTACGGCGTGTGCATTGTAATTTCAATTTACTCTCATCGTTAGACATCATCTAAGATATTACAACCTGTACGATATTCGATTCAATCTAAATACATAAATTAACGAAAAATTCAAGTGCGTGAATTTGTGTCTTATGTACTCTTTTATTGCTTATTTTACGCAATGAAACTTTTTCGAATTATAGTGTGCGCATCTGGAAAAGTTTTTATTAAATTTGACAGGATTTAGAACGATTGATATTAGATGGAAAAGTTTTTGAACTGCAAGTTAAAGCATAAGAATTAAGCATTTAATATGTTTCAACACATACAAGTATTTCGCATTCGTTATTAATACTATCTATACAATAATTCTCAAACGCTTTAAATCAAGCAATGAGTTTCGACTTTCAAGCAACGTTAGATTACAGAAGCCATTTTCACACTTTAATGACCGCGGATGAATATTATTATTACAAAACTAAAAACTTTTTACATGAAACAATATGTTTAGTGATACTATTTGCATTGCCTCAATTTGTAACATGCCGTTCATTTAAGCACAAAAAAGTTATACAATACAAAGACCACGCGATCTCAAACTCGTACACGACAAGCGACTCTACATACCTATTGAATCAAGAGATATATAGAGTCGCTTATTCCATACACGTTACATTCACGCTATCTTCAATAACCATCAATACTATATTTAATCAATTTACAACAATTTTTCAATCCAAAACTAAAACATAGAACAAAACAAGCACCCAAAAACACCTCTATCGAGCACACGCTGCAACATCGACAACTGTGCAACAACCGAACCGAATCGAGGCCCTCGAGCTTGCACAGCACACAGCACACAACACACACAACAGCCACACACAGCGTCATATTCACAGACACACAAAGCACGGTGTTTGTCGTCGACCGCAGCCCAATTACAGTTGGCGCCCCCCGGATTTTCGCTTCGTTTGTTTGATCGCCGCAATTGGCATCGTTTCCGAGCTGTTGTCGGAAAATCCGCGAGTTTTCCCCTAATTTCGTCGAAATTAATTTTCGCATCGGACGCTCGTCATACAAGCTCTGATGGATAGACGCGTTTATTATCACGTAGGTCTTAATTGAAAATTGATCGATTCGTTTAAATTTTATCAATATTGTCATCCAATATGATTTTTGCAATGTATAAAGCATTTGGTGCATGCTAGGTTGAGGTTTAGTATCCTAATTATGTTGGTTTCTAGTGTTAGTGAAAGTTATATGTCATATTTCGGTCATATTATTAACCGAAAATCACATTTGTGATAATACTTACCGCATTTTCAAGTATTTTCTATCAATTTTATTAAATTTAAAACTTATTTTTTCTCATAATAAATCGAAAAATCAAAAAAAAATACATTGAAAAATTTGTCGGTCCCTTGGTATATTTTGGGATAAATTTATCCGGTCACCATAGTGTTAATTGTGGCTTAACAGTTTCTTTCGAATATTTGATTCGAACAAAGTCTTTATTTAAAATTATTAAAATGAGTCATTTTCTTTATCTATGTCGATTCTATTCGATCAATTTTAGCGCTATCTTTCGATCGTTGATTTACTTTTTGGGGTTCCATGTTTTAAACTTCTTCATCGAAGTGAATGATTAATTCATAAATTTAAAAAAATGAACATGAACACCTCTAACAACAAATAAATACAAAATTCCTGCTATTTGATTTGAAAATTTATCTCTGGTTTATTTTCGCAACGTTGAAATTCTAAATGACAGCCATTATAGTTGAAAACAAAACCGACTGCGAAATATTCAACTAGCAGACTGCGAAGTATTAAAAAAGCATGCACATTGCACTGCAGTCAAGTGAATTGCACATATGCATATCTATACATATATACATACATACAGAAGTACAAACATACAACAGTCGAGGACCAGTAATTAGGCGAGTCGCGAACAAAGCGTCGAGCGAAGTTCGCACGAGTGTCGCGTCCCTCGAGTCCTATGAATCCTACGAATCGTTTCGTATCTACATATTGTACATGTGACACTATATATGACGACTGAAAAGGCCAAGGAGTACAAGTAATTTTGAAAAAAAGTGTTCTTAAAGTTGGGCATGAGTATTGTGAGGAAGTCGAGTGATTCTATGATATGTCTCGGTACACGTTTCAAGTTCGCATATATCATTTTTCCACCAAATATATTAGTTGGTAGAAACAATTCCTGTAAACATATGATGACTGAAAAGTCCAAGGAGTACAAGTGACTTAACGATGATTTAGATAAAAGGGCACTCAAAATTGAGAATGTACCAACATGTATAGGAGGAAGTCGAGTGATTTGATGTTATATCTCGGCACACGTTTCAAGTTCGCTTATATCCTTTTGCCACCGAATATATGAGCGTACATAGAAGCGATTCCTGTACATAACTTAATTCAGGCCAAAATTTCACTTGTACCCCTTGGCCTTTTCAGTCATCATATGTAACTCAATTTCGGCAAAAATATCTCATGTATGTCGTCATATAAATACTCGATTCTAATAATAATTCTAAAGTAGGCAAGTTTCTGGAAAGTTGCCTACTTTAGAATAGCGTTCACATTATGACAGTTGCAAATCTGATTACACTTAAAGACAAATTTTCAGAAACATTCCTCTAACATCAAATGCCATAATATAAACGAACCATCACAGTCACCAAAGTTTCTCTAACTTTTTTCCGTACTTACTCCCTCAAAACTCGCTTCGAAAATACTACGCGTGCGTGGAAATCTTCCGCTTTTTGTTCGAGCGTATGATAATTTCTCGCACTCGCATTCATAAAGTCCGCTTTTGGACTCGGAGGAAATTACACGAGTGTTGAAATTTTGCAAATTTCCTGTTTCGGTTGTGATTTTGCGGAAACTGCACGAGACGTCGGCCACCCTTCGGCGCGGCGGCCATTTTCCGAACGACCGGCTCGATAAATTCGGCGCGTTAAAATTTAATTTAGCCGCAGGCGGGATTTTTGAATTTTTCATATGAGTGCTTCATTTTTTTTGCTTTTTCTTGGAGAGTTTTGTACGTAGACGATGCGAGAGGGTTGGAAAGTGTTTTGGTATGTGTGAAATTTGAGGGAAATTGACTGGGTGTACGTTGGTGAAATTGATTCTCGATACATTTCGATATTTAGAAATTCAGTAAATGTTGCATTTTTTTTAAATATTAGTATAAATTGCAATTTAATAAGCTGAAATTTAATTTTATGAAAATATGTCAAATTTATGAGAAATATCCATATCAGTAGTATGTTTACTAAATATCTTGATGAGATATCTCATTTATAGGTGTTAATCATCTACATTTTGATTTAGTCAAAAAATATGTAAAAGCTCTAAAATTTAACTAAAAAGTAAATATTTACATTGGATATATATTACTATAGATCGAAAATATTTGATGAAAATACAGTTAAAATGTTATATCACCGGACATCAGTGATTGATGCAACCATACAAAGTGGTCACCGGCCATCAAAGCGTTATTTTTTATCAATATTTAACTTGAAATATCTGTATATTTAAATATGAAAATATAAGATTTTCCTTAATTTTCATAATTATGAAAAATCAAATCCACTGATAAATTTTATCTTTCTAGACACAAAAATATCAAAAACTGAATGAAAACGTAAGATATTACACTCCATGCAAATGCGAACAAATTTAGACAACAACCGACTATATGACGACTGAATTTCATAAAGGGCACAAGTGAACTTTTTCATCGAAATTAAATTCAATATCGATAAAAAAGTTCACTTGTGCTTTTTATGAAATTCAGTCGTCATATATCAATTCAACAAATACATAAAGTCGGCAATTGTTTAACCAACATTAGCGTTATATCGAACGCAATTTTTCACTCTTCCACTCACTTATCAATATCACACACAATACAAAAACCAAAACTAAAACATTTCTATACATACAAAGAGACAAACACATATAGGTCTGATTTATAAATCGCTCTCCGTTTGTGCGGTTCGCTCGAGATGTATGCGCATAAGGATGAGACGCTATCGGGCGTAGAAACGAGAGCCTGTGTTCACTTCACACCTTTATCTACGGACTATTGAGCTTTAGGCCCTCGACTTGCTCCGAGGGAATTAATAAGGGATGAAATCTACACCGACTCTACAGGAAACCCAAACGTTGGCTCGACTTTTAAATCTCGACGAGCACTAGACGGAAAGAGTCGCTCTTCGTATATAAAAAGAACCCTTTTCATATATCTAAGTTTATATAGTTTGTGTTTTGTTGAAATATTTTGGATTTGTTTTTGAGATTTTCATATATCAAATGTGTGGAAAAACAAAAAAATCTTAATTCTGAGTTTATCAGTATTCTAATAAAAACATAAGAGAGCCTATAGAAGATCGTTAGACTAGAAAAATGTTATTTTTACTTATTTTGTATAGAAAGGTCTTTAAAATTAGTTGATAGATAGAAATAAGAATTAATTACTGCTGTCAAATTTGTAGAAAAAAGTTCAGTTACTGTTTAATAAATCGACCATGACTTTATTTTAAATGAAAAACTAGCGAAAATATTTATTTCATATTTTCAATTGTAGGTTGAAATCATTGATTTTTTCAATTGACATCTTAATCATACAAAATATCAAAAGCAAAAGAGTCTTCAAACGAACAAGACTCAAGCCATTCTTTCAATTGTTCATTAAGCTACTCGATAACGCATTAACTTTTTTCCGTTGAAATTTAATAATTCTTACCGCAAGCTAGTTGGTAATATAAAATTTAAAAATCGGGCTTTATTACGAAAAAGTTACTGCATTTTTGAAGCTTTTTATTTAACTTTTCGTCTCTTAGTGGCTACAAGATAAAAACATGCGAAAGCGTCCACTTTAATTGAAGCAAGGTAAAAATCATTTTTTTGGTATTTTTTTTAAAATACTATATTTGAAGTAAAAACTAGCTTCTTTTATTTCAAAAAACGTTAAAAAAAATGAATCTTGAACTTTCTCGTTTGCACAGTCCACGCAAGCGAGAAACGCTCGGCGGCCAATCAGCAAAGAGTTTTTCCGCGCGCGCACTTTTCCGGGATTTTCCGGAACTCCGACACCGTCGGGAAAATAAAAGGAAAAGCCTCGGCTCCAAGACGTGGAAAAACCGACCGTTTAACTGCGGGTCGCCGTTTACATTAGCAAGCATCAACCGTTATCTGCGTGGCTGCCACCAAATATATATCGGGCTTGAAAAACGGCATCGTTCTTCTGTCCAGGATGCCCTGGACCTTTTTTGCTTATCTCCTGTGCGTGTCTGTTTCGGCTTTTGCGTGTGTGTGATTTTTTTTTCGGTTTAGAAATAAAAAATTAGGTTTTGTCTGTGCGTTTGAATGTGTTTTAAGCTGTATATCTGATATTATAATAGGTCTAATTTGTCTGTGTTTGTTCAGGCTAAAATTTATTCTGCACTAGTGTTATGAAAATTGCATAAGATAAGTGCAAATAATGTAAAAATATAACTTTATTTTAACCACACGCGCGTTGATGTTTTTAACGGGTTGATTACTCGTCTATCTATATTAATAAAAACGAATTTATCTCTCTAGTGGGTATATTCCTTATAGATCATGATGAAATTTTTCAATCATTGTGTGAAAAGATTTCTGCATCATCACTTTTTTCATTTTATAATCGAGTGTTTCAAACATTTGATATTTAATTATTAAGCTATCCTACGTCAAAGCTTAAAAAATATATCAAGCACAATCTACTAACACGAGGCATTTGACATTTTTCGATAGATATCATTTTGCTTGTTTCGTATTATTATGAATACTATAAAATCGTCGAAAATCCATAATTTATTTTGATCAACGCTAATGTCAAAGATTCTAGCAGATAAATAATACAAAGTGATTTTTTTTTCAATTTCAATTATGAGATAAAAGTGCTTAAAAGTATTGCTTATATACACAGCTTGGCGGCGAAACAAAAGCCGTTAAACTTTAACGTTCGAGGTTTTCAATCTTGAAACGAGCGATTCGTTTGCAACTTTTTATCGAACATGTGTGTGAGGATTGAATTGAAAATTTTCAATTCTGTGCACTAAAGTGAAGTCATATTGTTTCAATAGACAGCAATCAACTAGAAACACAACATCTGCGTTTCAAATCACGAACGAGTAACAAGCATTTGAACCGATAAATATTTTATTTTATTATTCGAATCATCGACTTAAATTCATTACTTTTCATATAAACTGATTGATTTGATAAAAACAACGAATCTGTTACATGGAAACAATCTAAACAAGCACTCAGAATAAAATCAACCGTCATTCTCAGACGTTGAAATTTCATTATTACAACTGTATTATTCGTCGATTCGCTTTATTTTTTCGATTCGATACCAGTATAATCCAAATAAGAAACAGTGTTAGCGATACTGGTGCGGTATCTCGCTGCGAGCTAAATCAAGTTAAAGTGCGCTCGCCTGCAGTACAATTTACTTTCTATACAAGAAACCATTTACCGTGCGATGTGTAAATTCAATCAATGGGGCGCAGAGAGAGCCTAGACCAAAACCCATTCCACCCCATACCAACTCACCCTCATAACCCCTCCCTTTCTACAATAATTCTGTATTAAGTTATATTTATTAAAAACATTGCTAAATTGAATCGAATTAAATTAATACAGATAAGACATAAGATCTGTCTTCGTAAAGAATCGAATTAACACTTTTTTCGATCATATACCTATTTGAAAAAAACATTACATGAAACTTTTACCAGAATCTGTTTGGACTCAAATCTAGCATTAAAACAACGCCAAATCCAGCACAATTGCTTAAATGAATTGTTTACTGAAATGGCCAAGAGGTACAAGTGACATTTTTGTCGAAATTGAGTTATGTACAGGAATTTCTTCTATGTACGTACATATAGATATTTAGTGGCAAAAGAATATAAACGAACTTGGAA
This sequence comes from Cheumatopsyche charites, assembly GCA_024721215.1. Taxonomy (NCBI): domain Eukaryota; kingdom Metazoa; phylum Arthropoda; class Insecta; order Trichoptera; family Hydropsychidae; genus Cheumatopsyche; species Cheumatopsyche charites. The sequence continues at coordinate 12,545,683 of CM045585.1, forward strand.
CTTGTACCTCGATATATCATCAAATCATTCGACCTCTTCTTAATACATATAGGAACATGCTCGACTTTGAGCTGTCGAATAACTCACATAGAGTTTTCAATAAATCCTGAATTGATTAAATCGAACAAACGAACGACTCATGATATTATATTCTCGGTACGTTTGTCGTTCAAGTCGAGTGTAGACTCAGCTTTACAAGCCACTAAACTGCTCCATAGGTACCAGCACTCCCTCGACCCTCTAGTTTATCTTCGGTGAACCCTTCTCGCAACTCTACAGTCTCACAATATCGCAGTGTCAAATCATTAACCCGCAGTGTTCTCTTCTTTATGTATGAAAACGTACACGAAGGGAAGTTTATCAACTCTTTCGTATTGTTGAATTTCTCTCAAAAAGTACGAATCGAAATCAAAGCGCGACTTATTAACATTGCGAATCGTGTATTTTTTTTTTTTTTTTTGTGAGATCTTGCAAATTGTCTCCGTTTCAGAGCACAACAGAGAATAGGGAGTATTAATAATGATTGTACAGATTCGACCCTTTCGTCTTTTGTTCGTGCACTTCCTTCTCGCGAAGTAAATGATCTGCGTCAAAAGTTTTCGGCTTTCGTTAAAGCCGAGCCTCGTTCGGAAAGTTTTAATGGTTTCGGCCACGGCGACACTTCGAAATTATTTAACCTAATCGCTTTTTCGGAATTACGTCGCCGAACGATTGTCACTGCCTCCGTCAAAGGCGAAAATCCCCTTCAATAAAACAAAAATGTATCGCAGTCTTGAAATCCAAAGTCACTTTTTATTATTACAGCTTCTTATTTAACTTTCTGTATACCCATCTGTCTGAATTCAAAATATCATGACTTAAGAGTCCCACATACGATACGGATTATCGCCCGATTTATCGTACGATAAAAGGTACGTACATACAATTTTCGATAATCTGTATGATACTTATAATACTTCGCAAGATAATAAATTTTACTTTGAATGCAAGATGCTGCAAAGTTAACAGCTTGATCATCTATTTCTACTTAACAACGAAATAATTTGATTAAACGTCGTCCTCTACGGTACATGATCAATATTAATGAGCAGGCTAAACGAATTAACCTGGTTAATTATAGCATAATCTCGGAGCACATTATGCGAACGTTTCAATTTATTTTTCCCGATTAAAATTCAAATTAGCAACACGATGCATGCTTCGAAGAACAAGCGATTCCTTTCACTGAAAATAATTCATCGAGCCAGTTCCGTTTATTGATCTAGACATAAATTAATAATAACACTATTTCCGTCCTAGTATCGATTCTACAGAGTTGTACCCTATATAAGTCAGGAAGTCGTGCATTTTAATTCAACAAGAGTGGTTCTAACGCGAAATTATAATATATGGGGGTCGAAATAAATCTTTGTCTTTTTCTCATTGACATGCAGAAGGTTTCTTTTTTGGTGTAATCTCGCCAAAAGGTAAAAAGCCTATCCCTCGACGGGGCAGATTATGCTGATTGCTTGTCTTACCGTTTGAATCCGTATCGTTTTTGGTTTATACGCAAGTGGAGCCCTTCGTCATTGTCTTGTTTCCATTTTTTATACATATTATTTTGCATATCTATTCATGCATGGGAAATAATGCGTACAATAAATAATGTTCAATGAAATGTTCGTTTGATTTGTGACTGCCGTTCGCTCGGATCGGGAGCTCTTCATAAAAGATATCGACGGTAATATTTTTCGAATGAGAATTATAAAAGCTTATAAAATATTATATAATCAATCGATAGTGAAGTAGTATAAAGCGTTTGTATGTGCATCGTCGAGCTTTAGTATCCATTTAATGTCGAATTCTAGTGAGAGCTACATGACGGTTTTCCTAATCAATATGATGTCTTGATCATTTCTTACGAATTTTTGATTAGAAAAAAGTGTTGATTTAACGATTTACATAATAGTTTTCAAAAATGTATTTCTTGTATTTTCTGTGATGATTAAATTCGATCAATTTCACTGTCATATTCATATCATGTCATCATATCATGCTCTTCAGAATTATTATCCTTAGAAGTTGGTTCTTTACCTTAGAGTAAGTCATAACTAATACATTTAAAAAAATGGGTGTGAGTTCCTTTAACGATTCTTTTAATACAATAAGAGATTTAAATTTTCTATGTGTCTGTCAAAACATTGTAAAAATGAGTCTCAGATTATAAAGTGTACTAATCTCATAACTAAGCGTGCGTCGACATTTTCGATGGGCTGATTACATCTTAAAAAATATTTTTCTCAAATAGAAAATCAAACGATTATATTCTACGACGTATATATTTAATCTCATTCAAGTCCAATTTTAAAATCCATCAACAATTAGTCGTGCCTTGAACGGAACGATCTCGATCGAAATAATTAGACATCGCAGACGGGCCCTTTCGTTCGGATACACACTTTCACACTGGATGCACTTGTTAGCGAAATTGGAAGTTGATAGGAAGTAAACTGCCTTTGTGGGTTGGAAAAGTTCCCTCGTCGCAGTCTTCCACTTCTTCGCAAAAAGGTTGGGGGATGGTAGGTCTTTCGCTTCTTCTTCGCCATGTCAATTAACTAAATAACCGGGAGAAAAAGATATTCGTCTCGCCATTAGACTCTGGAGTCCTTCGGAAGATCCAACATAATTTGATGTAATACAATCGACAGGATGCCTATAGAGATTTTTTATTCTTATTTCGATCGTGAGTAAGTTTTCTTGCTTTTCGGATGAAGATTTTTTATGCAGCTTAGACTTTAATTAAATTTTTATATTATGGTACTTATTTGTTATTCCGTCAGTAGGATATTCTATCCAATTTAATCAAACCTAAAAAGTATGCCAATATATGCCAAGTATTAAAAGAAATCTTAACCTAATCTCTTCTAAAATATTTTTATTTTTAATTTAATAGAAAAGGAAAAAATGTGAAAAGACTGTCTTCACATTCTGTATTCTAGTTAAAGTGTGAGGTTGATATATCTGAAAGTTGACTGACTAACGAAGAAAACCCTTTTACATTTCTCTCGACATTATTTCTAGAATCGATGCACATAACGTAACCTAGCATTATCAAATCCATTGAAGTACATGAATACTTTTTTTTAAATATAAAATATAAATCAAATTCTCATTAAAAAACGATCACTACTCTGACTCATCTGAAAATTTCTTGCTGCTATTAATATCTTCCGATTGCCCTTACTAATGGGAAATTTATCTATAATAGACTAATTTTTCATTTAAATTTAAAGAAATTAAAAAAAATACATGCACGTACAATATTTAACTGCAGTTCCTCTTTTTTTTCCGATACATGCATCAAATTTAGCTTTAGTAACTCTTTATTCACTTAACACATTTTTATTGAGTGTATCAAATCTACCATTATATTCAATCTCTGACTGCATATCCTTAAAGTAATAAGGCATTACACTGTAAAAAGTAAATCTTAAAAATGTTTCATACTGGAATTTGCGTTTGTCTGAAATTGAATTTAGTTGCTAGTTATACTTGATTTTCCCCCCACTCTCGTTGTTATCGTGAGCAACCCTATCCGAGCTGAATTCATAAAATACTGAAAAAGCCCATGGATAATTTAAATTTTGAACTGTCTGAAAAACAAACCAAATTCAGACTGGTATTAGATTTTCTAAATGTATCAAAAAAATCATCTAAACCAGCCATCTTCAACCACCAAAAACACCCTTACAGACCACCGATTTCGCCCAAACAAAAAACCCTCGAAACCTCCAAATCGAACTGCATCTCACATCCACACCCAAGACCTTGCACCCATCCATCCACATCCTGAAAAAGCAGCCCCACTGCGCATGCGCCGCTCTTCCTCTTCCGGTATTAGACTCGGAGTGCGTCGTCGGCGACGCCAGTGGCGGGCAGACCGCGACGCCGGACACACCATCATCAGCCATCGACAACCATCGACGAGCATCGAGGGCAGACGTCGCCAACCATCGGACCGCGTTGCCTTACCGCGAATTCGGCTCGACGAGGTGCCAAAAAAACACTTGTTTTTCCGGCTTTTCCGATACTGTATCTTTCTCTATCTCTTGTCTGTTCGATCTCTGTCTCTTATGCATATATATTTTTTTTTTCGTATATATGTGTGTCTGTTTGTGTTAAAGCGTCTGTCTCTTTCCGGCCTGTTGTCTATGTGCGCACGCTCTACTCTGTCTCTTTTTCACTGTTGCCGTCGTCGAGGATGTTGCGCTCTCTTGCGCAAGACCGAAGCGACACGTGCATTCTCTTATGAATCTATTAATTATTAATCAAAAAAACAACTTTTGAATCTTCCAATACTTCAATTAAACTTCCTTCTTCAATATTCTATTACATAAACTTGAATAATCTCAAAAATTTCATCTGCTTTTCACAAAAAACTATCGACATATTTTCGATTGCAAAATATTTGAATTCTTTAAATTTATCTTCACTTTAGTACATTTTTACAAAAAAACTCTTTAACGAAATATATTTTAATAGATTTCCATTCATTTTTCATCAAAACTACATTACGAAAGAACTAATTGTGGACACTTTTCTTATAACATTCATAAGCACGACGCGTACAACAGTGAAACATTTTTAAATTTAAAAAAGCCTTAAATTTTCAAACATCGATATTCAAACACGATCTGTTTCGAAATTTGAAATTCATCAAGATCTGTTTTATTGAAATGCCAAGATGATTGATTGATTCTTTATTACTTGTTCGTATGATTGATCGATTTTTCTTTTTCATTAATATTCCGTGTGCGTCTTTTGATAGTGTTGTGTCGTCGTTTTTTTTATTTTGCAAATAAGAGACATGTATATTTGTATTGAATGAAAATCCGGAAAAGCAAACAATGGCCACCCGTTTTATAAAACGTTTATAATTGACGTTTTTGTTTTTGTACTTCTTGCAGAATGTAGCCGGACAGTTCGGATTAGAGTAATCGATAATTTTGTAAATAAGAAGAAGAGCAATAATCTCGTTCATTACTCGATAGAGAATGTCATGTCCATTTTGATATTATAAATTAATCTAAATAAGATTATCGTATTATAAAAATATTTAATCAATATATATTTACAAAATTCTCTTTATATACAATTTTAAATTTAATTCAATTGATTGGTGCTCATCGGCGATCTTAGATCGCCGATTCAAAATTATTAATCGTAGAATTTATTGACGAAACGAATTGACGCTTAAATCGGAAAAGCCACCGAACCTGCTCTAGAAAAACGATCAGGAAATGAACATATTAGGTATGTTTCACACACAGAACAAAAAAAAACCATTATCATCTTTTATTTTTGCACCATGCACCGCTTTTAGTCTAAGCAGTTTTTTTAACCTCTTCAATACCAGTGCACATTGAAATGTGCATCAGAATTGTATTGGGACTCGTATAATCAGATTTTTTTTCAAATCTACGTAAGTAAATTGAACTCCAGCACTTGAATTGTATTACAATCTGCCAAATTATTAATACTAGTAATTCAGGTTTTTCTATTTAATTTGAAATAACGTAATCAATAACGATATAAGTTTTGGATAAACGTCAAATTATCATAAAATGTTTGAAAGATTGTACTTTTCAAATATAAAAATTATTATTTTACAATCGATTGCAGTAGCGGCTCTTCTTAAGGTGCTGCAGGGCTGCAGCCCTCCCTGTGTACTAAAAATAGATATTTCTTTAACAATTTTTCCAATTCATGAAATTCTGAGTACTTCTCACTTATTTTCAAAAAAAATTTTTTTGCTCTAATTAAAAATCTTGGTCGTGGAGGTTCACTGAAAATTTATTTAAATGACACATAAACTTAACAGGTTTCAACTAAGCATTACCGTTGCACAAGAGAAAGTTTTCCATAGTACGTTTCGAATGTTTGGCTTCGCTATTTTATATATCTGCAATGCGCTAAGAGCTTCGCGTTACGCTCTCGGGGCTGAAACAAACGATTCCCATTATATACATATACGCGTATTTATGTGTACAAGGGCACGCATAAACGTATGTACAATTTATACAATTTATCCCCCCCCTTATCGCATTTATTCGTTATTTATTTTATTCGGCACAATAAACTCGAGGGGGGTGCGTTTTTCGACCGTGAACTTTTTACAACTTTCGCGACACGGTTTCCACATTTAACGATGGCGATTTCGACTCGCAAAAAAAAATTCATACTAATTGAAATTAAAAAAGTTTTGCTACGCGGTGAAATTTCCTCTTTTTGCATCATCCGAAAAGTTTCTTTGGATTTATTTGTATTTTTTTTTTATCAAAATCTTATTATTTCGTTTCATCTTTTACGATTGTAATCTTATTGTAGTGTTGATGATTGCTTTTTTTTGTTACAGGTAAGCATCGCTTTTCTTCGCGACGAATATTCGCTGATCTGTGGGTGAGATTTTTTATTATAATTTCAACATTTTATAAAAAATATATGTACGGCTAAAATGAATTTGTAATCAGTTGATTAATTCATAATTTAAATAACACGAAATCCATAAAAGAAAAACCACTTAATCTGTGTACAAAATCAAACAGTCATTATCGGCTAGAGCATAGAAAAAGAATTTTCTTTGTTTTTTCGCACTAACAAACAATCCATTAGCAAATTAAAATAAACCACGACTTTCCACACACTCACTGCAATCGATATTTAATCACAGTAGAACCTTAATAATTTGGATTTTTAATTATCTGGATAGTTCAAAATCCAATTGTTTGAAAATGTCATACATAATAATTTCACTTATCTTATACATATTATCTGAACTTTTCAAAGTTCAAATTTCACCACAAAGTAACTAATCTCTTTTAATTCCAATGAATCAATACACATTTTGTGGAATCATAATCAATTTTCAATTTTATAATCGACGAGATATTCAGTTTTGAAGAGAGTTTAGAAAAAGACTTAAGTAATTATATTTTTAAACCAAATATTCTAAAGAAATAATCGATTAACCAAAGCAGTTATTAAAAACCACACTTGACTCTCTAAAATTCTCAAGCATTACAAGAACTCTGAAGTTCAACAGATCATACACAAACATTTTAAATCTAACCTGGCTACATTTTTAACATTTAAAAAAGATTATATCAATTAAGAAAAACGACATGTAACTCTCATTATAACAGTACTTAAAACATGCTTCACAAGAACTCTGAAGTTCAACGCGACATACACAAACAATTTAAGCCATTCAGTCTATTAATCCGGATAATCGAAATAAAATCTATTTTCTAACAACTTTTCACACATTTAGTCGCAATGCCAGAACCTTTCAACCCTTATTTCCCCTTCGGCGAAAAAAGCAGGTGCACCTCGAGGATTTGCATTTTAACGAATTTCCCGCTCTCGTCACTAACGACCGGGGGGCGCGAAAATAAATGTCGAACACACAAAAGGCCCACCGGGTGGTGTGTGTTTTTCTTATACGGATTCGGATGCAATCGTTAGCCTCGTTACGTCGACGAGCTTTTGGCCCGAGGCCAGTGCTTTCGAATGTCCTCTGGTGCTACGACGAAAGCTCTTCGATATCGATTTGTGTGGGTGAACGTTTTTTTTAATGGAAGTTCGTGCTTGGGAAACTCGGAAAATTCGGAAAACTCGCTTTGTCGCGATTTATTTCGCTTTTAAAAAAAATGTCTTGTTGAGGTTGTTTATTTTCGATTGTTAGGTGGTTTATTTTTATCAATTGGATTCATTTTTGTTGATCAATAATCGATTTGATTAAAAAAAATCATAAAATCAGATCTAATTTTTGTGACGCTTGAGTTGCAATTTGTTTTACGCTGCTGTTATGAAGATTGTATAATTCAGGCTCAAATAATATCGTGTATAGATATGATTGTTTTATTCTAACTACGTATTATCATTCATTTACTATAAATAAAATAGTAAATTATGTAATATTATTATGCAAAGTAATAATTTAATAATGTATTTCAAATATCAAATCATGTAATAGGTACAATTTTATTTTACACGCAACGAAGTATCACGAATTTCCTTAAAACCAATCGATTCTGTTATAAAATATATAACTTGATTACATAAAATGAAAAATAATACCATATATGGATAAATTTAATTAAAAAAAATTATACTAATAATCCAAATTAAATTACTTTGCAATATGTTAGCTTTTTTTTCTCTATAGCTTGCTAATTAATTGCTAACATTCGATTGAAATATAAGATCTATAAATGAAAAGATACGTCTATTTACATGATAAATTTATCTCAATTAAAATTCAGAGTGCGCATAGCAGTTTTTCTCTTTCGGAAAATTCGCATGAGCAAATTTCATAAATCGTTATAGTATTATTTATATTCGTTCATATAGCCATGATGGAAAATTCTTGGGCGAATCGTGCTCATAATACCCATAATGAGGTTTAAGTTTCGGCATTTTATAGTACAATAAAACAAATTCCACAAGATATATCGCCTTTCAAAACCGCACCGCTTTTATTCAATTGGGATATACGGCTTTGGTACAGACGTGAAAGTATTTCATATTTGTCATGAGCTTCCATAGCACATAAAAGTTCCATGTATTTTTGTTGAAATGAAATATTATTTTTCTTAAAATGAAGTACTTGAGTTGATATATTTAATTTACTAACATCTACAGTCTTCGTGCACATTTAAATTGAACATTTTTATCTCAACTATTACTAAGTATTTAAGTATAAAATAAAATACGACGTCAGCTCGGAATAACCCTTTCAAAAATCGAATCTGCAGGACCGATTCCTGAAAACTCTCCACCTCATCATCTATGACATCTGAGGCAAATTGAAAATGAAAAAAAAATGCTGAAAAATTCACCATACCATGTTCTCGACATACTTTGGTAATTCGGCGTCGAGAGGAGCGTCGTCGTCGTGGTATGGCGTTCAATGAATACCAATTCGGCGCGTAATTTGAAGCGAGAAAAACGCATTTCGTCCAAATAAGGGCGAAAATAAAGAGGAAAGGGGGGAAAATAAAATAAATAAGGAAAGAAATGCGAAAATAAGACGTATGCGGAGTAATAAAATAAACAAATACGAGCGGAAGATTCGGATGCTCATCATTGCTGTAAGGGGTGAGATGCGCCTTTAGTTGAATCGAGTCTATAGATTTTTCAATTTAATAAAATGTGTGTGTATTATGAAAATTGCTTTTTTGTTAAGTTTTGGCGAAAGTATAATATTTTTGATTCAAAAAATGACTTGCAAATAATACATCGTTCATCATAGTTGTAGGAAACTTTCAGATTTTACATTCAAATGTAAGTTCAATAAAATTCTCATTTCTTGCATGATCGATTGGTACCGAACAGCACGGAAATAATTCAAAACTCTCAGATGGAATTCCGATATTCTCTCATCTATAGATAATATATATAAAATGTAATACAAGATTATTTGTGGAATTAATACTACACAAATAAAATTGATAGAGTATATAATTGAATTGATAAAAAATAAGATTGCAAAACATTTTTCAATCGAAGATCAGAGTTAAAAAAATATATCTTAAATAAAAATGAAATTCGTATTATTTTTTAAATATCCTTTCAGCAAAATGCTCACGTTTTAAGCCGTGAAAGCCCGCATCATAAACCGACAACTCCTAACAACAATTCACCTTAAAACAAATATTTTAGCAAGCGTTTTCGCTCACAGCAATATTTTAAAAGGGGGTGGCAACCCAACTGTCGGGTCGCGAACAAACAAGCACGTAATAGTCGCGTTAATTGGAGCGTAGCTGGTTCGGTTATCAATGTATCATCGGGGTTCGAGTCCCCAAACAATATCGACAACACACATTTTGTACTCGATTTTCCATCCTTATATATTTTTCGAATTATATTCAGTCGATAGAGTAAAGGTATGAAACGTTTGTGCATGCTGCGTTGAGTTAAGTATACTTGTAAAGCTAAAAAATTGAGTCTTTGAGAGAGCAAAATGTCGTTTTTCTTAATTGATGACTCAAATATTTTATTAAAAAAAGTTAATTTAACACTTTATGAAACAGTTCCTAAAAATAGATCTCTTGCTTTTTCAAAATTCGATCGATTTTAGCACCATATTCCGTGCACTGATTACTCTACCCAATTATTTATCTTAGCAACCTTTTTTTCACTTGAAATTGAAAATGTTTGAATATTGGACACTAAAACCTTCAAAAATATTTTCTTAATGTCATTCTTACAACTTCTTCAACCTTTTTCCGCCCATTTCTGACTATTTATCAACTGTTTTCCTCTCTTTTGTGAGTTCGAATCGATTTTTGAACTAAGAACACGCGATAAACCTAGGACTGTTGGTGAACTATGCCCCCGTTTGTTTTTCCAAAGTGAACGATCATAATATTTCATATTGTTCCACTGACGGCTCGTACGATTATTTATTTTCCTTTACTGTTTATGTTTATGCTAAAATATTCTCGTATTCATATTGGTTTTATCGAATTCGAACGTTTCGTCACATCCGACGTTTTTTCGTTTCCCTTTCAATCGAAAGTTTTCATGCAATTTTAAACAATAGAAATGTGTTCTATCGATTTTCCGCGACGAAAAAGTCGAATGTTTGTTGTAAAAGTCGCTCGAGAAAATTCCTGTACTCACAATAGTACCAGAAATGGTGTTTGCTACGCAAACAAAACCTAGCGTTGAAAACATTGATTTTGTTCGTTTCCTTTTTTATGTACTACACTCTGACACCCTCACATGCGAATTTATAGATAGTCTTTTCTGTTTCGAACAGTTTTGTTTTCCATTTCCTCCTAATAAGGAAATAACGTGACTCCTTGTGTACTACTCGCTGGCTTTTTTTAGACTTTATTTCGCCTGACAGTGATGTGAGACTCGTTATTTCACTTTAAAACTACTTACGACCGGCAAAAACGGTTTTGCTCTCGATCTTTTTTTTTCTGGCTGCATTGAAAGAAAGAATTCAATTCTTGCGGGAATCGTACACTTCCCCCTACAAATCGATTTGGAAGTTCAATTAAAACTTTTAACTCGCTAAGTCCATCATTCACATAAACTTAACTTATTTAAAATATTTTCGTTTTTTACTATATTTCATTCTAAATGATAAATAATTGTTCTATATTATGGAAATTTGTTTTTTTTGTGCTTTATTAACTCCTTAAATACTTATCCCTTCACGAAACTTTTCAAAGGTATTGTGTGTACATCTAAGAAGGTTTTTGCATCATTATATTTTACAATTTGCATTTGAAATTGAGGAGAGCTTTTGCCATAGCAAAAAATATGCAAATCCTACACACGCAATGTAATTGATCATATTTTGAATTTCAGTTACTTTTTATTTATTACAAATACAATCGGCTTAAAATCTATAGAATTTCGAGCATTATTAGCTCACAGAAATCAATTTCAAAATATTTCAGATTTTATTATAAACATATATAATAGTATTTCAATAAAAAAAAACTAATCGACAATAATTCGCAATACTTTGAACAAACTTTGACTAAATTTACTCCATCACGCGAACGCTTGTGTGCCAGTTTTCCCACCGCACAACCTAAACTTTTATTTTATTAATAAATCGATCAAATATTCACCGTAACTCCTACATACGATATATTCTACACGAATATCTGATAACTTACTAATTAGCAATTACTCGAGTACGTTGAACTTGATACTTTGGAGTTGCAGTCACGCGAAATATCCCATGAAAACTAATTTCGTCGTATCTGCGCCAATTAAAAGAGGCTTCGTGCCCCGGTACATTCTTGCAGCGAGTGTTTCGTGTTTTTGTCGTTAAAAACCCAACACTCACTCGTAAAGTCGCTTTTATGGACGCCTTAAATGCGTCGAATTTACGTCTATTTTCGCTAATTTCGAACGCAGAAGCGATATCGTAAAAAGTGAGCCGAAATGCGCTCGTTCGCTCAATATAATCGAATGTATGCTTTTTTGATAATGAAATATTCCAAATATGTTTTCTCAAATTCATAACAATCGTTTTTTAAATGTTTTTCGTTTTATTTGGGGAAAAGGGGAGACTTGATCCGTCTGGGAGGCTTAATCCCCCCTTACGTTTTTCGCTTCTTTTAGGCAAATCATATTTCAAAAGAAATAGTAACAAAGTAAGCTCAATACAAATTTTAGCGCATTGACACTATTTTTTTTAAATACGATTTTCAAATGTTGAGTTTGAGGCAAAAATACAAAAAGAGAGATTAAGTTTTCGCATTTTTCAGTAGATTTTAGTAGAATAAACAAAAGACGTTATTATAATACTTTAAATGTTGATATTGATTCATTTTTATCACTACTTTAAATTCAAAAAATGCCATTCTTTTTAATTAATGAATCAATTTATTGTCTAATATTCCTATTATAATAACACTAGCGTGTTTCTATCTGTTGCAATATTCGAGTGGAAAATTTGTGTCCATGACTGTTATCTGTATTTGATTAAAAATCTTACTATTAATGTGATACATCTCTAATCTAATATAATAATAGGACTAATACATTTATGCAGTGTGTGTCTGGTGTGACACTCTATTACTGTGACAAATCTATTTTAAACAATTTCCATATAAATTGAACTATTATAAAAAACGTCCTTTATTCGTTTCACTGCAATATCGAAAAAATCGCTGAACATATTGGCATTTGTAGTTATAACACTCGCGAAATATTTTTTCGCTCGATTTGAAAATATATCACACTTAAATTCAAAAAAATAAAAGCGGCACATTGTTTCGCGAAACACGTTAATATTTCACGAAAACGCACGAATTTTAATCCGAGAAAACTTCTGCGGGGGCACATTTCACGAAATTCGCATTTTCGCGAAAACATCCCGTTTCGTATTTACATACGTAATCGTCGTGCGGTTCACCGGAGCAATTTTTACTCTCGGAGCACTAATTCAAAAATATGCTCCGAATTACAGACCATAACGCTCATTAAGCGAGCTTACAATTTTCACGCGGAAAACCGGCAATTTTCCGACCGCGGGACGGAAATCGAACCGCCATAACCGGAATAACGGCATTCCCGTTTCAATTAAACGACGACGTTACGCAAAATTAAAGCCACTAAAACTAGAGGCTATTCTTTAAATTAAACATCGCTTTAAAATGTCGGAAAAATCTGAAAAACTGTTTAATTTCAAATGCAGAAAGTGTTGCATTGGAAAGTGTTCAATCAAATGAATGATTTTGAAAAGTCTTTAAATGAGTATTTGGATTTTTTTTTGAAATAAAAAGGATTATTTAAGCTTACGGTTTGCTTCGTTCGCTTGGATTATTCAGGTTGAACGTTTAAAAAAAATAGAGAAATAGATAAAAATCTTGGGTATTAAGCGTAAGTGGGTATACTCGACCCACATAAAGCCTTAAAGATAAATTGATGGTATTTTCCATTGAGAAAAATCGCATACATCTCACTAAGGTCAACGGTTACGCACACAAAATATATAAAAAAAATCTTAAATTTAATTGGATTTTATTTCTTAAAAAAACTATCAATCATAATCTCGAATTTGAATTCAGATTTAGCATTTGAATAGTCGAATGTAGAGACATTTTCAGCATTTCGATGCGAGATTAACACGTCACTCTTGCGTCCTGGTAAACCGCGCGATTCGCGCTCATTTATCATTTCGATGCTAAATTCAAACTGAGGCTAAATAGTCACCCATAAGCGATCCATAATATTAATCATATTTGCTTTGTTGTGTATACAATAAGTATAATATTCCCGATTTCTATTCGAGTGGACAAATTTATTGCAATATTTCAAATGACTACGATCGCGATACGATCGGAAAATTCGCAGTATATTATATCGGACTGAATGTAACATATAGTAATGGTTATGGAAAAATGTATACTTGTAAAGATAGTCAATCTCATATGGTAACTTGATTATAAGGATCTCTTATTAACCATTTTTCTTTGTGGAAACATTAATAAATTGATTCTAAAATCAATAAATGCAACAATCGTTTCTATTTTTTTCATGTTTCTAAAACGAACAATATTACAAACACGTGCTAAAATCTTATCACATTTATTCTTAAATAAGTTAAATCTTTGATCAAGTCTCAAAAAGCCTTTATTAATTGTTAGTATATAAATCTAATTACACTCTATAGTATTTTACTACATCATTTGAAATTGCTTATTTTCCAAGCGTTCACTTTTCCATGGCTATCACTGCATATACCTATTTAAAATCGACTGAAAATATTATTTGTATATTCCAATATACAAATTGATCGTATAAACGATAATTCACCTCGATATACCGAATCACCATACAAGCTGAAACTAAACGAAACAACCGAAAGTTTAACGCGATTATAAAGCAAGCGGAAAATATGAAAACCATTACGACACGTAATTCGATAAGCACTTTTGCTCACGTACAATATATCGTAGCTAGTGCCAATTTTCAGTAGAATTTTCAGAAATACACGTAAACTTTCACAATTATAAAGCATCTATCGTTTTGCGGTTCGAATTGTAAACGGATAAGCTTTTCGTGTGTTTGCTGAACGATTTATCGTTCGGTCGTGCGATTTATTTGTATTGTCGATTGTGTCAGATTTGATATTCGATTTGTGTCCGAAATGTTAAACGATTATGATAATAATTCATTTCGATTTAAATACGACGTGTGAAATGTTTGATGTGGTGCATTTATTAAATTAGTTGATTCTGTGCGCGCTTCGCAATGTCACATTAAAATTTCATAATTAATAAGCTTTAATGTGTAGTGCAAAATTTGTGTGCTATAGATCTGTATAAATAATTAGCATATAAATTCAATTTAAAATTTGAATTGTAAAAACAAAAGTATTGCTTAAATATTTCTTAAGTCATCGATTGAAACAAACAGTCGATATAGCAATGTTTGGAGAATACAGCGGGTGGAGCTTAATATTTCCAATCTGTTCAACTGATATAACAAATTTTGAAAGTTCAATTAAAATATTTTAACTATTTAATGATCCAATAATGGTTTTATGATAGAAAAGTGCATATATCGTTTGAAACTAACGGGGTCGTTTGCAGGATCGTTAGCTCGGCGTCGACTCATCATAATCGCTACACAAAAGTCGTTAATAGTCCGCAACGAGGACATTGCACAGGCTACCTAAAAGACATATAATATGATATAATGTAATATAAGAGCACATAGGACAAAAGTTGACGAAAAGTGGTAATTAATCAACGGCGACCGGCCGAGAAAATCGCTTTAGCCTCGGAAGTGGCGATGACGAGGTTTCGGCTTAATTGAATATTTGTGACGATGCATACTGCTACATACTGTTCGTGTGTATATTTTACAGTAAAATACTCATCTATGTACACTAAATCTAGTTTAAAAATATATTACATTGATATGTCTCGATTTTTAGTGTAAATTTTAAACTCTGTCTATATTTTTATTAACATTATCGAAATAATTTATCATGATCATCTAACTGAAAAATTTCTTCGATATCGTTTAAAACTTCTTCAGAATAATACGAAAGTGTTTCGTTTAAACCATTTATATTCAACTTTCTATTAAATGGATTAAAATTGGAATAAATTTCACATGTGAAAATCGGAATTTTCCGATGGGAAAAAGGCAACCATTAAAAAGCCTACACATGTGCGTTCGTATAGAACGGAAGCCATATTCATTTCGTTCATTAGTCCGTTTTTCGGATTGGCATTCGTATTTTCACACCGTAGCGAACATTTTGCCTAACGAACCGTCAAATAGCCCCGAAGAGTGCCGAGCTCGTATCGCGAATTTTCCGGCTTTTCTCAAATTCTGCTCTCTGGATTTTCGCGAATTTCCCGGGAAAATTGTCAATATCCCCACACAACACTGTGCATATACTAAAAATAGATTTTATTTCAATATTTTATATGATTTATTTCAAGATCATATATCACATCATTCAACCGCAGTCCATTATGCACTTCTGCATATTAAGCTAATCGAGCGTTAAGCCAAGACCGATGGTGCAACGTCAGCTTGTGCATTTCTCATATTTCATATGTTGGCTTTAGTTTTAGTATATGACGACTGAAAAGGCCAAAGGGTTCAAGTTACTTCGTGGTAATTTCTGGAAAAGTGAGCTCAAAGTTGAGTATTAATCTACATGCATTAGAATTAGTTCGAATGAAATGTTGATATACATATCTCGGTACACGTTTCAAATTCATTTATATCATTTTGTCACCAAATATAATACGAGCATATAAAGAAGCAATTCCTGTAGATTACTCAATTTTACCAAAAATGTCACTAGTACTCCTTGGCCTTTTCAGTCGTCAATATAATGTGAATGGCCACTTAATGGCCATTTTCAACAAAATTTAACACAAACCCTTCAATAACTTGAAACAAAAGCAGGTGCACTGTTAAAATAAATAGCGCATATTTCATACGTTAGCTTAAATATACGACGTGCATTTTTCGAATGAACAATTCATAAAAAATGTTATACGGCTTTTTTCGATTCGATAAAACTTTGGCTCATAATAGTGCGGTTATTATATCAGTTTTTAAAATTTCTACCGTAAATGAAAATATATGAGAGCCGTATGTGGGTCGTAGATTGTTCAAGTTTTCGTTTTAAAACGTTAATTTGAAACTTTGCTTAATATTCTCAGCGCGAAAACTCGACAGCGGGTGACCCGAAACTTTGATTGCAAATACTGGCCGAAGCTTGCACGCTTTTATTACTCGAAATGCTCTCGTCTGTTTATGATATTTTAATTGTTTCCGTTTTATGCATGTTTTTAATCCGTCGATTTGATCTGACGAAGCGTTTTAATGTAATTAAAAAGCCCTCATACAACACCATGCCATAAATGGGGATATTGTTTTTCACGGCACTCTTTTGAATTGAATATTTATCTATTAATAAAAATACTGCAAGTACCAATTTCAAAATGAAATCAAAGCATTATACTCATAAATTAACTTCTGTGATCCTGCGTTGCTCGAGAATTTTTTAACTTTAAGCCAATTGTAAACTATTTTATAGTACTTTTTAAGTCCCTCCTTTTACAGTTATTAAACGGAAAAAAAAGTAAAATGTTGAATGTGTGCAGAAAAAATACAATGAATGGAAAATATCACTGTGGAAGGATCAGCCTTCAAGGAATTAAATGACATATAAGGTTTAGTCAAATTATTCAGTAATAAGTTTGATTGTCAATAAAGCATTAAAATATCATATTTGAATCTATATCAATCCTCTTTCAAACTCATCTCATCAAATTACATCTCAATGAATCAGACTATTAAGTGCAATATATTAGAATGATGTATCCTCAATATTTGCTAAGATGAAAAATCATTAACTGTATAGATCGATCAAATCTTGTGCATGCAAACATGCATTAATTTATATTAATTTAGATAGAAGACTATGCAAAAGCCTTTCCAAACGCAAATACGATCACTCTTAAAAGTTTCACTACCCAAGGATCAGCCTTTAAGTAATCTATAAGCAATAAACACACATTAAATTAAATTTATATAGATTAATTCGCATTTCTCACCTCTCCAACGCACAATTTAACACCCCAGTTTTCTTCTAATATTATTTCCATTTATTTCGACAATGGCGGAGTATAGCACAACCCCGAGGGATTGCGGCGAACAAAGATCCCCGAAGAGACCGGCGCCACCATTCAGAAAAAGACGTGTATTTTATTTTCAACCCCTTGAAGCCCGAGGCCGAATCCGGGTTGGAAAAAATCCACGGAATGCTCTCTTTCGTTCGGAGCGTTTGTGTTTGTGCAGGCGCCCTTAGGGACTCTTCATACGAGGTCGGCTCGCGGGATTTTAATAGCGGGGCTTAAATGATTTTTTTTTCGTACGAGGTAAATTTTAATGTGCATGGTGTTTTTTTTTTTTGTGTAAAAAGTCGGTCAATGTGAAGTATTTGTGCATGCCGCGTTGGGATTCAGTGTGTCTTTGATGCTAGGATCGATTCCTGTCGGTTTATGATGAGAGTCAGATGTCATTTTTTTTATTGATAAGATTGCTAAGGTCTTTTCTTTCGAAAATTTGCCCTTTTGATTTGAAAAGGCGTTAATTTAATGTCTTTCGAAAAAGTTCCTAAAAATGGATCCTCTGCTTTGATAATGTTAATCGAATTTGATAGAAATCAGCACCTTCTTTCGTGCGTTAATCTGTTGTTCAATTTAATGTCCCAGAATTCTTCTCATGTTTTTAACGTAGGAATTGATTATTGCTTTCAAATATTTGATTAAAAAATATCAAATTAACGTTTTACGAAACAGTTTCTAAAAATGGATTTAATGCGTCGATTGAATTCAATCAATTTTTGAATATTTTTTCATGCACTGATTAATTTTTAGAGTTTCTATCTCTCGCAGCCACTTTCAAAATAATTATGAATTAAGAAACTTAAAAAATTGGAATCATTTTCAGTGAAATAAATAATTTTCAGTGAATTTACCTCTATATGGAAGATTTCTTCTGGTAACGCAATTAGTGGCCGAGTGTGAATGAACCCTGAGGGAAGGTTGACTTTTTCGTTTCGCTCAAAACGGTATGCGGCTTTAGGGCACAATAAAAGAAATCCATTAAATTAAAAGGTTCGTGTGAGTTTTATGTATGATGGTTTCGTTTCATGCGAGTAAACAAGTGCTAGGAATGAGTATTATGCTTTAACGGCATAGATTTTCATCATATTTCGATAATTTTTTATAAATATCCATGTTTCACATTCATTTATTTATAAATCTTCAAAACATACAAAAGCTTTATATCAACACATCCAAACTGACTTCCTAGAAAATAAATTGATAAATCGTCCACGTTGTTTTTCAACCATATACAACTCGTACGTACAAAACACACACGTAACAGCATTCGACAACAGAAGCTTACAAAGTGAAATCACGTACATTCCAGTGCAGAATCCTATAATTTATCCCTTGAAATTATCGTTGTAGAGTTGGGAAATG
Source organism: Cheumatopsyche charites (assembly GCA_024721215.1). NCBI lineage: Eukaryota > Metazoa > Arthropoda > Insecta > Trichoptera > Hydropsychidae > Cheumatopsyche > Cheumatopsyche charites. The sequence continues at coordinate 12,564,726 of CM045585.1, forward strand.
TACAAGCAGACCATAATTGTGTCCGGGCGACTGAGAAATGCACGCGAATATCAATGGCGGTTCGTTTGTGAAATAACGTGCAAAGCTAGCCACGTTTGAATCGCATTCAGAATAGAATAGTGAATCCTTTGTTTCGTTTATTGTGCGAAATTTATATTATTTTGTTTAAGGGTGGTTTTCGTGGTGGATTCCGGTGGGGATTTGCTTCATTGGTTGACGCTTTTTGTCTGTGATGATTTAACTGCTGGTTTTCGCTTTGAATAAAAATTTTATGTATCTATGTGCTCGTATGCAACTATTAAATTATGTAAAAAAACTTTTAAGGCATTAAAATGTTTATAATAGTTTTATGTGCATACTTAGATTCTACAGCAGTGGAATCAATTGTGTGCACTTATTGTAAAAACTTATCATATGAAATGTGTCTACAATGATTGTGCATCGTCCATTATTTTCTATAACGTCATATTTTAAAAAACGTAATAATTTTGGTCAGAAATTAAAATGAATCAAGTCTCCGATCGTACTATTCACTATGCAATCTAACTTCCATAAGACCTCTGTTTTTCTTAATAAAATAAAATTCGAACTGTAAAATTCACAAAAAGACATATACTGAAATATCATAAATCTAATACATAAATGACTTTTCTCATTTTTTTCTATCAACTATTGAATCTCGAATTCTGAACTTGATTATATATTTTACCACCCATTTCAACCAATATTAAACTCAATTCGATTTATCTTAGACCATTCATATTGGAGTTTCTTTTCATGCCCTGACATCTAGCTTTATCTTAAATATAATAAAAAGCCAGATGTAAAAATGAAACAACAAGAATGACTATACCTAACCCTTAAAACACTTAAAACTCGTAATAGCAAAATTTTAAGAAATTATGCAATCAAAAGAAATTAGAGATGTGTCTTTCAAGTGTTCATTTAGTAGTTTTGAGCACGCACTGTACTGTCCGGCGCACTTACCAATTCGGCTACTCTCCTACTCGAGCACAGGTGTACTTTTACCCATATAAGACGTAAAATTCGGAATTTGACTTTTTCCTAAGACATATCTTTTGTGACTGAGACGTCATCGATAATTTCAACATAAATCAATAAAAAAAACAACCTTAACTCGAAATGAAAACAGCATTCGACATCGAACACGAAAACGAATTTCCCAGACGCCGGAAGCATCGTTTTCCATCCAGCCAACGGCGACGCTTTTAATTTTCCCGCCGTCGTCGCGCGAACGTCTTTTCACCGGAAGCGACGTAATCGCCATCTGCCGACGACCGGAAAAGCCGACGAGGGAAAATAGTCGGATTTTCATATCTACCACTATTCGTATAATGCCAAATATACATACTTATTCCGCGAACGAGTTATGGGAACTGGCCGTGACACGACCGAGACAGGCCAATTACTGGCGACAATGGCGCCAGACGATTCCACCGAGATAAGCGATATCCTTCGGAAAATTCTTCAGGATTTTTCCACGGACTTGAAGATCTGGTGGAAGGAGGAGGCGTCCGGTCCAAATGCATTTCCTGCAATTTGGAGCGAATTTTTTTCCGATCGTTGGTTCCGCTCAATGGATTCGATGGTGGAGGCGATTTTCGATCATTTGAATAATCATCTTGGAAGATGTGTCTTTTGTGAAAATGTAAGGAGAATTGTTCAGTTTTTTTTTTTGGATTTTGTCGTAGGATATAAAAGAGATGCAGCAGTTTTTGATAGTTCGATACGTTTTATATACGAAAATTTTTCTTTGAACTTTCTTTTATTAACATTTTTTTTATAATTGTGTCAATCTTCGTATATGTTAATATATTTTTATAGCTTATATGTTTCTATTTTATACGAAGAAGTGACATCCTTTTAAAGTTACACAAATTGGAAAAAAACTAAGACTGCAAAACATTTGCACTGTCTTTGCCAATCTCGAAAGGTTCTAATTCAGTTGCATTTTTTAATACAAGTTAATATTCAACGAATTGAATACGTGTGGAATTAATTGTAAATATTCAAAATTTCGATAAATATTGCATCTTCTCGTAAAATTGCAATAAATTTTAGATTTAGTACAATTTCGTAAGTACCAAACTTGCTTAAAATATAAAAAAACTATAATCCAATTAACTTAAAATTTATGAAAAATAAATTATAAAAAGCATCCACAGTTTATTCCACTAGTGTGCACTTTCAAAGAAATTAAACCACTTTATTTCACACGAATTTCTCTAATAAATTCAAAAAATCTACCAAATTTCTTTGAATAGAAATCTTTTCAAGCTTTAAAAGTACTAACGGATTAAGCTCGCGTGTTTCACACATGCCACAACTTGAACAAAAGTGATTGCCTTTCGAACGGAAAAACTCACGCTCGCATAGTTCTAATTTAACCATTTTAGCAATTTACGAACGAATGCGATATCTCTCAAATTTCACAAAATTCCCCTAATATCCGGCAGCGTTTTTCCATTGTTCGCGTGAAATATACTCTCGTTATAAAGGAGAAGACCGCGAATAGTTTGGGCAGATGTGAAATAATTACTTGGGGCAACTCATTTACTTTCTGCATAAATTCGTGCAAGTTCTTCTCCGAGGCGAACTCTCGAATTATTGCGATAATTCAAAAGCGACCAGTCCAAACTTTCCGATGACTAAGAGGATCAGATTAAGAGCTTAATAACCGAAGAAGTTTCGTGAAAGTTTTTAAATCTTCTCGTATCACATACATAAGGTGTATTATATGTATCTATACTATTGTCAGAAACTCTGGACACTTTCGATAAATTTGATATATTTTCATTAAATTGACTTGTATTTTCTTTTATAATTTAAAGGCAGATCAAGTATTTATTCATTAATACATTTGACGACAAAAAAGGCCAAGGGGTACAAGTGATGATGTCGAGATAAGCGTATTCAAAGTTAATCATGTACCTACATGTATTAAGAAGAGGTCGAGTGATTTAATGATATATCTCGACACACGTTCCAAGTTCATTTATATCCTTTTGCCACCAAATATATAAGATTATATAGAAGCAATTTCTGTACATAACTCAATTTCAGAAAAAATGTTACTTGTACCTCGTGGCCTTTTCAGTCGTATTTGATATTGACATTTAAAATGATTTCCTTTAAATGAAAACATCACGCGAAAATTATTATTGTTGGGATGATTACAATCAATATTTTTTTATAAATCACTCATTTTTAAGCATTTTATCAATAAAATATGAATTTTATACATTCTGATAATTATTTCATAATATTCTTCTCTAAGTATTTTTTTTTTTCATTTAATAGAATTTTTCCATGGAAAATCAATCCAAATCACTTGATCATTCTTTATACTAGTATTATCAAAGAATCTATAAACCCATTCAGTACAGATATGAAAATATATAAAATTACTCAAATTTACTAAGAAATATGTTCAGAATCAAAATCAATAGTGTACACACTGAAAAAAAATTGCATAGTTCTATGCAAATTCACTTGGAGTTTTTCGGAAAATTCGCACCGGAGTCCATTTCGATTTGCACGGATTATAGCGAGCTTTGCATGTGGGCTAACGAAAGGATTTCCATTTCGAATATGGTTCGATGTGTGTTCGTTTCGAATATGGGTTCGATGTATATTTTGGAATTTTTTTCCAGCCACGAAATGGAAGCTTTTAAGTTGGATTTTTTTCCATGCGGCGCGACCCGGTTATGGCAGATTTACTACCAGTTGGCACATTGAAATTCAGTTTTAGCAAATGAAATACTGCTGCAACTCGAAAATCATATTTTCGTGAGTTATTTTTAATTAAAAACACACGGTTTCTATCGTTGAGCTTAGTTAATCGTATTTTTTAATCAAATGTATAGGAAAGGGGACAAATATGATCACTAATATGGAATAGACAATTTATTGCAGACTGACTAAATACTAATTACAATTTGAAATTTTAATGCCTATTTAATCAAAAAATGAATTTGCAATAGCATATATCGATTTTGTTCCTAAATGAATCAAATTAATATTTCTATTTGCTAAACGCATTTGCAATTAACTAAATCCGAATAGGTACACGAAACTGTGTTTTAAAAAAAATTTCATAGTTTAGCAATAATTTCATGCATTTATTAATACATTATCCATTATCTAATTCACAAAAATGTTAATTATTTTTTCATTAATACATAAAACATACACGAAAATAATGTCCCATATTTAAAAGGCATTCTCTACTTTTAAATTTTTATCATTTAACGAAATTCGCTGTCCCTTCCAGTTAGTTTAATTTAATTACACAATACAACTGTAAATTTAATCACAACGAGCTTAAATTAAATCGGATCCGACACTAAACACGACATTGCTCTTAGTCGGCAAACGTTTATCTGCTGCGGTTGTATTCCGCTCGTAATCTAAAATACAACCCGCTCTATCCGAATTATTAAAACATAAATAGCGACCGAAATTTAATTCGCTTTATACGACAGCCGCAGACCGAGAAATATTTCCGGAAGAATGAAAATTCGATTTTTTTCCACTTCGGAAGAAAAAAGCCATAGTTAATTGAATTCCGATGAGCTTTTTCGCACTCTGTCGACGACGAGTATCCATTAGCGTGCTCACTTTACATCCATTCTCAGTCAATAAGGCCATTTATTAACGCAAAAAAGGAAACCGACTCGACTATTTCCCCTCTCGGAAATATTTTCGATCTTTTTTTGCCCGTTCGCCTTCGGCTTATATCCCGCGCAATTTTCTCCTGTTTAGTTTGGTGTGTAGATGTGTATACGTTTAAGTACAGTGGAGTAGATGTTAGCATAGTGGGGTTGTAGTGGAGCCATTTTCCAATTCGTTTTTGTCGAGTTTTCCGAGATGGCAGATTAACCACGTTGCGGTTATTCTTTGCATTATTCGTTGAGTGCTAGTCGATTTGAGAAGAAATTTACTCGAATGGCTCATTGAATATTTGATCTGGAACAAAATACTCGTTTTTGCATTCTTATGATGGAAATGTAAGATAATTTTCATTTTATTTTTGAAATTTTCTTTTCGAATTTGTGTTGAGTGCGCCAACTTTTTTCTCGTTCAATCAGAAGTATTTTATCATAATGTTAGAAACTGGAAGATCTAAGACCTATTATTATCATATTATTTAGATTTCTTGCTTTGATTTAATATTATTGATTATTTAGCAAAATTAAGTAATTTGATCTATTATTGACATGTTTATTTATCTATGAACTTGAAACTACAGCATATGGATATTACCAGATTTTCAAACCGCATTTCAATTACAAATGAAGAATATTCATTTGTTGAAAATGTTATCACAACTTGAATAGGATAAATAGGATTCATACACTGTATTATTTGTGCTTAATTTATATAATCTTCAAACAAAAGTGTAACTGAAACATCGCATTTGGTTCAGAAACATATTTAGACAATATTACTTTTCAAATCAATGCGTATTTTTTTAAGCATAATTTTCATTATAATTTTCAAATAAACCCTATTTCATACCCTCTCGCTTACACTTTCATTATATTATTACCTTTCAATATCATACAAAATTGAAACTATTTCAATCGAATATCAAACCAAATCATTCATTATACACTTCGAACCAAACTATAAGACTATAACCATTGAAACCGACCTGGGCAATAATTGAATTCTCACAAAGTAACCCAACCTCACACAACACATCCTCATCACATCCAACACATCACCTCACCATATCTTTAACCCAACACTCGCACAGATACGAAGAGTTGGGTTAGACTCGATGGCCTCCATTGTGTTAACGCCTGATTTCTATTCATTCTCATTCAATTTGCGGCTCGACAAAGGGCCCTAAGGGCCCCTGCACTCGTCGAAGGGCCCCGAGAGCACAATGAAAGAAAACTGGGGGAGACTGAGACACGAAATTTAATAATAAAAAATAATTGCGCACATTCTGCCGACGCCCCCCGTCGCCGATTCCGAGGCGAAAATTAGAATTCCTTTCTCGGCGATGTGAAGTGCAAATTGATTTAAGGGGAAATTATTATTTAAGAGGAATATTCGCGCCGGAGAAAATAGGTGTTTAATTGAAAATTGCGACCGACGGATGAATCTAATCATAAATGTTTGCCCGATACGGTCCCGTTTAAATAGCAATTTTCTACAAATTCTTAGATTCGCACATATTTGTTTGAATTTTATATGTGTAATTTCCGACGTTTCTTGAAAATTTATACGAACTTCTGGGAAGTTTGCCTTCTGTACTCGATTTTACGATCGTTTTTTTTCAAGTCTGTTTTGTATAGATGGAGTTCATTTCATAACTTCACTATCGGAAATGTTCGCTTTTATCTCGACTTCGAATTTATATGCGATCTGTTCGAGATGTCCATAAACTTGCCGAGGTTATTTATAATTAATAAATGATGAATGTTCGCTATTCATTTACATTTTGATTTAAGAGTGAAATTATTCCGTTTTCCATTGTGAGTTTTAACATTTAATTTAATTATCATTCTAATAGGTATATATTATTTATTAAAAATTTATAGTTGCGAGTAAATATCAAAGAAAAGATATGCAGTAATCAAATTAATGTATTATCTGCACCCATTTTATGCATTCTTCATAACAGTTTAAATTAAATTGCAACTCGAGTCACATTCATCTCACAGACAAATTAGAGCTATTATTATTATATTAGAAGATTAACTATTCCATTGAAAGTATCAACGCACGTTTGGTTGTACATTATTTACGCCTATTTTATGTAATCTTCATAACAGCCACGTAGGGTAGTAGTCATTGTGACATATACAAACAAATTAACGCAATTATTATATTAGAATTTAAAACCTATCTAACAGTTTCAAGTTATATAATCCTAAATAAAATCTATCAAAATTCAATATTGAAGAAAAAAAAATACAAAATTTCCCGACCAATTAAACTCGAACACTTAAACAACTCAACGTGAAAAAAAATCATACAACCACCGCACGTTTTGACATATTGATTTTCCCAAGAAGAGGTTAAACATGCAACGGGTTAAAAATAACACTCGCTCGCGCGTGCGGGTCGATTACACCCAACCCCCTCTTACTCCACATACCGACATATAAAATAAACCGCAAGTACACCCTCCACTAGTACAGTGCGACTCATAAATACGGCCTCCCCTTTGCGTAATGGGGAGGCCGGGGATAATCGTTTGTTTGGTACACAAACGCGGACCAAGGACCAAGGGGGAGGTCGGGGCTGATTGAGCCCACCTGTCAAATGAGGGGATGTTTTGTTTCCGCGGATGTGTTTATTATCCGCATTCGTGGATTGTATTTGGGGTTTTTGTAAATAGGGACTTTCGGCGCGTTGCGTAAAGTTTGGATTGATTCGAGGTCAGGTTGTTTTATTGTGGAATATATAACGACTGATAAGGCCAAGAGGTGTGAGTAACATTTTTGCCTAAATTAAGTTATGTAGGGGAGACCGAGATATCTCAGAAACTATAACTGCTAGCGAGTTGGCGTCTTTAATTTTTTTTTCTATTTTTGTTAAGCTATCTTATCTAGTATGTGTCGCTAGTCTGTAAGAAACAGTTTCTGAGATATCGAACTTATTTCAAATTACCTTTGTTTCAACTTACCTCCATCTCCCCTACAGTATTTCCTTCTATATACGCTCATATTTTTGGTGGCATAAGGATATAAACGAACTTAGATCATGTACCAAGATGTATTACCAAATCACTAGACCTCGTTCTAATACATGCTCAATTTTGAGCGCACTTTTCTGAAGTTACTTGTACCCCTTGGCCTTTTTATTCGTCATATAATAGTGGTATAAAGCATTTGTGTATGCAATATCGGAATTTAATGACTTCGTGATGTTAGTTTTGAGCTTGTCAAAAGTTACATGTCGTTTTTCTTTATTAATATGATGGATCAATTGCTTCTTTCAAAGGCGGTAATTTAAGTATAACTAAAGAAAAAAATAGTGTTTTGTGCGTTTATCTTATTATTTATATTTTTTGTATATTTAAGTGATATTCGTCAAATGAAAAACGGGCGTTGAATAAAAATAAAATAAAGAAAACGCAAGATAAACTTTTCATGAAAATACTATTAAGGGCATAGCAGAGCCTCCTCTCCGTTTAATATCCGGCCGAGGCGTTTTAATTAAATATCACCATTTTTGAAAATCCCTTTATATATTTCGCCTTATTTCAATTTTTTCCCATTCCCAGAAAGCGAAAAAGCCTTTCTTTCAATTTTCCCGCTTCGAAATTGAACCGGAGGGCGCATCTGTGCCCAAATTAAAAATCGAATGATCGAAAACCCTTCAGTTGCAAATTAAGCTTTGCAGAAACCTGCAAACTGCTCGATAACGAAGCTGACCTTTAATATCCCTCAAAGCCTTATTCACACTTTAAACGTACTAATCACAATGTCACTTGACACTATAATACTGAATATTTTTTTAATTGTAATATTATGCTGTATAAGTATTGGATATATTCGATATGTGGTTCGGGTGCAAACTGAGCTTTATATTTCGAACCTATAGCAGGTTCGATTACGGCTTTAGTTTAAAGTTGACCGCATTAAAGTCCGCTTATCTTCGACGAACACTGCTTGTCTTCTCAAAGGCTTACCTTGACCCAACACGTTTGTTGTCCATTAGTGTGCTTTTGGATTGCAGAGGTGCTGAGTTTCCACCCTTTGTGCAATAATTAACTGAACCGTAGCAATGCGTCGAGATTAACTCTGAATTGTCTTTCCTGAAGCTATTTTGATCTACTGTAATCACTTACAGTGTGAGAGGAATTTTGGAAACTTTCATCAACGAATTTGAGAAACGTTGCATAATTTCATAAAATTTTCACTGATTGTTAATTTCTTTTATAATTTTTAAGGAATGGACAATTGTGACTCTAAATTGCATTTTGTACCAACATTTGGAATAATTGAATTAAACAAATACATCACTCGTAGTTCCTCACATCATCATCTAGAATTCCTTACACAACCGTGTATTTTCAATTTTCTATTTCCCATATCTCGCAGCCTACTTCTAAACATTTTCAATAGCCTTTTTTTCATTTTACTAAATTTGATTCTAATTAATTATTCATTGAGCGAAAATGAATAAAATACCTTATTAGTAGCATCATTTACACGATCGTATGAATTCACCTTTAGTGCTTTCGATCCCATTCGGGATTCTATCCGAATTAGTGTGTCCACGCTATGGGCGACCATGTATCATAATCAAATTGTCTGTCTATTGAACTTCCATTTGTCGGTCAAATGAGAACAGCACACATGTCTACATACATTTTATACATGGGTTCGAACACGTGCCGAACGAACGTTTCCAATTAACAGGAGTGAAAATGCCAGAAGGGGACGATTCGAAACTTTGTTTGAACTAGTTTGATTTGTTTATACTCCGACCGAAATCTAGGTCTGTTTATATTTCAATTTAATTATTTTTTGTATTCAGGATGTACGCAAATGAGGGTTGAGTTCAGAGTGCGCTTATATTAATTACAGAGGCGATGAAACCTTTCCCTGATTCGAATTTCAGATCAGCACTTATCTGAGAAAACTTATCCGGAAACAAGAGAGAACAAGGCTCGTATGGAAAAAAATAAAACAATGGCCGAATGATAAATTGTTCCCTAGACGTTGATAAATTGAAAAGGAAACTTTTCGTCTCGTACGAGGGAAGACCTCTTGTGATTTTTTTTTCTCAGTTTTACAACACTTTTTCATTTTCAATTCACAAGTACATTTCTGGACCATTTAAAATTTAATCCGTAAGCAAAATTATTTAATTTGTTATCCATCTGTCGTTCTGTTTCGAAACCGAATTCTTCATCTGAAAATGTGCATACAGATCGCAAATTCATCTGTTTTGCAAATATATAAAAAAATATATAATGGTACGCGATAAAAATCCATTCTGTCGGTCGCTGAATCGAATTGTGAAAATTGACGTGAAATCGAAGTTTTCCATTTCGCCCGCAATCCAATTACGTACGAACAGTGGACATACTTTCCCCGACCTTCCCAGAAAGCGTCACCGGATAGATCCTAGATACAATTCATTGCAAATTACGTTCTCTTTTCCAGTAAATGAATACAATCGTGAAATCTCTACTCCGCAAAATGTACGATATACGAGGCGTGATCGTAAATTAAGTTCCGTTAAAAAAAAACTACATTTCTTAATTAAATTTCGTTGTTACATGAAAGAGCATTTCTTTAACAGTTATTTAAATTAGATGCCATTTTTTAATATTTGTTGTAGAAATAAATTGCCTGTTTTATGCCGCTTATTAAAAGTTACCGCTAGTGAAAATATCATATTTGATTTTTTCAAAATAGTTTTTAAACAGTATAGAAACGTCACACGAAAATTTCTTATTGTGAAGAATATTTTTTCATTAAATTCCTATTTACTTTTTTAAACCTATCATCATTGATAACTAATAGCCACCCACATTCACTAATATTTACAGCATTGACTTCATCATATGCAACTTACCATATTGAAGATAAAGGACATTTGGCTACTGAAAAGGCCAAGGGGTACAAATGACATTTTTGTCAAAATTGAGTTACGTATAGGAATCGCTTCTATATAAGCTCATACATTTGGTGGCAAAAGGATATAAACGAACTTGGAACTTGTACCGAGATATATCATCAAATCACTCGACCTCCTTCTAATACATGTACATGCTCAACTGAGTGCGTTTTTCTCGAAATTATCGCGAAGTTTCTTGTACCCCTTGACCTTTTCAATCGTCATTTGTTTTCCTGCTACGACTGTTACATATTTGAAATATTTTAAAATAGTTATTTTTTTCTTATAAAAGAGTTTTACTCATTTTTGCCAAAACGGAACTTAATTTACGAGCGTGCCTCGTTTATGACGCCTTATATATTATCTCGAATTTATTAATTCGTTTCCCGTTGCGAATTTAACGCATCTATCGTACTTTACGCTTTCCGGAATGTCGGAAAAATTTATCGGTTTTGCGGTATCCCTTTTTTCCGGTTAAAGCGTCTGTTTGTGCTTTCTTTACGATGCTCCAAGCTCGTGAGCGAAGCCTTAAATCAAACTGAAATTGCTGAAAAGGTTATTAAACTGCCTAGAAGACGTGAAAATATAGGCTTGTCGGATGCACACGTTTTCGGTTAATTAATATGTTTTATATTTAAATTCATTTCGATGTAAAAATGTATTCACACTCGCTCAGAATCAAAAGTAAATATTTTTATTCTATTATACATGAGTCGAAAAAACTTTTTCTTTTTATAAAGCTCGAAGCCTTATTCGAAATATTTCATAACTTATCCAGAAATACATTTTTTTATACAATCGTAAATAGTATGATAAAATATTAGATTCTCGATAAAGTATCGACTTAACATATCTTTCAAGTTGATATAATACTACAATCTGACCTATATTCGTAGAAATTTCTTCAAGCATTAACATATACATATAGAAAAAACCTGCAATCGATTTCAAGTATATTGAATTCATATGAAATATTTATGAAGCACATATTATTGTAGCTTTTGTGACTCGGCGTTGCTCGAAACTTTATGGACTTTAAGCTGATTTTTAAATATATCAAACGTTAGAAATACAGTCGATTGTGAAATACAATGACTAATTTACACGTAGTTATAGAGGTTTGTGTTGACGTTGCCTTTTTCAATCTAACTTTTACATCTAGCTCTTTCATATGTATAAGAATGATAAAAGGAACTACGACAGCTATATGTAAATTGTCCATGAATTATAATGAAACAGAAATCTTTCAAAATATGCACAAAATAATTCTGAAAAGTTTCATCATAATCAGATAAGCTATTGAAGATCGAATTGAGAGCATTTTCGTTTAAATACTGGCTTCTGTAATTTTGAAACTATACTGACTAAATTACCAATTCTGAACTGTTTTAATCACGTAGTGTGTGTAGACCATGCATAATATTAGCTACGGCAAAGGTCACTCTGCAAAACGCCCAGGTAAATCCTAAAAGAGAGACCGGGTGCAACAGTAATACTTGATTTAAAGACTTTTAGTTTAGAAACGGTAAATTTTATATCAAATTTAATGATGCGGAAAATTTCCTAGACGCACACACAATGACTCTGAAATGTTTCATTGCGATCGGATAAGCCGTTCAGTAGTATAAATCACAGACAGATTCATTTTATTTTCATAGACAATAAATAAATAAAAAATACTCATTTTTATAATACAATACGCATTCCAGAGATAAAAAAAAAGACACTCCTCTCTCGGTAGTAGTAGTACAAGTTTGGCCCAGTGTGACGCAACAAAAGCCCGCAATGCGGGGAATGGGAGCGAGAGCGAGGCTTTGGGGGTGCAAAAGGGCGCAAAGCCGAAGCTTATTTTCTGTTTATGCCCTCAACCCCTATCCAGAAATAAGGGGTCGCTTTTTGAGCCCTTCGAGCCGAAGGGACGCGGAAAATTCAACGGAGATGACTTTGACGCGAATCGTGATGACGGTCCGTCGAAAGACGACGCTTTTAGGTTCTGAGAGTTGAAAAGTTTTTTATTTTATTTTTCAGGATAGTTTGATTGATTGGTTTTAATTAAGGGTTTTTTAATCGATTGAGGTTTCATGTGTTTTTTTTTTTCATTTGAAAAGATGGTAAGTGGATGAGCAAGAGTGAAATGACCTAGTAAAATGAGCTGATATACTTAGATATATCTAGTGATAGTGGGAACGTTAATATTTTATGATTTAACTTTTGTTGGAACTATTTTCATTTTCGTTCTAGTTACTTTATTTCTGGAATTATGATCGTTTTTAGTTCTTTATTTCGGATAAATGAAATAAGTTCGGACTAAGATGAAAGCTTGTTTTTACTAAAAAATATGCTTGAATTCGCATCGTTTTAGAGAGTTCTGAATTTTTGCCAAAGTTGTATTTCCCTACATTCTCAAAAAAAAAAGGAAAACAACATTTTTTATGTGGAAAAACAATTATAAATTGATTAAATCATAATATGAAACTCGACTGAACCAATATAAAACTTCGACGCACAATATTTGTACACAGAATCGATCCCATATACAGCAAGATTACGTCGTATATTCGCGTCGAATTCACGAGAAAAACAAACTCGTTTAAAATTCCCATTTCGTACGGAATAATACGTATACCCATATAAAAAATACGAGATCGTTTGATAAGCAAAATAATAAAAACTTTATACTGCTCCAGCCCAGTAAAAACCCTTACGCTCGCACTTTTTACAACCGACCAAATTAACCCGACACTTTCGATCGAATTAAAGAAAGAGCATTTTCCAATACGACTCGTCACTATTTGAAAATGAACCTAATGTATGCATTTATTTGTTAATGATTCAATTCTGAATTGATTCCTAAAGCTAGATTTTTTTATGCTGTGCGAAAGTTGAATGATTGTGAGTTTTAATTAAGAAATGAACGTTTTGCTTTTTTCTTCGATTTTGTGTTTTTTAAGATCTAATTAATGAAACTCGTTTAAATGACTTTGAATTGATTCGAGTGATATTTTTTTTTAATAATAATATTTTAGATTTTCTATACTTTTTAACCGAAAAATAATACTTTCTTATCGACTTATTTTTAAAATACCTACTTTCGAAAAATATATATATCAATATTTGAATTATAAAGCTTACTTAAAAATATATTAAATCACATGAAAAGTTTTAAACATTAATTTATTTAATGTTTTTCAAATGTAAAAAAAATATTATATTTCTCTCATTTTAATACAAGACTTTCTTTTTTTCTTGAAAAAATATCTTTAACCTTTTAATTTGCATAATTCCTCAGCTTAGTACAGATTATCCCTTTTATATTATGTATAAATCGTAAAATATGCATCTCAATTAACTTTTTTCAAGAACATCTTTCACAAAGGCAAAACCGTATAATAAATCCTCCTTCATCACTATGTTAACGATAAAGCTTTCAAACATATTTTAACAATATATTAAATATTTTGCATAAAACTACTCGTACAGCATAAATTAATTCAATATTTTTAATCCAGTCAATAAAGTGAGCATAAAAATCGATTGTGTAAGCAACTTCAGACTTCAGTATCTTTGCAATTTGAATTCTGTCATATTCATATAAGAGTTTAATATTTTTTTTTTTATAATTGACATGATTTTTTATTTGATCCAAATTGTTAATTATATGTTCTACAAAACAGTTCATAAAAATGTATCCTTTGGCTTGTCTCTATCGATTGAATTTGATCTATTCATACGCTGATTACTCTGAGCCTTGGTGATATTTTTTCACTTCAAAGTGTATGATCAATCGACAAATTCAATAAATTGAAAACATCACATGAAACAATAAATAAATGAAATATATTTCTAAGTTACACACATACGTATATAGGACATCTCTCTATCTGGAAGCGGCAAAGTCGTCTGTCGTTATTTTTTGTTCGGCGGGGCTAATCTCCCCGAGACAAGGTCTTCATTAGTGTCGGGCCGTTTCGTTCGGTGTTCTCATTAATTACATTGTTGATTAGGTGCTGTTGGCGGAGACGGCGACGATGGCGACGACAAGGAGAAGGAAGAGGAGGCCGAACGCGAGAGGCAAGAGGCCATCCGAGAAGCCGAGGACCGACGCAAGGAGAAGCATCGCAAGATGGAGGAGGAAAGGGAGAAGATGCGTCAGGAAATCAGAGACAAGGTACTGTCTGCTTTTTTTGTGGTTTATTTCCCTTTTATATACGCCAATCTTGATATTTGAGTGTTGAGAAGTGCGACGGAGGCAAAAATTTGACGTTCAGCACTCAAGTGGTTTAAGGGAAGTGGATGTGTAGTAATGATTTTCATCATACTCATGGGTTTCATTTTTATCGTACGCATTAAGATATGTTTCGCGTAACAGTATAAGTAGCAAATATCATGCAACATGCACAACAGTTGATTCTTAACAGTCAGAACAGTTGACTGTTCCTATTGTTGACAACAGTCAACAATACAAGCAGTGGAGTTTGTTTCTTGAGGTTCCCTTTAATCTCATTGCTGAAGTGCGTGCTGCGTGCTGCTTGCTGCTTGTAGCGGTATGCGAAACGTACCCGAAGATGTATTAGCACAATTTGTCTATGGTCAAACTCAATGCTATATATTTCGTAAAAAAGATACATATTTACTTGGAATGATATTGGTTATGTTCGCTTCAGAGTCAATAAATGAATCATTTGAATTTAATTTTTAAGATTTTTGTGACTTTGATTATATGGGATTGGCGTATGTAAAATGGAAAAGTATTTTTTAATTATAATTTTAACTTTTGTGAAACTGTTTTGGCCTGAAATGGCAAAGCTGCTCGATTAGGTATTTTATAGGAATTTTATCATGTTTCACTTTGATTTGATTTTTATTCAGATGATTAACACAGATTTATTTAGACGAAAATCCAGAAAATTCATATTTTTTCTAAAAAGTTGGATTCATATAATATGTTTCTAACATTTGTTTCTTATTTTGAACTAATAACCCTAATATTCGGATATGAAATTTTCATATAAATTCAAAAATAATCAATCAAACTTCAAAATATTATGTTATTCTATTACTTCACTGTACATAACATTTCTTTGAAATTGTATTCATTTAAATCCACATTCAATACCGAGATTAAATCCACTAAAACAACTCCGCAACACACAATTAAACCTCACCGAATAAATCAAGACAAATACACCGAAAACGTTCGGAACAAACGACACTCGAACACTACAAACTCGCATTATTATACATTAACTCGAATTTCGCAACCCGACCGAAAGTTCCATCGCACGACAATACAACACACTTATGTATTATAATACACACATATGTACATATATGCATTCGATTCTATCTCACGTGTGTGTATTTATAATCGTCCCGGGATATCCCGGGACTTGTCCTCTCCAATCACGTGAAGTGTCTTATCAATTATTCAACTGTCCACGTTTGACACCCGAAGTCAGGTCGACGCGGGTCAAACATATCCATTCGTTGACATGTGCTCTTTGATCGAGAGATGTTCTATATTGGCTTGTGTGAATGCATCTCTATATATAATATTGTATTATATACAAGGTGTGTTCCTAAAATTATGAAATTTATTTATTTTCGAGACATTCAGCTTCAAAATATGACTGAAATATTCACAAATTAAGTCAGAATCGCCTATTTAGTGCACTTCATTTCGGAGACTTCTTCACAATTAATACTGTCAAATATTTTACTAATTGGAATCTAAGCATTGACCATCTTCATTTAATTTACAGAACTAAAAAAAGAGTCAAAATATTCCATTTTGACATATTTGAAATCATTCAAGCAGATATGACAATAGCTTAAAAGTAAAGTCGTTTCAAAGTCTCCTAAAAAGCATAAAAATGTCGACAAAAAATATGTAGATTCTCAAAGATTAATTTGAAGAATAATTGCTCTTTTTACAAATATATTTTATGACTTTTGGCAAACACCATGTATATTATATAGCTGTACAAATTTCAAGAAGTGTTGAAGAGTCGTTTGCGAAAGTGCTCGATTCAAAAATTCAATACTCATATTAAAATTTCATATTTTTGTATTTAAATTATAAAATAAACCTATTACTTATTCTCAAATCAAACACGTCGTCAAAAAAATAATCTGCAAACCCCCATTTCTCTTTAACCTTTAAACAAAGCGGTTTAATACGATACGTCAACACGGCGTAGTTTTAACGCCTCGCCGGATAAAGTAAACTTTGCACAAGTATAAATATACGTAACATACATATGTTATGCATATATTTTTGTGAGCTTATGAAAAACGTGCGTGTGTAATAAAAAGAGACACGTGTGTTAAATGTCACAGTGTCGTTACAAAACGGACAGAGTTTGCTATGAAACGTCGAAATGCTGAACGAGGAATTTCTCCACTTACTAACGTTTTCCACGTACGTGAAAAGCCGTGATCACACTACTGTCGAACGATGAATATATTCACAAAATAGTATAATTTCACTATTATATACATTATTTTGAGTGGATACTATTTTTTGAATGAATTTACAAAATGCAATGTCTGTACTTCGTTGACATTCGAAATGTCTATGAAATGAATCGACTCGATTGACGTTTTAAAATGAAGGTTTCGAGTATAAAACTCAAATTTATGTCACGAGCTGTAATTGAAATATTTCACTATTGCGTACGTTTGGCGAAAAGCGTATAATTTCGAACGAAAACCGAACATTTTCAATGCTTGTGCACATGCAACGTCACTCGGTCGTAAATTGCTAGCAGTTCAATCAGATATAGAACCGAATCGTAATGGTTCAACGTTTGCGTGTTCGACTAAACAGAATTGGAAAATTTTTGCATGAAAACGTCCAACTTGTACGCATTTCTGTGGATAAATCGTAGATTTGTGTTTCGTTCAAAATACGTATCGATATTCGACTGACATCAGTTCTGATATTTGTGAAAAAATATCAACATTGAATATATGAATTGAACGAAATGAATTCAAATATAATTCTACGGTCGCATATAACCGTTGCTATTCGTATTGCCGTTACTTTTATTGCTCTAACATTTGCATTTATCTCTTAGGAAATTATCTATCTAAAGAAACATCAATATTAATGACAAGAGTTATATGTAAATTCCGCATATGCTTAAAACTAAAAAGCCTAGGACACCATTAATCAAACAACTTCAATCGATTATGAAGCTTCTTCCACAATAGTTTACATTTAAACGTCATTGTGACTTAAAAAAATCCTACATTTTAACATTTAAACTCGTTATCAAATAAAATTGTTAGATTGAATATCTCCTAGACTCTTTGGTTTCAAGTAAATCAGCACCATTTACATACAACTATTGCCATTCAAATTGCCGTTACCTTTCTTGCTCAAACGTTCACATGTTTCCCTTTCTTTTATATGCAAGAGAGAATCAAATCCGAACGTTAGAGCAAAAAAGGTAACAGCCATATATGAACTCTGCATAATACATATTATTTAAAAGCAATACATTGTAAGGCAATATTCGCATGTAAAAAATAACGACGCTTACCCCTAATGACCCATCGATAAATTCTCAAAAATTAAATCAAAAAGGCCTGTATAGAAAAGTAGGGTTATGGGCCCAGTTCAGGGGTCGTCAACTCGTTTGAAGTGAGCGATCGATACGGGGAAAGGGGTCGCGTGACGTTTCGCCGCTCGTAAATTAAATAGCAGGCCTTAAGGTGCGCACGTGTACAACAGAAATTTGCTATTTGTAAAGCTTAAAGCTCTCTCGGTTACGATACGCAATATGGCGGCGGAAAGCGGCTTTTGCCGACTTTCGGACAGCTGTCGCCTTCAAAAACGTATACGTGTTTGTTTCGTCATACGAATTAATTCTACGTGCGTGAAAATTATTTGAATTTAAAGCATTTTTCAATTTTATACAACTCTTATTAAGGAATGATCTTTTCACCTTTGGATTGAGGATAAAACGTATTTAAACTGCACGCGCTCAATCCAACCATTAGCTGTCAAAACAGCCTCGGACAGAGATAGAAATACTTCAGTATATACAATAATACACACATTCGTCTCTATCCCCCATATTTTGACAGCTCGTAGTTGAAGAACTATCTGTAGTTTAAAATTGTTTTATTTTCAAACCAGAGTAGAGAAGACCGGGGCATAAGAGGCCGTAATACACACAAGGTATTTTTTATAGAAGCACATTTTCCTCACTTTGCTGATAGATGTCACACGAATCGATCGGCACAAACACACACAAATGATCCAAGCAACACTGAAAAGCCAAAAATTGAGTATTTCTACCAGATTGCTTTAAATTCTTCAATAAATCATTCACTTTTTAGTAAAGAACATCATAACGATCAATAAAAATTACCTATAATCCTAACCAGCAACCAGACAAGACTCGAACTCAGCATTTTGAGAACGCTGAGCTAAACACAACAAATCCTTTATAACACTTCTAATTAATAAATTCAATCATATTGTCCAGTTTCCACATAAACAATACAAAATCAAATCATCACCGAATCCCACAAGACTTAAACCTAAGCATAGCGAAAACACTAAACTCGACTCAGCTTACACATACGCATCATCACCTCACTAATTTATTTATTCAAACACACCATCGATCTAATTTACACTTCGACAACACAAAATCGAACCGTCCCCGAATCCCACAAGACTCGATCTCGAGCGCCGAGCCCAACGCGGCATGCACAGACGCCTCATCGACTAATTTATCCATTGAGGCATACCATCGGTCTAGTTTGCACTTCGACAATTCGAAATCGAATCGTCGCCGAATCCCGTCGGACGTCGACTTCGACATTTCGACGAACCGATATATTAAAGTGTGTCAATTCCGCGCAGCGATGCAATTTGCTCGACGGTGCAAAACGTCGAGGCGGACCTACACACGCCGTCGACAGGCCGACGTGATTTATTGAACGTGTAATTCCCGGAAAGCTTCACTCTATGTGCGGGAATTTATTTTAACTAATTTAGCGTGTGATGCTCCGCTTTCGACGTGCGAGATTATATTGATGTACGATGTGAGCTTTAGAGCTACTTTTTTTTCTAATGAAATTCTGAAAATAATATAATTTTATAAAAAAATAAACTTTATTAGATTTGCTTAACATATTCATAAGAAAATTTAATGAAATCTAGCTAATTTTATTGATTACTCGAGAATCTCTGGACTTTAAGATAATTGTGTAGTAGTACTTTCCATTTCCTTTCTCGTAATAAATCTACAAGAAATCTAAATTTCCTGCAGCTTGGCTACAAAATAACCCATCCGAAAATTTTCAAGCAATAGAAACCCCACTGTTTGTAAAATGTTAAATGTAATCATGCAAAAATTATCCTGACGTACACACAATAACTCTGATAAGTTTCACTGCCAAAAGATCAGTCGTTAAAGAATCTATACATAACTTACATTTATTTTCATTTTCATACCAGATTTACGAATTTTCATTCTCAAGCAATTTCTAAATACGCTTGCTTGCTTATTACATACATAGAGATGGATTATATGGGGGTACGATTTTCATTCTAGCTAGAAGGAAAAATATATCCTCCATGTCCATACAATACAATTTCGTTTAACAATAAATAAAAAATCTTATTTATTTCAATAACAAAGAAAACTTCTGCTCTAAATACGATCCACTTTTATTACTGAATGAACAAAGAACAAAATAAATCAAATCTTTGAACTGCAGCCAAATTTTCGCCATACACAAAAGGCATTGATTTTTCCCGCGCAATTCAACCATACTCTCGCAATTTCGTAATAATTATTTCATAATGTAATATTTTTTCAGCGACTAACGCTCTTATAATAGCCGAGCTTAAACAATGAAACCATTATTTATCGGCTCGACTCCATATAATGGGTCGTTTGTATAAATGCTCCGACGGAGTGTTCCGATCGTAAAATTACCGTAAAACTATTGACCATCGAAAGGAAACGCGTTTTATATTGACTCAATGAGGAAATGCTCCTCGTCGTAGAAACTGTATACACTGCGGCTTATGTACAAAGTAAACTTTGGACGATTAAAAGAGTCGCATTGAAGGAGTTTTATTTCAGTATATGAGTTATGTGCATGTGATGTTTGTTCATTGGTAATTTTTAGATATATCTATTGAATCCACAAATGAAAAACTGATGCAAATTTTGCATCGCGAATTTTGCAGAAGCGAGTACATGTAAATCTTTTGTTTGTTGTGACACTAAAATCAAACCACACAATTCGAATTCTTTACAAAAAATATTCAATCTGAACTTTCATATATTTTATGATAGTATGAAATAACGGTGAACCGCAATATTTGATGCAAATATAATCTTGACAGATCAAAAACAAATTCTGCACCGATTTTTAAAATTCCATATCTACCTGGAAGTAAATCCGATTGCTTAAATATATTAAAAGAGTCACATTTAAGTAATTTTCTTTCAAAAGACTTATTTATAACACAATATTGTATGAATGTTATATTCACTTATTGTTATTTTTTATCGATTTACCAATACTGCATCAAAAATATTCAATCTAAAATTTCACATTTCAATATGAAATAACCTCAAACTACGCAGATGATATTAAATCTAAACTTTCATACATTTCAATATTGAAATATCTCTGAACCACAATATTTGATATAAATTGAATCGAAACAGATCAAAAATGAATCCTGCATCGATTTTTAAAATTCCATCCACCTGAATGGAAATCCGATCGCCTAATCAGATTATGGTACGAGGCACTTCTTCGAGTACGAAGAACCGTTTTCGAATGCGGAGACAAAGAACCTCATATATTTCCCCGAGGAATAAAAAGGAGCACCAGGCAGTCCATCTACCGAGGATATCTTCTTGGGCTGACACCGAACCAGAACAAATAGCGTAATATCTTACTACTACGTTGTATGTACCTATGTACTTCGTACTTGAACTGCCTACGAGAAGTGTGCATATTTGCATGACGTATTTTCTAGGATGTTCCACGAGACAGTTCGTACAGTTTAAGTTCTGAATTTATTTTATGTCTCTCTAAAGTGTGCTTTGTGTTTTTTGAATTTTGAGTTTGTATAGATGTGGGAAAGTTTTATTGTATGGCGTTCACGTATGAGTCTCTTCTATGGATGCGCTTGAACTTTGACAATCAATTGTGATCGTATTAGCAAATCTATTGCTAAATCGTCTAAGTGAATGAAAAATATAATTGTGAAATATTATTTATACAATTATTTTTATTTCATTTCAAATATAGAAAGCTCTAAATTATTAGGGAAGCCCACCAAGAAAGCTCTTAATGTAAAGCCCCATAAATTTGTATTTTATAATATATGAAAAATTTATGTTGATTTTGGAATTCAAATTCAAACGAACTATAAATTAAGTCTGCCGTTCTAATTTTCGGACTTTTCGAAATTTCACTCGTGTACGAGAGAAAATTTTTAAAAGAAACTTTCGTAACGAGTGACGGAAACTAGGCTTCGTTACTAAATGTTCAAAGAACAAATCTCGTTAGCATCGTTGTGTAGTTTCTACAAAGTTTGCGAAGTTTTTTTTATCAATTATTTTTTATCACTACACTTCTAACTTCTATAAATATAACTACGCGCTTTTTTCCGTGCGCGGAAAAGTGTCGTTAACTTCTAATTTTCCGCTTTTCAATCAATCAATTGTAAATTGTGTGCTGGAGACAATTTAATTCAAGGGTTTGTATTTCCTAAAATATATTTTAATCGACTTTTCAATTGAAATTATTCCAATTTGTCATCGTAATTACGAATCATTAAACATGAATGCATTAACAGATCATATGGACGTGTTATTCGAAATAATGAATATGAACATCCATCAAATTGATCATTCGAATTTAAGCGATCGAAAAAGTGGCACACGAAGCGAACTTCGATGCACCACATGCATTGAAAATTTAATAAAAGTGCATTTGCATGTCGACAAATGCATCTCGCAAATTACGGAACATGGATCAGTATTCGGAATGCATTGCGAAAATATTTCACAGAACTATCATGTACAGGCTGCTGCAAAAAAATGTTGCATTTTTCAAACAATGATTTTTTTTTATTTTAAGAAAAGTTAAGATCGCCGTTGACCAGATAAGAAAACTCTTACAGCACAAAGTCAACATTTAAAAGTTTGTTAGGGAGAAAGTTTCTTCAACAATTCTCAGACAGCTTTAGCCATCCTTAAAAACTTTAGTTTAAATGAAAAAATAGAAGAAAACACTTTTAAATTTTTAAATTATAGAAAGAAACGTGACTAAAAATGTATTAAAACCGTTCCCACTTACCAACATAAGTGATTTCGAGTTTGATACATTTTCAGTGACTTAAACGAAAGGTAATAATCAGTTACGATTCCAAAATAATTTAGCTTTGTGGAAAATTGAATTAAATGCATATGAAGTGACTTTCTAAAAAAGAAAGTCTGATTTTCTATGAAAATTATATAATTAAAATCAGTAATAACCGTTCATGATCAGTAATAAGAGACTCTACAAACCTATTGATTTTACGTAGAGTTCCTTTTTTCTAATCATAGTAACTCAATAATTCACTCAACAAGAATTGATATCATCAAAATAAAAAGTTATTAGTCTGTTTACATTTAATCTACCAAAATTTATTAGAAGGAGAAAACTCCTTATTTACTCATTTTTCTTTGAAAACATTTTTTTTTAGATTTAATCAATCTTGCACAAAGTTTCTGGTTAGTTACAAAAATGCATATCTCATCAATTTGTCTGCAGCATGAAATTTTCCAATTTTCCTCGCAAGCAGAAGGGCTTGAAGTTCCCCCGAAGCCTGAGGCCTTAATTCGCAGATGCACTTAATCTCGTCCAACTTAAAACCAAATTGAATGTCCCACCCTGCTATGCCTGCGCTTGTACAAGGCCAGTTTGTACCAAGGAAAATTTCGCATCGGCCAAAGTGGCGAGTCTCGTTCTCCTTGCAAGGGAAAAAATCCTCCTTTTTGTGTAAGGAGTTTGTAGTTATCTCGACTCTTGGATAGTGCCCATGAAGAAAATGCGATTTTCTCGTTACTTTGTGCAGCCAGTGAGATTCCATCTCCGAGATTTTTAAAATCCCGTAATTCTCGATAGTCGAAGCCGTTTATATACTGTGTTAGTTTGGAGTTTTTATATTTTATCCTTTGCGATCGCATGTCGAGCAATACTTGACATTTTAAGAACGTTTTTAAAAATCTCACTTTGTACTCTTATTTAAGACTTGATACTTATTTCATATATTTTATTCTATAGTAAAAAGTATTGATTTCAAACTACAAAATAAGTTCCTGAAAATGAGTCCCTCATCTTGTCTATGTCGATTAATTTTGATCAGTTTCTACGCCACATTTCATATGCTGATTACTCTTTAGAGTTCCTTCACCTAGCAATTACTTTTTCATTTTAATTTGATTATGAATTAAATAAGGTACTAGTACCTGTATCAATGAATACATACTGAAATATTTAAAAAAAAAATCAAAGAAAATATATAATTCGTTTTCTTCTTATGAACTGGGGCCGGTTTTATCGCGAAAAATCACTCAAAAATATCAAAAAGTCATTACGCATAATTGCCGTCCCACTTTGGAAGTTATTGGGAAGAAGATAAGGGCGCTTTGATAATTGCGCACATTTATTTCTATAATGTCATTTATTACTCAAGTTGGCCGTTTTGCCCAACCCCCGTTCTCGTATTTATTCATTTATTTTTTAGCCTGCCGCTTTTCGGCGCGAAAAAAAATCTTATTTAATATACCATAACGACCTCTTCGCTTATGGAGAGGAAAGGAAAAAATAAAATAAACGCGATAAACTCCGCAGCCTTTTGCGTACACGTAAACGTGAAAAGTTTTCCCGAACAAATTGTATTAATAACTCGCGACTTTCGGCGACTTTTGGCTTTGACGCCGTTCCGATTGCTTAATTTCGTACGAAATTAAAATTTCATATATTTCCGAGTATAAGTGTGCATGAAAATACATAATTTTATATTAAAAACGAGCAATCAACACATTTTATGAAACTAATTTTATTTCATATCTCACAATCATTGAAATAGCGTCACATTAACTGACAGATTTGGGCTGTTGTTATATGAAAATTTCTTAATATAAATTTTTATACAATAGATGTTAGCTTATATGGATGGTTTCTAAAGTATTTTGTACACTCGGCTCTATTGTTCGACCAAATCGAGTCAGCAAAAGAACGAACAAGCTTTGGCTTTTATGGAGGTCCCCTTTAGAGCCATCACCGTAGACTAATTCCGAGTGCAAAACTGCACTTTGACGGTGTTGCTCCCGCTAAAAACAAAGACCATTATGCACTTATGGACCGAATTATCTCCCAACAGATACCGCCTTTTTCGCTTCGTACATTTTCCGCTGAGTACATACATTCCGTCGAAAAAAAGCCTTGAATAATATTCGCATTATGCGCTTATTTTTTTTTTGCCTTCCAGTAAAAAATTCTGATACGAGCAAACCTTGGTCGTATTATAATGCCTCGAATAATTTCGTATCGCGAATGTATAATATTATATTATGTTCGCTTCCCTGGAGTGTCGTTAGGCCGTTTTGAACTGGTCGGTTTCGAATGCGTTGAAATTTTTTGAAATATATTTTTTGTAACGTTCATAACCGTTTGAAACAACTATTAAAATTTAAATAAATTTAAAATTCTGAAAATATGGAAAACCATTTACATTTTTTATTAATAACAAATGAACATTCATCTAAATCAAAAACCAAGAAACATTTAAATCATCAACATTTTTTCAATATAATTTTCAACTTATTGATTTTTCTTTGAAACACAACAACACAATTAATTATTGAATTCATACAATTTTAATAGTCAAAGGTACGTATAAGGAACATGTAAGGTACATACAAGCTATTAATTCAATCGAAGCCAAATAAGTTGACTTATATTTATCACCTTATCTTAATATAGGCATATTAAAATATAATACAGTCGTTCCTCGTTTAACACGATTACTTCACATGATTTTTTTTATATACTTCCAAAAAACGCATAGATGTAATGACTCGTAATATGATTCATCATTTCAATGCAGTTTTTCGAAAAAATATCGCACGCACATTGAAAAAAACCGTGTTAAACGGGGGACGACTGTAAACTCAAATTAACAAGAAATTTTCCGACATAAAAAAACGACATTTCCGTTATATTTTACACGCGATAAAACGACGATATCACATTTTAACGACATCGATATTTTATCACCGCAATTAAATTACTCGCTAGAAACGAGTGCGTATACGATGAGAATCGGTTCGTGAAAATATTGACACGCTTCACGAAAAACATTTTCAACGATGCACGAAAAAAATATGATGGATAGTTGCTACGTGAGACTGAATATCACGGAAAAAAAATTTTTTTCTTCGGCAAAAGATGGAATCGAGGAGGACATTTCGCGAAATTCGTCGCTAAATTCATTCCCAAGGCTTCGGGATCTCGGTTCGAGACGTGATCTGAATATGGTGCAGGGCTAAGAAGGGCGAAGGGTTCGTGTTTTTTCAGCAGATTGAGAAATAATAACGATTCCATTAAATATTACAATTGTGAAAAGTCCGAAACGGTCGTGCGTAACGCCAAAGATATCCTGTTTGATTTTATCGGAATTTACGGCGAGCTTTTTTCAGGTCGACGATGTACTTGAAAAACGTACTGAAAAAGTGTTCTAGTGCTTTTGAAGGGGTTTTTTTCACGCGGTTGCTTTGTAACTAAATCAACTTCTATTTTTTTATTTATTTATTTAGATATCGATATCCATTTTTATAAATATTTGAATTGATAGTATACTTTAACTTTTTAAATTAAGTATTAAAATTTTTCAATTTTTCAAGTAAAATATTATAATTCGAGCATTTTTCACTTAAAAAGTTGATAAAACATGAGTGAAAAAGTGGCTGTTACATTAAAAAATCCAATGAGTAATACCAGCTTATGAAACGCGCTGCTGAAACCAATCGAATTTAATCGATGCAGACTAGACTAAGGATTGTTTTTAGTGACCGTTTCGTAAAACGTTATATGAACACTTTTTTATAATCAAATATTCAAAAAATAGATTGATCAAGAAAATCAGCACGTGATATTTTCCAGGATCTAGCTAAACTTGAACCCAGAATCTGACAGAATTCGATTTCAGCATCACAAGAACATTGAAACCCGATATATTATTCACAAACGCTTTAGATATACCTATTTTATCGCAAGTAGAATTTTCCAAACGTTTTTTTATGATCGAATTATCATATCGCAATATATGAACATTCAAATGAAAATTCACGAAAAAATTCATTCGATACGATCTAAAAATCCATCACTCGCCATAAAATTTTCAAAAGCGTTCAAATGCGAAACGATACGTTTTCATTAAATGCAAAATTCCCACGGAGCTCTCGACATGCACGTTGTTCCGTATGAAAATTTTGCACGTTTTCAAACGTACTCGAAAGCGGTTTTCAATTCATGAGTTCATATTTTACGTCGATTTATGAACGGAGCATAAGAGAAAAGTGGTCGACTCTTTGACCCAATATCGGAGAGTCCCCTTATAACAGTTTCGTCTGCACAAAAGGCGTCGTCTCTGCAGCTTCCTTTCATTACTGCCTTTTTCGTTCTTCCATATTTTTTTTTTATATTTCAGAGACGTCTCCTCTCACTCTCTTTTTCTCTCCGATAGTCTGAGAGAAATTTGCATTTTGATTGGAAAGAGCAGACTTTGTCCGAGAGACTGTAGTTTTTTCGTGTTTCGATTGAAATTGTTTGTTGCATTTATTTGATGTCAATATAATTATTTTTAAATCTTTTCTTATACAAAAAACAATGAATTATTCATCGTATATTCTATTTATATGAACTTAATTCTGTATATTATTCATATACTCTCTAAAGACTGATTCTTTGGCAAAGTTGTATGCACGCTTGGAAAAGTCTGGACATTACATTAAAAATTCTCGAATATTTCCATAGACAGTTTTCAGAAGTAAATTCATAGCTTAATACATCAAACGAATATATAAAATAATAACATAATCGTTCCAATTAGCCTTGAAAGGAAACATTCGTCGGGACTTTGATCGTTCGGGTGTTAACAATCGCCATAATCGAAAATTTACGCTTTCGACAAACAACAACGCAACAAACCTCAGAGGCCAAAAGGCACAATAGCTATTATATCGTACATAGGAACGATCCAATTTCGCATTCGGTAATTAGTATAAATCAACTGTGACCTAAGGGTCTCGGCCATATTTCTCGTTTATTGCGACGATTCACTCTCTTGCGAGGTCACGATTTTGAATATTATCAACACAAATATTATATTAAGTTTCGGACGTGACTTCCACATCGATTTTCTTTATGGGGCTTTTGATGGAAATTGCGATTCAGTCATGGTTACGGTGACCATACTTATTAAATTTGAAAGGACAGTCCTTTATACCTATGCTCTGTCTTCTGACTTTATTCATTTTCTGAAACTGATCGAAGAGTCGAAGACATTTACCATTTGTATAGTATTATATAAATGACTCAATAGGAGCATTTTGAAGATAAAAAATGTACTGTTTAATAAAGAAAATAGTCGCAGTAGTGCATGAAGGTGATACCACAATCGGAAATTTTTTTAGGCGTTTGATAACTTTTGATTTTTGTCAGTTTATTGAATCGATTTTCATATCAAATATACATATTTTCATAATTTGTATAGAAATTCCATAACAAAGACTCGTGACTAGTGAAAAATCACACGTGTTTCACAATTATATTCGATTTATGTGTTTCGAAATTAAATAGCAAAAACTGCACGAAAATGTCTAAAATTTGCTTTTAATTAGTAATTTTCTGTTTATAAATCAAAAAAATATATAAAAAAGTTATTTTTATGGTAATATTTTGTATGAACTTCATGTTTACGCGAATCAACCCTCAACTTTACATAATAACTAGCAAGGTCGATTCCTATAGATTATTATCGTTCGATTTAATCTTCATTACCGCATTTTTTATTATTTCCATTTTCTTCCAGTGCTTATTTTTATTTTTGAACTAATCGATAATAGAGTCGGTGCTTCGAGCCATTTTTATCTGATGGAAACTCGAAACGTGCGTCACTATACAAATTCGACAATCTCAATCAAACTTCACCCAAATTTTCGTCTACTAATTAACATTCAAAATACGAAGTATTGCTCAAAATTCTATAGAGTATAAGCTGATTTCGAACTGTTGTATAATAAACACAAAAACGAAATGCAAAATATTATACTAAGTTCTATACAAATTCAGATCTTTACGCTTCCTTACACAACGTTCACATCGCATTATCGTTCACAAGTGAATAGTCTGAAAACACACGATTAACCCACATCTAAAAATACATATTATAGACCAGATATAAATACATAGTGAACGTTCGAAAGTGGCATTTGCTTTGATTTACGTTTACAGACAGGGTCGGTTTCCCACTAACCAATCGAGGGGACTACGCCCCCGAGGGGGCCCCCATCCGACCCCATCGTTCCATGGTAGTTTTATTGGATAGTCTGCACGTCGGTGTCGATTTATGATCTGCCCATGTGAAAAAATATGAATAAAAATAAATAAAACGTTCGATTTTCGCACCACATACATCACGACACTTTTTAATCTCGTCGTCGAATTTATGAAGTTCTGTTTGAATTGTGTACGTGTGGTAAATTTATGATAGAATCGAAGAAAAATATTGTGTTAGTTATAATTTAGAAGATATTTAGTATTAAAAAAATGTCTTAGATATTTGTTGATGCATCTAAATGTAAGGAAGATTGAGGCTGGAAGTTCTGGAAATTGTTTCATCGCCAAATTGACTAAAATAGTTACTGAAGTTGATTATTTAATTATGCTCTTCATGTAGTAAAACTATCTTTTTTATTACAAAATTGTTCTTTCCAAAACCATTCCTTGGAGTTTCCATCCCCATGCTCCCTTATTGTGTGCTATTTCATGTGATTTGATCAATTTAAAATTTAAATTTAAGATTATTTTCAATTAAACTTCCTTGAGTTACGACATTTTTGCATTTTGACTACTTTTATAAAGGTTGATTTGAATAAATATTAACGATTCTTCAATTGATTCATAAATACATCTCTATAGTTTTATCTTTTTATTCTCAACATAAGTCGTATTTGCTTTTTAATTCTGAGGAAATTGAGAATTTAAATTAGGCTCTACTCCTATAAAAATAAAAGATATGTATCTTTAAGTATTATTTTTACGTCGTCTGTAATTTATGCCACACTCTGTATGCGAGAAATAAATAAAACCGCTTTTCTTTCGCAAAGGAAAATTTTTAAAAGCGTCACGCGCCGTCTGCGCTCGACGTTCGTCTCGTACGCGACCTACAAACTTGAATCAATAATATTATCGGATAAGAAAAGTATTTCTGTGGCATTTTAAATATTTTCCTTTCATTCGAAATGCAAGCTCTGCTTCGAGCCACTTTCGCGATAATAGTTTTCAGCGTAAAAACTTCCAGAGCACGGTTTGTGCTCTGACAAATTGTCGCCTTTTTTTTTCAACTCGGCGAAGAAAATGGCCACGGAGATTATCAGACGAATCGTAATTTGTTACAGCTTTCGAGGAGATAAAAATATCGAGCATTAAAGTTGTATGTCTGGTTTTTATTTTTTTGAGGAAAAGTGAACATTTCGTCCGTATACGAGGTGCGATGAGAGTGCTGTAGTAATTCAAATTTTATATCAAACTTATCTTTTTTATTATGAAATATAAAACTTAAATATAAGGAAGGGCGACAAATATGAAACATGCGATAAATGGAATATCGCGATATTTGTTACTTACAGTATCTTCTGCTAATTTTGCATAAAATCAGTCACCAATAGTATTATTGTTAGATTTCAAAAATAAAAACAACAGAATCGATATCGAGTCTAAAAATATTGAGGATAAAGTTTTACTAGGTTTTTTTCGACAATATCAGCTACAACTTTGAATTGTGATATTTTTTTAAGGATATGTTATGAGATTATTGCTTGACGACTTGTTAAATTGAAAACTTGTTAATTTAAAATAAAAATCGGTATTCCATATTTGCCACCCTTTGACTATTTCGTATTTTAAAACACCTATGTTCCAATTTGATACCCATATGAAGAAATCATTATTCAGTTATCGTCATTTTTCTCAAATTTGAGTGATTATTTCTTCCTTTAACTATGATTATGTAACATTTCTTAAAAACCATGATTATTTTTCATATATGGAAAATACACGCATCAAACTTAAATGTTTCCATATTTTTTCCATACTTGACAAACTTCCATTTAAAACGTCATCTTAAAATGAATTATTTTGTGATCTATCGATACACATATATTAATTTAGGAATACTGACACATTTCAATGATCCTAACATTGCATCATCATTACGAAATCATCATCAATCATCCCCCAGCGGAATCCGACATCGAATTCAATACCATAAATATTCACGCACCTTACGCATCAATTTACTTACGATCACTATCTGTTAGAGAATTACGATTTGTGCGTTGCACGCACATCGCCTATTACCACTGTGCCTCAAATTAAACCTTATCTCGACATTCCAGCGTTTATTCAGCCGTTTATAACGGAATTTCGTTTATCTTAGTGTGAAAAAACCGTACGTTTCACTTTCGAAAATCGTCCTGTGTGTGTTTTTTGGCAAAAAATGCCCAGGATTATGACCCCGTGGAATGGATGCACAATTTCACAACGGTTGTTTAATGTGTTCGAGAACAATTTTGTGAATATGGCGAAACTCTGTGAACGAGCGACTAAAATGGCTTTCATTGTGTTTTCAGACGTTCGAACGTATTTCAGGAATTCGCCTAGAACTTTGTCTTTTATTCTTGTCGGCACACATTGTATGTAAGTCTGTGACAATATAATCTGAATGTTTGCACGATTTTATCGAATGCGATTTTTAACTTAAATATAAAAAACATTTAAGTTTTGAGCGTGTATTTTCCACATAAGAAAAATAATCTGTTCTCGACAAATAAATTGAAGCCAAAACTTAGTTATGTGTTAAATATAGTAATCGGAAGAAATAATCAGTCGAATTTGGAAAAAACGACGATAACTGAAAATTAATTTTTTCGACATTTTTTCATGTGTATCAAATATTAAACAGTGGTGTTTTAAAATACGAAATAGTTAAAGGGTGGCAAATACGGAATACTGAATTTCATTTCAAATTAACTCGTTTTCAATTCAACAAATCGCCAAGCAATAATCTCATAACCTATCCAAAAAAAGTATCACACTTCACAGTCATAATTGATATTGTTAAAAAACCTAGTAAAATTTCAATCTTCAATATTTTAAGACTCAATATCGATCATGTTGTTTTACTATTTGAAATATAACAATATTACTTATTAGTGACTGATTTCATGCAAAATCAGCAGATGATCGAAACTGTAAGT
Organism: Cheumatopsyche charites; assembly: GCA_024721215.1. Classification (NCBI taxonomy): domain Eukaryota; kingdom Metazoa; phylum Arthropoda; class Insecta; order Trichoptera; family Hydropsychidae; genus Cheumatopsyche; species Cheumatopsyche charites. The sequence goes on from CM045585.1 coordinate 12,596,924, forward strand.
TATAAATATCGCAACGTTCCATATTCGTCACATGTTTCATATTTTTCGCCCTTCCTATAAAACCATCGCCACAATCAAGCGAAAAACAAAATCAAATCAGCGATCAATTAAAACTTCAGCCCCGAAACAAAACAAAATTTAAACTCACCCCGAATATTCAAACAGACCTTCGAGTTATGTGTCCACCTAAAGCACACACAAAACGGACACACGTGTGTTGCAAACATTAAAACTTGCCTAGAGTCGGCGCAATCAGCAGAATCGCAGTTGACTCCTTCCGCCCCCAAAAGGGTCCGGCTACGGCCCTGTTGTCTCCGCAGGGGTGTAGTCCTCGTTCTAGGGTTCTTAACGACCGACCTTTGCCCTTAATGATGGGTAGGGGAGAGTTGGAACGCGGCCAAGCAGACTTATATCTGAAATGTGGGAAGAAATATAAGATGCGATGCTGAAAGTTGGATTCGGTCCCGAGACGTGTTTTTCAGCTGCATCGACAGTGTGAACCAACTTTACATTGTCTGATGCATTGTTTGGCAGACTGCTTCGCTTTCGCAGGCAGATATGCAAAATAGGGCGAAATTGTTGGATTTATTGTTTGCTTGTTTCACAAATGTTTTGTACGGTGGTATATGCAGAAGTTTGAATGTGTTAACTTTGATTGTGTAATAAAAACAATTTTCCTTTCATTATAAACACGTTAATATTATCTTGTCTTTTCTTAAGGTCGGTCTTTTCATCTCTGGTTTGAGGATAAAATGAATTTTAACTACACGCGGTCGTCCAACTACTAACTGTTAAAATCTGGGGAAAATAGATGGGTGTATGTATTGTTATACAAATTGCAGTATGTCTGCCTCTTTCAGCGGCTGTTTTGATAGCTGATAGTTGGAAGGACTGCCTGTTGTTTAAATTCGTTTTATTTTCAAACCAGAGGTGAAAAGATCGGCCCTAAATCTAATTGAGAATATAGACGAATGGATCAGATGTATTTTGCCTCAAAGAATACTATACTTAGGAAAATAAAAAGACCTTCTATAAACAATTATATGAACCTTTTCATATTATCTCAATTAACTGATCAATTAATATCACTCACAAATGTCAGAGTAGAAGTTACTATTCTAATCACTCCTATCTTGTTCATTTATTATTCACTCACATTTCTTTTAACTTGATAAATCACTAAAATACACCATTTTCATTAATAAAAATTCTTATAAGACACAACTCCAGATACCATTAAAGCCTCTATATTACACAATTGGTGTATTTTCGATCGATTTTATCAAAGACTCTCAAAGTCACGGACCACTTCACAATTCTCCAACGGCCAGATTACCCAAGTCTTGTTCGCAGACTTCGACACTCGAAAGCTTTGTAACTATAAAGTGCCCTCTAAGTGCACGGTTAATTTTCAAAGCACTCGACACACAATGCCATGTCGAACGACTTCCACCCGACCACGAAATCGCGACTGTCTCCACCAGGATCCAGCCTAATTTGCTCACATATACGCACCATGACTTCTGAAAGACGATAAATTTGCATACGTGACGAAATTCGGAACCTTAAATTCGTTGTAAATACTATTCACACTATACCTTTTCTTTAGTTTCTAGAATAGGCTAGAGTAATCAGCGCACAAAAGATGAGGCTAGAATCGATTGAATTCAATCATAGATAGAGTTGAGCGTTTATTTTTGAAAATTCGAATCGATTCATTATATCAATTGTTAAAAAAATTATGAGCCTTTCAGTACATAAAATGACTTACTCCATAATACAAAAAGTCTAGGAAAATAATGAAATTTGCTTGATACATTCTTCAAAATTCAATTATTTCGAATTATTATTTTTTTTTCAAAATTATAAACAAATGAATTTCGTTTATAAGAAGCCATAGACGAAGTTAATTTACATTAGAATACATAATAATTTAAGATTTCCTCTGAAATAAATCATTATTCGGTGGCAACAAATTATTTGTCATTTAATGGTACTTATCTTTATTATTCAGGAATTTTTTTTTGTCCATAAAAAGATATAACTACATATACAAAGTGATTTGACATTTGATGACTGAAAAGGTCAAAGGGAACAAGTGACTTTGCGGTGATTTCGAAAAAAGTGCGCTCAAAGTTGAGCATTTCTCTACATGAGTAATTTGATGATATACATATTTCGATATACGTTACAAGTTCGTTTATGTTATTTTTCCACCAAATATAAGAGCGTACATAGAAGCGATTCCTGTACATTACTCAATTTCGGCAAAAATGCAACTTATACCCCTTGCCCTTTTCAGTCTTTATTTGAATATATTTTTTATTCAAAAATTTAAGTTAAACATTTTATGCACTGACAATGAGATTTTTCCTACGATCCGACAATAATTCAACGCCACAATTACAAGGACACTGAATCCCTACACAGCATACACAGACGTTTTATACTCCTTGCATACGTAACGTAATTCAGAAACGAATATGCCAGTTTTATCAGCTCTGAAAAAAAAATAATGTACGCATTACAAGTGATATATGGTAGGCGAGCCTTACTCTTGTTCGGACGTGATAAATAATTTATTTAACTTACGTCCTCGTGAATAATTCATGGGAGTTTTCACCGTCAAGTTTCGCCCGAAACAAAAGGGGAGAAAATAAATAATAATTATTATTTTCGTAAACGTTCCGCCGATAAGAGGAAAACTTTGCCCGCTGCATATGAAACAAAAATAACACAAGGTACGTCCGAACGCTTGATTTATTACGCTATGGCGTGAATCGTTTAATTCTCATACATTTTTATCAAGTTTAATTAATAAATATATATTTTAATTACTCATTAATAATTTATATGCGCTTAAATGAAAATCTTATGCGATCGGCTTCAATTTTCAAGGATCGCTTTAGTCATTCGTGTTTATGAGGCGTCGCTGTTTATTTCACATTTTTATCGATCTTATGCGGCTCATATTATTAAATATGTTTTATATATCCACATTTAGACTTTTTTTCTTTGTACAGACTTCACTATAGTGCTGCTGAAAAAAAATTTTTTTGTAAATATTATAAAATAAAATTTGTTTAAAATGAATATATGTTGAAATATATATTATCAATACAATTTACGTTATATTTTCCGGTCAGATAACCAGGAACAAGCGTCGAGATTGTCCCGGTTTTGCGAACTAGGTAGGGAAAACTGCATTGCGACACCGTTTAGTATTCCTGCGGCGTAGTTTCGCCAGTGTCCTTTGTTTCGATCCGAAATTAACACGAAACGTCTCCGTAGGACATTGGAATTAATTAATTGGATTCGATTCCGATTCCAATCTGAATTTGCATGAAAAAACAACCAATTTTATCCGATCGAATCGTCGCCAGTTAGGTACCTACTTAAAAAATCCGAATGAATTGTCTACGATCATGCAATTTAAAAATTATTCGTTAGTAAATATGCATTTTTTAACTAGATGAATTTTCAGATTTATTTTGTCATTCATGTCGAGAAATCTAAATATTCCAAACATAACAGTTTGCAGTTTACCGAGCAGAAAACGGCAGGAATTTGCATTGAATCCGTTATTTTATTAAAATTTCTGCTTTCGTTTTGAAGCGTGTTTTGAATTAGCATTCAATAGTGCGAAGAGTGTAGCTAATTTCGCCTTTGAAATTTCGGCTCGGCATTACAAACAATGCCAATTAAAGTCATAATTGTATGCACGAGACCGCAGACCGAAGCCTTTGTATCGTAAAAGAAAATTGCTGTGGAAATTCCCTTCCGTCTGGAATATTTTTCGCGAACGATAAATTTCACCTAAGGGAACTTGAACGGCCTAGGTTGTACGTGGACCGTAAAAAAAATGCGTGTACGCACTAAAATTATATGTACTTACATTACACGGAATTACATACGTACTACAATCATACTGCTAACGTTATATTGTGTCAAACGTACGTAGGTTTTCAAATATACCTATGTGTATAAGTACAGGGTGAACCGTAAGAAATCACACGCGTGATTTATCTCGCTTCTAACTTATGATAAATGAGATTATAACGTAAGTTATTAATGTGCGGAATTTTCCACTATCGTTTATTACGTTTTTTTAGTAATAAATCTTTTGTAAATCGTTACAATTCAGACTTATAAAATTTGAAAAAAACGTGTATTTCTTATCTAACAATATAATAACGCTATTCTGTGTGTATGTTATGTAACGCTCCGAAACTGCATATACATATATATATTCAACGGGTTGATTGCTAGTATTGTAATATTAGAGAAGTAGAATTTTCAACAAATACGTATTAAATTATGATGCTACTTCAAATATTTCATAACAAAGAGAAAAGTCAGATTTTTCTGCTTATATAGATAAATTATTTCTAAATATTCTTATAAATTGTTTGGATATTTTGATGCTACAATTGAATTTACTAATGTGGAAAAAAAACTAATAGCAGTTGATAGAAAAAAAGCTTAATTCTAAAGCATTTTCAATGTGCATGAGACCGATATTTTATTGTTTTAGATTACACTCAGTCCTTTCACTATGAAATATCAAAAATTCTCCATTTCGCGAGCTTATAACGGAAATACTGACTGAAAATCTCTGATTAGTCAACTAAAACAGCAAAAAAACCAACCCTTATTTACATCCAAACTTTACAACGTACATTCTACATTACATCGAATTTTACAAAAGCCTCGGAAAAACTACACGCAATCTATCTCCTGTTACAATACAATGGAAAACCCACACGTAGAAACTAAGTACCGAAATACGCGAATCCCAATTTACGATCTCGCATATCCCAGATGCGATTTACAACCCGCTTTGATCCTTAAACCATTAAATTTGTGTTTCATTGTTGCGGCTCCTTTCATTCCGGAACATCAATCTTCCCTTTTTTCCCGATCGGGACTTTTTTGTATCGTCTCTTTTAATGTTTTTGACGCCAACGAGACGACATAAATTGAAAATGCGAACGATAAATAGACACTGTCGTATGATTTATATATCGTGCAAGAATATTTACGATCTTGCTATGGAAATTTATTTACGTCGCTTAATTGGCGTTCGATTTTCCTTCGTGAAAAATTAACGAATACTTTTCCTAGAATCGTACGCGTGTAAAATGTATTTTTTCTTCGGTAATTAATAATTAGACTTCTTCTGAGACAAGTTGTGAAATTGTTACGAAAATGATAAATTAGTTTGTTTTTTCGCATCGAAAAATTTTTGATTCATTTCACAGAAATATTTTTGAAAAATTCTGAAAAATAAACAGCAATGTTTGTATAAGCTAACCGAATTTTCAGCCTCTTCAGCAAAAGCCGATGTGTTGATATTGTTTAATTTCACAACGAACATTGAAGACGTACAAGTGTCAGCATCAGCTTGTGTGCACACACCCTTATGTTTTATAGTATGTACCAACCACATAAACCTGTGTACGTAAAATATATATGAAGCGCTCTCACTTTGGCAATTTTCAATTAAACGTTTACCGACGCGCTTCGCAGTAATTAAATTTTCAACAAAGTTTCGTTCCGAGAATTGATCTACTAAAAATATCTGTATAGCAGATTGTATCTGTTCGACATCAGAAATTGAGTGATGTTTGATATTTCTATCTAGAAACTTAGATTAATACAGCCTCGCTTCAGACTTTGTAAATGTGACTCAATATATTGATTCGAGTATAAAATGAGCTTAAATTTAATATTTTATTGAAAAATTCTCTTCAATCCTTTTTCGAAATCAATTCTTAGTCGATTTTTTTTCATTCTTCGGGAAAAAATCCAACATTGCAGATTGCAGCGAATGAGCATTTTTGCCTGAGTTTGCTCTTTTCCATGGAGCAAAATGAGTTTGCAGCAGACGGAAAAATTGCCATAATGAGTCTTTCGAATGACGCGATATTATCGGAAAAACCATTGTCGACTTCGAAAAGGAAAATATTGCTTTTTCATTGACGCAAAACTATAAAGCTAAATTAAACAATGCCAACACACATACCGCCCGCTGTTTAATAGGCGCTCGGCACTCGCTTGCAAAAATGCACTCAACTATAAGTAGTTTATGTGCTTCGAAATAAAAGGTTTTGGCTGTATTTTTATTCGAAAATGAATGGACGATATTTTCAGAGCGTATGAAAAATTAACGAAAATATCAAAAGCCCATACACTATACAAACGTTATGTAAAGCTTTGATATTCAAACACGATTCGAACATCAATGCACTGACCCAATAGCAACATTTCACTTCTGTGACATTTCCAATATGCAATACTGAACAATCGACTGAAATGGAATCATACGAATTCGACAACAATATGCATTGCAACTAACAGCTGATTGTAACACAATTTCTACATTCGACATATTGTGCCTACATTCCTAATTTGGAGATGAGAAATTTGATTCCGTAACACACGGTGCATTCAGAAAGTTGTAAAATATATTGTATTGGTGCACTTCTATAAGTTAGGTCCAAATAAGTCAAGCTTGAGATAGTTAACTTTGTAATAAATCAAAAATTATCTTGATTTTTGTCCCAGCGAGTACTGTCCAAGAACTGATGGACAAAGCTACTCCGCACATTTGATTTTTAAGACTCCAACTGACTCCCAAATCCTAAATTAATAGATTCAAAGCTTCATTTTATATCTCATACTCAGAAACATATTATTTAAGGCTGTCAAAACGGCTGCAATAATAGTTTCAAGTAAGACTTTTTATAAAAGACTCACCAGGAATAGAAGATATTTCGAAAAACTCATGTAAAGCAATCTAAAGAATATTATCAAGCATATATTTCATAATTTTATGAATGCGCCATATATTCACAAATCACATTTCTACACATACGACCATCGATCAAACAACTAATCCAGCTTCTCTCTAACCCATCACCAACATCCAACAGCATTTAAAGCCAAATCCCAGTCCATAGGTATATCCATGGACAGCTTTCGACCGACAATAACACGAATCGTTGCAGCATACGGTTAATCGAGTAGCACTATCCCTTATGCCATATCCACCCCATTGTCAACCCCATGTATAGTCGGAGGCTCTCTAATTAAAATCGCAACACCGTCGCACATAATAATTGCATTAGCGCCGGAGTGAAGCGGCGCTTAACTGTGTTAACTGCCGTCAAAATGGAGAGACTTAATGGCGACGATGATAATGACGATCGTTCAGACAATTTTCACTATATGACTATGGAGGAGTTTTCGCGAAAGCCTTGTTCGAGGATGCACTGTGTCGACTAGAGTGTGATTTGAGGATGTGCTTGATGATGGATGAGAAAATTGGGTTGATAGTTTGAGTTGATTGTTTTGAATTTAGATTAAGGTTTATGGTAGATTATAACAGTTATAGGTTTAAACTTTCAAACTGGTATTCAAAACTTTAAGAAAATCATTCACTTTAAGAAAAATCAGCTGCTAAGTCAAAGCACTCCGAAAAATAATCATCACAATAAAAATCGATTGAATTCAATAGACACAAACAAGCCAAAGGATCCATTTTTAGGAACTGTTTTCTAAAGTGTTAAATGAACACATTTTTCGAATCAACTATTCGAAAGAAGCAATCAAGATAGTATATCAGTTAAAAAAATTAAAAGTTTCTCACCAAGATCCAATAGGACTCAAACTCATCATTACGAAGATACTGAAACTACGCAGCATCCACAAGAGCTTTTCGTCCGTTAGTAAATACATCTAAAATGTATAATATGTTTTTCTTAAGCTAGTTTAAAATTGTTATAAAATTATTTGTCTCATATGTTGTACTTGAATTGTGAATATTTTCAAGAGCGAAGAAAGAAGAGCCACAAAGAACGCCGAAGTGGATCCAACTTCTCCTGCTCGGGGTCAAATTGACTCTAGTAGGGAGTCCGTAACTAAATGCGACTCCCTAACGGAGTCAGATTGACTCCCTTCAGGTGTGCTTCAACGGATCTTCACGCAAGAAGAAGATGACTACGTTTTGATTTCTATTGTTTGTAAAATTCATATATTTTATATTTTCATTCGATAAATTTTCACGCTACGTATTTTTCCATACTTCCTGTTTTTATCTGTTTTAATTTTTTGCTCAGCATTGAATTTCATTTGTTTTTTGATATTTCTCATTTATCTTTTTGCCACACAATAAATATGGTGTATTTTTTATTTGAATGAAAAATATGCTTTTTGATTATATTATTTGACTTCAATGTTTCGTTTCGGATAAATCTTTTCTTTTTTGCACATTTTTCGAATTCAAATCATATCATATTGTTCATATATTTATTTTATTCAAATACTATGATAATATTACATAATGTATTATGTAAATTTACTTAGGTACTATTATAGCAATAACTGAATATGTTAATTTAAGTTCAATATGTGTTCTAAGTTTCTATTTACTGTAAAATATCTGAAAATAAAATATGTATGCTATTTTTTAAAAAATAAAACATATTTATATCCAAAATGAAATCACTATAGGTATACTTCAGTCCCAAAATCGAATGAAAATTTAATTAATTCTTATAGGCGAGTTTCCACCATACAATATTGTGAGGAATTCTGTAAGCTTTTCATAAAAGTTACATTTTTTCGCAAATTTTTCAATAACTGAATTTTTGCTTTCTTTTATACATATCAAACAGTGACAACACACATTTCTAAATATTGAATTTAAATCCATCATTTAGAATAATTTTCATTAAAAATACTCAAATAAACGAAAACTTTCATTGAAAAATATTACTGCCAGGGTATATAAATTTCATATTTTATCGGATAACTCTTACTTTTATGCATTGCTTCAATTCTTCAAAATACAGAGTTTACGATTGAATAAATTTTCATACATTTCTACTACTACTGCATAAAACCACTTCCGAGTAATATTTTCGTTCGATCAAAATTTTCCGTGAAAATCATTATTCACATTACTACTATATACAATAATAAAAATACTAGAAATCCATCAACTGAAAATTTTACAAAAACATTTCTCACACTCATCTTAATAAAGTCTCCAAAACTCCTCACAACAGAACGACCTCCTTTCGACTCTCCCTTACAAATTCCACCCCCAGCACCTAAAAAAACCCTCTTATCATTCCAAAATAACAACACACACACACATTGAACCCCTATCTTCAGATCGAAGACGATCTCATCCCCCAGCATCAGGGGGCTCATTAGCGGTACGACGAGGGCGCAAATTCCGGATAACGCCGTTAGATAAAACGTTCCTTTCGTTAGATATACATATATAATACATACATACAGGGAGAGTTGCTCGTCCATTGATAATGCTAATATAAAAGAGAGAAACGAATTGTTCTAGGCGATGGAGCATGTGCTCCTTGGGTAATGAGGGTAATTTCGTTGCGAGACGTGTGCTCGTACGTTCCAAGCGTTAATACTGCTTCTCTCAGGAGGAATTCTTTCTTTTTTCTTATTTCGGGGGTGTCGGTGTTGAAGAAAAAGTTTTTCGTCTCGGATGAGGGCTCTCGTTTTATTTTTGTACGCTTTTTTGTGTTTGAGGGTGTTCCAGTCTATTGTGGATGGGAGTGAAGGTTGAAAATTTTTTTTTTGATTCTTAAACTAGTGACCGAATTATTATTGTATCCCACTTCTATTTGTGTGTGCAATGAAATACTATATTACAATGACAGCTCATTTTCAAATTTGTTTTTGATTCCCATATGTTGAAGAACTAAAACTCCGCAGTTAAAAGTGATACTGAAGTACGTTCGAAATAGTTTGACATTTTTAATCACATGCTTAAATTTACCTGCAAATGCAAAAAATAATACATAACGGGTAAGTTTTGACATTCGATAAGCTGAAAACTCTTTATTTTGTATGAATTTTAATAATATTTATAGCTACTGAAGCGAATAATAGGATTCGTAGTATAGGTAGATATGTTTGACTTCATGTTCGAAGCCAATTGTTCTATAAAACATCGGGATTCGCTTCGGTTTTAGAACGTGAAAAGTTTTGATTTGAATGTCGGAAAAATGACAAATATAAAATAGCCGACTGAGAAAATAAACTCGAGTCTTTCAGAAAAGTTTCCCCTTTTTGTTCTATTTCGTTTCTTCGCGAGTAGTACATAATACATGTGTACGATTCTCGCAAAAGTTTAAAATTTCTTCCACCACTAACGACTACTGCTAGTTCCGAAAGTAAACCTACTGACTTTTGAAATTTTCGAAATTCAAAAATAACTTTTAGCATAAATTTCTTTGTTCGCCGCGCAATATTTGGACCGGTAAAATGAAAACAAATTGAGTCAGCCTTTAAACAAACTTCGGTTGCAACATTTTATTTCTATCCATCTTCATACTATTCTTGAATTTAAGACAAAATCATTTTTTCGATTGGTAATAAGATAGTTTTCTTTATTACTGAAAATATCATGGCGCGTTTACATTATAGCTTTTACCATTTCTATTATAGTTAAATTTCTTGTTCTAAGGTTCAAATCTAGCTCTCTTAAATATACATAAAAAGCTAGATGCGAATGTTATGACGTGTCCACACATAAGCCGGCGGCATCCAGCGGCAAAATACAATATACTTGCAGCATAATTTTTTTTTTCTTCTTAATACACTTTGTCTTAATCAATTCAATATTAAATTTAACTTTACTTTGATTAAATGAAAATAAAGCGTATTATGTACAAAATTAAACTTTCATGCTGTATATTGTATTTTACCGCTGGAAGCCGCCAATCTATAGATATATGGACCTGCCGTTACAGCAAAGCAATAGGAATGGCATAAAGTAAACGCAGCATTAGAATTCAATCGGAATCTCATGAATAAAAGTATTCCCTCATAAGAAATACACATTGCCCTTTTCCAGCCTCGTACATACAAATTCAACACCGAAACCGAACGCATCGCACAATACGCTCACGGAATCAAACGTCCTCATGAATTCGTCTCCGATTCATGAATTTGTATCGCGACACCGACTCCTTTCAATCCTTCAAGTCCTTCCGAGGAGTCGAAGGGGTGTCAAAAGGCGGAATTAAACGGCATCTGCCAGACACCCGATTCAATCTCGTCCTTTTTCAACGGCACTTCCCTCGCAGCTTCCGACCCCCGTCTTCGAGGTCCTGCCACTTCGCCTAATTGCATTAGGGAAACTTCAGCCTCGTCCTGATGAGGACGAGACGCCGGAGCCACTCTCTAAACTAATAATCAATTTCACTGAGGCCCGAGGCGACGAAGGCGTGTATACGATCTTTCGAAAAATATTAAATTTATTGGTGTATCTTCTCAAATCGTATTATATCTCAAATTATTTATTAGTCTGAGCATGCTCAATATTGGATAGTCTAAAAAAAAGACTTGTGCCATAAAAATATTCAGTCAGCATAGTATTCTCATACAAACAAAAAAAGCAGTGGTATAAAGCCGTGTCGATTCAGCATACTTGAGATGCGTGAGTTCAAGTCCTATCTTGGCTAGAGTCACAAGTCGCTTTTCTTAATTGATAAATTGATATGGAGACTCGTTCGTTTCCCTCGAATTTTTGGATTCTTTAAAAAAAAGTGTTTATTTATCGCATAACAAAACGGCTCTACAAATGATCATCACCTATACCTTTCATATGTTTCGATCAAATTCTAACTAACTATGTATTTAGTTACTCCTACGTGCATTGAACTTACTCTTCGGAGTTTTGCCTTATGACTAATTCTTTTCACTATATCTGTATTATAAATACGCTAACAATGCTCGAAATTTTCAGACGTCCGTGCCTCGAACTTGCCACGTGCCGTTTATTGGCCCGTCGCCTTACGCTCCGACCTACGCGTCGTAATTACGAAACTGCACTGCACTACACATCCGTGGCACTACTAGTAGTGAATAATATTAATTAATGATAATTGAGAAGAAATTACTTGTATTTTTTTTTTATTAGTTGAACGAAATTATTTAAATAAAATTCAAAGGAATATTCGATTTGAAAGTGCCTATATTTTTTCTTATTATGTCGAATTCAAATTGATAACATATCGACGAAAATGCCTATTAAATTCCCACGCGTAAATCCGATCGAGCGAAGGGAAAGAATCACGAAGACGACGACGAAGAGGAAAAAGGAGGAAGAACTTCAGCAGGGGAAAATCTCCTGGCGGTATCCTCGACATCCTCGGGGAAATCATGGCGGTCAATTATATGTCATTATCCGGATCTCGGCTTTTTTTTATTTCGCTAAGACTCAGACGTAATTAATTGTCAGAAGCATCCTGGGTAGAGTACTAAGTCTCCGCCCGAGGCAAAACCGAACGATGCTTTTAATAAAGAGCTTATTTAAAACCTACCCGACCTAATAGGATTACGCACTGTGAAACGTTCGTTTTTTATATCGAAGGAAATTTCCATTCCTTCGATGCATCCGAGCTCTAGAATTGTCGAAGGATCTATTGAAAATTTAATTTTCTCGCTAATTCCAAGTGTATGTATGTTATAGGCAGACTCCTTACCCTGATTAGATATTCATATGAAATATCAACTTTTTAAGCAAAACTTATTTCAATATGAAACTTGTTTCAGTTGTGTCGAACCGTTTTATTTAATGAAAAATGAATTTTCCTCTTATTTTCCTTGAAAGAGTTTCCCTCGGGACCCAATTAGTCAAACATAGTCCGTTGTCTTTGCGAGCAGCTTTCCACGGTATTTTCTCATTTTGTTCGACGAGAATCTGTATTTAACAAACTTGCTTTTTTTCACGATGTTTCAGTGCGCTTTGTCGTTCAAAGGGAATGCATATTCAATCTTTCTTTTTGATTTTTCAGTATAACATAAAGAAAAAGGAAGAGATCGTCGAACAAATGCCACAAGAGCCAGACAACCCCTTAATGCGCAAAAAAAAGACACCTGAAGAGTTGGCTGCGGAAGCAGAACTCGAAGATCAAGATGATTTCACCAGTAAGTTATTCACTACAGTTCCTGGCCAAATTAATAGACGCGCTGTTCAATTACGAGTTCATTTTCAATCACTTTATTTAGTATTCACTTATGAAAATTGTCTTTTATTATATTCAAATTATTTTCGATATATTGCTTCATAATAAGCCAAAAAAATGATACAGAGTGTAAAAAATTGCAAATAACTAATTACTAATTAAAAATCTGCAGTGCATCTATTAATTTGGTCAGGGACTGTAAACACTATAGCATTGTCTAATGGGTTAATTAAACTAAATATTGTTTCAGAACTGAAAAATACCATCGAGACGCAGGTGAACGAAATTAAATCCCAAATTGAAAGCAAGTGTGTCATGCAGTGAAACTTAGATCTTCACATTTAGTTATCAAGGAATGGGCAGAATAATAGAAGGAAACATCGTATTATATATTATAGAGAACGCATGGCACGACTAAAATGTTAAATAGTTAAAGTTATTATGGTGCATTGATATTACATGATGTCATAGTAACTAGAATAATATATATATTTAATATAGGAGAAAATTCTTAAAAATTGTCACAAAACTCCATTGAAATTAAATATTTATTTTCGTTTGCTCAAAAAAAAAAAATGAAAAGATTGAACAGACTTATTATTTTTGAACGAAAATATATATTTTTGATAACTATAATCATACAACATCTTTTCGAGCGATCTCCTTCTTACACGACTCTTATGTTCACATTGAAGATATTATTTTGGTGTTATATTTTAAGTTGTAATAAAACGGTGTTTTGAAGACGTTAAGGTGGTGCCATGTTATAAACGTATATTATCAACTGCCACACTCATCAGATATGTTTTCAACTGTAATAGACACGTCACACGATGCAAAATATATTTAGATAGCTACACCTTATATCATAAACATTAATGAAAAATATATATATTGTGCCCCTCATGTATTGTTCTAATTATAAGTATGAATCTATCCTTAATCTGTTCGCTTCCTTCGTTGCATTCTTCACTTTGTAATCATGTTACATTTTATTTAGTTAAGATCAATAAATCCCTTTCGACTTTCAACCAACTCAATGGAACAATCTCGTTCGATATCTTCACCGAGCCCTTATAACTGACTATCTTCAAGAAATGCACGTTTCGAATTCATTGATGCATTTACTACTGATGCGTTTGTTTGGAAATTTAATAGAGAGGGGCATATTTTTCAAAGTTGTTGAGATTGTTAAAGTGAAGCAAAATTCCAATATAATATTAAAAAAAAAATGCAAAATAATTTAGATAAACGAAATGGTGAAGACTAAAAATACAGCGCTTGTTGTCAAAATTTAGCTTATAGAATGTTGAACTATTTGTTACACATGAAAACTTTATAGTATATTATTATTATTATTATTATTATTATTATTATAATTGTGTAAAAGTGTACGGATATTTGATTAGGTAATTACACCTCAACAAATAGGGTTTGAAAGTGTATCGTAAATATGGTACTGCGATACTAAGCACTTATAATATGTATGTATCTAATATTTGTATATGTAATACAATGAATTGAAGCAATAATATATTATTAATCTTTCTTTAAATTCTCATTTTCACTTACAATTAGACTCAAATTTATATGATTTCATTCACTGTTCATGATCTTCATTATACTTTTGACACATGAATGTGAAAAATATTTTTGGTGTATAAATGAATATGTGTGCACGGATTGGATGTACGTTTTAAGTATATTTGTATGAATGAATGAAAATATCTATAAATTTGAATGTATGTGCTTGTACATAAAATTTTAAAAATTCTCATCGCAAGTATCGATTTACAGTACACTTTCTCATTTTGAACTTCATCCGACATTTAAATTAATTTCATATAAATTTCAATATATATTACATAAAATATTATACAATACATATATGTATATGTTAATATAACAGTTGAACAAGGTTTATTATTAATGATATACTTTGGATACATGCGCTTGTGATATCTTGTTGAAAGTGAATGTTATATTTAGCTGCACATTGATTAGATGTCATTTTGTAACAAAAATAAATAAAGTTAAATAAGTGCATTGAATTGGATATAATGTAGATATAGAAATTTGTACACAGATTTTAGTTTTTCTTTAGATAATAAATTATTGATTTCTTTACATATTATGAAAGGCTGTATTCGTGATTACAAAATTTCAACACGTCGAACATTTATTTAATTTTTTGATTTCTCAAATTAAGCATGATTGAAGTTGGTCCAATATCATCACACTGGTTAAGTCATCCAAATTCCCTTACATTACATGTAAAAAGTTCTGATAATAAAATTTATTTTGTATTATTTATAAGGCTTGTCAATGTACTCTCAATAAAACCTATTTTTCTTCTTTAAAATAATTATTTACTTTAATTATTACAATACTAGGCTGTTTTTATAGCTTTCTGTGTATTTCTAACCTTTTTAAACATAAATCACTCTTGTGAGTAGGATTTTGAATATGAAACATACATATTGTAAACGTGAAAAAATAAAATACTGAAAACAATAATATGTATAATGAGCCTACTCACTGTTGTTTGATTATGTTGGGTTACCAATTCAATGTTGTATGCTTATTTGATGTGCTATGGCAAATTTGCATCGGTGTCTTCACATTCTTTCAAATTGCATGATTGGAAATCTTTTCTTCTTTGTTCAAAACGTTGTTTGACCAATTTGCACTTACAATATTCACAACTTTCAAATACAAATTATGCTAAACATTCACTGAGTTTCAAATTTCTAAACTAACTAAAAATGCAAAACATATTTAACACAAACTATTCCTCTCTTAATTATTTTTGCAGCATTGTTAACATTCTTCCTGCAATTTCTTATTTGTATCGATAATCAAGTAGTATAAAACTTTACCTTACATACTTAAATGTTTTTCAATATTGTAGATTATATAAATTGTCCATTTCAGTCTCAATAAGTAAGTTAATCGAACAAAAAAAACGTCAAAAGCTGTGATATAAAGCATGATTTCTGATGAAGCACTTTCATCGATGTTATAACATACACTATCATTTCAACTGTATAATGTTCACTTTCTAATACATACATTACATTAATCTTTATTAATATTTTACTTTTCTTACTCTATTCACCTTAATCACGAGTTTATGCTATTTATTATAATGATGTATAATATATATTATATTTTTAAAGATTACAATCTTCAGTTTGATTCATACAGCTCGTATTTTTCTAAAAACACATTTTTTTGTATTGAAATATATATACATAGCTAAATACTTTATCATTATGTCAATTATTAAAAAGTAATTTACCAGAGATTATCATTTAATAAAAAATATATATTCATATATTATATTTAATTATCATCATAGTATCCCACATAAAATTAGAACATATTTATCTTATAGTTATGCGTTATTTTTTTAAACAATTACTCTTACCTCTTCTTCATTCTATTGACATTAAATAAACATAACTTTGAACTAACATAATAACTACAGTTACTTGTAGAATTATCTTCTCCAAACTTTCTTTAAATACATAACTCATAATAATCTTTCTATTGTATGCATTACGTCTATATTGTGAAATGTGTAGCATAAAACATAGATTGGATGTTTATTGCCAGCATATTTATGCTATGTTAATTTTAATGTTTAACGCTGTATGTATCTTTAACAATTTTATCTCTTCTATATGCGCATCCTTGTTGTTGTGATGTTAAAAAATATATAACAATAAAAAAAGTGTATATGTTACTGAAGTTTATTGTTGTAGTTTGCTAGATAATATCAATAATTAGATATATGAAAGTTATGTATGAGTTGATTATAAAAAATAAATAGAATAATTGACTATTCCGCTATTTAATTTAAATTTTATATTTCCTTCTTTTCTAATGTGATATTTGGCTTAAACTTTTCCAGAATTATAATTTTGCTTTTCTAAAAAAAATTTTCAAAGCATGTATTTATATTTAGTAGGCATATTTATTTTTAAAAATTCATGTAAAATTGTCTCACGCGTGAGAATGTGTAAGCGAAACTCAATATACTGTGTATATGAATAATAAAAATACTCCTCGAGGTATGGAAAATATATGAATTAGAATGGTGAACCAATTTCGAATGAATTTTTAAACTGACTGTGTCTTTTCCTTAACCGTTTATTTACACACGGCATATATTTAAACGCTACAATTTGCTTGTGTTTTCCGCTTCTTAAAATATTGCTTAGTTATATGTATAGGTGTCGTTTTCTCTAATTATTAGATATCACCGCTTCTTGCATAAACGCTTCATATAAAATGCTTGTAAGTATTCCTCAATGTGCTATGCTAACTTGCCAAATTATATATTTAAAGCCGTTTTTGATTTTCATTCTCATTGTGATACTTCATCGATCCGCTAGTCAGTATTTTGTCGGCTCTCGGACTGCTTTTATGGAATTTGGGTGAAAATCTATATTTCCTAAAGTTGAACTATTGTTTTGATTTCTATTGTAAATTCTTTAATTTAATTGTCATCACATGCTACTGATATTGGACTACGTACTTAAATGTAAAATGTTATATTTCAATAATAAATGTGCACAAATTACTGATTGATTTGAATATTTTTCATTTGCTTTTTGTAAATAACTTTGTAATGTGAAATTAATTAGTAAATATAGTTTTTCAAATTCAAAATATTACTTTTAAATATACATTTTCCTTCAATGAAAATGGTGTTGATTCTAACTTTAAAATTTAAAATTGGATATTTTTAATATCCACTGAAAATAATTACAGATGAGGACATTGAGGTTTATACAAGGTAATTTAAATAATTGTAGACTTTTCTGTATTTTAATTTAAAAAAATATGTGTTTAGCCAATATCAAATAAATAGTTGTAAACTTTTTTTACAATGTCGATGGCATGTTTTTTTAGACATGCCAGTAAGATCATTATAAATACAAATACAAAAATGCCTCACTAAATCAAATACCTACTGATTTACACATTAAGTTTCTTATAAATCGTATGTATTCAAAAAATATAAAAAAAATAAAGACATTCATCCCTATATACCTACGTGTGAGAAAGTATGTGCAGCATATAATAAATTGACCGATTGCAAACGGATATGAACTAATAATTCATGTCGTGACATAAAATGTACTCTGTGAATGATTAATCTAATTTAATAGAATTTACCAAGCATGCCTTTTGTGTAAAAATTATATAAAATGAAATAACTAGAGACAACGACACATTGCATATTGATTATAAATTAATTTTACCCACTAATAGCTTAATGTTAAAAACAGTACTACAATATTTAGATTTTATGAATTTCTATTTTAGCCTTTAAGTAAGAAGGATAAAATAAAATATTGCTTATAAGCTTTATGCTATTAGCGACACTTAGTGATATGATAAAGTTGAAATTACCGCATGGACAAAAAGTATATGGACCATTGTCCAGAATTATTTAAAAAAAACAGTAGTGGATCATTCACTTGCAATTGTAAATATATATATTGTTGTTGAACACTCTTCGATACGTGTTCAATATCGATACGTGTGTATCGTTGATGAACACGTGTTCGAATGGAAAATTTATTTACTTGCTTTTTCTTCGGGAGTACAATGACAAATTTAACTACTCATTTTTTATATTTATTTATTAAATTAAAATAATAAAAAGTTACATAAATGATTAATCTATTGAAATTACAATTGTCATTTGAATTTTTTTGTGCAAAAAATTATATCAATATTTTGAGTTGTGTTTGTATGTGAATTAAAAAAAATACTTATAGATATTAGAAATTAGAGATCGCCATTTTTATATATTACTAAACTGATTTATAAAAATGGTAGATCTACGCGTTGTTAAATAATAAATAATTAATAAACAATATTGTACCACTATTGGTTTTTCTTCACCCTCACACAAAATATTTCATAAATGTTACTAGTTAATCCACAAGAGTTAATCTTTTCCTAATTCTATTAATTCAATTATTCAGACATATCTAATTCTTCAAATCATATTACCACATTTTCCAATCCAAAAAATTGTGTAATGCTCGGGTCGAATTGATATAAATTGGTAATATAACACTATTGAGATCATCAAAAAGCTTATCAAAATTGATATATTCTATCAATGAAATTTTATGATCAGGTTCTTTTTCTTTTTCGTCATTTTCTTGATCATCTTTTTCAGTGATATTTATAATTTCAACATCGAATTCATCGACAGTAATTCCATTTGAAGATTTAACAGTTGTGCTATCATTATTGTTCGAAATATTTTCCAACGAGGAATTATATTGATCATGATCAATCCTCAACAAATTTTTCGCATGAGCTAAATTTGTTTCTTTTGCATCTAGAGAATTTTTCACCAAATATAAATCATCATTATCATCTACATTGATATTATTATCTTCACTTTGATTCAAATCATTCGAAATGGGATCAAAAAACCGTTTACTTCTCATTTTATTTTTTTCATTCAAATCGTCTTGAAAAAACTTTTTCCAAAATCTTTTATTCTTTTTCAATAACACGTACTTTTCAAATTTCGAATTTTTACTTTTATCGATGCTATTCTTTTCATCGGTTGATTTTTCAATGCTTCTCTTCAATATTTTATGTGGTAAGCCACTCTTCAATTTTATTTTCAAATTGATATTAGCAATCTTAGCCTTCAGTTTAGTTTTTAACTGTTGCAGCTTAATTTTATTCTTCAATATTTCGTTTTTCAATTGCAATTCTGGATCGATAGGTAAAGCGACTAATGGAGCCTTTTCATCTGAAGAATCAAATTCTCCTTCAACTTCTCTAATCTCTAATGTTTCGTTCATATTTTTCATTAAATTCTTCGCTCTTTCTACCAATTCGGCAATTTTTTCTTTCGCCTTTTCTAAATCTAGCTTTTGAACTTTCGGCATAACTAATTTAGATAATTTTGATTTTCCATCGTCATCTTTTTCTTTGTTTTCAGTGATGTTTATTACCGAATCTTTTTCCTCGTGAATGTTTTCGTAATTTTCCGTATCTGGTTGTAATATTAAATCTTCGGTAACATAATCATATTCTTCTACATTTCTGACGAATCTTTCGAGAGATCTTTTTGGTTTTTCAATCGAATCTTCAGAAGTTTTACTTGATACAGAAGCGTCTTCAATAGTGTCTTCAATATTTAAAACAGAATTTCCAATTTTTATCAATTCCTTTTCAATTTCTACAAGTTCCGATAGTTGACCAACAGATTCAAAAAATTCTCGAAAGTCTGATGATGATCTTAATTTTGCAGATCTTTTCATTATATCTTCCAAATCTTTGTCACTTATTTCAGGAATAAAATCTTCAGTTTCAGTTTTCTTTTTATCTGAATCCGCTGATCGTTTTACATTTTTGTGAACTTGATTTATCAATATTTCTTCTAAAACTTTACTCATATGATTGGGTTGAAGTTGTTTATGTATCAATTGTCTATAAAGCACCCCCTGGTCGTTTAGATTAGAACAAGCTTTAACATTTGTATTAGTAATGATCCAAAAACCGATCGATTTAGGGGGTAACATTAAATGTATTGGCTGAAATGGTTTTGATTCAATTATAAATGGTTTTAAATCACCTTCAGATGTCATTTCCTCTCCATTCAAAATAATTTTGCTGCGAAAAAAATATATTGTTATAAATAACTTACAATTAGAGACTATCAAAAATAATATTTTATTGCATAAACGAGACTTACTCTTTGTGTTTTTGAAGAATAAATTGCATCATATTTCCTCCATTTTCCTTTATAGAAAATCCCAATGATACATTTTTCTGTTTATTGTTTTCATTGATTATAAACAAAGTGATTCCATCCTGAACTCTTCCACTAGGTAAAACTGCACAGTGAGCAAATGCAGACAGATTTTCAGTTGATTCAGAATTTAACGATACTTCTAATACTTCAGGTCCAGTAAACTTTTTGTGAAGCAAAGAAAGATAATAGCTCTGAAAAAACAAAAAAGTTTTTCGTTAATGTAAAATATAAATTATATGCGTATATTATTTCAGATAATGTACCAGAGATGTATGAACTATGTCTTTTTCAGAAAGTGTTTTGAAAACAACTGAAAATTCTTCTAAAGCTGCATTTCCTAAAGTTTTCACCCAATTAAAATAGTTTTCTTCTTCACTAGGCTTAGTATCAAATTTTTTCCACAAATGAATGTTATGATCGAGTATATAATGTTTCATGTTGTTCAGATCAGATGGACTTAATTTTAGAAAAGACATATCTGAAACACTAAAGGAAAAAATCACTAATTAAACAATTTATTCATTTAAAATGATTAAAAAAATATTTATATCACTCACTAATCATAGTTTATGGCATCCACAAAGTTTTCAGCATCAATAATGAAATCAGACCAGCTCTCAAGATATTTTTTATCCAAGCAAGATGGTAAATTGCCACTTATTTTCCAATCCACATTTCTTCCAAATGAAAATGAATCCATGACTAATTTCAATGTTTTTAAATCATTTAAATATGCTGTTAAATTTTGATTACAATCTGAAAGACACATTTGTCATATTACAGAGAATTTATTTATTATACATACATATGATAAATAATATAAAAAAAATATATAATTATAAACTTACCATGTTCTAATTGCCATACACATCTATCGAGTCCTAATTCATAAGCTATTGAAAATATTTTCATTGCTGACACTGAATTCCATTTACCGTTTGCTATCTTTTCAGAACTATCCAATTTCATAACTGGAATTATGTCTGAATTTTTAGTCCAGTTTATAAAATTCATCAATGTCTTCATTTTGATATTTCGATTTTCAAATTTTCCATCAATTTCCTTATCAAGCTTGATACTATCGTCAGCAAAATCGAAATTTGATAGAGAAAATCCATCGATTTCTATAAAAGCTGGTGATAATGACTTCGCCATGCATATCCATTCATTTCTATTGAGGTTTAAAGTAAAATATTTCAATTAAACTCAAATTCGAATGATAAATTAATCTGTTTCTGTATAATATTAAATGAACTTACTTCGATGATGAACAATTTTCTTGCAGCAATACATCAGGATTTATAGCGAAACTAATAAATTTATCGCTTATCACATTTTTTACAATTTCGCTTTTGATATTTAAAGATACTCTTTGAGAGAGCGCACCGAATAAATTTGCACAGGCACAAATCAACAATAATGTATACTTCATGATGAGGCTACTTATTGCTTTTTTAGTTTCTTCGCTAACTGATCGAAGGTAAACTGATTTTTTTTCCGATTTCGTCCTCTTTTATAGCATCGAAATCGTACTTCATTTCGCAATTTATCATTTTTCGTAATAAAATGACTACAAAACTCTAGGACTTTCGTTTATCGTTTTCATTTTTGATTATTTTCTTTGTGTCGTATGAATAATTCAATTTTGTTGACGAATGTAGTTGAACTTCGGCAACAACTTTTTAGTCGTACTGAAAATTGCTGAATAGCAAATTTTAAGTGGAACAGTAGTTTGATCGTTTTGTTTTTAATTTATACGTGCTAAAACAATAGTGAATCATTTATTCATTTCCTTATTTCCGTATTTGCAATGATTTGTCATCAACATGATTAATTTGAAAGAAAAACATCTAATTAGATTAGTGTGTCATATTTATATTTTGATTAAAAAACAATTGATTAATTACCTACTTCATAAATGATTCATTGCGATTATTAATTATCAAACTAATTGATTGATCTGTATATTTACGTTTTCTATTTACACACTTCAATACTCCTTTCAGAATTTCAGCAAAAAAAAACATATGAATTTTAAAAATGCAAAGAAATCGATTCATATCTACTAGCTGAAAAAAAAATATCATTGAGAAAATTTAATGGAAAGACTTTGTTTTTCATTTGAGAAACTAAGAATGTTTTCTTATTTTCCACACACCATTGTCCTAACATAACTTAATTCCAATCTAATTCGACATGAGCTCCGGCTTGACAAAAGAATTACTTTTTTTAATAAAAAATCTATAATACTTCCTAACCCAACATAACCCAAATATTACTTACTTTCAAAAGATTTTCAACAGAATTTTTGACGGTATACGATTATAGCGATAATTAAATATCAAAAAACGAACACATTTTTATTCGTTTATTCAAAGTGGATATTTTATATTATTTCCATTCAATTACGATTTAAGAAGATCAAAAATAAAATCAAATTCGTAAAATTTGATGGTCATCGATTGACAGATTACGACATCGAACGTTCACACACGGGTGGCAACACCGAACGCGATTGTCAAACGGTGACGTTTGTGTCAGCTCGATTATCTCGAAGATTATCTAGTTTTGGTGATTGCGTAATTCCACATTATTCCCCCCAAAAGCCTTCAAATTTAGCTTAATTGAAGTTCGAACGTATTCTGAAATGATATTCGGTGAGTATCTTCAAATTTCAATCTATCAAAATATCCACAAATAAAAAAATCAATTCTTCAATTCTTGTCTGTTATCCTGTCACCAAGACATTCGATCTGACCTAAACTTATCTATAATATAATGCAGTACGAGTTAATTGAATCTAATTTTAGATTAAAACAGAAACAAAAACATAACCTAACCAGACAGTCAAGTTTCTATTCTGGCAGGAAAACAGTATCTAATTCTCACATTTTTTGCTGAAAATTTCAATGTAATCCTTTTTTTATCAAATTGCGTAATACTTATGGTTTTTTTAATGTTAATATTGTATATTTTTTCTCATTAAAATCGTAATAATTTATGTATACTATTATTACAAATGAGTTCATAAGCCGTTGAAAGAAAAAATATGTTAATTTTATGTAGAATGTTTTCATAATATGAACTTCATCCTTATATTATACAATTTTTCACTTCAAGTTCGATATTTCGAGCCAAATATTGAAACAGGCCATTGAATATATAATGAAACTAAAAGAGAAACATTGTATACCTATATTTGATTGTCTTCATACATTTTATAAAGATTATGTTACCAATTTTTGTTATTGACTCATTTAATTTGATAAAATTGTGTTCAGTAATCTGTTTCATCAAGACTTTAACCTAATTACTGTATTGATCTTTTTTTATAGATAATATCAGGATTTGAAAACATGGAAGAAAACGAAGAAAATCATGACTCCCAACAGTCAGAACCGTTTTTGCCCAATAAAGTGTGCCGTGTGTGCGGTGATAAAGCGTTGGGTTATAACTTCAAAGCCATAACATGTGAGAGTTGTAAAGCATTCTTTAGAAGAAACGCTCTCGTGAGCAAAGAGTTCAAATGTCCTTTTAGACAACAGTGTCAGATCACCGTTATCACGAGACGATTTTGTCAAAAATGTAGATTAGAAAAATGCTTAGCTATAGGAATGGTGAAGGAATGTATAATGTCTGATGAAGACAGAACGCAGAAAAGGCAAAAGGTTGCTGAAAATCGGGCAAAAAGGAAAATACCTATAGCAAGTGATGATGTCACAAGTTCCAAATTGATAAAACGGGAAGAAGATGATTCGCTTCATTCTAACAATTCTATCAAACAAATACCAAACAGTAATGAAAATCAACAAAGCATAGATAAAAGCATTAATATGAATTCTAGTAATTGTTTTGACAACTCTATGGCTCAAAATCAAACTGTCAGTGTTATAAAAAATAATAGTTTATCTAACCAAGCAAATTGTGAACAAAGTAAATATAATGCTATGCCCATTGAGTTTGGATCGAACTCGGAAAATTTGCCTTTAGCATCTTTACAATCTCATGCAAGCTTATCGTTTGATCATGTTATTTCCAATGGAATACAGAACCATATCAATATGAATCAGAATTCAGTTAACAACGGGCAATCGATGCATTGTGAAAAAGATCAAGACAACACAATGATTCGTCATATGTTAACAACTTCACCACCGACTGAAAATACATCTAAACTTTTCACTGCATTGACAAACAATCATATTCAACAAGCAGTTTGTGACAGTAGTTCACCATCGAATACACAAGGATTACAACACAAGGCAGATGTCGCTAGAGATGTACTTCAAGATATCGAAAGGTATTATATATTTTTTTTTAATTTTATATGGGTGATTATTTCAATCATTAATCTAAATATTTTATTTCATAGAATTCAAGTCGAACCTAAATCCATGAAACTGATTTTGTGTGAAGCCATAAAGCTTGAATTTGAAACATATACGTCGCTCGCGCAAATAAACAGTTCTAGTCGCGAATTAAATGATGCAGAGCGTGCTAGGCTGAACGAATTGATTGTTGCTAACAAGGCTTTGCTGGCACCTTTGGACGACTACATGACGGGACTCGTAGCTGATGAAAATGAATTCAGAGTAATTTCATTTCTTTATCTCGGCTTTATTGATATTCTGTTTGCTGATTTATTAAATTATTTTAGCCTTCTCAGGGTCAGAGCGATCCTACACTGCTATGTATAATCAATTTGACGGCCGTTGCTATCAAACGTCTCATCAAAATGGCCAAGAAAATCAACGCATTCAAAAACATGTGTGAAGAAGATCAAGTCGCTCTTTTGAAAGGAGGTTGCACTGAAATGATGATACTGAGAAGTACAATGACATATGATTGTGCAAGAGATACTTGGAAGGTATATTATTAATGTGTTTTATTGTGTATTTTTGGTAATTATCACTGATTTTTTTTTTTTTAGGTACCTCATTCTCAAGAGTCACTCAGCAGCATCAAAGCAGAAGTGTTAAAGCTAGCTAAAGGAAACATATATCAAGAACACGATCGTTTCGTTAGGAATTTTGATGCTAAATGGCGTACGGATGAAAATATAATTTTGATTATGAGTGCAATAGTGTTGTTTACACCAAACAGACCAAGAGTGGTACATTCTGATGTGATAAAATTAGAACAAGTAAGTGTAATAATTTAACACTTATCCGAAAAATAAACATGTTTATTATTTACAATATTTGAGATTTCCATTTCAATGAATATTGAATTTTCGTCGATTTCAAAATAATTTATTTAGAAGTTGTAAATCATTTGATATATTTTGTCAGACATGCTGTGATCTCTGAATCATTTGCTTTGTTGCAGAACTCTTATTACTATTTGTTGAGACGTTACTTAGAAAGCATATATCCGGGATGTGAAGCTAAATCGACATTCTTGAAATTGATCCAAAAAATAATGGAACTTCAGAAATTGGCTGAAGAAGTGATAGGAGTTTATCTGGATGTCAACCCAAGTCATGTAGAACCGCTTTTAATCGAAATATTCGATTTGAAACCACCGCATTAGTTTTTAATTTCAGGATATAAATACATATAATCCTGAACCTAAAACTGAATGAGCAATTCCTGTATTGCTTCGTTATAATGCTTTATTATATTTGGAAACTTTTTGTTATTGAATATTTTTAATGGTATCACTACAAATAGAAATACCCAGTCAATGATTAACTTCATCTTATGTTTCAATTTAAAATACATTTGACCAATTTATTATGCCTACTATAGTTTATGTCAAAATGTATAAAAATTTCTGAAAAATGCCAAAGTAAGCAGTAAATTATTGAAAAAGATACTATCTCTTCTTTCTTCATAGAATTAATACATGCTGCATTGTTTTTGTATATATTTGTTAATTTTGTTTATTTTTTTATTATTATGTATGGTTTAATACAATTGATTGCCATAGATATCTTTGTGTAATCTTACTTTCATCAATTTTCGCAATTGTATCATCCCATTCGAACTGAGATAGATTTAAGAACTGTCAACATTTTATATATCAACGTTAGAGAATATAAAAGAATTATTTACAA
This sequence comes from Cheumatopsyche charites, assembly GCA_024721215.1. Classification (NCBI taxonomy): domain Eukaryota; kingdom Metazoa; phylum Arthropoda; class Insecta; order Trichoptera; family Hydropsychidae; genus Cheumatopsyche; species Cheumatopsyche charites. Next base: position 12,623,799 of record CM045585.1, read on the forward strand.
AAAAAGATTTATACCTAATTGTTAATTTTTTTTCAGTTTTATTCAATAAGTATAAATTTTATTCTTACCTGATCTCTTGTAGTACTGTTCTGATAAATTTTTGCATGTGTACATATGTATGTGTTAGAATGTATAAAAAAAAAAACTTTTATTTCAGTGCCAAAAGTGATGTGAAATCTGATAATTTTATTTACAACTTAAGCTTTAATTGTTCTTTATCTTATTCATTGGGTATGAATTTACTGGATCAGTTAACATTCCTCCATAATGATTGTGCAATGTTTTTAATATTTTTCACTTAAATATCTTCAATATACTTATGCTATATTAATATATTTTAAATAACTTAAAACATGAACAAAATTTAGCTTATTATACGTATTATCATAGTTTATCTATGTGTGTACTATGAAATTTATTCATATTTTTATATAAGATTTTATTCTTCTGAAATGAGTGTGAAACAAATAAATATTTTTTCTGAATGTGCCTTACTCATATCTACATAATTGATTTCAATAGAAATACTTACATATATCGTGTGTATATGCATAGTAGAGAACATTTATGAAATGTTGGTGTACAAATAAATTCAAAAATACATTTATGTAGTCTAGATATTTGAACAATTGTTTTATTTATCCTAAAATTATCTTTATATTTAGATATAGAGGATTCTATCTACTAATAATATATAATATAAATTATTGTAATTTACACAACTTAAATAATATTACAATAAAAATTTACAAAAATAGTTATGAGTCCATCTTACAATTTTAACTCTCCAGCAAAACTTGTATCGCTAACGAGTATTTCATACAAACACAATTGATACCACTAGAGTGTAATTTAGTTTAATTTATAATAATTCATCGATAAATTATAGTATGTATAAAAAATAAATTAGATAATACTTCTTTCCTCATTTGTTTTGTTGTAAATTGTGTCCTTACACAGTTTTTATTCGTCCAAATGAATATTACTAAGACACGTATCAGAATTGTCACTAATAAAGGAAAATTGTGTTATCAGTGTTGTTATCAACGCTGATCGTTGGCGGTGGTGGTGTCGATTTAATCATCCACCATCTGCAGATTAATAGAATTTCAGACACTATATGACATAGTATCGAACCGAGAACGAACCTGTTAACATATTTCAAATAAATATACATATAAATAAAAATTAGTAAACAAACAAAAAGAAAACAATTATCATACCAATACGAATATCCAACAGAAGCCCATATGATATTTATATCGAACAACATTGTGTATGTTACTCCTAATCTATTTTTTAAATTAATCGAAAAATTCACTCCCCATAATAGAAGCACAAGTAGTCCACATAAAATCGAAAGACCGTGCCATATGTATAAACCTGATTAGAAATATAAATCATGTTTAGCTCTGAACGGTCTATATCATGGAACTTTATTAAAAAAAGGAATACCGAAAATTCCCAGCAATGGCTCCACCGCTATTCTAGACGTATTGTATACTCCTAAAAGCGCTGTTAATATACCAAATAATCCAGCTATTCCAAGAAATATTAAAACTGACAAATAAATTCCCGAATTCAACCATTCTAGCTCTTTAGTTTCTGTAAAATTTAATACATTTTCTATGAGTATTTTCAGATAATTATTAAGGATAATGTGCAAATTGGTACCCGGTTACAATAGATATGTTAGTAATATTATTTAAAAGATCTTAAGCCAAGAGGAACAATTTTTACTATGTGACAGCAAGTCTCAGATCTCATTGCGTTTTGTAATAAACGAACATCTATAAGTACAATCATTTTCTATTTAAAGAAATGAATAGGTACTTATATTCTTATTGAAATGGGACTAGTGCCATTGCAGACGTTTTTCTACATCAAAAGTCCTTTCAAATGATATATAGGTAAATTATGACTATTGGGTCGGGTACCATATATTTGCTCATTGCCTTTTTCGGGTGTTTTATTTTATATTATAATTGACAAATAAAATAAACTTGCGATCTAAATTTTCTGTGCTAGTGCCACATATCCTTTCTACGTATGTTTTATCCAACAACGATTTTATCTGAAATCATATATTATATTTTGTTATGTGAAAACATTCTAAGTTGATATATTTTTATAATAAGAAAAATCTTTGGTTTGTATTTACTTCCTGTTGCCTTTTTTCTGACGTATCCTCACAACTGTGCGCACATACATTTTCTCCATAATTACAAGTCACTGTGAATAATAATGTGATGTGTTATTAGAAATCAATATCAAAATAGTCTAGATTTAAAATCTTCTTACTATAAATTGTATTTATGCGTTCTCCTAGAAGTGAAATTGTGAGAGTACCCCTAAAAAGACCATAATTTATTTTGCTTGCGATACTAGCATCACCGAGGATTACGAGTTCTGAATTTACCTAAAATATTAATAAAATAAATTTATGTGTATATTGCATAATACTATCAATGAAATATGTTTATAAATGAAATTAATTGAAATCTACACCTAACTGTATCTATTTATATTTAACACAGTATTAATTATTTACTTTGTAGGTATATTATGATATAAAATTTTAATTGTAAAGTTTGTTTTAAAGTAGGTACAAGATTTTTGTACATTTGATCTTGAATTTTTATAGTTGTTTGTTTATAATAATTGCATTTTCTTTCGTATCAGCAAAGCTATATAGCATTTGAAAATTTACTCATCTAAACACTCAGAAACAATTTCCACACTTAATTCCATTTCAACACATTCATTATTCATAAAAACCTATAAAAAGCTACACAATGCAAACTTCAACTAGACAAAGCATAATTTTACGCATCTTCAACAGTAACAAACACACTTCCACGAATCGAATCATCACATACGACGACTGAAAAGACCAAGAGGTACCAATGTCATCTTTGCCGAAATCGATCTATGTACAGGAATCACTTCTAGGTACGCTCATATATTTTGTGGCAAAAGGATATGAACGAATTCGGAACATGTGCCTTAATATATCCTAATACATGTAAGTACATACATGCTCAACTTTGAGCGCGCTTTTTTCGAAATAACTTGGCCTTTTCAGTAGTCATATATTGATTTTCCACTTCGATTTTTCATAAAACGACCAGTATTTCCCGACTCACCCAATTCTCGGTGGAAAAGGCAGCAACAATCAAACCGACTGATACGCAAGACAGCAGAAATGTGACGAACACGAACTGGAAGTAGCTGACGGCCATCTTGTGGAAATCTCCTTACACTTCCTTCCGGAAAAGCTCACATCACAAGAGCACGATCGGCCATCGAAAGTAATGGACGTCCGATGTGATTCCGAAGAATGGACTGAAAGAGGCGAGTTTTTCGTGTTTTCAGCAAACGTGCTAAGTCCTCGGGACGATATCGAACACTGCTTTTATCTGAAGATAAAGCGGTTCGCGTTTTTCCGATGACGTATCATTTATGTGTGCAAGATTATCCGAGAGCGATATGAGAATGTTGAGAGTTCGATCTGTAGGTTTTTCATATATTTTCTGTTATATGGTGTGTATTTTAATCGATGTTTTATCGCTTAAGTATTTATTTGGACGTGGGAGGTGACGGAAGAGTGGATCTTCGACAATTTTTACAGATAGCGATGGTTAATCGATTGTATCATAAATATATTAAGTGTAATATTAGGTTCGAAATATTTTATTAAAAAAACAATTTACTTATCTACATTCCCGACTTTTTATCTATTGAAATTTTCTCATTTTGAATAATTGTATGAAAATGCGATATGTAACTTTTCGGTCTACAGGTTCTTAGATAAAATAATTCAGCCGACTATTCAAAAATCAATGTACTTTTTGAGAAAAGTTATCTTTTAAACAGTTCGTGTCAAAATTTCATGAAAATCTGACGTTTAGATCAAAAGTTATAGCGTTCTTATTGAATTTTCTTTTGTTATTTTCAAAATAAATAAAAAATCTGAATTCTTAAATATTCTTGTGACAATATTTTAATATAGGTTGTATGGAAATTTAGATGCTACAGTAGAATTTAGAGATGTGAAAAACATCTGGTTATAAAAGATCTAGTAATATGATGCATTTACATTTAGAAATTGTAAAAGTTAACGAAAAAATATTTTAAATCTAATCAAACATTTGTAATAAAAGCTAGAGATTCCAATATTATATTTACATTCCATTCTAGTGTCGAATCTAGATAATTATATTATCAAATGACAACCGGATAGCTATTCATCACAATATCTGAAAATTTATTAAACCCAAACGAATATACTGAAAGATAAGATAAATCATGCCATTGAATATGACAAGCATTTCATTTGAAAATTCCCGCGAATATCTCGATTATTCTAATGCACTTCGCTTGAAATCATCCATGATATAATATCATACACCATTTAATAAAATCATGTTTCTGACATTACAACAAACATATTAATCATCAATTCTGAGTATTTACTAAGTTGTTAACTTGTCCCTCGGAGGCAAGAAACCTTGCGTACAAACAATACGTCCGAAACAATATCTTAACGATGAGCACAAACGTTATTCAAGCAAAAACTTTCGAGAAAACATTCAAAGTCACAAAATTCTAGGCAATAAAGCAAAAAAATGTTAAATATCTCTATATGGCTAGGTTCTGTGGAATTTTAAGCTTTATATTCGAAGAAAATGGGCAAAGTTTTATGTGAGAGCGGTCGTTTGTATGCCAATTGAGTGTGTCGGGAAAAGCGAAACTCACAAAGATGTGATTCGCATAAAACGACCTTTTTAAATATACGCACGTTCACTTTAAGCGATGTCGAGTATCTAATATGTGAAAAATCGAAGAATTACAATAACGGTCTTCTTGTGAATTTTATTCGAGGTTGAAACGATTTGGAAAAAATATTATTTAGTGCCTAAAATCTCTTCGTATGTACCTAAGTACATTGTACCAACTTGTTTTCTCAACTATTACTTTTATCTGTTTAGTCAGATTTTTCTCATATCTAAGTACACTTTATAAATTCAACTGAAATAACAAAATTTTCATATGACCTACAAGAATATTAAACAATATTTATTCAATTGTTTTAAAAATAACAAAAGTAACATCATTGAAAACATTATAACCTTTGAATCGTACGTCTAATTATCATCAAATTTAAATGAAATGAAAAACTGCACTTATCAAAAAATATAATAATTTTTCAATAGTCGACAGAATTAAATGTTATCTACAATACAGAAGTATTGTCCTTTGTATCACATGCCGTCTTTTTGTATTTTTTTAATGAAAAACACATTTTCTTGCTTCTTCGCTATCTTAAAAAGGAACATTAACAAAAAAATATTTTTCATAAGATAAAAAAAATCATAATTATAAAGGTCAAGTATAAATACTACTCAAGAACGCGATACAAACGTTTCATGTATCACGAAAAAATCTAAATTTTCCCAACGTATTATATTATAACAACACGTTTACACAACTCTCCGAACTGAATCATTTAACATTCGACGTTCGAAGATAATTTCTATTATGCGCGAAAACTTTCGAAGGCAGCAATTAGTGCGACTTTTCGATCTTTCCAGAAAAAAAAATAAGATAACGTCTGCCGAAAGAAGGGAAATCCTCGATCGAAAGTTTTCGCCTTAGTTCCATTGTGAAAATCCACTCTAGGCCAATTAGCGAATCTTCTTGACCGGTTCTTCGGATCGTTCGCTACGAGTTTGCCAACAAACCTTGCCGTTTCTGATCTTTTTTTTTCTTTAGATTTTCTTTTTTTTGATTTGTTTTCTTTTCGTCGTTTTTGTTTTTAGTTTGGTTTCGAATGTTTTGGCATATTTCCTCGCTTGTAGCTCTTGTCTTATTGTTAGTGATCATTGTCTTAGTAAATACTTCTCAATAATAGTTTATTCATATTTTAATAATCATATTTTTTATTTAAAAAACAATTATATAATTTCAATGAAATATTTTAGGATTTATAAATATAATATGTATTATATGTACTTACGTACATCATTTTTAATCTCCATAATTAATATTTTATCATCTATTGTAAAATATTGCTGACTGATAAGATCAATCTATATATAAGTTATATGATTCGATAATACTCATTTAACGTCATCTCAAAATGAATTTCAGATGCATAATAAAATTCAGCAACTGTGGATACTTTTCATTATAAAATTTATATTTTTCGTAAAACTTTTTCTAAATGACGACTGAAAAGGCCAAAGTATACTAGACATTTTTGCCTAAATTGAATTATGTAGAAAAATAATTTCTGTGTACGCTCATATATTATATTTGGTGGCAAAAAGACATAAACGAACTTCGAACGTATACCGAGACATATCAATAAATCACTTGACCTCCTAATATCTATTTGTAGATACATGTCACTTATATTCTCGAAGTCGCTTAAACCCTTAGACCTTTTCGTCAAATATTTTGTTGCATATCCATTTGTGTACTTGCAAAAAAATCTTCAGTTTTTCAACTAAAATTTTCATATACACTGACCCAAATTTAACTTCAACTCGCTATTTCAAAAAATTCAAAATTTCACCACAAAATTAAAACCTTTCGAAATTTTTAAACCTCCATTCGGAAATATTTCTAAATTACCTTGCTTAATTTTCACGAGCACTTTTCGGAAAAAGCTAGGCACAGGCTGGTAGTAACGGCGCACACCCGACTACACAACATTTCTAGCTTTTTTCACTGCCCTTTTTGCACTTTTTAATCTTTTTTTTTTGTATTTTCGAAAAATTCGCGGGACGTTCCCTCCGGCAGCTGCTCTTTTCTACCTCCGCGTAATTGCTTTTGAAAATTTATAGGAGCGATTCGCAACCGGCCTCTCTCTCTCTGTCGCGTTTTTCTCTACGCTTTCCTTTCCTATCTATTTCGCTTTTATTCACCGTTTTTTTTTACCTTTTTCAACTTTCGACAATGGCGTACCTGTTCTTGGAGAACTATGTTTGAAAATTCTACACAGAACAAATTCACTTTGCGGGTTCAGATTGACACAATAATGAGCACAGTTTCCGAAAATTTTACGTCTAGTGTATTATTATTAACATTGCACACTGAAAAATCGCTTAAATCTAGATCAGAAATTAGGGTTAGAAATCTAAAAGAACAACTCACACATTATAGATTTCGTTAAAATCGATCGATTCGAAATTGTGTATGTATAATGTATTGGATTTTGATAGATGGTATATTTGAATTTTAACAGCGTTTCAAATTAAATTTCATGAGAATAGTCATCGTATTGCATTTCATTTACATAATGCATGGATGCGTGATTACAATCCATTTTGTAATGAAACTATGCACCATACTGTTTCGAAGCAATTTGCTTCACACTCTGCAATGCAACAATTTGTAGCCTTTTCATAAAATAAATTGCAATCGATTTTTTCTCAATTCCGTTTTTAAATCCGTACTTTGCACTTTCTAAAAATAATTAATTGGATGTTTCCTTTTAAACTCGCATCGGTTTATTTTCTAGAACTCCATTTTGCTAGACAATAATACAACTCAATCGATAGAGTAAAAACAGTCGATTCAAACTACTCTATTCTATACAAAAAATAAGACCCATCCATTCAAATCAAATCGTCCATTTCCAGAACCAATATAAAGCATACAAACCACTTATACGAATCATCTCGAGAGCCCAATACAATCCAATCTTAACCTAAGCAAAAAACCTCAATCCCGACTTGAGCCTCGAGATATGGTCCCATTCAACATCCATGCAACATAATGACGGTCGACCTTACACTAAGGTCTGTTCAAAATGAAACAGGATTTTTTTTCAATTGATTTATCCATTGTTTCGCTAAAAAATGAATCTTAAATAATTACAATTATAAGAGATCATATGAAGACTCTAAAAACCATAAGATATAAGCAATTTATTCTGGTTAAAACTACACGCACTCCTTCGAAGTATGAGCTGTCAAAACGACCGTTGAAAGAAACATACTATAGTTCATATAACAATACATACATCCATCTCTTTCTCCCAGGTTTTGACAGTTGGTAATTAGAAAACTGCTTGTAGATTAATATCATTTTATTCTCAAACCAGATGTGAAAAGACCGGCCTTTAAAGGATATGGGCGAAAATGTACGAAGACTGTCTTTATTCCCGAACACAGATGGCTTTGTTAATTTATTTCTAGTTTAATATTCTCATAATAATTTGAGTAAACGATACTTATTTTCTATTTCAAAATCGATGGGACATTCTCATATAGTCGATTTCTGATTACAAGTGACAAAGAAACATGATCAAAATCGACTAAATGTATCTTAATCGACACCTACATGCAACTTGGTTATTTTTGATTTGCCACTTATTCTTAAAGAAGGATTATACAGCAGAACACTTTTCATTCATCTAACTGAAAACTCTAGCCTTTATCACTATATTGTTAACTCTTAGATCGAGAAATATAATAATTTCTAGAAACCAAAGACTTCTCTCTATATAACCATCCTTTCTTACACTCGTCTTATACGATCTTCATACAAATTTTCTCATTTCAAAAATGAAACTCAACCTCCTCAATACCCATTCAACACTGAAAAATTCCAGATTCTTTTCGATCACCATCATATTCGAACCGGAGACATTCTCGACACTCTCCTTATATAAAGCATTTCTTGCCCGCGGGGCAAGAGGATCGTATATAGTCCCGTCACGTAATCCGTCCACTGTTCTCTCCTCGTGCAAAGCCTCCAATAATGACTGCACCCTGCACCGCACTTCCCAATGGGTACAAGGTGGGGTTATAGTACAGGGTGGTGCAGTGGGAGACGACATTGAGCTTAGCGAAAACGCCTCGGGCTGCTCGATAGCCGAGGAATACTAAAATGACGACGAGGGGGTGAAAATTCAATTCGTCGAAGATGGGGTGTTAACGGTATGGAAAAGTCGTTGACTTGGGATCGTGACGTTATTTTCGTATTTTTTTAAATATTTTCTTAAAAAAAATAATCTTAATTCGATTTAAAATTGTGTGTAATTGATTTTGGATTGTGTCCATGTTCGTATCATGAGTTTGAAAAGGATATGTTCTTACGTTGCTTATAAATGTCACCTCCTTTTATGTACTCACATCGAGTGCATATATTCCAATATTTGCACTCAGTACGAGTACATATGGCTACATCTAATTTATCTAAATCTACATCATATGCAATTTTTCATACTTTGTATATACGATAAAATTAGTGCTTTGCAGAGTCGTTATTTCAATCATTCAAATCACTCAAACGTAGCTGAAATTTTTTCTTTAGACTTTGACAACTGTAACCAATAGTTATTCTCACTAACAAGTAACTGCCAATTGAATAACAAACAATAAGATTCAATGTGTTGTTTCACATGCAATATAAGCCTTATATAAAAACTGAGAAACAAATACCTCAAAACAAAAAAATACGACTTAGGCCATTATTAAAATGAGCATAGAGTAGATGACGTTTCTGAAATGTTTTTATATCTTCTTAAATATCAATAAATACTTTGTATCTCAACATAAACAAAAGTGTAATAAACGTAGTGTAAAAACAACTTTTGATAACAATATTGACCTTAGTCTAGACTTTACATAAATATAACAAAACAATTGAAAATACTCACCAACGATCTTTTTAAATTTTCAAATAAAATATCAAAAAAAAAATTGAAACCCCTTTAAACGTATTATATAATGAAATGGAAGTCTAAATTATAATGCGCATATTTTTATGCCATTAAACGAGATATTGTGTCACATACACAAGGAAATTAACAATGGGGTTAGTTCGTAATTAAAAGTAGTCAAGCCCCGAGGACACGAGCGGATTTCAAAGGCTTTGTTACAACACGTGAGTGCTTAAAAACAATAGTAAGTCAAAAGTAAAACGAAACCGTATTTTTTTTTAAAAACAACAATTTTATTTCCAGCATTAAAGTTAAAGATTTATATTTAAATTATTATCAGTATAAAGGTAACACTTCGTTCGAACTCCTATCGTTCCAATTCTGTTCGGGATTGTTGCATTGCTGAAAAAAATACATGTTATTTAATATATTTTAATTATTTTTTTTAATTTATTAAAACACTTACTTCTTTCCTTTTGGACTGCCATAGCTTCATAGCCACTTTGTGCTTCAAGAATTGTCTGCACCAATCCAAATATATTCTATGATATGATCCGTTCTGCAGGGGCTGAGAACATCTGAAAATAGCTCTTCTATATCCTCACATATAAAAAGACAAAATTATTATTAAAAAGTCGGCGCACTTTATTAATCTCTTGTGCCAATTATACGAAAAGGAACGAAACTAAGAAAGGCAATGCTTTATGTACAAGTATACTACCTATCTATGTACTTTTGGGTTCTGTGTTCAAATATTTTCTTTTGCAAAGGCGTGAAAGTTTAAGTGAAAGCTCCCGGACGCTTTTATTTACTTTTCAGACTAATCAACTGCTGTAAAGCACTCGACGCGTATAAATAATTTCGAAAATGGACGCTTTAATCAACTGGAAAAAAATATTTATTTTACGGGATGGCTGCTTAATATTTGACGTTTCTTAAAATTCATAGATAAATCTGATTACTTATAATTCTTGAATAGTTTTTTAACCTCCGCAATTTCATTAATACTCAATATAATAATATTCATCCTATTTGACCACTTATATAATAGTACATACAATTGTTCGAGTATTTTCTTATCCATCAGTAAATAACACAAAACTTTTAAAGTTGTTTAAATTTTTTTCATCAAATTTTAATTAAAACACACACAAAATTCAAACTGTATACATCAAATAATTCAGTATTGTTCACCGAATATTTTAAATCCCACCAGAATTAATTTTGTTCGATCAAATTTCGGTCCTTTGTGAAATTGCGTATGTGGCGTTCGTGTTTCAATTAATTAAAATAAAAGTACGTTTTGGCGCCATTTGCATAAAAAAAATAAGTATACCGGAATTTCCGTATATTCGTATAATATCATCGGATGTTTTCGCGTACATTACGGTGAAATTTCGATTTGCATAATTATAACACATTGTTGTAAGAGCGGGTCTAGAAAAAATATAAACACTCGTTACGTATGCGGAGCCGAATTCCAGAAATGTGATTTGTGAGTTCCGTATTTTCCTAACATAAGTAAACTTCATACGACGACCCGATAAGCCAAGAGGTGCAAGTGATAAATCTGTCAAAATGCATTCAAGTTTAGAAGTCGTTCATAAATACATTCATTTATTTAGTAGCAAAAGAATTTGAAATGAGAATGATCTGTCATCTGTAATTATCGTTTTTCTGTTCGTTTTACTCGATGTCGCGTTTTCGTTACTTGCATCCCTTGGCTTCTCGCGTCGTCGTATATTCGTGCTTTGTATCGAAACATTAAGAGGAATCTCGACGTCAAATATAAATTGGTTGCAAATAAATTCTTTTTAATTATTCTGAATATTCAACGAGAACCGCCAACGGAATAATATTTATTTTTCCGATTCGGATCGTTTTATAATTAACAATTTCGGCATTCCATTTGAATTTATATTTGGGATTCGGTTCATCAATCTTGGAAAGCTTCAGCATATAAAATATATCGAGAATTTTAAATTCCACAATCAATTGCGCTAATCTGATAGAATATTTACAACATTCACTCTCATATTGACACGAAAATTAAAAAATAATTATAAATCGTCAAAACTTGATCTTCCAACCGTACATAAGCAAAAAGTAAGTTTTAAAGCTATCAAATTCCATTCAGGAAAAACGTTAACACGTTTCTATTCAATTCAATAAAATTCTATACATATCTTGCAACAAATAAATTGATACATACTAGAGAAATTGTAATAAGAAAAAATCGGAAATTAATCAAGCAAATAATTTCAATCGAATCTCAGAGACAGTTCAATGTTTCGGAACTCATTATTCCGAAATCCGACTGAATATTTATATACGAAAATTGTGCAAATATAGCCGATATAATAACAGCTTAAATAGAACAATTCCTTGGGGAAAATCAGTGAATCGCGCAAAGAAAACGCTTAAGTTTTCCAACTGACGACTATCGCCACTCGTTCAGCCGAAACTTCAGTAACCGATCGCTTTTTCGGCTTGTTTAAATGATTCAAGAAGTTTCTCATTTGCTCGGAATGAATTATTCAAGGAAACCGACCGCCACCCGGGAAAAAGACGAATATTCCTAAAGAAAATGAAAAGCTTGGGGGAATAAGGGGGATAGGGTGCGACGTGAAGAAGTGCGACTTTTCCGGAAAATTCGCGCGCGACAGGAAAATCCTGTCCAATTTTGACGGCAATTAAAATTGTTTTCCCTGCAGGACCTGTCGATTTTCTTTCTCCGAAGGAATTTGGAATTCTTAGGAATTGCACGGAGACTTTAACCGTTTTTATTTGTCGACTAATTGAATTATAAATTACGTACAAATTAAATTCGGTTTTTTTAATACTTATCTGATATAAATGACTTGAGTATGTACCAAAATTTGTATCAATGTTTTGTCTTATCTTCAAGTACGATCCGTATCTATTCACTAATCGAACCTCGATAAGAAAATATCTAACTAATGATTAATAATTACATTCAAAAACACATGTTTCCAACGTATTTCAGAAGATGGCACAAATCAAAAATTTTGACTCGAGGTTTTCGCGTATTACTTAGGGTTTTTCTTGCTTTGACGTTTTCACTTCAGTATAATATTAGTATATTTTCCACGGTGCTGAAAAGCCGTACCCTTTTTGTACGTACGGAAAAATAAACATTTGCATTAATACTTAAGACCGACCCGACATTATTAAATCCCGCTGTTGAATTTCATCTCGGCATGCGTATGTTAAAAGCTTTCTCTGCCTTTTTTTATTACTCGTATGTACTCGAAAAAAACACATATTTTCAACGCAGAGACACGATTTTTCATATTTTGCTCTGATTTTAACAAACATGTGTTTGGGAGTAATCTAATTGCTTCCCATTTGATGAGTCTGTATAAAATTTCACACTACTATTTATTTGAAAAATTATTATAATGTAGTGATAATTTTGATAAAAAAATGTCACTTTTACCATTTGTGCTATTCAGTCGACATATATCATCCACATAAATTAACTTTTATTTATGAAGACTCACACTTATATCAAATGAAACGCTCGATGTCTTTTGACACAAACTCTATACAAATCATATAACAGACAGATGTACACTATTAAAATCATACTAGAGATTCCTTATCGAGTTTCCAATAAATATTCAAAATATTCACACATCATTCAAAAAACATCTTTCACCACTTTTCAAATACATTTTCCAACAATGCCCTTATTAGCCCTCCTCGTGAACTCCGCGTCAATAGTGTCGTCGCAATTTGCCTAAATTCGCCGCTCTTTGTGGTCTAGTACGTTCTCTTCATATCAAATACTTATTTTTCATATCAAATACGCATTTTTAGGTGGAATATTCTCGGCTCACCTGTCATAATCTATTGTCAAGTTGTAGAGGGCCACGATTCTGTTCCCTTGGCGACACTCGAATACTCCGCCGTCCTTCAGGCCGAGTCCCAATATGACAAGACCGCGGCTGGCCGTGAATAAAAACCTGTCAGAGCTGAAAACGGACAATAATTCATGTAATCAAACTGAAAAAATGAATTCGGGGCGAAAAATACGTGAGGACATATAAGGGATGGGAACGACGCTAGATATAGGGTGTTGTGTGTGTGAATGCTCTATTGAATCTAAAATAGACATTTGAGAACATACAAGGGGAATATAGAAATTTTTACTAGTTGATTTCGAAGAAATTTGATAGAAATGAATTGTGAGTAAAGATATGAAACAATGCCAAGGAATAAAAACGTAATTGTTAATAGTTTTCTCAGTCGAAGTTGAATAGATTTGTCTAAAATGTTAACAAAATGGTTTACATATAGCTGTTGTCTTTCGTTTTGCACTTAATTTTTTTTAATTCTAATGATTGTATTTAACTCTTTTTGCATAGATATACAAAAGCGAGAAAGAGCTAGATTTAAATTTTAGAGAGACAAAGGCAACGGTAGCACGAATAACAACAGTAACATGAATAGCAAAAGCAATATGTAAATGTAGTAAGTATATGAAGCTTTTTTAATGCACTGATAAAGCAATTAAGATAGCAATAATATTACTAATATTTTGAGCAAAACGTATAAATATTCAGTTTGAACCGTTATTTTGTTAGTTTCCTGGAAAATATGCTATGCTTTGGTTTGCAATAACTAAAAAACCATGAAGAGTTGAGTTTTCGCCATTCATCTTTTTTCATACCTATATTTTTATTACATTTTTACCAAGTTTTTTTGAAATCTTCTGAAAGAAGTTCATATGTTCCCCTTGTTAGTAAGGGTGAATACGAAATTTTTCTTGTACATATGTATGTATAATTCATAATGCAACACGTTACAATATATTCCTCAAATTGAATATAGATACATCAATTTACAAACATTTCACTCAACTTGATCATTATTTAAACTTTTATAATCATACTTTTTAAATATTATTTTTAGCAATTTTATTAGGATATGTATCATAAATTATTCGAAAACCAATTAAAGAGAAACAACACCCCACCCTGTTCTTTTGAGAATTAGATATAGAACGATTCGGACGTTTTGTTCTGCAGCTTGTACGCGTGCGGATTCATTCAATTATAATCCCTTCGTTTCCACCTCTCGTAATGTGAAAAATAGTTTTCCGCAAAGAAAATTTACTGGGAAAACACACGTACTTCCATAGCGTCCCCTCGAAATTCTCGAGGAAAACTGGAAAAAGCGCAGAATTTCGCTCTCGTCTTTGCTATTTTTCACGAATCCTCGAGAAAAGTCGAGAAAAAAGGAAGCATAACCGACTCGTGAAATACGTATAATATTCTGTACGGAAAGAAAAAAAGGCCTTTAAAGTAAATTAAAACAATGGGTTCATTACCAATTTTACGAGACCGACGTTCATGCTCCGAATACTAAATTGTCCAATTTTTTTCTACGTCCCTCAAAGAAAAAAGTCACTCAACTTTTTCTCGGTGTGCTTTTTTTTGTTCCTGTTCTCGTATTTATTTGACTTGGATTGATATGTGCGTTGTACGAAATGAAAGAAATCGCCTTCGCGGTTGCCTTCGATAAATTTGTCTTTCTTGTATATAAAATATTTATTTTTCATTAGATATCAAGTATTTTTTCTATGTCTCTTTGGCAGTTCATTTTTATCTATAATGAGACTTTTGAGAAATGCGCCGTCGTTAATCTTGCGAGGCGAGTGTAATTTGACTCAAAAATAATAATGCAAGTGAGTTTTAAGCGGAATATAGCTCGCTTATTATATTCGTGCGAGTATGAAAAGTTTTCTGTCTACGTAGAGAATTTTTAAAACGGAAACACAGTTAAGTTTCGTAATAAATATTTGAGTAAATTGTACGTAATCCGGAAAACGACCTAGCGTCCGGTTCAACTACGCAAACTTGAAACTTTTGCATTGTACGAAGTTTACGACTTAATAAATCGCTTTATCCATAAATGGAAATTTTGAATTTTGCACAAGCCAGTAGAGAAAGTCGATCGATTTTCGATTTCCATCTTTACAGATACTGATACCCTTTTTTTTATTTTAAAGTGAAGAAGCAGCCACAAGAACTACGAACTCAAAAAAATAGTAGTCTTTACGAAAGATAGCGTTAAAAATCGTTTAAATTTAATGACACAAAAAGGAGAGTAATCTACTTCAATAACTGTTAAATTATTTTTTTTTTTTAAATTGAAAAAATACTTTTATAAGCTATTTAATAGTACCTAAAACGGTATAAATAATTTGTGTATACTGAGTAAAAATCAATATGCTCGTTTATATCTAGTCAAATTCTAACGAGAATCATATGCCTTTTTCTATTGATTGATTCTATTGATCACATTGAACAATTGAATAATATAAAGATTCGATATTATCTTTCAAATTTATGATTCTAGCCAGGATCTGAATCCAGCATCACGAGTTGAAACCCGATGCACTGTGCACAAAAATTTCACACAACTTTACTATAGGTTGATTATATTTAGTCCATGAGAGGAAAAAAAGGACTCTGACCTTAATATAAGTTGACTCCGGCCGTTGTCCTTATTTCTCTTGAGCCAAGTGAACTTGGAGGCTTCGTCCACTTGGGGTGGGTCAAAGTAGCTGCTGAAAAAAACGCTTTGGCCATATGTCGCCGACACTTCCTTCAGACGGATGAAATCGTCGCATCCTCGCAGACTGGTGTTCTCCACGTCCTGAAAGAGCCTGAAAATAAGAAAAAAACACGATGGTGAATCTATGGGAACAATGAAATAATAAAAGTTTGCGATCCGCTGCTGAATTTTCTGCGCGGATATCGAATTTCGCGCCATTTAGTTTCGAATCGTAGTTTTAAACGAGGCTCGTCGGCAATAGACGATATGCGAATATTCCAATGTACAATCTACACTGGAGATACGATTTTTAGATTTCGAATTGAAAATAAAATAATATTAGAACAGAGGATTTGTAAAAATGTCTCCAATCACATTGAAACTCCAGTGAATAGATTTCAATGGATATTGGTTCTATAATGATTCCTCACTCGAAAAAATTTGAATTTTCTTATCTCGCAATTTGTTTAATATGCTGCATAGTCCACTTTCATTTGTTATTTTTAAACTAACCTTATTGATTTTGGAATTAAATATGATCATAACCTTTCTTTTAGATCATTTAAGCATATCAAATCATAACCCATTTGTATTTTTCGAGGGAAAATGACCTTCATAAATTGTTATCCATGCTCCATTCTATTAAATATCATTGTCATAGTCAATTTACATTAGTTGCTCTACTATCATTGCCTTTTTCTGAAGAAAAAGAGAACTAGACATAATCAATAAAGTGAAAAAGGGAATAGCAAAACGAATGACAACAGCTAAATGTAAATTAGACATAAGAACCAAATCGAACATTTTCTCTGACTCACACAGCAAAATATCGCTTAATTTAGGTCCATAAAAGAATATTTTATGAAAATTCAATTCAATTAATTAATAGTATAAATCGAGAGCATACTGTAATCGAATGTGCGTACACTACACACACATTTCTTCGAATCAATTCCGAACGGTAGCGTCGCTTATATTGCGCACGAGTCCACCTATAAAATCGAATGTTATTGCTGCGATATTTCCAATGATAAATCATTGCAATAAAATTGGGCAAACGGAAAGGAAAAGAGCGGGAAAAAAAGGTCCTGAATCTCGGCACGTGGAAGTTTTCAATTTTGCCCTCGATTGATCTGATGAAATAGAGAGGAGTTTTTTTCATAGCAAATGTAAAAAAAAGCATACGCTGTCTGTTTGTTGCACGTGACGTTTTTGTCTATCGAACGACGAATAAATGAAAATTAAGTACGTACCTAGTGTTTTTTCAGCACAACGTAAAGTTTTTTATTTTTTTGATAAAACGCTGTTCCGTTTGAGGATTTATTTTTTGTTGTGTATGTATTAATTTTTTGACGTCGATTGAACGAGATATTGATGGAAACATTTTTTGTCTGTTATACAATGGTTCAAATTATATTTTTTTATTAAATATAAATGCTATTTATTTTTTAATGTTAATTATATACAACATCAAAACACTTTTTACATTGAAAACATTTAAATGCGACACTTGAAAGTATACAGTTTTACTGACCACAGGTGTTCGAAAATAGTAAACTTTTCTGAAGTTTTCTCCTATTTTTTTATAATTTAGTATGAAAGACATTGACTAATCGTTCACAATTACATTATAAATCATATATGTATTTATTAATTAGATGTCGTTCACATATACGAGTATCTCGTTCCAGTAAATACTTGATCAAATTCTAAAGCACAAAATACTAAAAAAACATCAATACTCATAACAATATTTTCGACACAACAAAACCTGCAACTTCCACTAAAATCACTTCGATAATAAAAACCCAATAACCCAAAAAAAAAAAATTCAAAATCCACCGGAAAATTTCAATCAAACAACCCAACCGCAACCAAATCCCCCACAGATTCGATCGAATATCCCAAAAACCCATCACATCCTGAAACCCTGGACTTCGGCCAGGCTTCGAGCCCAAACCGCCACGTGACCCAACTTCAGACAAAATGAAAAATAAATAGAAGCAGCACTGACCCTTTATCGTAGGGCCTGCACGCGTCCTCACGAGGGTCCCAGCCGCAGTACGGGTCCCTGGAGCACCTGATGCAGCTGTCGTAATGGCCGCCGCAGATTCCCGCCATTTTCAGCTGCTTGACGCCATTTTGCGAGGCCACGTAGAGGCTTTTGTGATGGCGGGACAACGACATGGCCGTTATCGATCCGCGCCCTGAGAAAATCTGCCATATGTCGATCAGGAACGTTTTGGTGCTAGTCGAGTTCGATTTGTCGTTGTCGTTGTGACAGCTATGGGCTATTTTGTAGATGAGGCCTTCTTCTGTGGAATTAGATTTTTATTGTGAATTCAATATGAGAAGTGTTGAAAATATGGGACAGAGATTCTTTATAGATCATGTTTATACCACCAAATTTGTTAATTTTGAATGAAATCAATATCATACATTTTTTTCACAATTTACAGATGGTCTAAATTAAGTTATATTTGTTACATTTTCTATAGATACATTTGTATATGACGATTGAAAAAGCCAAGGGGTACAAATGACTTCAAGGTAATTTCGAGAAAAACCTACATTTATTAGGAGGTGGTTGAGTGATATGATGATATATCTAAGTACATGTTCCATGTTCGTTTATATTCTTTTGTTACCAAATATATGAGAGTACATAGAAGTGATTCTTGTACATAACTCAATTTCGGCAAAAATGACACATGTACCCCTTGGTATTTTCAGTCGTCATATGCATTTATACTACTACCACACTCGTAATTGTACATTTAGGCCACATTTACTTACAATTCTTCATGTTCTGAACATCATCTATGGTTTTCAGTTTTACGTACTTTATTTTCTATCTATTCTGCTCTATTGATCTTGTGAATTAATTTTTATTAAAGCAGGATATATCAAAAATAGAGTGCGAGATAAATTTTAAAAGTTAAAATTAGTCAAGATTTGATTTTTTTAATCATATATTTTTTTGATTAGAACTGATTTCAAGCTGATTGTGAGATGGAGGTTGAACAAAGAGAGGTTAATAACATAAGTGAAATAGATAAGTATCTAACAATTTTTTTAATGTAATTTTCATGTTTACAAAAATTAGATACACAGTTTCAACACCGAGAAAAAAAATATTTTTTTTACGTAAAATACTATAGATAATTGGGTGTCGTACAATATTAAATGAAAATCGAATGAAACAGCATTTTACATTTTATTATAATTTTTGCAATCAATGTACTTATTAACTTTTTTACTTACTTTATTCGCAATTCTACTTAATTCGATACAAAATCTACACTAAAATCACGCACTCTCAGTATTAACAAGCACTTTCAACATTAACAAGATACCGTTTCACGGCACCACTTAACATTTCAAGTATCCAACACTACTCGAGCTGAAAATCGAATTTAACCATACTTCTCAACCTTCACCCACAAATTTCCGAATCTTCACACACTATATAACGAAACAGAGCTCATTTTTCATACTAACCAGTGCCACAGTAGAATACGTAGTAACATCGTCCCTCCTTCGTATAATTGAGTTTGTCGACGACTAGAGAAGTGAAGATGGCATCCCTCTGAACGAAAATGGGACCCCCGAATTCAGAATAGATTGTCTCATACATCAGGGGATGAGATCTGTTAAAAAAAACGTATTTTAGTTTCATTTATAGTAGTTGAGTTAGTTCAGCAACCTCAAAAGTGGGGTTCAAAATTTTCCGAAATCAACATGTAATAGTATTCAAATGTATATAGTTTCACAAATCAATGAAATATTAATGAATTCATATCAATTTCTGGTATTTTGTTATATTTTTAGGTATAATGATGTGTAGTCTAGGGATGAAAACTAGGGAAATTTGAAATTGGCGCGCATACGCGTGTTTCGGTTGCGAATTCAATTTCCCCTCGTACTCGAGTTAGCGTTGAAAAGGGGATACAATAGAAACGTTCATCTGCCTATTTATTATGTGTGTGTAAATTGGTTTTGGAGGGAAACACATGTAGTATTGATAATATTAAGTTGGGTTATATGTGGGCTACATGAGTTGCTGAACAATTTCGATTAGGGTATTCTGATTGAAGAAATTCGATGTTTGAAAAAATGGTGCTTTTTAGTAGATATGTTGATACTCGCTAAGTTACATTTCAATTGATACAAAACTAATATACAAATACAATTTTTTGTGAAATTCTGGATAAAATTGATAACTGATGCATTTTTTTAGTTTCTATTATAATTTAAAAATTGATTGAGTAAGGTTCTTAATATTGCACGAAACCGACACTGGGATCGATTTTCATGGAAAATTCATTTTGAACGAAAACATTTCTAGGAAAAAAATATTATCAGGGTGTATAAAAATAATATTTTATTGAAAAAGCTCTCGTTTTTATGCATTGTCTCAATTCTTCGAAGCAAAAGGATCGCAATGAAATATTTATCGTAGACACTACAACGACTGTTGCATAATATTATCTTCCAAGTAATGTTTTCGATTAATCTAAATTTTCCATGAAAACTATTCTAACCGTCGAAAAAATGCTACATTTTCCAAATCAACTCGGAAAAGTTTCTAGAATTAAAATCAACAGTGTACTATAACGATTTTGAATACATTTTGAATTCATCAAATGGAAATAATTCGAGCGAAATTGGATCGAAATCACAGCAGAATTAACAGTTCCATTATAAAATCTGAAAACAATAGCTGATACTCAACGGCGGGAATGAAAAACAAACTTTTCCGTTTCAAAAGTGCACTAATTGCGCATGCACCCATTAAAAACAAAAGCTCGAATAATTTAAGCGCTCGTTCCCTATTTTGCGAACTATTTAAGCAGTCTGTTGAAAAAATAAATTCCATGGACAGTCTGTATCGTAAATTTTCCATACACTAGCTCATATTTATAAGGTAAAATACCTAGAATCGCATAAAATACGAGCCGTTGTATGAAATTTACACGTGATTGCGCTCGCTTTTGTGTATGGAGAAATTATTTATTACTGTAATATTAAAGAGTGGCGATAAATTTCGTCGTATTAGTCGAGTGCGAATGCTAAATGCTGAACAATGCTGTATTTTAATAAAGTGTAGTACATGTGCTATGGTGAACAAAGATAAATAATAAGAAACGAATGTCGCAATAAAAAATGTGTGATACGATTTTGTCTTACGTAAGTGTCGTAAATGAAGTGCCGATTCAAGGTGCAAAAAAATGTGCGATTAATCGTAAAATCATATAATAACTTCATAAAAAGTTGAATACAACAAAAAGCATTGTCGATTATGTTCCAGTCAAACGATTTATAAACGATTCACCTTGAAATTTTTTCAGTGTTTCTGAAAGGCGCTGAAAAAATCTTGTACATACAAAAGAGCGTTTATTATGTGAGCATAAAAAACGTTATTCTTTTATTATAACAAATAAAATTTCAAACAAGAATATTTTTTAATGACAGCATAAAGAATAAATGTGTATAATTACGGCTGGGTTTAAATAAACAATTATTTTATATTCAAGCTCAAATAAAAAAACTTCAAAAGATTCTAAATTAAACTAATTTAAAACTTATAGAAGCTTGCATGCGAATTACCAATTTATACAAAAAAATGTTACTAAGCTTCTTGAATTTAGTAAAATTGGGCATTTTTCAAATGAATTAGCTATTCTCATACAAATTCCTATAAAGTGTATCTAGTCATACGAATATTCAAAAATCAATCCAAATTACATTACCTGATAAAATTGACCACAGAATCGGACAATTGTGAAGTGTCATGTCCACAACTTCCAGGTCTCGGACTCGGAACTCGTTCTTCGGCCACAGGATCTTCACTAGGCGAACTTTCTGCGAAATTTCCCGCGAAAACCGCGTCCATTTTGTCGTTCGCGAACACGCAAATGGCCGAGCCCGCGAACGTGCTCGAATCGCCGCTCGTGAACACTCCAAACACAGGCGCGTTCGCGTCGTTCGATATTCGATATGCACTTTCTGGGAATGGGGCAAATTAAGCTTGTATTGCACACAAAATCACGACTGAAAAGGCCAAAGGGTACAAGTGTCATTTTTGCCGAAATCGAGTTATGTACAGAAATCGCTTCTATATAATAAACGAACTTGGAACGTGTACCTCAATATATCATCAAATCACTCAACCTTCTCCTAATACATGTAAGTACATGCTCAACTTTTAGTGTGCTTTACTCGAAATCACTGCGTAGTCAATTGTACCCTTTGACCTTTTCAGTCGTCACACAAGATATAATTATTTAAATAATGTACTAATTTATTTTAATTCATTTATATAACAAGCTTCGAATGATTAAAATTAAAAATTTCATTTTTTTAAAGGTGAAAAGATGATTGACGATTGTTCTTAATTTAACATTTTTCAATGTGACTTAAGTTAAAAGATCTTATACAAACAATCCACCGAAGCAACAGAATGTGACTCGAATTAAAAACTCGAAAAGTTAATTACAAACTCGCGAAAATTTCGAGTCACGCGCTTTCGCAATTTATACACAATTTTTGTCGTATCAAATAATCGAATCGTCGCATTGTTACGTTTCGTCTGTTTACAAAGGCTTTGATGGGATTTTATTAACGAACGACTGGAAAAAAATAAAACACGACACAACGACGAAAAAAACGCATCCCTTTAACTTCTCTACAGAGATTAGAAGGATGTAAAATTGAAAAAAAAAATCCGCAGATTTATTTTTTCGCACAATCAAAAAGCCATCTTCGATCGATATATTCTGCATCCCGATAAAAGCGTCGAACCTTTTTCCGACGAAAAAAAGATATATGTTAAAGCAATAAAAAACGGATAGTGTCGGATTTATTTTTTGCCAAATAAATTGGTTCCACTATCGGATTCATTGCCAAATATTCCCTTCGCACTAATCTGAAATTGGACTCCGTATATTTTCAAGTGCTGAAAGCTACGTTCTCTGAATTAAAATAAAAAATAAAGGAAGATTGATAAATATTGAGTAATGCACTAATTGGAAACAAAGTTAAACTTATTATATAATTAAAACGTACCATCAGCTAAAAATTTTGCATGAAATCAATCAATGATACACTGATATTCATTAAACCTTTCAAAAATATGTCGAAAATATAATATTTTAGTTAACGTTTTCTAATAATAAAATGAATATTATTCCATTTCATTACTTTAATCAATACATTACCAAATGTTTTGACGTTGATTTAAGACAGAAAAATATTTATTATTTTTAATTAGTACAAAATACGCAGAAAAATATGAATGGTATCCCATATTTGTATCATTCCTCTACTACTTAAACATTTACACGTACTCCATTGTGTCCATAAATATACGCTTTCGTTGAAAATCCTTAATTAGAGAAATCTTCAGATGAAAAATTCGCTTTGACGATGTTTCATTTCTGTCACTAATTAATTATTATACAAAGTGCGGTGTTAATAAATGGAATCGGATTGAATTCGAATTTTTTTCCCGCGCATGAAACGGCGCTTTTCGCTCGCATAAAATTTGCATTTCAGCGGACGTATTGCTCAAAGATTAATTACCTGCAGGAAGAAATATTATTGTGAGTTCCAGAATCCTTTTTTGAATAAAAAAAACGCCTTTTTGTGCGACACAAAAAGAGCCTGCGATGTCGCGGATCAAAAGCAAACCGACGTTTTTCAGCCGAATTTAAAATAAGCGAAAATTTTGTGAAAATACGAAAGACGACCTAGTTTTTTTTGACGAAAGATAATTATTTGATATATATTTTAAGAATTATCTTTTCTCGCAATCTACATAATTACCTAATAATGTGAATGAATGTCGTACATAAAATTTTAAATATTCAGCGGTGAAATTTATTTCGTATAAACTTTTCGTTAGTAAAGAAAGTCAAACACTCAAAAACGCAAACGTTTAAAAGCATTTCGTCCGCATATGTGCAGAGTTTAAAACAAAAGTTTGAAGTTTAAAACACGGTGTCGATTGCTCAGTTTGACTTTTAAGTTGAACCGAATTTTTGCATACAAAGAAAAGTTTCTGAAAGCTGGATCAAAAGTAAAGCGTGATCTGATTATTTATATATTTTCAACAGATATATCCATACTATACCTTTTTGATTCAAAAAATAATTTTGTGCCCATTTACATTAAATTAAATGCCTTACCCATTCGTTTATCGTCAAATTATTTTAGGGAAAAAGTTATTACGTAGCAACTAAGTAGCCTAGATTGAAAAAACGAACCTAAATTACACTTTTGAACATTTTTCATACAACAATTCAAGTTCAACAATTATAGATCGAATTACCAGAGTTGGAATGAATCACTTTTAATGTATGAAAGTGTAATTATGAATAGAATCAACAGCAAAGCAATACTGTCTTCTTCATACTCATAAGCAATACTGCGCTCAAAAGAGACACAGACGCATCGCAATACTTTAATAGTGTGACGTAATACTAAAAGTTTTATTCACAGATACCACACAATTGTAACATGTAAAGCTGCGTTTGCATAATAAGTAAATTGAACCGAATCGAATCTTACGAACGAAACACACCTATCTCTATCTCTATCCATCTCAGAAAGAGATGGATGTAGGCTTGAATAAGTGTCTTTCGTTCGTCAAGTTCATTCCATTTCAATCTACATACAAGTATATTAGTATCAGATCGAAAACTAACATGACAAACTCACTGTTTTCGATCAAAAGATTAACTTTCTCACCTAAATGATAAAAATGCGGCGTGTTACAGGAAATGGTGGCCTTGGTGAAGGTTGTCCAATCCCTGGGATGCCTTTTGCTACCCCTGTCGTCGAGGCAGACACGCACCATCCTTGCTTCGTGCTTCGTTCCGCACGAACCGCGTTCACGCACCAAAGAATATACGTACTCGCCACGTACATACATATATATAAATTCGGGACCTGAAATATTATCAAGAGTATATCCTTTGTTCGTTTCAATTTGCTAAATTGTCGTATTTCGAATTTTTAGTCCCTATTTTATATAAAAAAAAAATCACTTTGAAGTGAAAAAGTAGCAGCTTTGGCTAAAACTTTGAAGATAAAGTGCACGAAAAGTCGATCAAATTCAATAATCATCGACAAAGTTAGAAGCCTATTTTTTAAAAAACTGTTTTCTAAAGCGTTCTATTAATACTTTTTCAAATATTCGAAAAAACAATAGAATTTGTGACAAATGATGCACTAGACTCGAACCTAACGTCATGAAGACACTGAATTCCTTAAACTTGTTACGTATCGGTTGTAGGTATTTTCTCCATATCATAAATTGATATTTGTTATATAATGTTCATTTCATTTTACCTAACTGCGAACAATATTAGTATTTACACTGTTACCGAACAAATACCTCCATTGCAAGAGGGTTAAATACGGAACAGAGCAATTTTGAGGTACAACTCAAATACACTATATGCATGCTAAGTTTTTATATACACACTCAAATGGGCTACGTACACAGTAGACAGAAAGATAAATAGATCAGAGGTAGAAAATTCTAGATACGAACCAGGTTTTATTTATATAAAAAAATATGTGAGAGTAAAACTCATCATATCGTATGATTGATAACATTTTGCATTTCATATTTGTAAGTGTGAAATATTTTGTTATGATTTTTTTATTCAAAATTTTTTAATAAAATAAAAATTAATTTTTACTTGTATGATCCTAATAAACTCTCTAACTGCTTGCCCGATTATAATATAAATTAATAAAATTATTTTTTCATATCTATTGCATCTTATAATTTACATTCAATTGGATTTCTAACGTTTGAAGTTCAACGTAGTGCCTTTGACACATCAATCCGAAGAGATCATATCAAGCACTGAATACACATACAACGTAATTTGACAGAAGCTAGTATTGATCTGAAATTATATTAAATGCTTGTTTTTGGTATTTAAATGCATTTGATACCTCTGAAAATAAATTTTCATTCGTTGCAAGCGTACCTTTGTCGTGAAACTTAATTAGAGAGCAGTTAAACCGTGAGTGCCCAATCGATTCCGACGAAGGGTTAAATGTATCGGAACTAAACATTTGATGACAGACAAAACGCGGCTAATTCCAAACGAGGGGAAACAATCCCTTCCCTTTTTTTCCTATTCAATTCGATTCGTTTAATCTCGGAGTCAAAGGGTTGCCGAATTTTCCCGAAGGGTCGGCCATTTGCATGCTAAATGCGAACGAATATATAAATATTTCGAACACATCATGAAGTATGCAGATCGTGTATCGGAAAATGCGCCAGGAATTCGCATACGGGGGAAAATATTTGGGAATTTTCGTATTGCGGCCGCAGCCTTTGAGCCGGACCCTCGAGATGAAAATTCCTCGGAAAATCCTTCGATGCATCAGGAAAAATGGAAAAAATTTAATATCGCCTTGATGAATAAATGCATTTTCAGTACACTAGCCCCGCTTATGCAATATCGAGGGCAATTTGGGAAAATGTCATCGTAACGAAATTTTAATGCCGCTGGTATATCTGCGCGTGATGGGCTCGAATTCATCGAATTTCAAACTATGAATATTGAATAAGCACTCGTGTAATTATTATCGATATTTCATAAACGTCATAATAAAATATGAATTACGTCTGTCTGTTAGCTTGTTTTGTGAAATTTTCATATTTAAAAGCAAATCGCCTTATATCGAATATATTTAAATCTATTTTTTTCTAGTGGTAAGGATAATTCCGGTATAGATGGCCATATGAAATATAATACAATAGACAATGGCTTTTTTTTTCAAAAAATATTTTTATTTTATTATCATATGCCTTGTTATCACTGGACATCCAACTTGAGTAGTAAATATAATAATAATAATGACCGCTAACCTTCGTCTTCCATATGGCCATCTCTACCGGAATCACCCAATAATAATCTATTCATTTTTTCCATTATAATTTTACAAATAAAAGCAACCTCTCATGCAGAATTTTTATTGCACACAGATGAATATGAATCAAAAAATTTCCTGTACATATCTGCCCCATTTGAGTAATGACCGTATTTCCGAAATGAATTTCATTTTTATTGGAATCTGCGCCTTTCAAATATGAAATTTAAGAGACATCGCGTTCGAAATTTATCGCGTTTTTATACGAATGATGCTGAAACGTGTTTCGCTTTCATTGTGCGCATCAGTTGACCCATACTCAAATTAAAAAACAATAAACATGTCACACAGATTAAAACGTACGCTTTGAAAGCGAAACAGTTTATATACAAATATTAATAAATGAAAAAATATCAGTGATTTATTTTTTAAAAGCTTTTTATATGGATGTAAAGTGTATTTGTACAAATTTTTTGGTATCCTGATTTTATTCTACGTATATAAAACATGAAAAAAATACAAAATAATTGTCACAGAATGTATTTAAATGCATTAAAAATTAATGAGTTAATTAAATATGTATAGTAGATCGGAGTCTTCAATTTGAGAATAAATGCTATACATAACTGATATAGAAAAAACTCGTGACGAAAATATTTCATTTTTATCTAAATTCAATGCTTTAATAAAATAAAATCAGAGTATTTCTGCCACAAACTTTTTATTTTCATTCATATAAGATGATTATTCTAAAATTAGCCATATCTATCTGTAGTATAACATTTCCGAGTTTTTTTTAATAGTTTTTAGCATATGTATGTATATTAATGAAGGTTGTGGCTGTAAAAATTTACATCAAGTACATATATCGGACTATATGCATTCAATGTGAGTGTGTATAACCTGATTATTTGCACTCAATACAAGTTTATATGTATAGCCACATCTTTAAATAGATAGGTTTTTAATATATTTCAGCATGTTTGAACAATGTTTGTGGCTATATAAACTTGTATCGAGTGCAAATACTGAACTATACGCACTCAATGCGAGTACGTATAATTAAGTTATTTGCACTCAATACGAGTTTATATAGCTATATTCTCAAATAAAAAGTTTTTTAATATATTTCAGCATGTTCAAATAATGTTTGCGACTGTATAAACTTATATCGGGTGCAAATATTTAACTATACGCACTCAAAGCGAGTACGTATAATTAAGTTATTTGCACTCTATACGAGTTTATACAGCTATATTCTCAAATAAAAATCTTTTTTATTACATTTTGATAAAAAAAAATTGGAAATGCTCTCACCATCGAGCCATTTAGTGTTGTATCTGGCGGTCCTTTTATAGCCGGAAGTGCTCGGTCTTAGGTCCCACCTGACCAATAACCGATCGGTCATCGAGCTGTCGGCGTGAGTGCCCGCGAAGAGAGCGGAAGTCGGCTCGCCCACCCAGAGGGCCGCGGACCGCGCGTCGGGCGCCCCTGCACACCTTCCGGCACCTGAGCCCACGTGGCCGTAGTGCAAGTGCCGCGGTAGGTGCTTCAGACTTTTCTAAATTGGACAAATTACTTTCGAAAATAAATTAAAGCCTCAAAGTGAGCGATGATGCTGCTGCTACATACGTGAAGATTGATTGTGATAGTGGTCTAAGTACGAGATATTTAGTTTTGCATTTAACTCAAGTGCATAAATATCTCACTGGAATAATTCTTTCGATTTCGTAATACACTCAACTCTCGTTTTACATGGTGAATAGGGACCAGCAAAAACCGTGTAAAAAAAGTGTCATTTTTTATTTCGCAATATTCATTATATATAGTTCAAACAAACCGTGTTAGACCAAATAAATCGTGTAAAAAATATATTTTTTCATTTTTTCAAACCGTGTAAAACGAGAGTTGGGTGTATTTTATACGGAGTTTACATATGGCTATTACCATTTCTATTGTCATTGATTTTCTCGCTCTAATGTTTGGCAATGTTCTATCAATATCTTTCTCTCTATTGCATATTCGAGAGAAAGCTAGGCGCGAATATTAGAATGAGAATGAAAATGGCAACAGCCATATGTAAATATAATAAAATTTAAAATAGAAAAGGGTCAAATTAAAGAAGGTAAGATATCCCCATACAACTATTTATTATCATGTTTTACAATATGAACGGAAGAAAATTATTGATTAATTTTCTTTTTTCAATTTGTTTACTTAGCTATTCAGTGCACACAAAAGGAAATAATACTTTTATATAATTTGCTACAGATTGAAAAAAATATGTTGATAAAATTTTGTTATCACAATCATATTAAATTTATATTCATCTATCACGTTGGAGAGATTATGCAAAGCTTGTTATGCAATTTTTCATCTACATAGATGCAGATTTTTCATCATAAAATTTATCTCTAGAGAATCTTTTTCTCACAGCTAGATAATATATATTCGATGAATATTATATTTTCTTTGAAATCTATTCAAATGCATCATCATTATGCAATCAAATGCAAACGATCTTCGATAAATATCAACACACAATTTATAACACATAAATTTCTTCTCACATAACATTCGTTCAATATTACAAATAAGAAAAATATTTGCTTGGAAAAATTCTCTAATAATAATATCGAACATCTTTCAGACCCGATACTATTTATCTTTTCACTCTTTTCTCATTATTTGTCCACTTTCAGTTCAAGATATTAGCTGAATAATGGGTACTTACGTAAATAATGAGATCTCTCGGACTGTTGGCGTTGGTCCCGCAAATATATAAAAGATCGTTCCCGATGTCTTCGATTATCCTTATATGGTTCTTACATTCGTATTCCTAAAATGAAAAATATATACAATTAATAAAATCAGCATGACTTCAGTTTTTTTTTTCGTTATAATATGTGATAAAATTAATTCAAATCTAATAATAATAATATACATTATGTATCTAAATGTATCGCAATTATTATCGTTAATATTAATTTATCATTAAATTAATTCTGACATTCCTCCATAATATGCATGTGCGAATACATACGAGAAATGCCAATCAATCAATCCATTATATGTTACGTAGAACTCAAAGTCGTAAGATATTCCTAATAAATCGACAGTAGAACTTGACGTAATATAATATAAATCGCAAATATAATAATACTAGCTTCTGTGACTTGAATTTGCTCGAAATTCTATGAATTCAAACTGATTGTGAACCTTTGTATTAAATATTAAAAAAAAAGCAAAATCTGTTGAAATGTTTTAACTCATGTTTGTGTATAGGCAGTGCTTCTTACGTTAACTTACTATTTATGGCGATTCCGGGGTATTTTGTTTCGAAAATGATAATTTTATAGGAAAGGAAGTAGTAATACTACGTAAATGACAAAATTTTAATAAATGAAGCTTAATTTTGGTAACCATTTTAGTTGCTCTTAAGTCGAGTGACAAAAAAACATCGGAACAACTTACCCCCCGGGAACTTCCAGCCCCCATACTCCCTTACAAATCTCACGTTCCCACTCAGTTATCGATATTTACATTAATATTTATTTATATACATAAAAAAGCGACGATTTTCCCGCTGAAAAAAATGGAAATCTCACACGCTTCGCTTTAAACATTTTTCACATTCGCTCGCAGCGCGTGCACATGAAATTATTTGAGTGCAAAAAGGTTCGGCGCCATCATTTGTCATCTGCCAGTCGTTGACAAAAAGAAAAACTGTTTTCCAACAGACGGCTTAGAAAACAGGGGATGCTGCTGATCCATTTATCAACGCGTT
Source organism: Cheumatopsyche charites (assembly GCA_024721215.1). Classification (NCBI taxonomy): domain Eukaryota; kingdom Metazoa; phylum Arthropoda; class Insecta; order Trichoptera; family Hydropsychidae; genus Cheumatopsyche; species Cheumatopsyche charites. Next base: position 12,654,746 of record CM045585.1, read on the forward strand.
GATCTCATCCGAGTGTATGTATCTCCTTAGAGATACGAATAGGTTATGATTTTCGGTTTTGTGAACCGGTTTATGATAGCGGGTGTCTGGAAATTCCAAGATAAATCTCGGTTTGGGAAAAACGAAGTGTTTGAAGTCAACGGTTCGTTAATTATTGTTATTTTGTGTGAGATGAATTTTCGTTCTTCGAACGAATTTGAGGTGTTCGTATATAATATAATTGAGGTCACTCAGATATATAACGATGCTTGAAAATTATATTTTTTGGACAGTTTTGATGAAATAAGCTGTTAGTTGGTATAAATTGAATATTCATATGTTTTTTCTATTGATTTCATAGACCTAAACTTCATATTGTTGGTTATTCAGCTCATGTGTTTGTTGATGTTCTTTTTCTATTTATTTCAAATCACTAAATCAATTCTTATTGCTAAGTCGTTCAAATAAAAAAAAATGATAATCACTCAAGTTGAGTGACAATCGATTAAAAGTTCAGGTTTTTATGTACACGTGTACTATTATAGTGATTTTTTTAAACGAACTTCAGACTTATAAATATATAAATAATATGTATAGATTACGGATTATATGGAATCCCTGTATTGAATTTTAATGATGTTTCAGTAATTAAACGAATTTCCGCTTATTACAAATTCAATATCGTTTTACATTGGAATTTTCCGAAACATAATTAGATCGATTTCGAAATAATTTCATATCATTTTACGCAATATCCTACTTTCCCTACGATTTCCACACAATATGATTAACAAATCGATTCCAAATCTATATTAAAATTCAATATATGTACATATGAAAAAACTCGAGCATCAAGAGATTATATTCAATTCGACCCACATAACGGAAAAACTCATCGAATTTTCCCAGCCACTGTAAAAAAAACTTGATAACCGAAATTAAGTGCACTCTTGCGAAAATTTCATTTCATTTTACAAACCGGAAAAATCGATTATTCGAAATTAGCAGAACACACGAAGGCATTAAACCCTAGGATTATTGTGATCTGTTTTTGTTCGTTGATCGGAAAATCCAATCGAGTCCATTTCGATTCAACAATAAGCTTATTTTTTATATCTATAACATTCCATTTTTCTAGCCGAATATAAAGTGCAGAATTTATACGCGAGATTAAGCCGTAACTTAACGGAACACTAGCTCCGGTTAAAAGCTTAAGAACGAGAAAACGTTTGTTCTTTAAACGGGTCGAATTTTCGCCACTTTTATACGTTGTACACACTTACGCTAGAGCCACGATTTATTATCGACAATATTTTCTTGCGAGGGCGAATCCCGTCTTGGGGGTTGAAAAAATTGTGCTTTGCTTGATTTTTTTTTTCAGACAGAGTCTCAACGTAGACGACGATAATTTCATACAACCGACGATGACATAAGATATCACCACTTTCAGTTCGCTCTTTGCCTCTAGAAAATGTTGCATGTAGCTAGTAAAATATTTGGGATACTTGTGTTGAGAAAATTCCAAGATTTATGCAGCATATACGTAAAATAGATACCTACTATTTAACGCGATTTCATGTTGCAACGTTAGAAATAGAAATATTTTTTTATTATTTTGATTTTCTCAATTAATCATTCACTTAAAAGTAAAGAAACAACCATTAGGGATAGAAGTAATAAAGTTTGGAAAGGTAGTCTTAAAATGGATCAAATTTAGTAGATACAGACAAGCTAAGGATTCATATTTAGAAATCGTTTAGTCAAGTATTAATCAACACCTTTTTTAATTTAATATTTTAAAAAGATAATCGAACTCTTATATCAATTAAAAAAAGCTACATATGACTCTTACTAGGATTTGACAAAACTCGAACCCAGCATCACAAAGATACTGAAACTCAACGTGGCATGCACAGTCGCTTTATACCATTACACTATAAGTCAGCTATTTATTTCCTAGACACAATTTATTATTTCCATTAAACGAACCCAATAAATTTTTCATTAAACTGTATCGATAAGTCATATCATTAACACCTTAAAGCCGGGCAACTTTTTTCTGTTATTAATTAATAAATTTTAATTTTAACAAAACCTCATTCAATCGACATGAAAATCGCTTAAAGCACTCAAACACAAAATTTTCAGCACTTTGAGTACAAAATTGCGAGATTTAATCTTCGGCACCCGTGCTAGCGAATAAATTTCTCGACGTGTTTCGTCTTATTTCGAAAGCTCCCCACTTCGGACGTCTGCGAAATTAAGCCCGGCTCCGGATTAAGCGGAAAAGCTTTCAAATTGATGCATTATACCGTAGTGCAGTAAAACTGTGCACTACCTAGGTATATAATATGATTCACTGCGTTCCGTGCACTGGTTTCGTGTATAATCGAATCGTGGAAATTCTCAAATTTCGCAGACACACGAGACCGGGTCTTATCCGGAATTTCACGGCGTTTCGAACTCAGCTGAAGCTTCGGGATATCGAATGGTTGAAAGTTTCGTTCGTTATTTTGCTCTTTGCGATGAAAATCCTGCTAAAATGCCGGATTTCAAGCGAATTTAGAGAGAAGGCGATTAATTAAATCCGAACGATTGATTCACAACTTTTTAAGCGGTCGTTGTATGTATAATTGTGGTGTGAAATGTTTGTGCATGCTGATTCACTTCAATGTTCTTACAATGCTAGATTTGAGTCTTGTCGGATTTTGGTGAGAATCTTACGTCATTTTTTTAACGAATATAATGGCCCGTCAAATATTTGATTTGAAAAAGTATTAATGTAATTATTCATAAATTAATTCCTAAAAATAAATCACCCGCTTTATATTTGTTAAATTCGTTAATGTTTTTCTTATACTTCAGAGTTTTAAGTCTTAGTGAATGCTTCTTCACTTAAAATAAGTAATTAATTGAAAATTTAAAATAAATAAAGCATCCATATCCACAACAATGAACAAATATTTTCATATTTCTGAAAAAAAAACTGTCAAAAAACTGCACAAATGACGAAATACAATGACAGGTGTACTTTTATGTACTTACATATATCCGTCTTTGTCCTGTTGTATTCACAGGACTTTTTGACAGTTCATAGAAGTGAGAGTAAATAAACACGATTTTCAAGTCTTGCAAATTAAATGTTTCGTATTTCTAGAAATAAAATACGCACTTTAATTTGAGTTTCGTTGAAAAAGTTTTCGATAAACACTCGGCAAAATTTCCGCCAAGGTCGTCGAATTAACTCAACGTGAAAAATTTAAATATCAAAGAAAACCAATAAAGAAGCGTGGAAATCGAAAGAAAGTCAATATCGATGGTAAAAAGGCCGATTTGATAAACACGTCTATCAAATTTCAACTTCGGCGAAGGAAAACTACTATAGAAACGCGACGCCGGATATATTGCATTTTCCGAAACACGAAACTCTCACGCGGAAAAAATATATATCTATAGAAAAAGAGACGAAAATGGGCACACGTCGATAACGCGAATAGTTTATTTTATTTTTTCAGCATTCGCGTTTTACAAGTAAATACGATAAAGGCGAAAAAAAGTACGTTAGCTGAAAATCGTTCGCGGATTTTCCGGGAAAATCTCTCACTTTACGACAGAAAACATTATCGTACGTTGACAAATGCGCATGAAAACGACTCAGTGTCTATTGTTATACTTTTCAATGTTTGCTTGTTTGTATCGAAAAGAGAGAAGATATACACTATTGACTTTAATTCTGGACACTTTCCTTTATAATTGTCTTTGGAACCAAAATTTTGAATGATTCTCATGGAAAAAATTGATGAAACTGAAAAATTACTCATAAGAGATTATTATGCAATAGTTGTTAAAATGTATAAAATTAATATTTCATTGTGATCTATTTGTCTTGCATAGTCAAGGTAATGTATAATAATAAGAGTTATTCAATAAAATATTAATTTTATACATTTTTACCGAGTAATGTTCACATTTAATTGAATTTTCCTATAGAAATCATTCCAAATATCGATCTCAAATTCAATATTAATAACTGCACGTATTCAAATTATAAAAAAAGTAAAAATTTTGCAAAAAAATGCAACATTTATCAAAAATGTCCAAAATTCCTCACAATACCGTATGTACTTTTCAATGTCTCCTCGTTTGTATTGTACGTATATAATTTTGCGAAAGTCGCCGGAAAGCGAAGGTAGAAGAGTATTTTTCGTATAATGACATATAATATACGAGGGGGAGCAAAAGTATGGGCACAATAAAAAATGGAATCGAACAAGTGAGTCAATGGCACATTGTTGGGCTATACTCGTCCAGCACAATAGGCAACAATAGGTGACGAGCGATCATATCCATACCCATGTTACGAAGGTAGCTTTCAATTTGACGACAGACTCGAACTCTAATAATAAAGTAGGATATATATAGTATATTTCATATATAAATTATATTATATTCGTTCTATACACAAATTAATTCATAGAAATGAGAGAAAATATAAAATAGCCTAATAATATGGACCAATTTTGAGTATAACTAAAACTTACACTGACTATTAATATTGCATGAAATCGATTAATCAAGATGGTATTCCATATAAGTATCATTTCCTTTATATTTGCATCGAATGAATATTTCGAAAATTCCTAAGCATCGTTATGTATGTTACTAAAAGCTCATATAAGCAATGTATCATATTTTGAATTTCCGCTGAACTTTTTCATATTGAAGTAATAAATTTTCTATTACGCTTTCCACGCTGAGTGCCACAATTCGCATCGTACATATGTATTTTTTTCAATTTACGCATTTTTACGAAACGGCTTTGTATGACGAAATTGGTAGCACTTGATAGAAATACTTCGTAACGGCAATACGATATTCGTCGAAATGCGAAGCAAATTGTTTGGGACAAAAAGAGGTATGTTACAATAAATAAATAAATAAATGGATGCACGCACAACATTCGAATCGAAGGGAATTTATCGTCGACATCTCTTTATCTATGTGTATTGTTAAAACGCTTCGTGCATTAATGATTATACCAATTCCACGAAAATGAAACGTAATTATCCAATTTTGTACACAAATTCGTTTGAAATATGTATATTTTTTTCTCTTTTATCCGCACGTGTAGGAAAAATACATATAACGAGGCGTATGTAATATTTAAAATTATTAAAATGAACTGTTTTAATATTCGTCGACCTTAGCTCTCTCGCACGCTCTTCTCGAGCGATGTTATGAGCTTTTCGAAAATCAAACTATATAAACTCGTTTATTTTGCACTTAAATTTTATTTAATTAATTAACATGTATGTTGAAATTCCATCAAAAATTTAAGCTGAAAATTTAATCACTGAACGAAAAGCTCGCTACACGTCTTTGTATTTTCATTTAAGATTAAACACACATATTAATTTTAAACAGAATTTAATAAAATTTCTCTTCAGCTTCAGGCTTCGTTCTTTAAAAATTTAAACATCCATACATTTTCGTCACTTTTAATTATTTCCAGCATCGTTTGCTATTCATAACCTGGTTCTTCGCTCAAAGCTCACGCTCTCGAACCATCATTATCTGTTTTCTGTCATGCTATGATCTCACACGAATTCCTCCACGAGCTTAAGCCAAGACCTTCGAGACACATAGCTACGAATCGTTAACCCTCACGTCACGGTGAGGGTCGACCTAAAAGCCACGCGAACCGAAGGGTTAAAAATTTCCACGCTATCAATCACACGTCGAACGAAAGAACCGATAAAAACGCAGCAAGTTGTTTTATTTTATGTGGCCATGAAGTAAAATCTAGATTCTAAGATTTATTTTTGAGAAATAAATGTATTAAATTTCTTAATACAAGCGGTATCTTACATATGTATATGTATGTTATACTAGATTTGTTCCAAAATTCATATTTTTATGTTTTTTTTTTCAGTTATTTTTAAAGTGTCTGAACAAATGATTAATATTATTCAAAATAATCTCCATTAGCATCTATATTACAATATTTTGTTCTAATTTTCCAAATAAGATGCCTTCTGAAAGTTTTCAATCGGTACCTTCTATAGAACTGTTGCACAGTCACTTACATAACCTCAATCATATCTAAGGAGCAATTTTTTAGTGCGTTTTGAAGCTTGAGACACATAAAAAGCTGTACAGAGTTTAGTGTAGTAATTTAAAATTTAAGAGTCAGTTAGAATTTGGAATCAAACTTTTTTGGTTTAAATTTTACATAGAATTCGATCGCGCAAAGTTGATAAAAAGTATATATAATATTACGTTCAAAAAAGTTTTAAAAAAAGGATCCGTAGCAATCCTGACTTAATGTACTGTTCGAATCAAATTGATTTAAAATAAATTGTAAAACTGAATATTATATTGATCTAATTCATCTCTCATAATATTATAATCATCAAATAAGACCAAAAAAAAAACATTGCTTTCGGGTAACATCTTTTATGTACGTTACTCTAAAATTGATACCTTTTAAACAAGTTTTTTTCACATCTATCATTGAATGAAAAAGTCAGTTACAATAACCATACAAATGCAAAAATATATACAATAATCGACTCTATATACTTATTAATACAATCGATATACAATCAATTATTACATACACAAACATTAACACATTCGCGCAATATCAATATCTCATTTTCCACTCAAGCATCGATATGCACTTTAGTTCACTCAATCTTTTCATCGACTGGACATATCCGAACTATCAAAAAATCACATAAATCGCTACTCACGTGTAGTTTAGTATTAGGGAACACACAGTGTTCGATTTCTGGCCCGTCGCGTGTCGTTTTAAAAAGCGATCTATCATTTTTAACGCGCCGCGGATCGACCGACTCGTTTGCAATAAAACCTCGACTGAAATTTCAATATAATTTAACGACGTCGCCGCTCTGTTCGGAACCATCGATATTTCATGGGGTTTTATATAGCAGTTTTCCCGGAGTTTTTCCGGAGCCCGGTATCGCCGGAAAATTCGATGCTCCATTATTGACGGTGGAATGCGAGCTCGGTCTCGTTTAATGCGAAATTAGAATTTGCGGTGTTTTCGTAAAAGGCACTTGTTTATTTAGTTTTTAATAATAGATGTTTATATTCACTCAATGAAATACATATAACTATTGAAAAGGCCAAAAAAAATGAAAATTCATCTTTATAGTGTCCATAATTCATGCCATTAATATAAACTTACTATGGGTATTAAAAGTCTTCAGTTAATGTACATTTCATTCTATTAATATTATTTCAAATACATGTGCTCGAATCTTGTTATTTCTACTTATGAAAATATAATTTCATCGAATTTGAGAAAATTCTAAATAATTCATATGTATTCGTTCTTTTAGGATCTTAAGCTGCTTTAACAATATTCAAGATATCCACGTATGTACTTTAATGTAAGAATTTTTCGTAAGAGGATTTCGAATATTTTTGATTATCGATTCATGGAATTTCACAACTGTGTTCTCTTTTGAGATAAGTTTAACGTATATGAGCGCATAGTGAGTTCGACATTCTGAACAAAGTGCTTGTGGAGTTAATCGAGAGTGAATTATTTAAGTCGAAAGTTCACCTCGTTGAATTTCGCATATAAGCTACGTTTCAACAAGTTTACTTATCTATAAGAATTCTAGATTATAACATTCAAATTCAGACTCAATATGATCATTTAAAGAATATTAATAAGTTATTTTCATAACAATTTATAAATTGAGCGTATCGAAATATCTAATGAGACCCTTGTATGTTTATCTCAATGAAATAATTTGAGTATGAATAGAAATTAATCTGAAATTCCAGGAAAAACAAATAAATGTTTATAAATAAGAAACAAATATGATTCTTGTGAGGTTTTTAAATATATGTAGATGATTGTTGAAGTATTTATGAATGTGTAGAATAACTAGATTCCTCGAACCATAATACTAGGAATATTAAATCGTCTTCATATTCCTCATGCACACATCCATTGCATTCAAAAGCGATTCCAAACATAAAAATCCATCATTACAGATCCTCCCATTCTTCTGAAAAATTTCAAACGCAAAAAAGCAAAACACACAATGTTCCCCTCAAAAAGCCCACACATTGTACAAACAATCGACAATAGCGAAAGAGCGAAGCCTCCCCCATAGTACATATCTATGTATATAAGAGATGAAAACTTTTTTTTCCCTTTTGGTTATTCACCGTCAGCGTCGCGAACAAAAAGCATCGACGAAACAACCATTGCGAATACACAACACCATACATACACCATGGGAAAAACGATCGTTTTGAGACGTCTCAAAGAGCATATTGACCGATGCCCGAACGTATCTGTATAAGAGAAAAAAAAAGTCTCTTCGGATGTGAAAATACGTATTGTGTTCTTCTGAGTCGTTACGTTAAATAAATTTGATTGTTTCGTCTCTCTCTTTGCCCGGAATGTGTTCGCAGTCTCTATAAATATTTCCATGGGAATTACGAAGGTTGTTTCGTCTTTGACGTTTCAATTTGCTCGAGGCCTACGTAATGTTTATCATAATGTAAAATATTTTGTTAGATTTTTTTTTTCGGTTAGTTTATTGACGTTTTAATCTGTGGGATTTTTCTGTTTTGTGCAGATTGAATTATGCCCTGCTTTATATAGAATTGTAATGGTTTATTTTTCTCAGTATAGAGAGCGTTTTATTGAATTTAAGATTGAAACGGTCAAGTCGAAATTGTAAAATCTAAAGATTTTATGTTCGTTCTATAAACTGAACTTTTGTGAAATAAAACTTTTACGTTGAAGGAATAAAGGAGAGAAATTGGACTATATAAACGCAAATTATATTTTTATTAAAATTATCTTTTGCATGTAATCAATCTGATGAGTATCAACGCACACCTATTATTTATTATTTTTTGTACGAAAATTGAATTATTGCTGTAATATAGCATAATACCTTAGTCAACTCATACTTGAGAGTCAAGAAGTCTATAAAAAATATATTTATTAGTGAAATGATGAGAGTTGAAACAAACCATCCATTTTGCAAGAAAGTATAATTATGAAAAGAAGCAACAGCAAAACATTATTATCTCCTTCGTAATCATGGCCGATATTGCATGCAGAAAAGACAAACGTATCACAATGCTTTCGCAGTGTGACGTAATGCTACAAGCTTATTCACAGATACTACACAATAGTAACATATAAATGTATAACTCGTTCCAACTCTCGTCATTTCACCTATATGTACCTACATTTTTTTTATATAAAAAACGATTTTTAGATAAAATATACATTCTAATCGCATTTTATACATTGAATCCACCTTTAATCCGCCAACTCCCTAGAGCTAACATCCCCATAAATCACGACCGCCAACCACCACCCTATAAACACCCCCTACATGCAGATGCATCCCGAAAATGCACCTCTGGCCAAAAACGATTAACACACCACATAAAACAACGCCAACATCCCATAAACGCATTCCGGCATTAAACGGCAGCAGTAAAAACGTCATTATGGCGAAACGGTCCCGGGAAATACACCCGAGTGTGAACCGCGCTTTAGAATTTTCAAACGCCAGGTTTTAATGACAAATATCGCGTCAAAATTGCGATACTGGGACGTGGAATTAATGGAATTGGAAAGGAAATGGAAGGGCAACTATTATGCTGTTCTCCATCTTCCGTTATGTGTCTTTCGAGACGTTTTAGTTTGCTCTCGAGAAACGTTTGAACCGTGATTGTTATATATTTATTTATTATATTATCCTTGGGTTGTGTTTGTTCTTGGTTGTATAATGTAGGAAGCTCGGAATTTAGATCGTGTTGAAAGATTTAATTTCGAAGTTGTGTAAGTTCGTGCAGCTTCTATTACTATGTTTGAATATGTCATTTTACATCAATTATTCATGAAATATTCGATTATTTCAGGATCAGCCAAGCTGTGATCTTGTATCAATAAAAAAATATATAGAACGAATAAATAACTATCTTGAATCTTATATTTACATAACTTTTAGCTCTATTTGATTTAACCGAGCTTAAGAGGTGTACAAAATTCTGAACACTTCTAAAATGTACATTTTTTCTGCAAAATTTTCAATATATGAGTTTTTAATTTATTTCATGATTTAATAACCAATCAAAACTGTTTCTTTACATAGCATTTGATACGATAATTGAAATGATTTCCATGGAAAAATTCGATTAAACGATAACTATACTCGGAAGGGATTTTATTTAGTTGTGATGTTTTAAGTTATTTGACATTTCATTTGAAAACGCCTGCTTTTGTTCAATGTCTTGATTCTTCGAAATAAAGCTTACAATCAAATAGTATACATACGTATTTATACACTCCAACAACTTTTGCATATCTTCGAGTAATAATTTAATTTCATCGAATTTTCCATGAAAATCATTCCAAATGTTGATGCCAAATGCAATTTAAAGAAACATATGTACTTGATCACTCTTGAAAACATAAGAAAAACTAAAAGCTCATTTAGTAAAAATGCAATATTTCTCAAATTCAAACAAATAAACGGTGGATTATTAGTACGCCAATATTATAAATACGACGCTTCGTATCTATAAAAGTGGCGTCGCGACGCCTTAACACATCTAATCCAGCTCAACCATAAAACAACTTCATACCAATTAATTCGACATATCACCGGATAAAGCCGTAAATTCAATATTTTCAAAACCAGAAACGATTTCACACAAATCACGAAGCGGCCGATTGCAACAGACAAAAGTTGCGCAACATTCTGCGCTAATTGCTTCCATAAATCCGGAAAGTTGGTTCCGTTTGAAACCGGATATGCCGATGCACTCGAAGCGAGGCTCTAAACGTCGGAATATGTCAAAAACACATGTTAAATATTCACTCGGATGGCGGGAAAATGGATTTTCGAAAGGCCCCACTTCATCATCGGTGAGTGGGCGAGATTCTCTCTCTCTGCTTTGGAGTGACCATACTTTTTTTGGAAAAAAATTTGAGGACATTCGAAAAATTTACATGAGAATTTTAATGAAAAATCAATTTATATTTTTTCATATTTATACAGTGGCTAATTTTCAGCATAAAAGCCAAGATTTAAATCAAAATCTTGATGTTAGAAATTTTTAAAAGGGATTCAAAATGTTTTAAAAGTTCTTTAAACGGTTGCCGATAAAAACATTTACAGAGAGGTTGAGGAAATTAAAATTACGAATAATTATTCATTGAAAACGTAATGAAAAATAAAAAAATAATGATACAAATTACCTACTTCATTATTTTATAAAAATATTATACAACAATTAATATTCTAAAAAAACATCAATAATCTAAGTATTTTTATGATAAAAAGTAAGCAGCCCAATAAATTAAACTTCCACTGACAATTAGTAAAATAATTACACAATATGAAAATTTAAATAATATTAAACCTTTGCATATAAGACCATCCTTTTGTCAATATATTTTTCATCTTCCAATTGTACACAATTGATAATAACAGCCTGATTATGAACCATTTTTAATTTCAAACTCAAATTAACATCACAAAATAATAGTTTTATCATATAAATAAAGTAAGAGCATCCAAATAAAGGTCAGTCCTCTCAAAAAAAGGTTGTATGGTTACCGCACTCTCACTACGTACACCGTTGGCTCTTCTGGGAATTTCCCGAAATTACGAATTTCCCCTACATTAATTCGCGACGTTTTTCCGACGAAAATAATAATATAAGAAAAATCCGGTCGTATCGAGGTGGATTTTTTTATATTTTTCGCTCGGAATCTTATACATATTAAATTTTCGAATAAATCTCGCCGGAGGCGTTTCGCAATAGTACGTAGAAAGAAGCGCTCGCTAGTTCCGTTCGGTTGAATCCAAATCCGAGTTTGTGTAAAAAAAATAGTCATAAAACATTTTCATACATGAATATCATATTTCCATTGTAAATACTGAAGCAGTTTAAAGAGATTTAATTCAAACTAAATCCTATCATAAAGCAAAATCTTATTTTATATACGTATCGTTTGCATAATAAGCGTTATTCAATCTGATTTTTATCTGAATTAATACAATATTATGATACGGTATTGTTCATTAATATTGTATTATCTTTTCACTGATTAAAATATCATTCTCGAATTTCGTTTTCGATATTACTCATATCGATTTCTCGTCTCTGTTTCCTTTCATATTCCATAATTTATATCGCATTGGTATTTCTGTCGTTTTTTCATTGTTTTCTCACTCGATTATGTATACACTTTATTAAATAAATTCCGACATCCTTACATATTTCCTTTACGTTAAGTCACGATATTGTCTTCGTACACCAATAACGCCTCTTATTTTTATATTTCCAATATAAATTAAATACCAAAAATTTCCAATTCTAAAGAGAAATGTCATAGCTTTGAACTTACTAAAAATATTTTTTTCTGAAATTCGCGTGTAATAAATTGAATTCTTTTGTCTGACAGAATATTTGAAAATAAATGAAAAAATTCAGACATTTCAGAGAATTGATAATTTTTATTTTTCATAATGAATATGGTCCATTATTAAATAACGATTTGATGTCTATATTTTTAACATGAGCAATTTTTCTGAAATTCATTGATTCATTTGATTCCCTTTATATTGTACATTACGAACAATATTCAATTTTGTTCATAAATATGAAATGAAATCTGAGTGAAATGCAAAAAACTCATATTTTTCATTCAAATATTTAAACATGATTTCTTTTATATATCCAACTGAACAAATTGATTTGTATTCATACTTATATTTTAGCAATATATGTGAAATATTTACCTCGGTTTTTCCGCTGATGATGCAACTTGTAACATCGGTAGCCTCCAAATACATCGAATCTTTCTGTGAATCAAAAATTAATTTCAATTAAATAAAAATAAGTCATTTATAATTTTCATCTTATATTTCACATGATCACAATACATCATACTTATAAAATATATTGGGACTTTTCCATTCGTTTGAACCTTTGGGACGATCAGTAAACATTTTTCAGAGTAACGTCACCACTTCACATCAAACATATTTTAGCAAATGAATTCTCAAAGCTTAAATGTCAAAGAAAATTCTAACGAATATTCTACGCGAAAAAATCATATCCGAAATATGCTATGGTGTATATAAACTATTGATTTCAAATATGGATACTTAATGAATTTGAAGAATATTGCAAGTTCCCAGAATTCTCAACAATAGTGAAGGTATATACATACATGTATTTATATTACAAGAAGGTTTAAAGATTTTTTTTTAGACTCATCACAATATGCCAGTTTATATTCATGAATGACTTCACAGTGACGATAATGTGTGTGAAAAGCTCTCAATGTTCTATTCGAGTGTGAACGAGCCTTTACAGAGTTGGAGCGCGGAAACTCAACAATACAATCGACAACATTTCAAAGCACACTCGAATCGTTCCCGTTTTTACATCCGCCGTAACATAAATTCAATTCAGTTTTTCGAATCCGTCATTTGTGAAAAAAAAAACTCTGAAAGACTCGGTCTGAATTCGTTCGTGACGCAATTTGCGACAGCATTGTAATTTCGCGAGGTCAATACGGAAAAGTCGGTTCGATTTTCCGACGGATTTTCTCCGATTTGTTGTCGTAAACGCGTTTTACAAGTCTTCGTAGATATTTTACTCGATATAATGAAAAATCGCTAGACTAGAGCATCATACGAGTCGTTAGAAAACGTGATTCGTTCGAAAACTAGTTAATTTCGAAACGGCGCAGGTCACTTTGAGAGTCTGCGTCTAATTAAAAATGAAATGGAAAAAAAGGCTAGATTACTCCGGTTGAGTGACGAATTTAATTATCGTTTGTAGTCGAGTGTGCTTTTATTAGAGATAGAGCTTATTTGCTCTGTGACGAAGGTATAATTGTATTTATATTTTTTTGGATGATGGAAAAAAAATCGTCTAGAATTGTATTTTTCAGCTGTGAAATGTTATATTTTGTTTCGATTAAGTTAATTGGATAAAATGAAATGTGAGATTAATTGTATCGAACAAAAATATTTTTTTATTGATGAAAGTATTTATATAATTATTCTGATACATGCCACTATAGCAATGAGCCCTACAAATAAATGGCAATCTGTTCTAAAGAGCTACAGAGCTGCAGCTTTTCCTGTATAATAAAAATATATGTTTTTTTAGGGCCGGTCTTTTTATCTCTGGTTTGAGAATAAAATGATTTTAAACTATACGCGGTTCTCCAAATACCAATTGTCAAAATCTGGGATAAAGATATGAGTATATGTATAATTGTACGAAATGTAGTATGTTTGTCTCTTTCAGCGGCTGTTTTGACAGCTCATAGTTGGAGGAAGCGCGTGAAGTTTAAATTCGTTTTATTATCTAACCATAGGTGAAAAGACCGTCCCTTAGCAATTCTTCCTTTGTATACTATATTTATGAAATGACCAAGTACTTGATATTCATTTTTTATTCTAAATACACAACACCAAAATCCCAGTACTCTAAAAGCATTTTCATTCCAAACCAAAACACTGACCATCACTCTCCCTTAAAATAAAAGCTTTCAAAGCTCAATTAACTCAATATACCCGGCTATTTGTCCATAACCACACCACTCACCATCACGAGCACGCAACCGACACTTTCAAAACGACCCTCGCTGAGTCTCCGAGAATTTTTAACTTCGTCCCGGCCTTTGTGTGTCGGCTAATAAAACGCTTAATGTCTCTTTGAATGGATGCGATGTTCATACGTATAATATCGGGGGTGTGTGTGAACAGCCCCGGAGCTAGAACTGTGCAAACAGCGAAGGACATGTGTCTATGAAAACGTATATTGCCTAGGAAATTGTGGTCGCGATGCATGCTTAAACCTAGGCAGTTTCAGCCCTTTGATGTGGAACGTATAAATAATTATACTTTGGGTACGCATCGCAGTTCGCTTAGTGAGGAGTTTTGAGGTATTGAAGTTTGGACGTTTGAATGAATTCGAATCGTGACGATTATGGATAACAATTCTTCGATAAATTGAAAAAATGATAGTTGAGAATCGACGATTAAATAAATTTCATTTTTTTAATGAAAACTTTTCTTGGATGTTTTGTTGTAGTGCGAAAATCTATTGGATGAATTTTCATTATGCAAAAAATCATTTGGATGAATTTACTTAAACGAAATTCCACGTAACTTATGGTGTGAAACTTTTTTCACTGTACCAAATAAAGACGAAATGTCATAGAACCATAGATATATCAAATATTATTTTTTAATTCAATTTAAGTAATCTGCAACTAATTTCTATATTTTAATTACTATTTTATTTACATTAATCGTTCAAAATATTTATATCTGTTTTTGCATGCAAATACTATCAATGAATAAAATTATCTATTCGTGCTGTTTGATTTAGTTTAATTTCCATTCGAATGATTCTAATAATTTTCCAAACTTATCGTTGTACACGAAACTACAATATCGCTTATATTTTAACCTAAAATGTTATATATTATTTCTGTTGTATGATAAGACTTAAGACCTACATATTTGAACGATGTCGTCTAATAAATTTTCCTAGACGCGTTATTAATCTAAACGTTATAAATTAATCGCTGTTAAGAAATTTAGAATTATTAATCGACAAAGTTTTCATCATATTTTATAAGATAAGATTAGAAAAAAATACTGAAAATTTATTAGTCTCGAGATACTGAAAAATCTGACTTTCAGTAAAAAATATTGTGAAATTGTTTAGATCTATGTTAGTTAATTTCATCTCATATGTTTATTGGTTAATTAAATTTTATAGTGAATAGTTTGCGTTAAATCACATTTAGGTGTGTAACCATCTTCTATATAATAAGATTTTGGTTAGTTTATACGTTAGTTTACGATTGAGGTTTCGATGTCGTAAAGTGGTGTTGTTTTCCACTGAGTATAATAATAATATATTGCTTTTAGAAAATTTCATTCGCAAACCAGATTTTATTTTACTTTTAGCACCGATTTTTATGATGGAAAAAATCACACTTAGCAACAAATTTCTTGGAAATTCAATTTGTCAAAATTTTATTTTTTCAATAGAATCTAATTATCCTTTCAAACACAATCAGAAACTATCAATCAATGTCAACTGTTTTGAAAGCTATTTATATAACTTAGAGTAATTAACTAGAACAATATGAACGTAAGTATATGAAGTGCGATTATTAAAAATCGATTAATAGAACATAAGATTTAACTCATGCACGATCATTATAATTACATACATAAGAGAACTTTTCATCATACGTTATAATTTGATCACATTACATACTAGGAACATTACATTTCTAAATAAAAAATATTCTTAAATTAAAAACGGATTTTTTAAACAATTATTAATTAGATGTACGTTATCGTTTGATATTTTTTTTTATAACGAGATATAATTTGTACACATATCTTTTTCAATCGAAACTAAAAATGAAAAAAATATATTACAAAACCTTTTTGATATACGTAAAAATATAAATCCAACAAAATTCTCATATTTCTACGAGAAAAGCACGCTTTTCAAGCGCAAGGTCGAGTGGTGCAACACTCGAACTTCCCTCCATTTTCCTCACACATCTTAAAGAAAAATTGCTATATACGTATCATTTCCAGCAAAAATGTCCGTTTATATCGAGGCTCGAACTCCTCGAGAGTAATTTTATTCGTTGGCAATTTGTTACTGCCCGTTACAGACATCGGAATTGCTAATTCGACTCGGCATCGGCTAAGGCTAAGGCAACCCTCGTCGTTTCTTTCCACCACTTTTAACCACCCCTAGATCCTTCGGGTGATGTGTCGTCTGAAAACGTTAAAAACGAGATCGTATACTAGGTAATGCCAAATTGGGATCTAGGGTTCGCCGTAAATTGGCCGCGCTGAAATAGAGCTGGTTGAATGATGATTCGGAATCGATTTGGAAGATAAGACGATTTGATTCTTTTTATTGAAGAAAGTTTACAAAAAAAGTGTTTTTTTTTTTTAATGATTAATTGATTATAAATCTATATTTTTAAACATATGTTGTAGATATGGTAAAATGAAAACTTTACACACGCTCATTTCTGAGAAAATGTATGCCTTGTTGTTTTTCATCTATAGTTTCACAGTTAAAATGTGAAAATAAATCAGTTTTGTTTTTTCAATATATAATATCATTAATTTTTCTTAAATTTTAAAAATACAGATTTTTCTTAATTTATTCTTTTAATTTTTGAAAAGAGATTTGAATTAAGCCACCCAAAAAGGCGAGCTTTGAAAAAAATTGAAAAAATTGAAGTCATATATAAAGAAGATGAACCATGAGCAATAAGGATATTAAAATGATTAAAATAGCAAACTAACTCAAACTGCATATAGAATTTATTAAATAAATCTTAAATTTATAAATTTTTAAAGGGAAAACTTTTCTGACATGCAAGTTTTAAAAAAATCGTCTCTTTGAAGTCACTTGCACGTAAAAGTCGAACCATATGATCCAAAAAGATTAAATTAATAAAGAAAGCAAGCGAATTTAATCTGATTGTATATTCAATTGAGTAAATCATTCATTGGTGAATTTTCAGAAGGTTTTTTTTTTCGAACAAGAAGCTCAAAACTTAGAGGCTTGAAAACTCAGATTCTCAGAAAACGAACCATGTATTGTATTTCAAAAATAGCTAGAAAATTAAAGCTACCTATAAATTTCATCGAACGAATCTTTAGCTCCTGAATATTTTTATACAATTGAAAGATTCAATTCACCAAAACACAAAACCCTTCCATTCCAAAATGGCCATCTCCGATTGATAGACGGCCTCGCTCTTCCACACCGGGCTCTCTCCAAACCAAACCGGCTTCCATTTTAATAATACACATTATTTACGTTTATTTCGTAGCAGAACACGTCTCACCACCTGTCTGCCTAAGCTCCGGTTTCCCTTCGTTTCAGGAAGTTCGAGACGGCCATTGTTCAAAGGCGACGCCATTGTTCGGGCGTCGGCGTCGTGTGCTCCAGACGCCCGCGTTATAAATAAATACCCACTCGGCACAATATAATTGTGTTAAGATAAATAATCGCTATTTGTTTACGGGGCCGTGAAAGGGATCTTAGAGTGGGAAAATTCTGCAAAAGAGGCGTTCGGTGATGAAGTGACGACGCCCTTGAACACGTTGATGTGTCGAATCAACAATTCGTCTGAGGAGGTTTAATAATAAATTGCTATTGAGAGTGAAGATTATATAGCCAGTCGAAAATTTAGTCTTTTTACCTTTGATTTGAGAAGAAAACGAATTTAAACTATACGCGCTCCCTCTAACTATGAGCTATCAAAATCTTGGGGGAAAAGACAGTCATATTACAGTTCATATAATAATACATACATCCATCTCTTTCCTCCAGATTTAGATAGTTAATTAAAGTTAATATTAAAAGAATAATTAACAAACTCAAAATATTAGATAACAATATACAAAAAAGCTTCCAAAGGACCAACTGTATCGTTTCAAGCGAAGCGAAACGATTTTCATCCTTTGTTTCATTTTAATGCATAAATCATTGCTCGTTTTAATTTAGATTTGAAAATAATTCTCAACTTGATAATTTATGTACTTGTATTGTGTGAACTTTCTCTATTGATTTGTGATGAAAGTTCTGAAATATATTTCTCAAACTTATTATTGAATAAGACAGAAATTCGCAAAAGTTTCAAACATTGATATAATAAAAACGGGTTGCATATCAATCTCATCTCATCACACTTAATACGAGACCCAAAACTTTTCTTTCCACTAACTTCACATATCATCCCTAAAATGCATCCCCTTCAACTACGAAAAAGGACTCAATTTCATTCGAATTTTCTCCGAGATCAAATTTCAACAATCCCAATTTAATAATCCGAAGTTTAACTTTCGAAACGATTAAACGCGAAATGAGTAAGATTAATGGCGTACGTCGCGAACATAAGACAAAGACTGATGTGAACAATTTTTGTTCTCCCTAACGAACCGAGCACCACTCGTTCAACGACAGAATAAGAAAACGACGATTATTACAATGCCTATTTGTAATAATATTCATTTCCCGGAATGGATGTTTGTGCCCTTTGTTATAAAAGTGGTATAAGTTTCTCTACTTTTGTTTCGAAATATTGAAAATTTTTCGTTTAACTTTGTTAAAATGTATTCTTTCACAGTGTTTTAACATTTATTTAACTATATAGATTCAATTTATATTTTTATATATAAATTTTGAATGTTGCTTATAGGAAAATGTGAAATTTTCATAGACGAACGTATACAAATTTTCAATGTGAACGCATGAATTTTTACGCCATAGTAAGTCCCACTTATTTCATATTAAGATATTCAAACACTTCTTCAAACTGAAAAATATATTTCTTTAGAAATTACTTATTAATATGATGATATAAATTAACATTTTATTACAAATTACTTTTTTTTCTAATTGAATCGCTTACTTTCAATGATCTGAGAACTTTACCACCAATCAAAGGTAAAACAGGTTAATTGAATTCTTTCAATTTGAAAATTTTGTCAGTTTTTGAGTATATTATAGTGGTTTTGTAACGATCTTTTTTTTTTCAATTTATGGACTTATACCACTGTTAAAATAAAAGGCACATTTCTTTCTTGTCTTGTATATCATTCGAAACGTTTCGTCGTTAATTCGCTGGGCGCATCTGCTTAGGGGACGCAAAATGTACAAATTCATATTCAAAAACACAATGCGAATCTCGTTTATTTCGCGCCTTTTTTTTCGTTTATTGCTTCTTGTAATTTCCTCGAACGTAAACGTTTTAAAAGCGCACAATTTCGAATTGCAAATTCGGTCGTTTTGCCGTAATATTGCGACTTTCGAATAATTGGCGCGCAAATGTTGAATTTGATTTTGCTCCGAGATTTTTTTCTACAAAGGGAAGAAATGAGCTTAAGTCGTTAACAATAATAAATGATTTGCAGCAATTTATTGTAGATTTTCCGGTAATTTGAATGAAGAAAAAAAATTGAGTAAAATATGAATGATGAACTGACGCCTCTTTTTACGCGTCGTTACTTCGCATATTGAATCTGTGACCCTCAAACTTTTATAAAAAACTGATTTGATAATTGAATCATATTACAAAATCAAACAATGGACATTCATGAAAATATTCTCATAGTTAGATGAATCGTGATCGACATGATATGTAATTTATATATTTGAAGTAACTCACCTCGCACTTGGATTGGCTTATATCCGATAAGTTCAGTCGAAATATATGGTCCCTGAAAATATACGAAATGAAAAGTTAGATCAGCACATGCAAATTTTCTGCGTTATTTCGTCTGTAGAAAATGTTTTGATAAATTATTTCCCATTGTGGAGGAAATCTCGCAGCATTCCGCTGCAAGATGTGCCATAAATTCAATACGAGTATCACGTGCATTCGAATAAGGAATGCATTTCGAAAATTTATATCATATAACTCGACTGCGAAAATATGACTCGATTTCAGCGTATATATATTTTTTATAGCTTTTTGATCAAATCTAGCACTTTTTTTTACGAAAATATGTCGGGAAATTGGCCGAAGACCCGCAGGGCCTTGTATGACCTGATAACTTTTATATTGGAAATCTGTTTTTTTTTTACTTTACCCTTCGTCCAAGTCGACCGGTCATTGGGCGATAAAATTACGTTCTATTCGAAGCTTCGCCAAACGAATATATTTCTCGATTTTTTCCCTCTTTATACAAATACATCGATAACCGAAAAAAAGTCGACTAGATCGAATTAAATATATATAAAGAAAAATCTTACATAGCTCCAACGTACAGGTAGCCTCCGCTTTCGTCCACATGGAATGTTTTGTAGTACAGGTGGCCACAGGTGAATTCCGAGATGAAATCTGTCAAATATGACGTTTATGTCAAAATTTAATCCAAGTGTTGTAACAACTATCGTATATTATTGTGTTGCCAGTGCAACGACTGTAAATGTGCTCGATCGTAAACTTTTAGCGATAAAAATCCGCTTAATTGATGGAAAATAACTCGCGCTCCCTCTAATTTGGAGCTTAAGCCTTTTCCCTAATTGGAGGATTACTGACACGGACCAGGGATAAAATCTCTGAAATTCTGGACAGCGAACACTTTAACGTGAAAATTCACCGCTTCTAAAAAAAATCTTTGAAAATAAAACACGGGTTAACCGTCCGAAATTAATTTCATACGAATTTATACGGAATCCCTTCAAATCTCCGCGAACGATCCATTAGCATGATTAGAGCGATATTTTAATTTTCTCTCGGAGAATCAAACAATAAAACGTCTTTATATTCATCGTTTGAAAGATCATTATTTTAATTGGTCCATTGTAAAAGTTTGAACAGTGCTTATCGTCTGTCAAACGCAATCGATTGTATGAAGATAATTATTAAATTCAATATTTGAACACTCCTCGATTTTGACTTCAAACGTCTCTAGTTTAAAGCTTATTTTCATCTAACATTAGAATTTGACTTATGACATTTTGAATTCGAATATCTTCAATACATTTTCAACGGCTTTTACGACATTTTTACTACGACAAATCAGCAAGTGTTCGCACCGCTTGCGTTCATTATTTTCGCGATACGACATTTTGGCCCAAAAAGCGACTTCATTGACCCGACTATAAATAATCACGGCTGCGATTTTTTCGATTAAAAACCCTACTGCAGGTTCGTTTTAAAATATCTCCCCATAAACAAAATTCAAACGGAAACGGAACTCCCGCCAAACGCATCGATAAGGGCCTTGTTTTGAAACAGCGAAGGTGCTTTTGTCCAAAAGGAATGTTCGACAGAGGCGGACTCCGTTATGATTAATATATTTTTTTAAATTATATTTTTGCAACAATATTATTCGAGTTTTAACCTTAATTCTTTGTATATTTCATATTTAATTACAACATTTTTTCTATAGATAAGCATGTGATTAGCCTTTAACTATAACTACCTACCCCAAAATTCACGATCTTTATGGGAGGGTGGGATCACTTGATCCTTTTAGGTAGCTTTAATCTCTGCTCAATTTAAGAAATATCAAAGGTATGTATTATATTATTTTCAAATAATCGCATCAAATGAACCCATTAAAATTCTAAGTGTATCAACACAACATTTTTTTCATATACAATTTTCAGAAAAGGAGTTAGAAGCAAAAGCAAAAAGGAGAATAAAATATCCCCAATTATGATAATAATGATGATAATTATCAAAAGTTTTTTATTGAAATCAATCGGCAGCACCAAACAAACCTAATTAAACTCCAAGTGTAATGATACTATTTTATTCAAATAAAATTATCCAAAAGGGGGTTAGAAGTGAAAAACAAAAGAGGGGATCATGTCCCCAGTGGATCAAATGTCCCAGAGGATCAAGTATTCTCACCCTGCTTTAACCTGTTGATATTACGTCAAATTTAAAATAACTGACGATCGAAAAAACCAAAGGGTACAAGTGACATTTTTGCCAAAATTTATTTGGTGGCAAAATGATATGAACGAATTCGGAACGTGTGTCGAGATATATCATCAAATCAGTCAATCTCCTTCTAATACATGAACATGGTCAATTTTGAACGCACTTTCCTCGAAATCACCGCAAAGTCACTTGTACCCCTCGACCTTTTCTGTCAGCAATTATAATATTCCATATTATTTTATCAATATCAATTAAAACACTCACTATCAACACTGAATAATTCACATATAATTTTCAAAATTTCAACACCCAAAATCTAAACTGATCAAAACAACACTCAAATCGATCATTTACAACAACAACAACAAAAACACCAAAATAACCCATTAACGCCCGTCCCTGTCGCTACACCCGACCCTCTTAAATGTCACGTTTATTTTTATCAAGAACCTAATAACACCGGAGGGGGGTCGGTTTATTTTTCGAATACGTCGTTAATTCAATCGAGCCACCGATAAACGGGGGAGAGTTGGGTCGTATTATTTAGCGTATATAAGCAATCTCGCGGAAAGGTCTCCTCGTGTCACTTGTCAACCCTTTAATGGCCGCAATCTGAGCGGACGCCATGACGGAAATGCCGAAATTGCAAATTCGACTAGACGTGTACGTTCGACTAAATAATACACGAACAGACAACTGACATCCGAATAATCCGTCGTCGTAATATGCGAACGTATTATAGTGATTATCGTCTGAATATTCATTGTGTATGATGGATAAAATGGCCAAGGGGTACAGGTGACTTTAGGGTGATTAAGAGAAAAGCGCACTCAATGTTGATCATGTATCTATTAAGAAGAGGTTGAGTGATTTGATGATATATGAAGGTATACGTTTCAGATTCGTTTATATCATTTTGCCACCAAATATCTATATGAATGTACATAGAAGCAATTCCTGTTCCATTGATGTCCTGTTCCTCAATTCGATTAAAATGACACTTATTCCTCTTGGTATTTTCAGTCGCTATATAATATGCTACCTGACGTCGCTCGAAATTTTATGGATTTTGAACCAATATATTGTGTATATAATTAATATACAAAATATCTGTTTAATCATGTAGTGTATGTAAGTCATGTTTAATTTATTTTTCAAAAGATAATTTCTATCTATTTATACACAATTTTATGAATTAATAATATCATTTACTTTTTAAAGTCAAGAAGTACATAAGTCGTAAGGTAGAGACTCCTAAGTATAAGTTATATAAAGTCACTATGTTATCTTGAACTATTGAAATTCTATCGATTGTTAACTTTAAAATATAAATTGTAAAGTGTAACGATGTGGAAACTTTACTAAATGTACGGACAATGATTTTAGGAAGTTTCATCGTAATCAGATAAGCGATAAAGGGACGCATTATGCTCAAATATAAATACATTTTTTTTTATAAAATATTATTTTTGTATATTATTGAATCGGAATAAGTAATCGTACGAGATATCTGAATAAATTTCGCAGTTTTTAAAAATTTGATTTAGTCGATAAAAATTATAATTTTAGATCTTCTCGCATGAAAACTTCTTGTCATCGTTATTCGTTTTTGATTTTAACTTTGAGAACATGTTGCAATGTTTTTTTTATTAATAAAAAAGTAATTACAAAAGTTTCAAAACGTGATCGAATAAATACGGTAATAAATTGATCTCACGTTTTAAATATTCAAACGCTTAGAAAGTACACTTATTAAAAACCGAGCAATCTTCTCAAGCATCACAAAATACACAAAATTAAATTAAAAAAAATACACAAATAAAAGATTTTAAAAACAGTCAAATTTCGGAAACATTTCAGCGCAAAAACTTAAAAATTAATTAAGTACATCTAACAAAATTAGCATAAAATTCGAAGCGTGCACCTTCCCACCCCTAACTCAACGCAAAAGTTTTCCCTCGCATAAACTACCCTTTCGCACGTTTCCTTCGCTTCAATTTAATTTCGATAATTCCGACTATGACAAAGGACTTGCTGACTGCCAACCGACCGACCCTACAGCTAGCTCTACACCAGGACCGATTTTAGAACAAAACACCCTAATTTTCCCTCTTATTTACCCTCATATACAGCCAAATTCTAAAATTTAGCTAATTTGTATACAGCCATATCTGTCACCCTTCCTCTATATTAGTAAGGAGCCAGTCTTTTCAGTTATATGCCAAACTCTGAATTTTTTCTATAGAATGTAAAATTGTGATCTCATGACAACTCTTAATAAACTCATATTAAGTGAACAGATCGACTCTAATTTGATCGAATATTGGTTCAAATGTGAATGTGGCTTATTGTAGAAGGGGATGGGATTTTAATTTACCTCTGGCTTGTCGAAGGTGCCTGTCACCCAGACAGCAACGTCTTTCATCGTAGAAATACCAAGAATTCTCATAGTGGCCTGCCGAAGCCAACCATGGCCATAAGCAGGCCCCAAAAATTAAGACAACTGTGTTCAGCTTTAACGAAAATCTTCTGGATCTCCTCCGATTAAGGATAAATTCATCCTTGGTGTCTTCGTCCATTTTGAAACTTCTAAACGTCATTCAGTCGATGTTAAAGTTGTGTCGTACGCACGCTGGTGATCCATCTTGATATCTGAAATTGAAATGGAAATTTTGAAAAATAAAAGACAGACATATAAAGCGTATTTTATTTCAATTGAATGCATTGAAAATTCAATTGAACAAATCATAAATGCAACATTCATGTTCGCCATTTTGTACGTCGTGTTTGCTGTGCGAATTTTCGCGCCAAAATTGTGCGTTTTAAGCGGATATTTGTAATTTAATTGCGGAATAATCTCACTATGCTTTAAATACATGGGGAACGTTAATCGTTTCGGTCTGTTCGCGACTTACAATTAAAGCTGTAATTAAAACGTAAATTTATTTCATTTTATGCGATATGCGTACAAGGGTTTCCACCCTTGAGCATAAATCGAATTTTACCAAATTAACGGATTTCAAAATTTCAACACCTAATGGACTTTTCGGTTAATATTAACGATAATATGTATTCCGAGAGTTTCGCGTATAAAATTTTAATTGAAAGTTTCGGTTTGTGCACGAACCCGATTCTCGAGGGAGACTTGAGTCCTCTTTATTGCATTTTCTAAAAAGTTTTTATGCCGACCTATAAAAAACTGAAATTGAGACTAACGTATGCAATACGGTGTAACTACGATATATCACACGAGTCGCACATCCAATACAAACTAAATTAACTTACGTTATTAATCATGCACTATCAAGATCTGCTTTGAAATTCCCAATTCTAATTCGAACCATTGTGCTTTGCGAACATAACTTTTTACTTAAACGACTTTTTACCCTACGCATGTTCAGTGTTATTTAATAGGGTCAAGATACATTTAAATGTTTTTGCGAAAACGAAAAACGTTTTGTATTATAATATAAACTAATGAGTAACTGACTAAATTCTTTTTTTTAGATTTAAAATACAAACTATCCAACCAAAAATTTTAAAATGTGACTTTATGAATACACTTCATGCACAAATATTCGGTTATAAATACACGAACCTATACAATTACTAGGCTATACGTATATGTATAGACATATAACCTAATATTTGAACATGAAGTATATTCATATAGCCACATAATCTTATAACCCTATACTTAATGTAACAGCCTTGAATATAAACCGAACACTTTCTGTCGATTCTGCGATATTGAATTAAGCTTTTCACAATCGCCGATAAATTTAAAAGCTTTTTAGCACACGAAGGAGGCTTCCTCGTCGTTTTTACGAAAATGGCGCGAAAATAAAACGATTTCGCGGTTAGTGAGTAACGCCTTCGCCGAAATGGAGCTGTCGATGCAAAAACGCACATTATAATACATCCCCGAAAAAATTACATCGAAAAAAGTGCGACATAATCTCATTATATTACCGATTCCATTTTACAGAGGAGAATTTTCCATTTCGCCGATAAGTTCTGGTGCGTCGTTTAATCGAAAGGACTTTCGTTTCGCTCGCGTGTTTTATGTATAGCTGAACAGTGGAATCTCGATTGTTAGAACTAAGTGGAGATTAAAATGTCTCGAATGGTCGAGAGAGGAAAAAAGGCATGTCTATTATGATGTTTTTTAGTCTTGCTTGTGTCTAGCGTCGCTAGGGCTTTTAAGAGAGCGGGATTTAAGTGAATAATGGCTAGTTGTATTTTATGCTTGAAAAATAAAAAAATCTCTATGAACTGCTACGTAGTGTTTCCTCGAATATAAAATATATTGAAGCTAGCTGATTACAAAGCGGTATGAAACGTTTGTGAATGCTACGTCGGGCTTAAGTGCCTCGTGATGCTTAATTTCAGTCATATCGTTTTTCTCAAGAATGTGAATATATAAACGCATAATCCGAGCTATATATGAGTCTAGATAAGCCCAACATCTTCACTTAATTTAAATTTATATATCCACAATAATTTTATAATAATATTCTGACTATCATTTCATTCGAATAGCCGAAGAATAAAAGTGTGAATTTAAAACTCTACAAAACGATTCCTCAAAACCCAGATAACCGAAGTTCCTCTGTAGACTGGAACATGGCATTGTGTGAAGAACGGATTTCTGACGAAATATCATAAAACGACATCAAAGGGTTCAAACGAAAGGGATCTTAAATCGTAACATTTGGAAACTTTGTTCGAAAGAGAGTCTTTGATTGCGCGCGCCAAACGAAAATAATGAGTCTTTGGCAAAAACCTTATACGCGAGTGTTTTGCAGCTATGTTGAGAAATGTGGTATCAAACGAGAGAATTTCCTTTTCGAATTCAAACATTATTATTCATTATATAAAACTAAATATGATTCGGAATTTAAATTGTTTTAGCAAACTTCTTGTTTCACAGTTGTTCGTTTCGGCTGTATTTAAAATCTCAAAAAAAAATATTGAATAACACATTTCCATACTTCAGATATGAAAAATTTTTAATTTCATAGTATGTACTTAAAAAAAAAAACATTTTTTCCATCATGCAAACTCATAATTGAAGATAATTATGAACGACCTCTTTCTCGTTTAACCTTCCATTTAAATACTTTTAATTATTTATCAATTAATATGCTCTCGTTGTGGAAATTTTAAAATATATGCTTAACATGAAATTTTAATTAAGCTTAAATTCGATAAAACATTAATGATATTTATATACTTTATTAAATATGATCGACAAATAATCCTT
Source organism: Cheumatopsyche charites (assembly GCA_024721215.1). Lineage (NCBI taxonomy): Eukaryota > Metazoa > Arthropoda > Insecta > Trichoptera > Hydropsychidae > Cheumatopsyche > Cheumatopsyche charites. The sequence continues at coordinate 12,682,498 of CM045585.1, forward strand.
CTCGATGTAGCTATATAAACATAATTAAAACTGTTTGAACAACTCTGCTCTTTATTTATTTTCATGCTGTTTACTAATCACTAATGATGTATGATGCAATATACACATTTTATATTAATAGACAAACTAATATAAATATTATATTTTAACATTTCGAAAACTCTTATACTAGCTTCTGTGACTTGTTCGAGACTGCGTATGAATTTTAAGCTTTTGTATGATATTTACATATAATAATGAGACATCATGAATACGCACAATGTGCAAATATTCGGTTATATGCACACGCACAGTGTACAATTCATGTATAAATGCGCATCATATTCATAATTTTATGCTTCTTAATAACTCTGGAACTTTTTATCAAGATCGGATAAGCCGTTCAGATGTACATTCAGCACAAATATACATAAGTAAATTAATTTTTATTCGTATAAATTTTGATTGTATATTTCCTAAAATATTATTCTGCTAAATTAAAACCTAATTAAAAAAAATAATGAAAGAAAAAAATTAACGCAATTCCGAACCCACAATAAGAACGATCCCGCTTTCAAACGGCTCCAATGCGTCGCGCTAATTAAACGGGAAATAATGAAAATTCTAGCTTCGGTCGACTTTTCCGAACGACCCACCCCCCTCAAAACCCCCCCTGGCCCTCGGTACGAGAGTTCGTAAGAAATTAATGGAAATAAGCCGGCTCGTTTCCAACTAATAAGCGTTAAAACACTCGTACTCGAGGAGAAAACGCGTCCCTTTGTACCTAGAGACCGCACTTTCGCCATTGCACGAAATCCTAATATACAAGGAGACATCGCGAATCGAAAATAGAAAACTCGAAGACCCTTTTCTTTCGAACGGGGATGAGGATAAGGGAGAATTTTCCGGCGGAAAACTCGAGGGGAGAATCCGGAGTACATGGAGTTTTCTCTCTACGCCTTCGTCATACTTTGTTCGGAAAACTTATTTTTCACTCGGAAAATTCGACGAGAACAAACAGCGGGCCGAAATTGGCTGTGTGAAATTAATCCGAGATTAGAATCGTCAAACGCAATTACACGGACGTAGGAAATTTGTGAGTTTTAAACGAGAGTGCTTGTCCGCTTGATGGCTACTTTTTTCGGTCCATTATGAAGATATTAGTGTGTTAAATTGAAAAAAATTGCACAATTTTGCATCGTAGATTATAATTCAGGAATTTCTGTGACACCTCATATCATATTTTTAACTTCGATTCTTTTAAAACATGATAATTTCGATATTAAATATTGATATTGATATAAACATGATAATTGAAATATTATTTTTAATTGTTTAACTTACTAATCAGCAACAAAGAAAATTTCAAAATTGAAGAGAAAAAAAAAATACATTTCGAACACACATTGCATTCTTAGTATTTCAGTTTGAAACTACAACTTTCTTACTTAACGAACCAAACTCGCTTAATTTATACGTCCTTTGCTCATAATTGTTGAATATGAATCGACAAAACTTCTCACACAACTTTACAATATACAACACAAACACAAGAATATATAAAAATACTCTTCATATAACACGTACGAAAACTAAATAAAAATTGTACTAATATAAAAAAAATAAATATGCGCAATGAAACCAAATAAAAATACGTTATCGGAACCATCATTTATAAAAAATTAGGGTATATTTTCTTAACAAAAAACATCGTGTTTTATAGGAATCGATTCAATCGTCGGTTGTGAAAATATACGACACGTAGAATGTATCGAAAGTGCGGTATCGGGTAAAATCTCGCACGTTTTTCGTATAAAAAAGACGTTGGATTTGATACAATGTCAAATCGATCATCTTCAATCAGACCGTTCTATTTTTGTTGATGGAATGTCTTGCTTTTCGAAGAAAATGTTAACGTGGAGCTTTTCCTTTGTCATATCGACACATGAGACGTGTGCGATCAGATATTTTTCGCATTAAGTGCGGTTGGGAAATCCTAGAGTTTTGCATATATTCACATATAAAATAGTTTGTTTTTTATTTGAATATAAATAAAATTTTCAAATTTTCAAAAGCACGTAATGGCTACAAATATAATATGTTTAATTAAAAAACTTGCTACCGAATTCAGTCGCTAATTTTATCGAATTTACATACTAATGTAATCATCGTAACATATTCACTAAACTCGTAGTAATCCCCGAATCTCGCCCGATTCAAAACACGGTTATAATTTATACGTAACTTTCCAAATAAACTAATTATGTAAATATAATTGGGTCGAATTTACGTCTTCGAATTAATCCCGAGAAACTTTACAAATCTAGCGCGAAAATTCAACAGATCCATCAAACGAAAATAAAACTTTCGAAACAACAACAATGACGAGAGTGAACAAAAAAAGCACATTACCGTTCCGTGAAAATGCCGAAACGTCACATCAAAAAGCCTCGCAAACGACCGAAAAACACACTCGACGTCACTGTAAATTTTCTCGTGCACACTCAGACATATCAGGTTTTATTTTCCGTGAAAATGTACGGTGGAAAGTTGCGTGAAAATGGGAAAATTCAGCCGGGAAAACGACCGTCCCGACGCCCGTTTCGCAGGTCACTGAAAGGCGAGGGTGGCTTTTCGAGGTGCGCGACGCGCGATTTTCCGGAAAAGCCCTCGGACAACCCCAAGTGGCGGGAAAATCGCTGAAAATTAGTATATTTTTCTCATCATTAAAGATATTTTTATCTAATTTTTAAAATTTATAAATTAATCATTCATTTCATAGTGAAAAGCTGCTACTAGGGCTAAGAAATTCGAAGATAAATCAGCATACAAAGATAGTTTAAATTGATTTAATTTAATCAACAGACAAAACATGAGACCAATATTTACAAAAAAAAATAATAAAGAGATAAATTAATATTTTTATAATCAAATATTCGAAAAAATCATCATATCAATTAAGAAAAACTACATGTGACTGTCTCCAGGATCCGATAAAACTCTAATTTAGCATTACGAGGACTCTGAAACCCGTTGCGGAATGCACAAAAGCTTTATTTCACTATATTATATGGTTATATGTATTTGTATGTATTTAAAAAGTGTCACACGTATGTAAAAGAGGATGTTCGACATGTATAAATAACGCAAGCGATCCAATTAGGCGAAAAATATACAATTTTCTCTGAGGCGCAAAAGAAATGCGACAAAGGGATGCGTTGCCCCTTTTTGGTTACATATGTTTTATATATGGAAAGGTTGTTAAGGGAAAATGTAATTTATTTTTTTATATAACATCCCTTATATAAATATATTTTTTAATTTTTTTTTTTTATGATTTTTAATCGATTTGTGACTCAAATATACTGCTAAAGCAGAACAATCAAATATCAATGTAGATTAGTATTTCTTTATATACCTTTATTTAAAAAAAAAATAAATTATAAATTCTAAATTAAATTTTCGTATATATAATATCAATGAATCTGTTTTACATCATCGATACATAACCAGCTAACCTAATTTTACTAGTTACAAGTAACAGGTGAAATTTCAAAGTATAATATGTTCTCTCGCAAACCCTAAAGTATTTTCAAGTATGAAACATATTTTAATTAAAAAATCTTAGCCATAATTTATATTAAAATCATTATAAAATATATCGCAACCGACACGTGGCTTACTTTAATAAACATAAACTAAACTTCGTTAAGTGCGAAAGGTAGTACATTTAAACACAACGAAGTAGAAAATTATGAACTCCCAATCGTGACACATATCATAATTTGATATATCCAAACTAAGTAAGTACTACACAACAAATATTCAAGCATCTATAATATACAATTATATACAATTTTCAATACTTGAAACAGCTTTCATGTATCCATATCATACCAAACATATTAACGGTTTGTCGTAGACCCCTAACGACGTTGTTAGCCCGGTTTTATAATAATATATACAACATGTCCACGGGTAAATCCTTCGATTCCCTTCCTTTCGTCCAATTTGCATATGGAAGTCGACCTTAAATTAACTCAGAGGCTTTCGCGTGTTTAATACACGTTCGGGTTTCGGCGAACTTCGGGATTTGTACCAACGACAAAGTGAATCCGATTTTTACCGGTATTAAAAACGAAACTTCGGTCTGGGAGATTTCCAAACGAAATATCTTCGACGGATACATATTAGAAACCAAGGGATGTAAGTGGCCTATTTTTCGAAATTAAATCAAGAGCTGTTGTTTTGAAATGTGTTCATTTCTTTGAATGCAAATTATTTCGAGGACTGTGTTGACAGAGAGAGGCTCAATAAAGATTTTAAAAATGTATCGCTGTACGTTGATTAAACCTTGAAAAATCCTTCATATAAAATATTAATTTGTTTACACCTAACAAATCTACCATACTTTGAGTTGAAACACTCTTAATAGTTTCTTTTTTCATTTTCACATCTATACTTTACTATATTACATTTCAACATATTTTCATAGAAATCAGGGAGAACCTTCACGAAGCTTCTCCTTGTCAAAGTCGCGCTCTTCTCACATGTATCCTTTGGTTTCTCACATTGTCGTATATAAAATCTTTCCACTGTTGAATATGTAAACGTATACGATATAAGACAGTATCCTTCTTTTCGCTTAAGGCAAAGTATCGGAGGTTCTGCGCGTAAAACAATATTGCTGTGTCACGACTGTATCGAAACTTTTTCTTCGGCGAAAGTTCGTAAGCACTTTCGACGTACGCCAAGAGTTTTAAAACTTATGAGAAACGTGTCGGGGAACTATGAATATCAATATTGTTCGGTAAGTTCTTATACTTCATAAAATTACACTTTAAAATCTTCGACGTTTTCAACACATAAAACCGTCCGTACGAAAGTGTAATGGGTCAAAGTTAGATCCGATCTTATTACATTCGTCTCCAATTTAACTCGTTACCGACTATCGCCAAGTTCTATTCGAGTTTTCGAATTTATTTAGTAAAAAAAAGTTCAATTTAAAAATTAATCAAATATTTCTGCTGACGTTTTCTCACACGTTTTGCCACGTGAAGATAAGAGAATTTTCTCTCGTATTGGCGTCTTAAATTCCTTTCTCGTTCGTGCGTATGTCAAACCTCTCTCATACGATAAAATGTTCGGAATCGTTTAAAGCGACGTGGACTAGAAAATTGAAAACACACGTGAGCGTATCGGCCCTATATACAAATACTATAAAGAAATTGCTGAGACCGAAGAAAATTTATACAAAACTCGATGGAAAACTAAATTCCTAATATCCATGTAGATAGAAATCAATTTGATACGTTTTAAACCAATCTAAATTAGATGTGTGTATTTAATTCAGGGAGTTCAATTTAATCTCGTGAGATTATCGAAGAACTCCTAAACTCATCAAATATCGGTAATATATGTAAATACATATAAACTTCAGTTCTCGGTATTACATTAAGCACCAACATCTGGAATGATTCGTCGTTTCGAGTAATTTTTTTACCTGAATTCGAAAAATTCTGATAAAACCGTTTATTACCGACAGTATATTTCGTAAAACATAAATAAGATAACCGGAAAACACTCATTACTTACAAATTCCATACATTTTCCATTATTTTTTCAATGAATTTTTAAGCAAACAATATACATTACGAAAATATTTTATCAAGATCATTCATAAATCATAAACTAAACTCAAAAACATCTTGACCGCTAACAGCTCGGCTAAAAAAAAATACAAAAATGTTCATTCATAACCCAATTATCATATAAATCACACACTCGCTATACTTTGAGAAACGATCTATCTAAATTTTTGTAAAAGCCTCACACGGCAGTTCGCTTGTTTATTTTTTTCGGTTTTGCCCTCACATTTTTTGCTCTTGGATAATGGAGTAGTACTTTTTGCGATTCCAGAAGCAGGGTTGAGAAAATCCAATATACAATATTCATTTTCTATATTTTTCATGGAATCGATTACACATTTTGTATATGTTTCATTATTGAGTCATGACTTTTTAAACGAACGCGTGTTCCTTATATTGTTCATTCAAGATGTGCCCTTTTCAATTCAATTATCGAAGCGATATTCATAAAATTACCCAAACCGCATATCCTTTTCCTTGTTCTGAAGAAATTGATATGAAAAGGAAAATATAAATTTATTAGTCATATTATTAATTGGATGTATTGAATTCAACCTAAATACCTTATGTATGAGTCAATCGAATCAAAATAATGTAAGGCTTCGAAGAAAACATAAACGATTCTTTCACATATATATATTATGGCCTAATCTTTTAATCGTATATTAAAAAATTTTCTTGATTTTCTTCTTATAGAATTTTACAGCTCTTATTGCTGATTAATTGGTAACACAATTTCATGATATTTGTAAGTCATCCTTAATATCCTTGATACGACTTTCTGCGCGAAAATTACTTCTTTAAACGTCAAACGTTCGAAGCTCTATCAATTTAAATATGCAATAATACAGAAAATTTCCTAAATGCACACATAATAACTATGAAAATCTTCATCAAAATCAGATAAGTTTTGAAAGATCTTATGGGAACTCATCCATTTTTTTTGTATAGACATGAAACACCCTAATTCAAGCATCGCGCGTGGAAAACTCCTATACAGAGCCTTCGCGGAAAAAAAACGCACACTTACCTAAAAACCTCCTTCTCTCCCTTAAGCAAGATGAATGGCGGGAATAAATCATCGAATCGGCCGGTATGATTTCGCACAATATTTCGAAAACAAAGGCGAGACGTCAATAAACGAACGCCACCGTGATGAATGGGACTTTTCAATGGAAAATGCTCCGCCTTATTAACAGCCTCCTCTTTGAGGATGGACCGGCTTTAACGAAGGCCGGAGGATTCCGGAAAAGTGGAAAATGTGTTCCGGAAAAGCGGAAAAGCCGGCCGTAAAAAGTGTCTTCGTTTGGCTGAGTTTAAAGGATCGTTAGAGGCGAGGCGTGTGTTAGAAGAGATCCAAAATTTTCTAAGTCTTTTTTTGCTTCGGGAGTTTAATGGCTTTTTCATTTTGTGCAGTTTGGTTTTTTCATGTGTTTTTTATGCGACAGAATGAATTTGAATGTGCATCGAGTTTTGTAAGAGATCATAGTATACATAGGAATGTATTTCATTAATATTTGTGTATTCTCTTACAGCTTATCCGATCAAGGTGATTATTTTAGAGTTACTGTGTGTACATCTGAGAATATTTCTGGTTTGCTACATTTTCCAATTTACAATCAACAGGATTTTGGGTTTTCGTTCAGACAAATCAAATATAAAGTAATTTGAAGTGTTTTGACAGAAATTTTACATTTTGTATCACAAATACCACAAAACAATTCTCTATCAGCTTAAACTCGATGGTTTTATGGTATTTTCATTTTAAAAATTAATCATAAACTGTCATATTTTTGATTAATTTTATAAATATGCACATATAGATTCAAATTCCAAAATGAATCACATTGAATAAATCAACGGTTAATTATTTAAAAAAATCAAAATACGCGTAAAAACTCATAAATATTTATTACATTTAAATGATTCGACTTTGATTCACTCTTTACCAACATCGATTTACGATTCCAAAAAAAATATTTATATCATCGAATTACGAACACATCTCATACACCACACTTCCTCAATAAACAAAAAAACCCTTCCTGAAATCCGCAGAGCCCATAGCATAATATAATCCACTTAAAAGTGAAGGTCTGACATATCCAAAAAATAATATCGATTTCATTGAAACTTCGTTGTTAGAACGCAAAAAACCACAAATCGAAGCGTGACAGCCGAAAATCGTGAATTGTTCCGAACGATCACTTTTCCTATAATATAATACACAAAACCGACTTTTGACTGATGTAAAATAATCGAAGTTACTCGATTATCTAATACAACATTCATTCATGAATATTACATGAATTTGAGCATACCTAGGAAAAAAAATCAAGAAATTCCTGATCGATTTCGAAGGCCTTGACCTTATGGACGACTGGACATTAATCTTTCGATGATTCGACTTTCTAGAGCTGTCCACTAACAAACGAGGCATGTATAAGATATCTGCAAACATCGAGGATGCTCCAAGGATCCATCTCCTAAGGATCCTTGAATTTTTTCGAAGCTTTTTTGTTATATTTATTGGCTCAGAGATCGGCTCGCGATTCGGCGCTAATCGATTTATTTCGTACGTCAAACGTTTTATTTATTGCGGACAAAGAAATTAACGGCCTTTTAATGGGTCAATTAAGAGCGTTGTATAAGTTTCTGTGACGTAAGGTTCTTCGGAAATTCGTGATGTCGATTTATTTTAAAATGTGTCGAATTTCGTATTTATTATTCACATTTAGTGATCGAATTGATTTCGCACACTTAAAATGTTAATTTCAAGCCTCGAATGATTTCATTATGATTCGACTGATTGAGGTTTTTCCACAGCATATGCTTTTTTTTCTAATGTGTAATGATTCAAATCATATAAAATCTTTTATGATTCCAGTTAATTGATCCGAATTATGTTTCGCAGTAAAAATATGGGATTTTCCCATATACTAAGAATAACTTTTCTAAATTGCGAATTCCAGTTAAATTCTGTATTATTTGAATGTAATATTGTAATAACTATTTTACCTTATTTTCGAATAGAAATCAATTCGAATAACACTAATCGATTTGAAGTATTGTCGTAATCAATTCTAAGCAAGCCTGTAGTGAACCGTTATAAACATAATTGACGACTGAATTTCACAAAGGGAACAAATGACCTTTTTTTATCGAAATTTAATTATGTTCAGTACATAAAATAGTTCTGTATCATATATAGAACCATTTTCAATACTTATACTTACAATATCTACAATTAATTTTCTCTCGAATATTAGATCCATTTGATTCATAAAAGTGCAAATTGAATGCCTTAACGAAATGATTCCTAAAATAATCCTCTGATCTAACTGTGTTGATTAAAATTAGATCGATTTTAGTGGCATCTTCCATGTGCTGATTGTTCTTCGGAGTTTCAAACCTTATTTCAAGTATAGTTAATTGAGAAAATTTCAAATTTGGAGTTCATCCTAAAACAAAAGAAAATAAAAATCGAAAATAATCTCGATACTTCAATCACTTTCGTGCTAAGATTTCCAATTTCCCGGAAAAGTCGACGATCACTCTAATTGATTCGAATGCAAATTCTTCCCCGATTTCTATTCCGCTTCGGGAATCCCATGAAACGGAATCCTGCGGAACAGAATCCTGCAGAACAGAATCCTGCGGCTTCGCTTCGAAAACAAAAGTTCCTCCTTGCGTAGGAAAACGCGTAAAAGTGAAATCGCAGTAATTACCATAAATCCGATGCTTCGCGAATCAAACGGCAGTAAATTTCAAAGTTAGCCGCTGCAAGCGGACAACCGACCCCCCCGTGAAAATTTATCTACTAAAAATAATGTCTACGTTGTTTCAGAACCCCTCTCAAAAGTGTAGGCTTTGGTATTGAAAGACCCCTTTCTGTGGAAATTATTTCGTGTCAAAGCGTCCTATGTGCCGAAAAGCCTACAAAAGCCAGATATAAACGTTTACGATTCACGCTTCATAAAAATATTAATTTTCGTGAAGGTTTTCATATTTCATATATCTGATGAATATTGTGATGAATACTTACGTGACCAGATGTTTCTCGTGATTCTACTTACTTTATAATAATAGAAATGCAAAATATCTATCAAAACATGTTAAATGTCGTCCTCAATATGATTGCTGTGATTTGAACAAAATATACCTCGTTAAACTTGAAAAACTTATGAAATCAACTGTATGTTAATGATAAAGAAACATTTTTAGATGTATAAATAAAATCTTAAGAAAGTTTCATCATGATTAGATCAGAGGTAAAAGAACATATGGCTGAAAAGATCAAAAGGTACAAGTGACATTTTTGACGAAATTGAGTTATGTACGGGAATCGCTTCAATGCACACTAATATATTTGGTGGCAAAAGGAAATAAACTAACTTGGAACGAGTACCAAGATATATCATCAAATCACTCGACCTTCTCTTAATACATGTAGGTACAACTTTGAGCGCTATTTTTTTGAAATTATCGCGAAGTCATTTGTACCCCTTGACCTCTTCAGTCGTCATATAAGAGAAAAACACTCCACACACAAAAATTTACTACTGCAAATATACTGCATATTCAAATTCCATAAAAATGTTACTACAGACATGCAACAGAAATCATAACAGTGATACATTTTCCAACGATAATTTCTAAAAATACCTAAAATCCTAATATTATTAATACATACAAATGCTATTTCGAAAACCTCAAACTTAAAATCTGACATAAAACCCTAGTAGATTGTCAAATTTAATCTATTACACAGAATCCCATTATCTCGCCTCGCGCACATTCAATTAAAATCGTATTTATAAACGTTGGCGAAATGAAAAAAACGAGATTTTTTTAGAGGTCGTCGAGCCACCTATAGCCTTATATTTTATATACAACATACTCATTGTGAATAAAAAATACGGCTTTTTTCGGATAGTCACATTATCGTTTGTTGGGTAGAAAAACGGCTTCTGTCGATCTCCAATCGTGTCAATTAGCACAACCGTTAAAATCGTATCGATCCGATTGAATATTTTATTCGACTTTTTTTAGGTATATAGAGCAAATACGGTAAAAGTTGATCGTATCTATAATATATTTTTTTAAAAAATAAGGCTCCTTCTCGGCTTCGAAATGTCAAATTGACAATCGTGATAACGAAAAATAAAACGAGAAGAGCGCAAAATACGCATATTTTTTCATCGTGCACATTATCAAGGAAGTGATTATGTGTAGCGATACTTTATATGTTGAAAATCACGATTCTGTTATGGAATCGATTAATTGCATCTTCACATTCACGATACATAAATGAAACATTCATCTGACAATGAAAACTCACGATAAAGGAAGTGCTACAAATATCGAATACTACATACATTTTTTCAACTAAATATCAGACTAGAAGTGATGGATTTCACGCAAAATTATCAATCGATAGCAAATTTTTGTCATAAATTTAAAAGTGATCCATATTTTAATCATTCCATTCTACGTCACCCTTTCCTTATATTTTAATCAAAACTCACAGTGTTATTTCACAAGCGGAACCTTCGTAGAAAATTTCTTATCAAAGAAAACTAGCACTCTCTTACTTTCGGGTCGAATCGAGTCGACGCTTCTCAACACGAATTTCTTTCTACATACATTTTTCCTTTCTTCGGCGCCATAATAAAACGCGATTTAACGATCGCACTCGCAAACGAAGACGAATATATTTTTCATTTGACTTGCAGGGAATGAAAATAAACGAATAAATAAATAAAAAAGTTTTCTGTTTCGTCGCCGGGGAGGATTCGGGCCCCGTTATAAATAAGGAGATTTGTTTGAGTTCGACCAAATTGCTACTTTTATTGAATTTCGCGAACAAATTACGAGACCCGACACCCGTACCCAGGACGCAACTCTTCGAAATTGAAAACTTCACATTGTTTCCAGCTTTATTGCCGGATTTTTTGCAAAGAAACTAAAAATTCGTTAAATGGACCATCTTTTACGACAGTTACCTTGTGAAAAAAAAATTGGAGAAAATTGAACAATTTTCTACCTTTTTACACACTACAAATATGTTCAATCAATACAAGTTTCAAAATATTTATATATAGACCTTTATAGTCTTACAATGTATTAATGATTGAACAATTTTTTGTTTCTTCTATTACTGAGTCTTTTTTAACCAGACTTTTTTCACATCCTAATACGATCTTTATAAATTCATCCACAGCATTCAAATCACTATAAAATCTACTAGGATACTGTTACAATAATGTTTATAGATAAATAATTTATCTACGAATGAAAATCTAATTTTCTCATTGTTTTGAAAATAGCATCATTAAAAACCTTGCAACTTTTTAAGTAAACGTCAGATTACCATAAAATTTTGTCACTTATTATTCGAAAAATTGCACTTTTCTAAATTGATATTATTTTTTCAATAGTTTAATGAAGTATATGACGACTGATTAGCACAAAGGGTATAAGTGACCTTTTTTATCAAAATTGAGTTAAGTACAGAAAATTGTTCTATATACACGTGTGATACAGAACCATTTTCTATACTCAATTTAATTTCGATTATAAAAGGTCACTTGTACCCTTTGTGCTATTCAGTCATCATAAGTAATCTAAAAACTTATTGACCAGCGTGATATATGCCTCGTTTTTTAATTCATTAATGAAAATAATATCAAATATATTTCTTAACTTCCTTGTTTTACTATATAAGTAATAGATATGTAAAAAAATTCAAAGAAGCAAATTCATGAATGAAGCAAAGAAATGGCCTATATTCAGTATAAAAATTTAAACATTTTCAAAATATGCACAGCTTCCCGCGCTCACGCAAAACCGGTTTTAATCGCACTGCGACAAATAAAAGATAAAAAATCCGGCGGGAAAAAAACCGGTAAAAATTAAAAAATGCAACAGGCGTAACGGATAAAGCGATAAAATTCGCTAACTGCGAATTATGTAAATATAAATTTCGACGATAATCGCGTTAGAAATTTTTTATGTATCTCGATTGCGACCTTGTTAATTCTATCGTAATAACACCTGCACGTTGAATTCGTGTAAAATTGTCAAAATCTATGTAAAATGTCAAATTTTTCCGAAAATGAATGACGTTTATCGAATTTTTCCGCGGATGTCGATACGAAAAGTATATAATTTTCTATGAATTATGTTGTTTTTTTAATGATATCGTGTCGTATTTGAATTGACACTTTTTTCTGACGTTATTATGCTTAAATATATGTTTGGGAAAAGTTTAACAAGCGTTGAATATAAATATCATTGTCGCCCCTACGAAAACAGCGCCCTAGGCAATTTACCTATGAAGCTTATACATCTACGAGCTAACCAAGATCATCTATTTTTTACCGGATTTTTTCCTCAATTTTCTTATTTTGTAAATAAGAAATGAGTTTATTCTGGAAGCGTGTATTTGAGCGAATTTTTCTTATCGTAAAAAAATTCGAATATACGAATACATTTTTTTGAACGGATATGGACTTGCGTCACTTGAACCGAATGAAAACCATTGTGAACCGCTCATTGTTTCGTTCTAAAAAACACAATAAAATATTATGACTTATAATTAAACAAATCACGGATATATTACTCATTATTCTAATGTGCCTAAAAAATTATTACGGCTTAAATTTTCGTCAACAAGGACAAAAGTGCCTAGTCGATCTTATGAAATTATTACTTCTGTAACATGTATTTATATTTATATACAAAGATAGTGCTCTAAATCAATCAGCTTATGCGAAAATGCAATTATGTGCAGCTGAACAGTTGAATGTCCACTGATGCAATTGACATATCGAACTGGATATACAAGGTGGCACATAAAAATATGATCGTTTTTAATTATAACAATTTAAATTAATACAATAAAAAAACGTTTTAGATCCAATATTTCAATCGTTTTTTAAGCTACTTACCAATGTGTTTTGACATCTGTTTGTATAAACCTTGACAGCTCTAATCGCTAATTGTTAATTTATGAATTGTATAAACTCATGAATATAAATTATCTTAAAGCATATAAGATTTGATTCGTTTTTGTATAAATAACTTATATAGATAAAAAAAAAACAAACTACATTACTTTATCGAACAAAATCCGAGCATAGAATCGAATTATATAAGAACCGCGATTTGGTTAAACAGCCTCTGTTTATTCAGTTGAATGGCGAGGGTCGTTCGAAACGTTTCCACTGAAAGTACGACGAATTTAAATTCTAACATAAACGCTAAAGCTTTTTAACCCCTCAAATACGTATACGCGATTAACCCGAATTTCCGCGTATAATATTTGCCAAGTACAATATAACGTTATTTCTCCGAAACGAAAAGGTTTCGCATTCACGTTAACGACGGGATATTTTATTCTTCTTCGATAAAAACATCGCTTTTTAAGAACATCTTAAATTATGCGCGGATGGAAAAAAAATGTATGATAAATGTCGCTTTTTCATCTCGGAGTGAAATTTCGTGTGAGTTTTCGAATCGTTGCGCAAATGTGTTGATATTTTCGATTTCTAAAGTCGGATTTGTGGATATTTTCATTTACGAAATTTGATGCACTTCTTAAATGTTCAAATTTACATTTTTCACGTTGCTTAACGTCGATACACCAGTAGTGTAGTTGAATCAGTATGAAAGTCTTTTAATATAATAATATTAAAAACACAAAGAATTGAATGGTTGTTCATCTCTTTTTTCGACGTCTCAGAATGGTGTTTTCGCCTTAGTTCACTTACAAAAATGATTTAAATGTTAAAGCACTAAGTATCTATAACTTTTTATGTTTGAAACATATTTCCCCAACAATAAGGATAACTATTAATTAATGAGAAAATTTGTTTGACCACCGATTTATAAATCATTAATTTCAGAGGCCATTTTAATAAATTCTGTACTCTAATGTAAACCGTTTCCATCTGTACCATATAACTTTCATCGTTTTTCTCGACTTTTTGTTTCATGAAGTTAATCACACTTTCATTTTTCTTTTCTTAATTTAAAAATCGGCACCTATAAATTCGGTACTACACCACTGCTTGCATCGTATATACGTGTGTTCGAGTGTGAAGCGACACCTTTTCTCGGTCAATTGTGATTCAGCCGATGTTCGAGCTCGATTTTATTCCTTTGTGCATTTATTTAAACATCGATCGTTCGTGATTCGCGTTATTTTGAAAAATTTGCACGTATTTCAATCATGCAACATCGAAGGGCACTCGTGTTATCTTCGTATTGTTGAACCATCTCATTTCCTTGAGAAGATTGCTGCCTACGAGTCGTTAATTACGTATTCCTTGTGATGAAATTTTGCGGTCGGTAAATGATTTTTATTCAATCGTAATGTCGTAAATTATGTATTCAACGTTTTTATGAATCATTTTAATTCTAATACATCATATATTGCTTTGTTTGTTTTGTTTTTTCAATTCGCGTACAATCAAAAATTTTCACACATATTTGTGCAATATTGTTCTTTTCGCACGTTTATACGTAAACATTATATTATTTCTAAGCTATTCAATTTTAAGAATGAATATCATACAAATCTCATTTTTAAACATATCTCGTAAAAATTATACAACATGAATATTTCTATATCAAGGTATAATTGAAATATAAATACATAATCATCTTCAAGGTGATACAATACAATATATCAATTAGTACGATCAATATTACTTACTTATGCTAAAATCCAGTGATTCTAAACCTATAAAAAACATAAATGAATACATTTATAATTTATGCAAATAAGAACGCACAAGTCTGTGACGATTTCGACGAAACTTTATAGTTCAGTGTAAGTACAAACATAAAATTATGGTGAACGAAAATGCAACTCCAAATAGTTTTTTCAAAAGAAGTAGTCGGTATGTTTTCCTTAAAAATAACAACATTTTGACCCAGATAATTTTCCGACTTCACAAGTATTTCATGTCTACATTTACACTACATTTCTACAAATCGATGAGTATGTTTATAAAACCTATCCTCATAAGTATCCATATCCCGATCATTAACATTTAAGTGACAGGCAACTAAAGCAAAGCCACGACTCGAACGTGCAACGATTACAACACAATTTACACGAGCATCATCACAATAAATTCACCTAACGATCACAATTACTAACCAATCGAACGCCCCTCGCAGAACCCTAGAGCCTCGACCGTGACTCACTGCAATTCCATACATTACACTATAATTTTTTACAATTATTAAAATTTCAACACACACACAACCTCAACAAAACCGGTATAAATGTGTGGACGTCGATCTCGATCCTCGTAGATCGTCGTCGATCGTTGAGCACGAAACACAACAGCCATGATCCTCAAATTGGTCATCATCTTCATGGTGTGCTTCGCAAATGGAGCTGAATGGAGATGGAATGGAAAAGTCGTGGTTGTGACAGGAGCAAGTGGAGCCATAGGATCTATAACAGCTTTGACTTTAGCTGATAAAGGAATGATGGTCATAGGATTGGCCAGAAGAGTCGAAAAGATAGAAGTATGCCAATATCGAGATTCAACAATTGAATTTGGATAAAATCAAGAGTTTTTTATAGGAATTGGCTGCGAAGACCAAAGGAAGGTTGTGTGCTTTCAAATGTGACATAACTAATGAAGAAGAAGTTGCTAGGGCTTTTGAGTGGATCGAGAATACTTTTGGTGGTGTCGATGTGGTCATCAACAATGCTGGAGTTTACATCCCTGGAAGTTTATTAAGTGAGTGTATATTGAAAGAAGTTCCAGTTTTGAAAATGTCGGACTTTTGTGTGATTTCGGATTTATTGTGGAATCGTGATTCAAAGTCGTGATTTTTCGCGTGACGATTGTTTAGAGTTGTTTGAGAGGTGTTTTTATCAAGATCTAAATACGAAAAGCGTGAAATATCAAAGCCGAAATTGGATTAATATATCGTGATTTTGTTGTCGATTCTTGTTTAGAGATTTGTTGATAGTGGTGTAAAGTATTTGTGTATTTCGTGTCGGGTTTAAGTGTCCTTATTGTGCTAGAATCTTGGTATATTAGTTTTTCTTAATTGATTGGGTGTCTCGATTGTTTCTTTTGAATATTTGATTTGAAAAAGTATTGATTTAATGCTTTAAATAACAGTTCCGATAAATGAATTTTTGATCTATTTCAATGCCATTTTTCGTAAGCAGATTTACTCTTGAAAGTTCTTACCTATCGAGGCTAATTCTTTACTTCAAAGTGGATGATTAATTGAAAAAATTCTAAATGTCAGTGTAAAATGCAATATTAAGAACCGTACTTGTTCATACTTTTTAATATAAACGATACTTAAATCCCAATTATTAATAAAAAATCATAACGAAATGAAAATTTAAAAAAGTTTTCACGACCAATTCTACTAACGTTACAAGAAAAAATCTTACAAAATTACAATTTCATAACAGTATACGAAATCAATCAAAAAATTTCATTCATGAATACATCAACGGTAACTTTCATTCACAAACCGACTTGCGTCAACACATCAAACAAACATTACATCAACTTTCGTCGATTTTATGTAAAAATCTTTATGTAAAATAGTGAAAATTTCACAGTTCTCTGCGGAAGAAGAAAAGACACGTGCGACCCTTTTTTCCTCCTTTTAAAACGTTCGATTGCCGAATGTTTACTCTCGCTTTCGTCTAATATGAAAAGAAGACAAATCCGTTTGCACAAATCAACTTCAAATACACAGTGTAAACGAAATAAAAAGCGTTCGATACTGAAAAAGCTCGCTCTCGAGTTTTCAGCAGACAAAAGGGAAAATTTCGCGATGTAAACATCCCTGCTCGTTATAGAGTTTTCTTTTTTTTTTGTAAGGGATGAAAAAGTTATTACAAAGAAATAATCGAATCTTTTCTATTTTTTTCTTAATGGATATATAATATACAGAGTTGTGAGGAATTCTAGACATTTTTCAATGAGAAATGTTGCATTTCTTAATAAAATTTGTACTAAACAGGTCAGTAGTTTCTTTTACAATTTTAATATTAATCAAGTACAGTTCTTAATATTGCATTTTTTTTCAACACTTGGAATGATTTTCATTAAGAAAAATGATTAAACGTAAACATTACTCGGAAAAAGTTATTATACAATAGTTGTTAAAGTGTAAAATATTAATTTCATATTCCTCTACAATTGTTTTTTCTGATTAATGTTTTATTTAATCAAAAATTATCCATGGAAATCATTCCAAATGACGATGTTAAACATTAGGAACCGTAAATATTTGATCAGTCTTCAGATTATGAAATACTACAAACCTACCATTTAGTGATTTTTTTTTTTTAAAAAGCTTCATCAAAAGTGTCCAGAATTCCTTACAACACTGTAGTATTTTCACATATAAAGAAATAAATGTCATATTTTATATTGTTAGCGTTAGATTATATATCGGTTTCGATTCAGACTCGCTTTAGAATCATATCATTTTTCCAATACATTTCTGAAAAACCTGAAAAAAATTCAGCCCTATTTTCCTCCCATAAAAATTTATGATACAATTCATATGTTTGTATTCGACTCGTTCGTAAATAATACATATTGAAATCGGAAACGATTTACAGTAACTCATTTGAAATATAATATACATCGATAATGATTGTGTAATACTTTGTATCTTCAATACATTTTTCATATGAATTTAATCATATAGATATGATTAAATGCGTTAATGTTAATTCTTGAAATAACATACGGGTAGAGAAATCACTTATTAACAAAACAGGAAAATAGTTTCGTTGCTCTTAAAACATTCAATTATTTAAAGAGTATGGAAAAAACAAAATTCATTTGATTGATTGAAATATTTTCATTGACCTGTTATTTTTCGTGATCAGATTTATTAATCGTCTATGAACTAAATGTCCTATCAATATAAAGTCGTGCACTTTTTTTTAGCTTCCTCGTTATCGAAATGTCAAGTATATACGCTTCCTTTCTAAATACCAGATACTTTTTTCAGTTATAAATTACGATCGTTATTATCTACTTGTCCTCCTTTATTATAATATTTATTAGCTTCTTCCGAGAGAGAATCTTTTCCTCTTATCGGGGTCAATAAATTTTTACAAATGTGCTCCACTCGCAAGGGTTACCCTACATTACACATCACTTCTTCCTTTATAACATATTATACATACGACATAATTTCGATATCACAATTCCGAAAATAAAATCGAACCGAGAAAACACCATAAACATTTTATTAACGTTCATTTTTATACGACGAATGTACGTCAAAGATCAGAACGGCGATAAACTTTATATGGAGCGTATAAAATTTAAAAGATGAACCTTTCAACGAACTGTAAATCGAAAGGTGAGGATAAATTTCATATTGTTTGAGGTTATATAACTTTGAATCAAATAGGAAAGTCGAAAGGTGTGACATCAAAACGAAACGCTTGGTCACCCTAATGTCGGTGCACACATAAACGTTTTATTATTCGGTTTTTACGTTAAAATCGAAAGTGTAATCTTGTAATATTCGTCAGCTAAAAATGATTGGGACACTCAGATTTTATGTAGCTATCGAGATTGGATAGTAAATTTTAGCAGCTATAAAAAATGTATTTAATACGTTCAATAGAATGGATACATGCTTTTTTATTACTGCATAAGTATGCTTATAATTATGATAATGGTTTAAGTCATGTATCGAGATATTTATCCTAGAACTTTCATTCGTTAGTTACTCACAATCAAAAAAGAAAATCGAGAATTAGTTGAAGTTTTTTTCTCTGTTGAATACTTATCGCTAACGTGTTCTAATTCTATATGAAAATAACATCAACTTACACTTAAGTTTAGTATAATATTTAAAGATTGAAAGTGTGAGCCGTAGTCTATTACATTTTTTTTTACATGCCACTGAAAGTGAAAACGTATCACATAAATGAAATAACTTTGACTTGTACCATTATGGTAATCAAGAGCACTTGTTTATTTTGAATATGGTCGAAATATATTGGTATAATTTATGAGATTTTGCCAATGTGTAATTATGATAATTGTGTGTCCACAACTCCGTTCTTTATTTTTGTTTCGAGAATATGATTCCCGCTTGACAACCAGTTTTTAACGCGTTGTAAATTTAACTTTCGAACGATAAAAAGTTGTCTAGAATGCAATGTGTGTAACTATTGTTGTTTCCGGGTTTGCAAAATCGTATTTGTTAATTGCAGACACTAACTTTTAGGTCAAATCGAACGTTTAAAACGTTATATGAAACATTGTAACGTTGTTCTCGATATGTGACATCTATCGATGTCTTTTAGAAACTCTTTCACACCTTGACCTGAATAATTTGAATAGTTCTGAAGATTTTCTAAATTTATATTTTGCCGAAACATGAAACTCTGAAATCATCAAACTGCTTCGTTCACCTGAATAGAAAATTTATTTATATCACTGATTTACTTACTCTAATGAATTGTAGCAATATATGTACCTTAGTTTTATTTGTTAAATTCCTACAATCAGATATGTACTGCATGAGAGAACACTTATCTTTTCTATCTAGACTCAATATAAACCAACAATGCATTTCAATTCTAGATGGTTCAACGAATGATTGGAGAAAAGCTTTCGACGTAAATGTTCTAGGAATGGGAATCATCACCAGAGAAGCCTTGAGATCAATGCGATACCGTGGTGATAATGGCCACATCATAAATATCAACAGGTAAAAAAAACGTATGTGATCAATTCACATAATCGATAACCATCAATGCATATTCAAATTAACCAACGAAACAGCTTTTTTTTTCAATTTTCACTTACGCAACACAAACATGTTTGCATTTGAATAAAATTGAATAGGAAGTGAAACTTCTACATCATCCCATAAAATAAATCGTTCATTTTTTCATCGAATTGATTGCTCTGATTATTTCTAAACAAAAAAATCTAGTTCAAATGCAAATGT
Organism: Cheumatopsyche charites; assembly: GCA_024721215.1. Lineage (NCBI taxonomy): Eukaryota > Metazoa > Arthropoda > Insecta > Trichoptera > Hydropsychidae > Cheumatopsyche > Cheumatopsyche charites. Next base: position 12,703,116 of record CM045585.1, read on the forward strand.
TACATAAGTAATAAAACCGAAATGTCTATTAAATTCACTTGTAGCGTTTCTGGACATATTCTTCCACAGTATGCCGACATGACAGGTATGTATGGACCGAGCAAACACGGAGTCACAGCTTACACAAATGCTTTACGGCTCGAGCTTGCTGATATGGAAAGCAAAATTAAAGTTTCTGTGCGTAAATATTGGAAAATTTAATATTTTCACACAATACAAACTTCATTTCAAGCATCTCTTTGTAGAGCATCAGTCCAGGTTCAGTAAGATCAGTAGATGGAGGAAATAAACCAATAGAAATCGCAGAAAATAATGTTCCTTTCTTACAACCAAAAGATATCGCTGAAGCTATCGTGTACATATTGAGTACTAGACCTGGAGTTCAAGTTCGTATATTTCAAAAAGCTTTTTAAAAAAATGTAGGTATAAAATTTTATTAACTATTTATGTTTTCAGGTACACGATATCTTGCTCCAAGCTACTGGAAGTTCAGTGTGCTACTAATTTATTTATTTATTTGTAAAATACTTCCTATACCACCTAAAAACCTGTTGAACACCCGATTTTATAAAAATAGGGATATAAACATGTGATTGAAACAACCAAAAATGAATGATGATTTTTATTTTTTGAAAATTAATTTGTGTATAAAATAAAAATGTGTACAAAAATTGTTTATGATGAATGGGAATGACCTAAATAAAAATATATATTGAGCAAAAAACTAAACAATGTGTACAATTTAAATGCTTTATGTCGTTGAATTTTTGTCTTTTAAGATTTCGAAAATATTGAGTGACACTATCATTACAAAAGACAAGCATCGAACAGTGATGCGTTTCTCCTTTAATTCGCTCGTGTGGCAGTGTTAGTAAAACTTGTTAAGAATACATGCACTATAATATCGACAAACTTAAAATACAAATTGTAAAAATATTTGTGAGAAATTATCCAAGATTGTCCTCGAAAAAACATACCGTGATGAATAATGATAAAATAAACTCAAAATTTAGCCTAGCCGATAAAATTTGTCTGATGAATCCTACAAGATAGTTGCAAGACTTACTCTTTAAATAAACTTTCATAATGACTAACATGATATATAAATATATTTAGCAATTTATAAACATAGAGTCCGCCTTGAATGATCCGGACTAGCAGAAAAGTGACTAAACAATAATTAGAATTTACCATATAGAATTCAATATTGCTATAAATGAACCACATGTGATAACAATCTGAATTACTTTTACAAAACACAACTTTTATCAAACAAAAACATAACCAATTGAACATTTAAAACAAACTGCATTCAAATATCCAAGTCCAGATCAACAAGTTCTATTTTATTCATAAAACGCATTCCAAAAAAACATAATAATTATATTGCTTACAATTTTTGAACACAACTGAAGATTACTCTCATCATACGTTTTGATCCCAATTCATTTATGTATCTACAATGTTTGAAATATGAATTACATCGAAGAAAAAATGATTAGGTGATCTCACAACATATTTTACGTAGAATGGGTTAATACAATTCAAATTCTTCATCACTGAAATATCATTCTAACAATAATTAACCTATTTGATTGTAAAATGGTAAATGCATATAATTAAAAAAAAATAACTTAAAATAAAATATGAAATAATAAACTAACCCAAATAAACATTTAATACTAAATGGTGACTGTTTTTGCATTTTTCCTATGGAGCAATTTAAATCGGATATAAGGTTTAACAGAAGAAAATAAATCGTATCAAAATTCAGCTGAAAATATATAACAATTTATATTCAAAGGAAGCATTGATTTCAAATATTAATTTACGATCTAAAATCACTAAAATAAGCTTAAAGCACAATTGATTGATGCAGTGCGAAATGATATAATCAGAATCAGATAATTCGATTATCATCAAAAATTTCACTAACAAAATAAAATATATCTGAAGAAAATTTTGAGCTACACGATAAAACTTATTCAATCAATATGAAAATACATTTTTACATTTATGATACTAAATTTGATGATATCTAACATCGAATCTTTGTAGCACCGACAATGATACACATAAAAGAGAGCTAAAATGAGAGAAACAAATATACTAGCTACCGAAAAAATACTGGAATTAGATGATTTGATAAATTTACATTTCTGATCGTTACAAATTTATTACTTTACAATGAACGATGCCAATATGTTTTAAAACCTCAAGTTACAACTAAGGAATCCAACAATATCTAATCCGAGTTATTCGTTAGCTTTAGATATATTGTCCTTAATAGTTTTTTTAATGAGACCCATAATAATTAAAGGATATCAGTCGACACTTATACGGAATGATTCATTATATTTTTAAGAATTCATATCCATAGATGCTCTTACTTTAGTTATTATTATGGCAGTGTAATTCCAAAGGCGATATAAATTAAGCTGAAAACACTCAAGGCAATGAATCTTTCGCATCCCTAACTCTCGACAATTCCATTAACATGCAAAATGGTAAGATAAATTAGTTTATAAATGCTATCGATAAAAAATAATCTCGAGAAGCATAATCACACAAAAGTTTACTTTGGCAAATACATCTCAATAAGCAATTTTAGAGACAAAGGATAGAACTATCTAACATTCATGTATTTATTAGTGGATTCTTCTCATTCTTTGAAAATTTTGATATTGTACAAAGAATATACATACAATTATACATACAATATAAGGTACATATCACATTCAACATCTTAAACGATGCAATTTTGTTACTTTCAGAAGAACATAACGGTAAAAAAAGGAAACGATAGAATTTAAAATCAACACTAAAAGTAAAACAATGCGTTGATCAATGACTAGCAAAACACAATTTAGTTTCATTGAGAATTGATTCGATAACAGAAACGAGCGACATAGAGAATTTTTTCTCTCGATAAGCGCAGGCGTCTAGATTTACATATATTTCACAAAAATAATATCTTTTAAACATATTTATATTTGAAGAAGAGGAAAATGAATGCTACCGGAGATGCTACTTTAAGGCACAAAAGAAACAATGTAAGGATCGCGATATAAGCTTGATGGTGGTGACGTAAGCCTGAAGCATTAGTTTGCAATGTTACATATTTGTGAGACCATAGACACTATTTACAAGGAACTACATAACTACACTCAAAACATTTAAAAGAAATACATATACCCTGTAATAAAATACATATTTATCAAATAAAATTGATGTAAAAAATATCTTGTAGAATATCGCTTTGAATCCTATCGAGTAAAAAATAAAACCTGATATTTGTGACACGTTTGAGAATATTTTTTTCTAAATAATTTAAAAGGATTGGCGTAAATTTTAATGAAATTCTGATAAAAAGAAAATACTAAAACACATTTTAAATGACCATTGATCTACGCTAATTTGATAATCATCGATTTTTTGGATAGTAAAAATAAATTGACAAATTCAATATTCATACAATTCTATTCAGATTTTCAATTTTAAAACCGCAGTTTATCACTCAGATTTGCTTTGGCAAGATTTAATCTTGGATTCAATCATCTTATTTATCAAATTGTGCAATTATGCATTTTTGAAGTGTTAAAAAAGATTAAGTAGTAAAAATTTAAGTAAGATTTTGAATCAAAATCGAAAAAATGAGCAAATCATCAACTATAAGAACATTCTTTTTGGGTAAAAACATTTTTAAAATAAGAAAGAATTCACCGATAATAAAATATCAGGAAAAACTTTTGTGCGATTAACCTACACTTAAAAGTACATAATTGAATATAACACTTTTTTCATGGTAGCATAAACTAAAATTTAAAAATGGTTTGTTGTAAAAAAATTCTTAAATAGGGTTAATCAAAAAATTAAAAATCAAAAATTGCTATCAATCTCATCAATACGAACACCCTTTATGGTATGTTGGGCACATCTCCAACTCCGTTTGCCATATCGTAAACTGCATAGGCTACTTCAGCTGCCAAGCGATCAGCATCCTATGAAATACGAAAAACAAATTAAAATAAATTCACAAACTCAAAAAAATACTGTAAATAAAATTTACTTCTTTAGTTGCAGATTCAGCATAAATCCTGACGATGTCTTCAGTTCCAGATGGACGAACGAAAGCTCTTCCTTTAGAATACTTTGCTACTAATGAATCAATTCTTTCTTGCAACCCTGTCGGAGTCACACATTTTCGTTCAGCATCTTTGGTAGTTATAACATTTCTATCCTGTAATGATAAAATGAACGTCCATAAAATATAAAATTACATTACAATGAAAATATGAAAATTCGAACAATTACCTCAACGCAAACTTTCAACTGACGACAAGGCAAATCATCGTACGCTTGTAACCACTGATGAACATCCCATCCATTGTGATGCAAAACTGTCTCCACGAGGAACATATCAGATATTGCATCTCCAACTGTTTCATTTGTAAGATCGATTAAAGACAACATTCGTGAAGCAGCATCGCGTTGTTCATTATTCAACCCTTCATCAGTGGATGCACTTTTTATTGAAGACTTTGCTTTGTCGCTATAGACAACAGTTCCATGACCGTTTGCTTCAAAATAAACTCCGATATCAAACTTCATAGCTTCGTGGTGCAAGTGTTTTACTCCAGTTTTAACGCAAGCCACAGGTACACACTAGAATTTTATAAAATGATGAATATAAATTATAAATTACTATTTTGCAATAACATTTTATGTATCTTACCAATTTATCAGATATGTATTCCGTGGAGGCTCCATTTGCATAAGCTGTTTGAACGAGACCTAACTTCAAATCAGACAATTGGCATTTTTTAATAAGCGTCATAAGATATCCTGCTAATAATGTTGCAATACGATCGCCATCCAATAAATGGAAAGTTTCACTATGATACAAAATAAAATATTAAATTAAATAAATAAAATTTCTATTTAACATTGAACGAAAAGTAATAAACATTTACCTATTATCAAAATAATAATAAACCAATCTATCAGCATCTCCGTCAAAAGATGCAACTCTTTGATTCAATTCCACTGGAACTCCAATTGGTGCTTTTTGCTGAACTTTAACAAAATCAGCACCACACTGAAATATACAAATGAATATGAAACAAATGTTATATTTTAAATCGGACTAAAATGTAAAATCAAAACAAACATTTAAATTGAGCTTTCCTCCATTGCCGCCCAAATTGAAAATGTTCACATCCAAAATTCCATCGAACTTCTTTTTCATAATGTTCATCTTTTTACCGCCAACCCCATTCGCACCATCAATATATAACAAAGGCTTATAAGATTGATTAGAAGAATTTGGACCTCTCAATTTTTTAAAGGCGTTGACCAACTTCAAATAGTAACCTAACAAAATAAAACAACATAAGTCAAAATGGAAATATTTTTATACCCATCTAATAATAAAAGATATACCCTCTTCCGATGGTATTCCATATGCATGATTGGTATTTCTACACCTGACGAAATAGTGCAACATCGGTGTTGTTACGATTCCATATTCGGTCGGTGTACCTTGAATGGCTAACACTCCGTTAGTAGCAGCTTTAACCAAACCGGGACTGGTGTACCTAAAATAAAGATATTTATAATTTCACTTTCAATAAATATAAAGACAATGAAAAGAATTAAAAGTGAATCTTACCTCGTATCCATACCAATAAGTACAGACGCTTTCAACCTCATATCGATATTGTGCAACTTTACAATTTCTTCTACAACCGATGATAGTTCCAAATCGCTAAAATTAGCAAAATTCATTAGAAGACTTGTTTATACCCAAGATATTTTTGAATCTTATATCACGAACCTAACGTTAGCTATTTTCGTAGCTAAACACTCCCAACTCATGTCAAACATCTCACCATGGGGGTCAATAAGTTTGACACCATTGTCTGGTTCGAGGTTGTGAGATGCAGTTATCATCAATCCAATTGCTGCCCCTATAAATTGAATTATACAAATACTAAAGAGATATTTTTTTCATACACATCCAATTTTATCGCTATGAACACGATAATGCTGCATTGTAAAAGTAAAAAGACATTTTTCATGTTTTTCATTAAACAAACAAAAGACTATAAAGCTTATCTTTAATCAGAAATAAAACTAGATAAGCGGTTTCTAGTTTTTAATCAATGGACAAGTTTAATATGTTGTTTTCTATATAGATAAGCGATAACTAACCATCTTTTACTCTAGATCTTAAAACGGCCAATAATCCCATCCGGTATGCCACATGTTCTAAGTGCATAGCCCTGAAACAAACAATACGTAATTAAAAATCGATAGTCGACCTAATTGTTTTTTAATGTTTTCATGATGAACGTGTTTTATAATATTGCTAAAGATATAAATGCCTTTTAACGACGACATGAAAATTTCATATCATTACTTGTACAAACTAATCAATTGATCTAAAGAATGTAATGTTTCGGCTTTAAAAACTTTGATTTTGATTCAAATTTGAGATAAAATTAGAATGAAGTTGTTAATTTTATCATTTTGTATTATTTTTCAATCTATAAACAGTAGCATTGAATTCTTGTGATAGAATATAAGATGTTGTGACAATGGATTGTCATTTAATTCTTAAAAATATTATTTATCTACGATTTCAATTTCTTTCAACCAGATAGAATCTAATATGATACTATCAAAATGAATAACATTTAGTTTCAAAGCATAGCTTCACATTTTTATAAATGTCAACACATTTAAGACTTTGACCTTTGAAATATGTTAAGTTTTCATGAATACGTGAATAATTCTGTGGAAAAAAAGCATATTCTTTCATATTTGAAAAAAAACAACGCCCAAAAAGTAAATATTTTGTTCTGGAGTAAATTCTCATAAGAAACTCATCAGATTGTAACCGGTAAATAGACCAGAACAAACTGTAATGTCATGACATTCGATCGAAAGACCACTTTCACACCACAAGGCCCACAACTTTCAATTTCGACAGCATTCATTCCAATTTCTCAAATAAATCGAGTGATAACAGAAAAGTACATAAAAATAAACTGAGAAATTCAAAACATCGATATTGACTTTTGAAATTTAGCTCTCAAATACAAGAAAATGTATGGAAAATTGTTGTTTTTGGCTATATTATTCTTATTTATAAGACAATGTGTAGAATCGTTAATGTATTTCAGTTTCAGTTAACTTTAATTGCACTTTGTGTAGGATAATTTTTTTCAACTGTTATGTAGTTTAAAAATTGAACTGTAGTATTTTTTTTATATAACATGACAGCTATGTTATCTAACTGCTAACTGATGATTGAAAAATCATTTTGTAAACCTGCTATAGTCTTAAATTATAAATAGAAATTGAAAATATCAAATCGAAATTGAAAATATTAAATCAAAATTGAAAATATTTTATTGAAATCGGTAAAACTGAATAATTCATAAGAGTTGAACTTTCAATTGTTAGTTGAACCACTAAACAATGACTAAACTCTTTTTTACTATAAAAATTGAAAGCTCAGGAATCAATGGCTGCTGTCAAACAGATGATTGATTAACTGACAATTGACATTTGAAAGATTTGATTCAACTGTTTCCAGAATTAATTTGATTCAAAACAAAATTATTTGAATTAAAAATAAATTATGCAAATTGGATGACCAGCTGCTTATAGTATAGTATGTTCAGTTTGAATAAAAAAAAAATTTTAATAAAAAAAATATTTTATAATTCATGCAAAAAATCGACGTAACGTTTTTAGAAACGACACGATAAGTGCAAATGATAAGACATTTTTTTATCGAATCAATTGAACATTTGAACCGCACGAGCGCCTAAAAATCCTAAGCAATAAAAATCAAAATAAATCAAAGATTAGAACCGAAACACATAAATACGGGAGATAATCTCGAGTGCGTGCATTGGAGATCGCCTCGAGTAACGTGCGAACGATGAGCAATCGGAATGGAATTCGGAATCGGTGAAGTATGAACGGAAGCGGATCGGATCTTACTTGGTCCGGAAACCGGCCGTGCCGTAGGGCAGGGTGGGCGCGTTCTCCGCCCTCGGGTGCATCTCTCTGGCGAACGCGTACACCGGCCTGTAACTGCCGCCCATCGTGAGCGCTTTCCGCTTTTATGCCCGTCGCCGTCGCCTTCGCCCAGACCCGTCATCCGACGAACGCGCACCGCATCGCTCGAGAGGGCGCGACGCGACGGGGCGGGGGGGAAGCACGGATGCCAACTTCGATTCGGTGTTGGATTTTTGAATTCAGATTTCGGGGTTTTGTGATGGGTTTTTTGTTAGGTGGTTTTTTTAATGGGTTTAAAGGTTTTTTTTAAGGGTTTTGAGTGGGTTTTAGGTAGGTTTTTTTGGATTTTTATGGTTTTATTTTGGTCTGTTTTTTAAGTGGCATCTGTTTAATTTATTGTAAAGTTTTTATTGATTTGTTTAAATATTTTTTAAAATTTTGTTTAGATGTCAGTATAAAATTTTGCTTAAAAACTTTTTAATATTTTATATAGATGTCAATATAAAAATATATTATTTTTATAATTTATTTTATTGATCTAATATTTTTATTGATTTCAATATATTTTTAATTGAATTTTGTTATTTTTTTCAATTTATTAAATTCAAATATTTTTATTTTATTTTATAGCGCCATCTGCTTACTAATGAACATACTAAAGAAAAAGAGCTTTTTTAAATATTCATAGATATCATTGAAAAAATCCAATTTATCGGTTATAAAATATCAATATTATTGACAGTGAATAGCTACGAAACTTAAGTTACATCAACAGAAGAAAAACAACTATCGATTTTTGAGAAAAGATTCCTCAAAATGATTTTTAGATCAGTAATTCTCCCAAAAGGTTAATTTGAATCCAAATCCAAAGCTGAATCTATTCATAGCCATCGTAGATAAGACTCCGGTAAATTAAATTGGTAGCATATTTTATGATGTTCGAAAAATAATTATTCTGTTATTTATTTGAAATAATTCTGTACCTCTAATCAGCTCATTAAAAACGGCATGTAAAAAAGAAACAATTTGATAATTTCGCAAAGCACAATCGTTAAAACTTCACCATTACCCAACGCCTGACATACGACACGACTCAAATACTCAAATCTTAAATTTCTCTGACATTTGTAAATCGAAACGATTCAAACGTGATCGATTCCCAAAATAAATTTCATACACACAAACGTGTATCAACGAACGGTACCTATACAAGAAATAATATCTGATTACGAAATGATCGATGCTCGCAGCAAAAGCTCGGCATTTTCATGTACAATAATCGTGCCCCTAGAGATCGAATTACGTTCGGTTTATACGTAATGACTTCATATTCAAATAAATTATAACATTTTGTGATCTTCCGGACCCCACAAGAACAAACCGATCCCATTAAGCTCAATGCGTGACGACCTACACCCATAGCCATTTTTCTATATGTATGCTAAAGTGACCATGATTTTTTTAAAGATAATTCCAATTTAAATCAGGAATATTTCATTGAAAATGCAATAAAAATCAAAATCTTGCAGTTAATATTTATAGAAGGAAATTAAAAAAAGTATCAGCAGCATCAGTCATAAAAAGCTTTATTATCAATTATATGTATGTATTACACATTGAGAAAATTTAAATGATATTAAACCTTCATAAAAATAAACCATTCATTTAACAATATATTTTTCTTCTTCTCCCAATTGCACATAACAACTAATGATGGGGAAAAAATGCTCTTCTTCGGAGGTTGATTTTCATGTAAAATAAAAGCCAAATCGTAAATTTTAGAAAATATATAAAATTAGAAGAAATAACATCTATATAATGGACTGTCCTCTTAAATAAAGGAAGTATGGTCACCTTAGTGTATGTGGAAAAGTCGAATAAATTGTCGGTATCCGATTTATTGCATTACGTATCAATTCGAGTGTGTATTTTTTCAATTACTGACTTTCGAATGGTTTAATTTGTATTAATTTCTTAGAAAAAACTACATTTTGATTAGTGATACGTACCTTTTTTGCACCTGCTCTTTTTTCATTGAATGTAAATTAAGATGGCATCTAAATATTACTAATTTATTCGTAGATGCTTTGAACTTTTTTGATTACAACATCGTATCGAGCTTTATGTTTCAATTAATAAATAGTTGTATAATATATCAAAAATTTGATTGGTATTATTTAGAATACAAAAAAAATATTATAACAATTCAACATGTATGCAAAATTGAATAAACCATGTACATAAATGTATCTCATAGTATTCAATATGTATTTCAACAAAAGTAATACTTGAAATGCTCAAAAATATCGCATTTCAACTTCTATTATCATCAGCGAAAAAAAATCTACTCAAAAAACTAGACTCATTAAACTTTCAATAATCATGAAGAAAATTTTGAAAAACCATTGAAAAAACGCTCACAATGTTTTCCATTATTCGACAATATATCCATTACTTAAATATGTATACTCAGTTTCATTTTAACGAGTGTTCTTAATCGCTTTAGCTTCTTTTTTGATTATTGCAACTAAATCTTAATTTTGTACAGTAAAACCTTGATTATACGGACTAATTATGAATGAAGATAGTCCGGATAATCAAAAGAGATAATCAAAAACATCTAAAAGTCATTTGAAATTCTACAAATTTATGAAATCCCACAATTCAAATTAACAACATCTAAAAGACGATAAACAAAGAGAATGATCAAGTATCCCAAAAAGATCAAAATAATTTGAATGATTTGAATAATTTAAAATCTATGCAATCTAGGTTCTACTGTAAAACATACAATTCGCACATCAATAGAGAATCGAACAACGAGTAGCCGAAATCACTTATGCCGAACAAAAGATCGTAAAAAGCGAACACATTAACTTCGAAATTGTATAATTAGCCATTTTTTCATTATTGTTTTTTCCATCGGAGAGCTTTTGTCTTCGTTGTACGATACGAAAAACAATTTCGTAGCATTGTTTTTGCTCCGCCTTGTGCAAGAACGAGTCCGTCCCTCGTTTAACAACATTTGAAGGCATATCAACAATATGTATGTTTGTTTCTCTCGCACTTGTGTTAAATCGAAATATTCAAAGTGAAATGGAAATAACGAATTGATCGTAAACAAAGTGCAGTTTAATTAAAATTTCTAAAACGTTCGGATTCGTTGACGTTAGATGCATTGTTTTGAAGTTGGTTAATTGTCTTCGATTATATTTTATCGATTATTTTTAGATTAATTATTCAAAAAATGCAGTAATCAGTTAATTTACAATTCGTTAAGTATCAATTAATGCTTGATTAGAATAAGATTATAAAATGTATTATTCTATAGATATTACCTGCGCCTATTTTATGTTATATGCAATTTTCATAACATTAGTGTAGAGCGAATTACATTCTGAGCATTAGGGTATTAATTCATTTTTCACAAACATCAATATAAAATCATTTCTATGCATATATGAAAAACATCAATTAAAACAAATACAGTATATTAAGATTCATATTAAAATATAATATAATATAACATCGTATACGATGATAATTATGAACGCTTTACATCGGAAAATATTTTCAAACGAGCCCACAATTTTCATGCACATAAAAAGCTCCGTATTTATATCATGAAAAATAGCTTTATTAAAGTAATGGTTTATATTATAAGCACGTATACATAATATCGACCAGCCCTGTATCACGTCCATTGGTTATCCAATAAAATTACGTATCATTACTCTTATTGTGCTCGTGTTCTCTCAGGGGGGCGTATTCAGGCGGTGTTTTAACAAAATACATTGTATATTGTCTTATGATTGAACCTACATCGAAGAAAATCATGGGAGTTGAAGCCTCATCTATCAATATTTTCAATAAAAATTAGAATTAATAAAAAAATAATCAAATTTTCACAACATTTTAACGAATCACTTGAACGAAATTTTATATGAAATAATGTTACTTGAATAAAATTTTATTGATTCCAATATAAATAACGATCGATTCTTATCAAACATGTAATTAATTGAGGGTACAAAAAATAAACAATTGGAAAATCAGAGTTTGGGATAAGATCGGTTTGCAACCCCTGCAATTATGTCGGCTGATCTCGATAGATGTCTATATAAAAGAGAGAGAAAGAGGTTCTGGCCCACCCAGTGCCTCGTTGTAAGGATATAATGTATTATATATGTATATTTAATGTGTTCATCACGAGAAAAGCTCGAATCTTGATCCCGGGATTTAAAAAATGTGGCTCGAAAAGTTTAATCAAATCAAGATATAAAAAGTTAAATTTCTGAAAGTAAACATTTTGTTGATTAGAAAGTGTTTATGTAATTGATTTACTGAAAAAATGTGATAGTTTTTTTAGTTTGAATAACGTTACTTGAATATTGAAATGAATCGAATCGATAGAGCTTTTTATGAGAACTCATTACTTAAACGTTTATCGATTTCTTAGATGTATCATAAAATAAGCATTTTTTTAAATAAACACACAGATCAAATTCAACAAAATAACGTTAAAGTTTCAAGTTAATTACTATATTTTTTTCATAATGATGAAAATTGCTCAATTTCATATAACTGGTTCAGCTACGTAAAATGTTCAACTTGTTTTCAATTACACGCGTAAATCATTTTCGTTTGTCATTGTAGAAACGCGTCGAGATTATTTGAAAATCGTTTTGTAAAAATATACCGTATTCAATACAAATAAAACGTACGAACACACAGTGATTTTATACATTTTTTTAGAACGCACTTAAAAAGCGTACGTATAAATTTCAGTGCATTAATTTGCCTGCACGCAATATGGCAACCGAATTGGTTTGGATCGAATTCGTGTAAATTACTTTCATGAAAAAAAAAACGCTAATAAACCGATAAATTTCAATTATGACGAATTGATTACAGCAGCCAGCGATTCTCAAATCAAAATGGGCCTAAGTGAAAAATTTTTATTTGAGCTTAGAACAGAGAAATGACGCCATATTGAATAACCAAACATTGAAATCTACTGAGAATTTTATATGAAAACTTTTCATGATAAACGCCATCTTGGATATTCAACTTAATAGATATTTGCTATGACAATTAGTTGAGAATTTATATGAAATTTTTTCATGATACACAATGAAATATTTTGTATTGTGTATAGAAAAAAAATCTTTCAAATAATCCACACTAGGTAAGCAGAATATAATTAACATTTTTCATTTTAAGCATCAATTTGCGATATTTACGAACTGTAATAAATCAGATAGCACAATCAACGCCGTTCACAATGAGAACATAAATTCAAAATTTCAATACAAAACGTATGAAAAAAAAAACTAGATTTTTTAAATGGAAAATTGCGAAAACGCGTCGTTAATCGATCGCTCTATTATTTCGCCATTTTGATCGAATTTAACCAATTTTTTTTCCACGATATTTTAATTTAAATAGCATTCGGTAAAGAACAGCTCAGTTTCGTAACGTGTTTCGCTTTTATCAATCAGAAAAGTCAGTCGTTTTGCGATTTAATTGAGCGTGGATAAAAGCAACACGATTCCATTGCGGGCAACGTGCGCACCGAGCAACGTCTTCATTAACCGAATCAATTAACACTATCGAGTGTTGCCATTAACACTATACCATGTGTGAAAGACGAATTAATAATTCACCATAGATATGTGTGTGTGTTGAAATTTTGGAAAAGTCGCTGTTATTTTGTGTTTTCGAGCTGGAACAGTTAGTCGCGCACTGTGCGTTTCGTACGCGTTAAATTCGGTGCAATTTATGGTGTGTTGATTTGATGGGTTTTTTAATGGTTCTCGAATGCGTTTTGGAACATGTGCATTTCGATCTGTGAGAGTTTTAATGGCTTATTTAGGTTGGGCGTAAATCGCGTTGGATAAATCGTGACGTTTGCCGAATAAATCTGTTAAAACCATAAAATTGCATTGAAAGATTGGTTATTTTTTATAACTGTTTGTTAGGGTTAAATTTTTATTTTTCACAAATAAGTACATATTTTTTTCAAGACTAATTTGGATTTTGATTTATTTTCAAGTATTTTCTATGATTAACAATAAAAACTATTGATTGATTGATTTTTAACAGGTTTTTCATTGAATACTTAAAGAAAATGAGTAATACTGAGAGATTCTTGTTAAAATTTATACACCATTTGATTTCGTAATAATTATACATAGATAAAGATTGAAATTATTAAATTTGGAGATCTAAGTGTATTTTATTACTATAAGTTTCATATAAATTTTGAAACAAATCATTTGAAAAGCTCTAGGTATTACAAGCAGTTTTTTCTCCAAAAGTTTTTCATTTTGAAAAAATCATAAAAAAATATTTCTCAACTTCGACTTACTTGTCATGATAAGTATTAAATCAAATTAAAATTTACACAAATATCAAAAAAATTGCATTATTCTGATCTTTCAATTGTATATCAGATAACGATCGGTTATCGATGATAGCTGTCAAACTCTACAAAGAAAAAAGCCAATATATTGTTAAGTAACTTAAAAAACAATCAAAATACTACTTCATACAATACATTTTCAAATTCAATTAAAAAAAAAACAAAAAGCACAACTCAAACCAAGTCAATTTTAAAACCCCTCAAAACGGCCGCCGTTAAAAACCTCCTCTCGTTCGCAGAAACGCTCAAATCTCCCCGACGCAAAAGCACACAGTCTTAACACAAAACCATACAGTCTTAACACAAAACCATACAGTCTCATCGCAAAACAGATCTCGAAATTTAATAAATCAATTGCGGCTAATTAAATTTATAACCGTGCCCGGTGTCGATCAAGTCTCGCCTTCGAGACGAGTTACCAACACACCGAGGTAGTAATTACTCGCCTTAAAAGGAAACACAAAGGAGACGCCGACGCTCGAAACCAACCGGTATAAGTCGAAAATATCCTCAAGTAAATTTAGACTCTATGGACATAAGATTAAAGTCGGTTTTGGGTCGTAGAATCGGTTTCAGTTGCGTCGAAGTCGGCCGATTCGCGGATTTTGTCCGGACGTGTCAAAAAGGGTTTATTATAACACTAAACACCTCAGAGGCGGACTTTCCGGATAAATTCTTATCAATTATATTTTATTCGGTTGTGTTTTGGGTTTTTTTTTCGGGTTGTTTTGAGTCGTTAAACGATGCGGATGTGTGCGCATCATTATAGATGGAAAATTGTATAGGTGATTTTGGGAAAATTTTCACTGATGTCTCATATCTAATTTTAATCTTATTTATATGAAAATGTGTTATCTTTGTCTTTTTAAGTAGAATTTTAAGCCCTCAAACTTTTTTAAATGAAAATTCGAAGTTATACATTTTCCGAAATTCATATAACGCATCTTTACTTTTCTATGTGAATCAAAACTTTTTTGTTAGATTTATTACGAAACGAGTTAATCACGTCAAAAAACATTTAGTTGTACTTATTTTATGTTAATGATCGATAAATTATATTAAAATAATTCTTATATTATAAATTTTTATATCAAGAGAATTCATATCTAGAATACATTCCTGTTTTATACATCAATGAAATTCGTCAATATATATGCTATTTTTACAAAAATAAATCGTGTCTATAATTAGAAGCTAAAATTGTAAAAATACATATTTAAGTACTTAAGTATCGAGCAATACGTCTTCGTTCTAAGTGGAAAATGTTAAAAACACACGAGACGCCGCTGTCTAATTTCAAACACGAAAAAAGCTTCCTTTCAAGCGACTCTCGAGAACATAAACTAATACCCAAATCAATTTTTCGTTAATAAATCGAACGGTGAACGCACATAGACAAATTTGAAGTTCAAAGAGCCTCAAATTCAAAAATAACGATTTGCATATGCAACAGATTACGTCGAGCTTCTCACAAATGATCAAAGGATTTGCGTAATATTATTAATATGGATGGTAAAAAAAAAGTTTTATATTATTGGTACGTGCAGCGAACGAGTTTCTGACAATAAATAACGAAATATAGTACGTCAAAAATGTATATAGAGTGTTGCAAAAAATAATGCCATTTTAAATGTACGATATACGTTTTATGCAGTTAAATTATAAATAAGGCATCGACGTTTTCGGAACACGCGTACGATCATAACTCCTTTTTATGATTTAATTTTATGTAACTTTTAAAAAATAGATTAATGAGAATTCAATCTCATAATTAACAATTACAAAAAATAAAACATTTCCTTGCATATAATATTCCATTATCAAGTTACTAATATACATATGTATATTTTATATTACACATACATATACAACTCAAATCAGTTTCAAGAACATTATTTAGTATCAAATAAAAAAAAAAGATTTATTTAGAAATAAATCTTCAAACCGTATTAGACACGTATTGCACATTAATTGATGAAAAATCGCAATTTTTAATTGCTTCGAGATTCGAACTGTTCGTTTGGCGAGTTTAACGGCCTCGCCATTTGACCAAGAAGCCATCATTAGGTCATTGATGAGTTATTCAAAATATATGAATTGAAGCCAGTCATGATTTCAATTTCACATTCGCATCGCGAGCCGCTACGGGACTTCCAACGATCCCGCGATTGGACTGTGAACCGCATTTGACGGCTATAAAGCACGGAAGAACGTATCAGATGCTGAGAACCTTTTTCTGAAAAAATCGAGTCAATATTGAACGAGCTAATCGTAAAAATAATTTGTTGATTGAGAAGTAAGTAAGTGGTCAGATATTCATTGGAAATTGGAAATTTTAGTAGCACAAGATTTAATTTCAACACAGATTCTGTGTTAAGAAAATTGTGATTTATTTTGAATTGATTTCTTTAAGTTCTTTTTTTTAATAGCGACGGAAAAAATTGGTACAATTCAAAAGCTCGTCATTTGACTAAAATTAAAATTTAACTGTTATATTCGATTTATTCTGATTGGCGTTAGTGTGCGTTTTATTTCATTTTGATTTATAATCCTACAATGAGTTCATAGGAAACTTGACGGCATAATATTCGCATACGTAATTATTCTTTTGTAATAAATTCGCGATGTTATCTAAAAGCACGATAACTAGACGTTTTTTACGATTGCTTGTTTTAATTATGTTTCAAAAAATAAATTCAATTTCAAAGCAGCTGATTAATAAAGTTTTAGTTGTAACATTGCGCGATACATGAAATGAGATAACTTCCTTTGTTTCAGTTACGATCGAAGAGATACAGTTTTAGATTATATTTTATGAACTCAAACGTTTTTCTAATCTTCATATGTGTATTTTTTTAGTGTGAAAAATAGTTTAATTTAGTACCTTAATAAGTAAAAAAACAATATACAATAAATATAAGAACCTTAAAGATTGTTGATAATTTCAAGAGATATCTGTCTATAGGTATAGGAAAAACTTTCAATATCATAAAAATTCGTATTTTTTTTTAGAAATATTCTTTGAATTAGGAAGCAATAATACAAATAAAACTGATTTCATCCTGAATAAATATTCTACTTTTTAAATATGGGCCGTCTTTCGTGTACGATTCAAACTATTCCGCTAGTGCGGGACCCGATTTAAACGATTATTCGAAAAACAAAAAATATATTTACATACGACAAAATTGAAAACGCAAAAAGGGCTCTTATTCCAATGGTTTGGCATAGCTTTAGCAGCATCCCGGTTGCAGAGCAGCGCGGCTTTCCTTTGGCTCTCGCACCACAAAGGATGCCGCCCGCTATATTAGTATTAAATGCTAAACCACTTATCACGCAGGCCCACACTGGACAATTCACTACCAAATGCCCGCCATATTATAATATTTTCATATCGAATCGTATTCGTGAAAAATGCGCTTATCGAAGACCCCCCAAAAAAATAACAATAAAATCCCAACGCGGACAAGGGGCCCGTTTTAGTGGGGACTCGCTAAAAACTTAAGATTTTCATTGATGCTTTTTTATTATGCGTAGGTGTATTATTCATTGTTTTTTTAGTGAGTGAGTAATGAAAATTTTAGTGCTTTAATTTAGCTATCGATATAAATCGTGCTGAAAGAACAGTCGTTTGATCGAAGCAATGAAATCGTCTTCGGAAAATAAGTAATGTCAATGGCATTTTCATTGCTACAATCGACTTAGGTGGTCCATTTAAATATGCATTTTTTTCAAATTCAAAAAGATCGATATCACGCAAAACGTCAATTTGAAAAGTAATGTAATAATCGCACTTTTGACTAATTGATTGGCGTGTGTGGTCATTTTTTTTGGGGGTTTTTTTTCACCACTCATCCACTTTGTTGAGGATTCATTACGACACCCGAAGTGTCAAAATGCGGATCGCTCTCAACACATTCCCGGAGAATTACCGGAGCAGGTAAGGAATTCATTTTTTTCCCATACCATGGTGTTTTATGGGAGATCGGCCTTTAGGGAATGCATATTATGAGCTACCAATTCGTTTTTTTTTTACTATGGTCAATTATTCCGCTCGTTCTGAGCCATTAATTGTATTTAATTCGTGTATGACAATAATTGCTACGCGGACGTCAATCTACGAGGCGTGTTCTTAAATTAATTTCCGTTTTGTAAAATGGTATTTTCAAATCAAACATTCTTATATAAAGAATCATTTAATGTAGTTCGAAATTTTGTCATAGTAAATTGACTTTTCTTCGTTCTCTTCGAGAAAAGCTTGCACTAGTAAAATAACCTTGCTTAACGGAGTCTTTCAAAACATCAAAATTCGTGACATATTTACACAAACCAAACATTATTTTCACAAATTTTCTATAGATACACTTTTTCAACTAAATAATCATTGATAACAGAAGGCCGTTCACGCCTTCAACAGTATTTTTTTTCAAATCGGAGCTTAATTTACGAACATGCCTCGTATTAAACGTTAAGTCTTCTTTAATTGTTTTTTTTTGTTGTGTTATTTTTATTGGCTATCAGAATTCAAGATTCACGTGTCAGAAGCGTAATAAAATGATTCGAAAAAAATATGACACGGATACGTGTGAGGTATCGATTTTGAGATATCGACCAATTAGATGTATCATAGAGCGATTGTATCATATGGGATATGGACTGTGGAGTGGATAGTACAAGGTGGTTGAAAGTAACTTCATCAATTTAATCGACGTTGTTTTTAAATTAGGTATTTATGAAATAGTCTAATTCAGCTAATGAACTCGTATCATTTTTTTTTTAAATGCTGAAATAAAATAATGGTGTTATTAAATGAAAATTTTATAATTAAGTATCGATATGATCAGATGTATTGGCTTGAATTAATGTTGGATTTTTTTTTTGTTTCAGCAGCTCGGGAGACTTAGGTGAATTAAAACAATGTTTACTTTTTCTCACACATTTGTATATCTTATTATCAGCCAAATAAAGGGTTTCATTAATTTTTTTTTATATTAAGATAGTTATTACTATTCATTATATAATATCAGCATAATCATAAGTGAAAGCAAAAACTTTTCTTAAAAAATCTAAAAAAATAACTCATTCTTATAGATATGAGTTTAATCTGAGAAAACATAGTAGTTAATACAATTTTTTGCTCATTTGATCAAGTTTCAATAAAATTAAAGATTCGTTTAAATTATTTTGTAATATTATGAAAAAATAACAACAATTTCATTTAAATTTCGTTTCATATCTAAAGATCTTCCATACTATCAAATATCTTCCGAATAATCAATCCTTCGAATATTTTCTAGCAATAATTGGTATAATTTAAGTACATAAATAGCTTTAACTTCATCGGGTTGATTTTATGGGTATAAAATCATCAATTTTTCTTTAAATTTAATAAATTGAGCAACCTTCCAATGTATTTTGGTTCGAAATGTCAGATGAAATGCATATAAAATCGATAAATACATATGTATAGCCGGAAAAAACTTAATTTATTTAGTCGTAAGAAAACCTAACGATCTTAAATACACTGACAAGATCACAGCCTTACCTTACCTTTACCTTATCTATATTATAAATACGCTAACGATGCTCGAAATTTTCAGCCACAGCCGTGCCTCGAACCCAGGCGTTCAATTTATTAGCCCGCGCCTTACACTCCGAAGTACGCGTCGTAATTACGAAACTGCACCGCTTAATGTATATAAGGCGTAAAATATTTTTTATTTCACACATAGATGGCAATAAACACATCCGTGGCAATACGAAATTTGATTAATTCCGAACTATTTTGATACACATGCGCCTATTGCTAGTCAATACCTAATTCCAATTCATCCAACAGAACTTTCACACAGAACACATACAATTTAATCATTTTACAATCGACTGGCATAGAATTCCCCAGTGAGTACACATCTTAAAAGCGCACATAAAATAATAAAGACTTGAAAATAAAACGGCCGCCATGCCGGCAGCGGCTAACCGATTAATCGGCCCCTAATTAAATTTCAGCAATTAGGCTCGAGCGCGAGAGACGGACCACCTCGGGGTCGCTTGGGACCTTTTAACCACCAACTCGATCTCTTTGATCCCTACCGGCATCGGCAACACATCAAAGGCGCTCCTCGGCGGTAAAAGGTCCCAAGCGACGGACTCGAGGAGGTTCGACGACCGGACGCCTTCTGCGCTCGTCGACTCTTCGATCGAGATCGGGATTCGCGGTTTTGAATCCGGATTTTATCTAGGTTGAGGTTATAAGGGGTTTTTTGGGGGGTTTTTGAGGGGTTTTGGGGTTTTTAGGGGGTTTTTGTGTGGGCGCGACGGCGCTTGGGACGTTTGGGTTTCGAGCGGGTGCGTTGAGGACTATTGTATTATAGTAAATTGATGGAAGATTTTGTTTGTGGGGTGAATATGTGTTTTTTGAAATATTTTTATGTCACCATATTTTCTATTGGAAAGGCCAATAAGTACAAGTGGCATTTTCGCCGAAATTGAGTTATATGCAGGAATCTCTTCTATTTATTTGGTGGAAAAAGGATATAAACGAATTCGGAGCGTGTGCCAAGATATATCATCATATCAGTCGACCTCCTCCTAATAAATGTAGGTACTTGGTCAACTTTAAACGCGCTTTTCTCGAAATCACCGCAATGTCACTTGTACCCCTTGGCCTTTTCAGTCTCATTTAGAGTAGATCTTTTCATTTTTTTATCTCTCGAGTTAGTTAACTACACTGACTTCCTGAGATAAGTTCAATCGTCTCCCGTTTAACGTATTACTTCATATGTTTTTTTCTCAATATTTTTTCGAAATTAATGCATTGACATAATGAAACATATTGATGATCCCGTCTATGCGTTTTATTCGGAAAATATTAAAAAAATACGTGTGAAGTAATCGCGAAAACGGGAGACGACTGTAGTCGTCTTTTACGGGTGGAAACTTTTAGATTAAAACAAACTAGAGCGTTTCGTATTTCAGAAAGTCAGTAATTTATACCCTTCGGGTTCTAGGATCTTCATAAAACGTGAAAATATGATAACGTAAGCTGATCAAACGAATAAACATAACAATCGTCAAAGTACTATGGCTCGATCTTTCAATCATATGTCACAAACATGATAAGAAACTTAACTAATGATTGAAATACCAGATAAATGACTCATAAAGATGAAGGTATAATTTAGCATTTTTATGTTTATTTTTTAAATTGTCATTTTTATTGATAAATCATGGTCACTGTAGCTTATTCGGCTCCCATTGGCTGGATTACGTTCTCAGCCTAAGTAAGTCCGACGGACACGTGTTAATTGGTCTCAGTTATAAAGCTCTCAAATATTCAAAAGAGCATAAAATTATATTTTCACCTCATTGTTTGCTGGACGCGCTTTGAGCCGCGGCAACCTCTTTCAACTTATACCCATTGACGTCCAACACACGAATCCTATTCAAACAGATCCACTACGAAAAATTACACAATTTCACATATCGATCTTCAATTTTGATTCCGTCGATAAATCACTAAAAATATTGAGATCGGATCGATTCATTATCGGCTTCGCAAATTTTCAATTCGGCAATATCAATCGAATTTTGATTATTTGATCAATATACGATTCGAATCGTAAAAAGTCGCCAAAAGATCAAAACGCGCACTCGCATAATAAAACGAGAATAGAATAAACTTCGATAAATCAAAACTCATCCTGCACTTTTGCATCGGAAAATAGATCAATCGCGATATCTGTTCAGTGTCTTTAGAATTTGTTGCTTCTTTCTTCTGTGATGTTGTATGATTGATGGTGTGGCCGAAAGTTCTCCACAAAGTCCATATGGATCCTGATAAACGTAATAAATTTCGAAACGTGAATTTTCACATATGCTCCTTGGTCGTTTATAAAATGGCAGAAAATGATTAACTGGGTCCGACAGCCTTTTCCTCTGTTCGTGTTAATGACTGCAAATGTGCGGCAGCTTTGGAGGTTTAATTCTCTAGGTTTTTTTTGTTTGACTCTGAAAGATCGTTTTTTGTGTGTATATTTTTCATTTTGTTCTTGTAAATTTGTTAGATTTTATGTTGTGTTCTGTATAAGTTCAAAAGCGTTGAAGCTTTTTATAAAAGAAGCTCGTTTCGTTAACTAATTGGTAATCATATATGGAGCAAAAAGTGTCAACGATACTTATATAGCTTTTCATTTGATTTATCAAATAAACTGTAGATTCATGAATATATTGAGTACACTTTGAAAAAGTATTCTGAAATGATTTAATAATATTTTTGTTCATTTTAAATATGTTTTAAGCTAGATTTAGATATTTGAATCTATGTTCAGTCAAGTATAAAATTAAAAAAAAAATGATACTAAAATTTATATCACAGATATTTTGAGCTTAAAATTTATTTGAATATGTCAAAATTTTCACGACTTTCTCAATTTAATCGACCACATGACGTATAGGCACTAACGAAATTCGCTTTAGCATCAACGTGCGAAAAGGCAACATTCAGTTCACGAGTTCAAAAACACCTCATTAGCGGATATTTTAATAAGTGAAAACGATTTTCGAAGTTTTGAACTTTCGTCCCCTCGTGGAGTAAAATCCAAATTATGGAGAAGGCGGTGTGGAGCGTCACTAATCGCTTTGTGTTAAAATTTCACTAATGTGCCATTAGCGAGCCCGCATTAATCATAGGGAATTTGGGCGAATCTATGTCTTTTTTTTCGGTGTAAATTTTCGACATTTATATGGTGTAAATCCCCCCATAGATAGACAATGATCTATGCGTTTAACAATGATCGCCATTGAAACCCATAATCGAAAAATGGAGCGTGGAATCGCCATATTGGTATCGATTGTTCATTGTTCGGATGAATTGAGAATTAGATTCGATATTTGTTAATATTTATATTTTTATTTCAAAATGGGAATAAATTTTAAATTTATTATCGTAATTAATTTATAATACTATGATAACACACAAAAAATGGTTAAATTTGTTTATAATAAAATTGCGATATTTCATGTGTTGTTTTATAAATAAAATGTTTCTTTTCGTGTTTATAAACATGGTGGTTTTCTGTTTGTAAATTGGTCTCATGTGGTTTGTGTTATGGATGTATAAGCCATTAGATATGAAATAAAATAAAAATAATGTTTATTTGAATTGCACATTTTTTATTTGATTCGTAATAGGTATATTACAGTTAAATTCGTCACACTACGTTGGAACGACTATAATCGAACATGTCACTAAAAGCCTTATTTTTAAATTCAATTCAAAATATCTACAAATAAAAAGGACTTTGTTTTGCATAATTAGTAAATAGTTTGTACACCAATAAATTAATATCTACTTGTGTTATACATAATTAACCAAATCATGACACATTATACATTCAACTTTATTATAATTTCTATTTTAATAATTAGATTTTTTTCAATATTCACTAATACAAATTCATTTGATATATTCAATTTCCTAAATGTAATTATCGAATGATTAAGTCAAATTTCGATTTTAATTAAACACATACCAAAATAAATCCATATAGATTTTTAGAGAATGATGATAATGAGATCACACTAAAAATACATACTGATTCTTCGAAACAAACAAAATATTAAGGCTTTAAAATGATAAACACATCGTGTCATAACAACGATTCAATATTTTTCAAAATAATTTAAAATGCACGTAATGTAACATAAATTCGTTGGATTATTCAATTTTTACAAATACACAATATTGTACAGAAATATTTACAAAAAAAGTGTGAATGAATGCCAATCGTGGAATATCACAATGTAATAATAAAATTAAGCAAATATAAAATCTGCATTTGAAAAATCATAAATAATTTAAATTCATTATTTTTTTTAATTAATTCAATAAATATTTCCCAGTTCAAAATTTTCCATTATATACAACGACGTTCTTTCACACCCCCATACTTCTATGTATATTAAAAAAAATCATATCAAATAATAACAAATCATATATTTACACCGATACAAGATCGTGCTATCACAATATATACAAATTAGGATATAAATATTACATGTACAGTACAATGGCTAGAGAAGGTGCGCATCTATAATACATTGCATCGATACCGTACATCGATCAGTACGTTTCACTCAAAGGGAACTAGAGGACTGTTTTCTCTTCTCATCATCAAATAAATAAATTTCACAATCGATCAAACCACGTTTAAAACAGTCCTCTGTATTTTCATTTTTGTGCCGAAACGATAAGATTAGTAGCAGCCTCTTCGCTGGCCCCCAAACTCACAGCCTTCTTCTTCAATATACCAAGATCGGTGACGTTCTCCAAGAAGCTCTTGTGGGCCGAAAGCACTTTGGCACTCTCGACGTCCTTCTTCAGCTCCTCCATGTCCCTCTTGAGCTTTGCCCTCCTGTTCTGGAACCAGGTGATGACCTGGGCATTCGACAGGCCCAACGATGCTGCTATTTCGTCTCTGTCCGCAGGAGATAGGTATTTTTGGTACAGAAACCTCTTTTCGAGCTCGAAGATTTGGTGGTTGGTGAAGGCGGTTCGCGATTTTCGCTTCTTCTTCGGCTGAGGCCGGTTGTTGAACAGGTTCAGGTGGTTCGCTTGGCCATCTGCGAAATTAAAGGAAAAGAGGATATTAATTACAATGTTTCGTAAGCGTTTTATCGACGGTTCGAGGAAGAGGCGAATGCGTTTCGCGAAAACCGCAAAACGCTTAAGTGAAAATGCAGCGGTGCAATTTTAACGACACATCGAACCGTGCGCTTTCAATAGGTCGTAAAAGTGCAACGGTTTTAGAACAGCGATTAAAATTAACAATTATAGCTCGGGAAACTTTCACAAGGTGTATTTTTTTTTTCAAAACGATTCTCATTGTTGACATCTATAGACTGATTCGTTTGATTCGAATCCGAGTTCTCAATTAGAAAAATCTAAATTTGCATTTATGAAAGTCGAGTTAAGAATGCAATAAAGCGTCTGTTTGAACAAAGAGCTTTTAGAATAAAAAACAATGGTTTTAAGTTTCCATTGTTTTCCGATTTTATGGACGTTGTTTATTTAACGCTCGGTGCTTATTTCCGGACAGAATTTTCCACTTAGCGTCTCCGAATCGAAACGTTCGATATTCAATAAACGGTCATCTGGGAAAATTTTCTAAGAACGGTAAAAAATATAAGTGCACTTATTTTTAGAAGAAGACTTTGTATCGAATTTGACGCGCTAAAAGGGCGATCCGCAAAAACCGCAAAAACTAATCGTCCGTAATGACACAGTTTTATTGCTTTCGGTGAAAACCGATTTCGAAAATCGATTTTCGATACGCCACTATTTCATTAGGAATACAATTTAAACTTCGATTACGCCTCTAAAGCGTATTGAAAAAAATCGTAAACACAGCAATATGCGTTCGAACGAACGATATTCCCACGCGTAATAGTGCACGATATACATAGTTTATAGGCAATTTATACGTTAACAACGTTTAAATTTGCTCATAGTCGAGGAATAATTAGCGAATTAGTATTCACGCAACACTCTAATCCCTAAAGGCCGCTTTCCACTTATACAAACGAGACAAAATCATCATAAGTGAGATTAATTAGTAAAGCAAGTCTGATTTTTCATTTGAAAAAAATGCATACTTTGAAGTTTGAATGATCGAAATCGAAAAAATCATGTTGATTGTTGAAGAAATCTTATAGATATGTTAAGTAAGTATGATGGCTTCTGGCTGGCAAGTGTAAAGCGGCCTTTAGATTAAAGTTTGAGTCTTTTATTAGATGAAAATAGTCGGATTTGCATACACTTTCGAGGAAATAGCATATGATCGATGATCTACCAGGGGGGCTATTTCCATACGTGTGGTCCGAGATTTAAATCGCAGAAAATGGCGAATATTAATGCACGTTTCTAATTATTTACGCCCCATAGAAACGAGCCCCGTAGGATTAATAGCGAGGCTAAAAACGTCAAGCATTATTTCGACTCGTTTATTTCTCCTCGATGCGGCGGGACGATCAAAAGTCATTATAATTCGGAGAATTACGATTTTGAATAAAATTTTATTTTGTGTGAGTGTGTGCAAGGAATTTCGTTCGGTTGCAAATTATCCTATTTTATCTGGACGGTTACGTACCGTGCAAAATTGTATCGCATTTTTTGCGGTCATTATCGAGAGCTAAGAAGGTTGTCGGTAACATTAACCTTTTGCCACCTAGCGTCGTTTTTGTATCCCGTTCATTTATCAAGTTAATTTTATCGCAACTTTACGGGAATCTACCTTTTCGAGTGATCGTCTTAATGCGTTTTGAATACTATTCTTCATAGCATTAAAACAAGATTTTTTTGAGCAATGCTTTTTAGTATCTTATAAATTAGGTATTTTTCATTATTTGTTAGCTTCTGTGACTCGGCGTTGCTTAAAATTATTTGAACTTTTATAGTATTTATGATGAATATAAAATGAATGAAATGCAAAATATCTGTCTAAATATGATAAATTACGTTAAAAATGTAGATCATGCATTATTATGCATGATTTGAGAAATGTCAAACAATTGATATCCCATTGTTTGTAAAATGTAATGATGCAGAAACTTTTCCAAACGAATACAATAACTCTAGAAAATTTCACTTCCAAAAGATCAATCTTATAACAATTACATTCATTTATATAGATTACAAATCATCATCATCGTTTCGGATAAAAAATCGATACTAATCGTCGATTTTTCGAACGTTCGCAGCCACTCAGCATATAAACGATCACTTTTGCAAACTCGAACGTACAAGGCCTCGTTTCGCATTATCTCGTCAACGTTATTATCACAAAACGTACAACATGTGCACAGGTGAGCGAGTCCTAACGAGACAGGGCCTTGTTCGACATAATCATGTAATCGACATTAAATGCACCGACACGTCGAGAAAAATTAACTGCAACATTCGTGATGAATATACGCAAAAAGCGGAAACCCGACGAAATCGTAAAAAAAATACTATAATGGAAAGGCTTCATTAAAATCCCGACAGTGGTTCAATTGTGCAATTTCATAGTCGAAACTTAACTCGATTGAAGTCGAAAGTCGTCCATAAAACCCGACTCGATTATACGTTTCCGATTGACTAATCGGTTAAATCAGAATCGATCGGCAAATGGGCCGTTTATAAAACACTTATACATATTGAACGTCTAATCCGCGGAGTAAGACCAGTTAGTTACGCATTGCCAGTAAAATTATCCTCGGTATGCGAGCCGAGCGAAATTGCATTTGAAATATGCTTTTTTTACCGTTAATTTATTATAATTTTCGATTTGAAGCTTATTTTCTATGTATAAGAGAACACACGCGTCGTTTTGGGTGCATCGTAATTCGGATTTGTCCAACGATCGGTTATCTAATTGAGTCTATCGATAATTTAGTCATAGTTACTCGACTGAGCGAGCCGCAACCAGTTTTATTCGAAACACTGTAAATACAATCGATTTATCTACTCAGATGTGGTCAATCTTTTTCAATCTTAAAATTTTCCTAAAAACAAGTCAATCAAATGATGCATACAAAGACCACCTGCATTTGAATAAAAAACGAAAACATTCATCGAGAGTTTTAAAAAAACGAGATTTTTCACCGGTCTGGTTTCGAATTAATGAAACAACTCCATTAGGCAACTTTATGGCCGCTCCTCAATTAGAACTACCCGTGTTCTCTCGCCGTATTCTATAATTACGACAGATGTTTTAATTTCCTACGGTGTTTATTAGGAGATCTGAGGTGTGCGATTGCGTCGGAAGTGATAAAGTGTACATCTCGCTTAGGTAAAAAATCGAATTAGTCGGAAAAACCGTCGTCGATGTAGGGAAATTCTATGTGGCTTTTCTGATTTATTGCTGTCGAGTTGAAAACGTTCCAGCCATCAATCAACGCCGTCTTGGGCATTGTTGGCGGTGCAGCAATATCAATTAGTCGTAATGATATATTGTCTAATGAAAAATAAGCACTCGGTCGATAATTGTGCATGATGATGAAGCGAGCGAGTTTCATCTGCATATCGCTAGTGAATGTTTCGCATTAGAATATCTTAAAATATGCTTGAAATAATCGCAAATGTCTTAGAACTATTATTATCCATTTATCATTTCATGTACTAGTTCCAAAATTTATAAAATTTTCAATGAATAAATCTAGGATAAGATTTACGAAGATTTACGATTTACGAAGATTTACGAAGAAAGATGACACTAAAATCAATCGACGCAACAAAGCGAGAATCTATTTTTTAGAAAAGTATCAAATTAGCACTTTTTAAATCAAATTTGAAAGATACAATTGAGTCATCATATCAATTAAGAAACACGACTTAAACCTAGTCTTACAAGAACACTGAATCCCGATGCGATATTTACATTTTATTATTCACAATACAGAATTTACTCACAGATTTTATAATAAAATATTAAAATTAATTTTATCCAATAAAATCTAATTTATTTAGAAGCAGTTCAAAGGTTATGCGTTTCATATGAAGCTTGTCACATAAAAATTCTATTAATATTCAATATATTCGCATGTGCATGAATTTCCATTTATTAATTTCACAATATGAAAAATTTAATATTCTAAACACAAAGGATAAACTGCGTGTAGACGATGGTCATCTGTGACGTGTCTAATTGGGCGGTTTCAGTTACATCTTCGATTAATCTCTTTTTTAATGGATTATTTATAATATTATAGTTACATCGCCTTTTTTTTACGTTCATTTTGTTCTCTCAATACACAAAATGACTCTTTCATATTTCGTTTTGATACCTGAAGCCGAGGTGAGATAAACCGCTAAATACCTGACACACACAAGGACATCGAGCGCCTCATAATTTCACTCATACAAACTCGTCGGTACACCGCGGTTCGAAAATCTGTAATTTATTTTGATTTTTATTGCGGAGAAATTGAAGAAATGTGCAATTTCAAACTAAGAATCATATGCATGAAAAACGACCGTGAAAATCGGACACGTTTTTATATTCAATTAAGCATTTTTAATTGCGCACAATCGATAATTGCTATTAGGCATGAAACATGGTGTCGTCTTTTCTCAATTCGTTAAATACGGTAGCCGGTATAATTTTGCGATTAATTATGTACCATAGTGTCCTTAGAGGTAGTCGTTCAAATATTTCGAATGATTTTATCGATTGTATGATTGAATATATCATTTTCAACCATAATGATATAATGAGTCGTATCTATCATATGAACAATTTGATGTTTTTATGAACGATCGAAAAAATATATTGAAAATAATTGAGTGCATGATTTTCTTATTATGCTCATAAACATGCATGTGAATTTCCTGAGCAAAAAAATTCAATGGTCTTGTACATACATTTTTTCCGAGCTTGCACAATTTAAAACACGATAAATTTATGTGCAATATATCGATGCTCGTTATGGCAAGAAAAATGCATGCAAAAAAGTGGGAAATTATTATAAGGCAAAATCAGCGTGAAGGTTAAGCGCAAAGTTCGCTGCGTTCATACATACATATTCAAATAGCATGTATGTGATTAAAATAATTTATTAAGACGCTAATCTAATAATCAATTATGATAAGCGCATAAACAAAATGAAAAATTTAACGCATTCATACCCAATGCGCATGATTATACATGTTACTTTAGAAACTGCATTAAATTGTTATTTGAAATTATTTACTGTTATATATTTTTTTCTATCATTAACCAACGAATTATAATTATTTAAAAATCATTTTATTCATGCTGTTAATGATCAATTATTATCTATAACCAAATTTATCATCAGTTTTAAAACAACTATTGTCTTACAATTAGTTAAGATGAGTGGCGAGTAGATTTTTTAAATATTTTGAAATGACTTCAATATAAGAAGTTTATATGACAGATAATGATTTAAATATTTGTAAATGAATTGATATTAAGTGAATTTTATGAAAATGTAATGATTAACACGTTTTAATATCGAAGTACGAAATTTTGCACAAATTGTAAAATATGAAAATATATTAAATTTGAAACTTTTTAACGACAATCAATCAAAAAATCTTTATTTAAATTGTACAAAAAAGCTAGTCTAAACGAGTTAACTGGGAAATTGGGTTTGGCGCCTAGCTCCCATACGACACGCGTCGACATTTCCTAAGTAAACAAGCGCTTTTCCGCAAATTAGTCAACAATCGTCAACTTTGACTTAAAAGCTCTCACACGGGGGAACATAGCACAACTTTTGTCCACGCTGTAGCGGTTCTCCCCTACCTCAGCGGCCTCAGGTGTGACTAATAACAAGTGCCTTTGATGCTTTTGACTTGTGCCGAAACGCCGACAAGGCCCGTATCACACGAGCCGCTCGCATCGCGTTACACACGATGTTTATTATGCTAATTTTTTTCGCATATTCCGACGATGGGTTTTATTTTCAATCGCGAATATTATGTGCCAGCCGCAACGCGCTTTTGCATGTCGGGCACGTGCTAAGTCTCGTTTCGAGCGGGCGCTAATTACAAAGGCGCGCACAACTTTTACCACTTCGATGTTGCATCGATGTTGCATTGTATTTCCAGCGATTATCGTTCTCATTTTTTCCGGTCGCATTGTGTGATGTTGGCTCTTTTCTGTGAGCTGTGATTTTAGAGGATGAATGGGATGACCCGTCTCATCGACGATGTAATGTGAGGAGGCATTCATATGTGGTCATTTGCCAACATTTAAATTAGTACTATTATATTTCTTTTCATAAAAGCAACTCATATACATATAAAAATGCATTAATTTGAAATTTTAATTTAGCAGATGCAAATAATCAATTCAATGTATTTAAATATTTTTACTGCATTCAACAGAATTTTATTAACGTCTCTGCATCGGATACAATCCAAATTTTAATAATTCATCGTTCGACTGTGCAACATTTTATAGCGTCATAAAATGTTTTATGTATAATATCAATAAAAAAACATTTCAAACGTTTTTCAATTTAAAATAGTGCTTACACGTGTGTAAAATATCAAACGGTGTTTAATATACGAAAATGAAAAACATTTAGATTTTATCCTTCGAAAACTTACGATTTCGACGCACTCAGTTGTTGTGTATAATGTCCGTCATAAAATGAAAAACGGATCATTATCGGAAATTCGAAACTTTTATTACACGCAGATTTGTTAGGAAGATCTACGTTCTTTTAAGCAATTAGCCGCATACGGCCAGTTTTCTGGTGCAGACAACGAACGCTTAATAAGTGTCTATGAATACTAAATTATTGCAAATCGAACTGGCTTGGAGCCATTATGGCATAACAATCGCGAATTCGAAACACGACCCGATTCAATTACGTCTAATTTATAACTGCGACGATAAATCGCCGACATCGACACGTAATTCGCGAAAACGTATAAAATTCTCTCACGGAACCTTTTAGACGCGCAATTAGAAAAACTTTGATTTACGACAACCGGTGTATCAGAAGATATTCAGAAGAATAAAAAAAAAGACCATCGAACAATAACGCCTAGAGATTTATCTCGAATTGAATAGTTCGACTACCGAATTAATTCACGGGCGTAGCGCTAATTAAATCGTACGAAACACAAATTGCCCTCGCGTGGAGCTAAAGCTTGATTAATCGCGGAATTATACTAGTTCGGTCTTCAGGTAGTTTCTTCTGGAAGCTTCTTTACTCCTTTATGTGGAAGATGATGATATAATGAGGCGTTCGGTGCAATCGGCCAGATAACAAACTCGCCGAGTCACCGGTCCATTATCACTCCCACAATACGTCAGTCGCTCTCTCGGGATTACTTGTGAAGTATTATTGTATTGTAGAAATGCTCTTCGGCTAATAAGTTGCCGTGAATGTCGCTTTTTTTACGTAGGGGAAATTATTTTCGATATCGTTTTAGAGCGGAGCGAGCGATGCCGAATTGATTGGATTGGATTTGACTTGATAATTTAAAATATCTTCACATTTTAAAATAAATGTTAAATGCAATTAATATTTTTTTTAAGAATTAATTCTTTTAAGAATCGGTTTGTTCATTTTAGGGGGTATAGTGTTAATGAGGCATCGCTGATTATTTCTTTTACTTATTGCAGAACTGCTATATTTAATATATCTACTAATTGCCCATTTTCGATTGCAAATATTGTAGATTCAAATTCAGATTTTTTTTCTATTTATAACTCAAATTAGTCACCTGATAGTGCAGTGGTATAAAGCGTTTGTGCATACCGTGTCGATTCAGCATACTTGAAATGCTTTAGTTCGAGTCCTATCTTGGTGAGAGTCACATGTCGTTTTTCATAATTGAATAATCGATATGGAGACCTGTCTTTTCTTTCAAATGTTTGGATACATTTGATTCGAAAAGTGTCCAATTAGTGCTTTTTGAAAAGAATCCGCTAATGATTATCACCTATACCTTTCATATGTTCCGATTAAATTCTAACTATTCATGTGCGCACTTATTTACTCTTCATCTTGCCTTAAGGCTAATTTCTTGCATGACAATCGAATAGAAATTAACTGTTATTTTTTTTTTCAAAAAATCACCTGATAAACAAACACCATTAACATTTCATCACATATTCGAAAGAATGAAGTCAGTTTTCGTATCAGGAACGATCTCACACACATGACAGACCATGACAAATCAGATGTGCCCAAACTTTGGGCCGCGTGGGTGGCTCTCGGAGTACGTACCTCGTCCACTAATCGATTCGTCACAAATACTTAGACTTTGTGAGTTGTGTGCGACTTTGCTCTTGATGGAAAGGTGTATCGGACCCGTTTCACTCTTCAGTAACGTATTATATACCCACAAGTTTTTTCAGATTGTTTTTTTACACGTACACGTTCTCCATCATCGGCTCTATTATTGTGGCGGGAATGCGTTAAAAAATGGTGTGGACCCAAACAGCTATTTGTATTTGACCACCCCCCGTATGTGAAGAAAAGTCTTTTATGAAAGAAACGTATTAGATGTGAGTTTGATTCTCGTTAAATTTTAAGATATTCGATCTCTTTGATCATTAAATTTAATACATATTTCAAATTTTTGGTGTTAAAAAGCCTTTTATGAAAGAAGCATATTAGATGTATGTATCATTAAATTTAATAAATTTTAAAAATATTTTTAAATGATCGCTTAAATTGATATTTTTTAATGGAAGTTATAAAATTAATATTTATTTTTTATTATGACATTCATTGTATTTTAAACGATATTTTTTTACCGCGATATAAATCGGTAACTGTTTAAGCGTTATGTATGCAATAGCGTTAAACAGTTTTGATTAAAAAACAAATTTATAGTCCGAGCTTTTATATTTCACGGAGTAATCTCGACGTCCATACTAAACCGTATTTTTTATTTCGTATACGAATATATTTATTATATACAATTTACTGCAATCAATAGCGACCAATTTGAAGATTTAAACAATCGTTCGAGATCTGAACACATTGGATAGTCACACACGACCAATTGCTGTGAATTTACAAGAAGTAACACCGTGATTCACCATCGTTGAATGGCGCGAGACAAAAGAATTGTTTGGTCCGAAAGAAGAAAATTTTCCCTTTCGTCGTCCGTATAATTTGGTAACAATTCAATTCAAAAGCGACGATAATGACACGAGTAGACATCTCACGAAAAGTACGAAGAAAACTCGTGTATTGATGATTTTCAATGACCCGAAGGCAATTACGTGAACGCTAGCCCATTGATGTTGCTCGTGAATGGAGGATGTATAAGGATCCATTCATCGATTTTTTTTTCGTGTATTAAATTTCGTTTGACT
The DNA here is from genome assembly GCA_024721215.1 of Cheumatopsyche charites. Classification (NCBI taxonomy): domain Eukaryota; kingdom Metazoa; phylum Arthropoda; class Insecta; order Trichoptera; family Hydropsychidae; genus Cheumatopsyche; species Cheumatopsyche charites. The sequence continues at coordinate 12,737,427 of CM045585.1, forward strand.
CCCCCTAATTTGTATGGGGATAGTATTATTGCCAATGGAATGTTAAAAAAACTGGCCATTGTTTAAATTTTTGAAGGTCGATCGATGTAGGATTATCAGAAATGCGATTGATTAATTTTTAAATGACTATTATGTATAATTTTATAAAATTTGACAGGTGTCTCTAAACATTGAGCATGATAAATAAGCACCTTATTTCGTCTATAATTTGTAAACTCTCATCCTATATAATTTTTCAATGAAGAAAAAATGTAACGAATTAAGCTCCCGACAATTATAATCACACCGAGCAAAATAAATAAATTGATTTAGGCTAAACTGAAAAATAACATCGGCAACCTGTACAGTGTTATAATACAACGTACGATAAATAATTTATTGCCATTTAATAAATATCATTTTCGGTCATTACACGCCCACGGACGAACAAAGACAGACCGAAACTCGATTTCGATACTAATTTTATTTTCACGTGTGTCGTTATTTTTTCATTTCGTATCGATCCAAGCACTTGTTATTGGCCAATTTGCGTTTAATTTATTTAATAATTGTCAGAGAAATTAGAACATGTGTACTTTTCTCGCGCGATCGATCAATCATCTCCGTTCCGATGCTCGGATACTTGTTTTTATAAGTGCGATAAAAATAGTATGTTGATTCGCAAGTACGTGGTTAATGGATCTATTCAATGTTATTAACACTGATATAAGACCTGTTTTATATTTATATAATTTTGTCCTATTTTGAATCGAATAGAAAGCTCGAGATCATCGATTGTTAATTAGTCTGTAATGATGTTCTGACGTATAAAATTTGCTCTTATTATCAAATTTATTAAATCACAACATTCGAATAGATATTAGCACATAATCAAATTCATAAACAATGATTAATATCGTCAGATTTAACGATAATTACGCTCTTTGCTGTAGCAATTAAAGGAATTTTCGCTTCGGGTGTGCTCGCATTCATTTATATGACCTCCCATCGCGAAAATTCTACCGTTCGAAAAAAATCTATTAGAAAGTCTAATGATCGAAGCCGAGCCATAAAACTCAAACGTACGACAGGCTCATTAAAATAATAAAGAATGTCGTCCGTCGGATTTTTTTTTCTAATCGTAATGCCATTACGGTAATACGTATCGCAAATTGAGACATATTTATTGCGTTTCATCTAGCCGACTGTTAATTTTCAAGCCCCCCTCGATACTTGTTTTTTCGGTTTTTAATATAATAGACAATTGGCTTCGCCTTTGACTTTTTTTCGCGAATCGACACCAGCTTTCGTTGGTACAAGTGCGCGTAACGAATTAGCAAATCGATTTTGTTATGCGTCGACGAATGCAAGTACAGATGGTTTTGAACATGTTAAATGATGATAGACTTTCGCATCAATAAACCAGAATTTCTCTAATTATGTTTATTGATCAATATTTTTGATTCTATTGTACTAAAAACTGTTCGGGGAGATGAACGTTTCAAAGGAAGTCTGGTAAAATTGTTTCCACCCGAAGTTTAAAATACCTAATATATCAGATTTTTATATGAATGTAATATATTGTATCCACTTTTAACGATTAATTCAACAATTTTTATTGGGTATTTAAGGAATATTTTTAAAAATATGCCGTAGTATGATATTCTAGGCACGCGCATGCAATATGTAAGTAACGTTCCATACAGTGCGATTTAAATTTTTGCAATATTTTATAATCGAACATAGGTGGTATCGGAGATCAAACGTCGGCATTGAAAAAATGTCACATTATATTTAATGAAAATATATATATTTATTATGTTTAACGCCGCTTGAAATTTAAACATCGTAAATAATCGGCTATTATAGAAATTTCAAATGGGGAAAATTTCATAGTTACGTATGCAAATGTTATTGTTATAGCGAATATATTCAAAATAGCATTCCATTTGCAATAATGAGCGTTAATACACGTGTATACGTGGCCATTGAGAATATTAAACAGATTTATATTGGATAGATAAAATTCGAAATTTTTAATCAATAGCGAAACAGTAATATGAATTAGCGGCGATAAATTAAACGAAACGTACAATAACACGATGATTTATTCGCGAAAATGAATCATTTTTGCCAACGCCCGAAATTAATTTGCAATAATTCATACGTTGATACATCAACGACAACGTTTCATTAGAAAAATATATGCTTATTATAACGAAAAGCTGAATTTTCACAAAAGCTAACGACCACGCGTCAACGCCTCTCATGTGCACAACAAAAGATGATAAAATAACACGAGAACGAGTGCAAATGTGGCCCTTTCAGAAAACGTCGATCTTTCATCTCTTCACAAAAGTCGCAATTGAAGGAAGAAAAGCGACATAATTTGCATTTTTTCAACTTTTTTCTAAAAAAAAATATCGAAAAAACGTCAACACGTGAGTCGTTTTTTTCGCCTTTGCATTGGGACCACACCGTGCGTTTTTATTCGTATATTTTTTCAGCGATTCTTATGATGTAAATCATTTCATGTACACTTGACTCTCAAATTATTTAGTTGAATGAAGAAAATTTTTCAAAATTGCTAATATTTTTTCTTGATACATTTTGGAAAGGAATTATTTTTTTTTAGAAGTCATCAAATCTGATATGATAATTTCGCTAATTTGTCTGTGTGTTTATACAGAGCGTGTTGATATTTAATGGGCTCATTACTTAATCAGCTTTTACAATAATAAATAAATAGACATTTCTTGAAAAGCTAACAGAAATAAATAGATTTTTACGCAATAAAACGATTTACAATTGCGAATTTCGTTATTCTTTTGTATTGCGATTTCGCAACGAAACCGCGCAAACACGTAACTACTCAAATTGAGAGAGATGCATACACGCATTTTGTAAAGACACGAATGTAGATATATTTAAATTCTTATTTTATTTCAGCACAGTCTCTTATTTTATTTTATTCACGACAGTTCGTATATCTGTCGGCACATAGTTTAAATGTCACTCGACGTAATGGGACGACAATGCTAACAGATGCAATACTCGAAACCGCAGCTTGTCAAAACTCAAAAACGGCTTACATTTTTCAAAAATGTTTTACATTTTTCAAAAACACGACAATACCGGTGCGTGTGAATTATCAACGGACGTTTTCTCGTGAGATACTTGCAAGGAATATCATAATATTAATATCGAGAGCAACTGCCTACCTGTCGCGGTTTCGTACAAATCCGTCGACCACAAAATTCTCGATCAATGGGAAAACTGACTTTTGTCTCACAATAAAACAGATATCGAAAGATCGATCGATCTTTCGTATCGTTCCGAATCGATTTATGACGCCGCTCAAATTGATAGAACGTCGTTTTACGAGCTGCTCGTACGTGATTTCGATTCGTTTTTTTCTCTTAACGTTCGAGTGTTAAATCGAAATCGAAGTCATAACTTCGATCGATTCGTTTCGATTATTATTTTTGAGGACAGTTTTGTTTTAGCGAAATTGCTCAATTCCGCGTTTCGCGTCGCCATTCAGAGCGTTGCTTAAAATTTGCATTTGGAAATTGTATCATGAGGTCGTTTTAAAATGTAAAATTGCAGTTTTTTTTTCAATGGAAATATTTGAGAATATGTTATAACCTCGACACATCAACTCGTATCAAGATGAACGACGTTTAACGTGTTAATTTAACATATACCGCCTTTTATTCCGGAAGATATCGTTAACGTTAACTGTGTGTCGTTAAAATCCGCACTCACCGAATCAAACGTTGCGACACGCTCTCGTTTACAAGCTCGTTGAATGATTTTTTCAAAGCCGAAATAATCTCGAAATAATATCGAAGAATCATAAACAAATTCGTGTACATAAGCCGTTTGATCGTGCCGTTGTGGTTTTGTACGTTTCTTAGAAATAAGACCTCAAATTGCGCCCGTTTCGAATACAAATTTTGAGGTTTCGGCGAAATCGATTTATGTTCTCTGACTGAATTTTACAAATATACACTATTGATATTAATTCTTGATGGATTCAAAACATGTTTAATCACAATTTGTACATAATGGGTTTATAGTTTCGTTTATGATAAGAGAAACTACAGCCCAATTTAGTGAAAATTTTGCAGAAAAAAAGCAACATTTATCAAAAATGTCCAGAATTTCGCACAATAGTGAATATTTTATAATTAAAGAAATAGATTATCTTGTCAATACAGAGTGTATTCATATGAATTAGAGATAATTTATTGCACAGAATGAGCGCAATTAGCAATTACTCGATTCCTTCACGGACCGTCGAGCGAAAAACGAACAAAAGGTTCGTGCGCAATATTGCATAGGAAGAGTTAGTTCGCAACAAAACGCTTTGTCATCGCACAAAGTAAAATGCATTCTTGTTAGTAGCGAAGAAAACACGTCAAGCTCGGCCGAGCTCGATAATGGTTCGATATTGTCGATATCATCACGCCATATTTCCCAGACTTTGTACTGAAGTGGTTGCGGTGCGAGGTCGTTACCGTTATGCAAATCCCGACCCGCTTTCGCACAGCCGAAACATGCTGTTGGATAAAATGCAAAAATGTGGAAAATCGATCTAAAAATGTTTATTATTTCGCACATTCGAAAATATTCAGTGGTGCCTCGACAATTGCTCGCGACGACATTAGCGCGCAGCGACATTGTGGATCGATATTCGATTTTTTGCAGCGGTCAATGACGAATGTGTGATTTATCGTATCACTTTCGAACAATGATTTTATATAATTAATTATCTGGTGTGAGAAGTGATTTTGAATGTATGAGACATAATCGAATTAACCGCACGCTGTGCTTCAAGTTCGCGTCAAAACATTTCATCGAATTGATTTGCATGTTTGTTAAAACGTTTTTATTGTTTTCAATGTCGGACGACATTTGCGATTGTTGTTCGAGGTCGTTTTTTAGCAAAGAAATTGAATCAAATCAAACGTATCAGTTTTATAATGATCCGATTGGATATATCGATAATTGATATTACAAAATGAGTTCATATACATTCCATATTTAATTGAGACGATTTCTAGGCATTTTTTCTAAGATTCCCACGGAGCAATTCAAACAAATTTAACAACAGCTCACGTTCGCGAATTTCATACAATCAACCAGCGTAAAATCTTCATCAACTCTCCCGACGGGTGGGTAAGCATCATCTTGTAAATTCTTCGAAAAACCTCGTTATTCTTTCACACCATAAAGATTTATATAATATAGGAATAATACGATAACAATCAGACAGATCATGCGTAAAAACCGCAAATATGGAAACGAGGATCTCGCCTCTAACTTGAGATGAATGAGATTAAACAAAAAATACACGATAAATATCTTCCGGTCGAACGGTTCACAAATTGCCGTGTGAAAGTGCGGCAAATGAGGCGAACGCTACTGGACTTTTATGTAAGGAAGAACTCGGTTGATTGAATATTGTATTATGCATAACATCAGTGCGGTCGCTATGTAAGAAACGAGCTCTATAATCAAATAACGATTCGTTCAATTGCCGTAATTTCGAATCGTTTTTTATCTTGACTTTATTATGTGGACCGAGCGAACGATGCTCCGGGGTGGCGCGTCCATTACTTTTTGTATCAATAGATTGATATATCTCAATTAAACTGATTAGAAAGTCGAACTGGATATGAAAACGTTGCGATTCAATTATTTCGCTTTCGTTAAATATTGTCTTTTTTAAAGATGTGGCACGATTGTGTGTAGGAAAGTGTCGAGATTGCAGAATCGTGACAGATTCAAATTGCCCATTAATGGATGTTACGCAGGCGATGACAATTTAATTTTCTCGCGGAAAAGTGTCGTCGAAAGTGAACGCTCTTTGAGGAAGTGAAAATTGCCGTAAGTTCATTTCAAAAATGAATGTATGGGAAAAATTCGTTCCGCAATGTGTTGTATGTAATTTGTACGAAGGGCGAAATAAAAAGGCACCCGTTTGTAAAGGGATTGTCGATCGGTGAGCAAATCATTAACGGGTTCGCGTTTAGTCAACCGAAATCTGTGGGGTCGGATAATCTGTCTTGTGCGAAATATATTGCCCAATATACAGGACCAACAGACAGAATAATGTATGGCCCTAGCGTTGATTGTTTAGGACCCACTAAATCTCTGTTGCGGGGGTGAAAATCGTCAGGGCGTAAAGCAAACAAACAAATCAGACTATTTTCTTTACAAAAAAAATCGTGAGAACTTGTATCATTTAAAAATACAACTGTTCATTAATGACATAATGATATTTATTAAAGAATCAATCATCCGACTAAAAGGCATAACGAGATCGATGCTATGTTATTTCAGTGAAGACGTACAAAAATAACATAAATTCTTAAAAAAAAATATAAATTCGATTTAGGATTAGCTAGAACCCTGCATTTGTGTTCGGAGGTCTTAAACAAATAAATCTCTGTCCCAGTGTGGGGGAGACGAAAACACAATAAATCCCCTGGGCTTTAATGCCTAATAGACTAATATTGAGTGTAAAGGAAGTGGGGTGGACGTTAAACTGTTGCCGCTGTTGACACGTTTGCTACTGCCGTGTGGTCACCCTATGATGCTGTAAAAGAAAGATTTTTAAATATAATAATTATTTTATTGTCGAATTTTCTATCAAATAAGATACTCTGACTAAAAAATAATATCGATATTTTCATCAAATTTCAAAATTTTATCGGAAACTTGTTTTGATAGTTCGTATTTTTATGAAAGGTACACAGTCTTTGTACTAGCTGTATTCTATGGCGCACAGTTTAGGGTCCACTGAACTTATTTTATACGGTGTTTATGGGGTGTAAAGTGATATTGATACACTGACTGCGAAAGCTTTGTGGTTGAAAAAAGGATACTGATCGTTTCGTCGTCCGTGACACAAAATGAACTATTTATTCTCGAGGGACGAATTCTTCATTGCCGTTTCCTTTTCGGGTAAAAGCATAAATCTGATAGAAAAAAAATACCCACCACACGCGAGCATTTTCAAATTCCAAGAACAAACATCGATGAGCATATTAATAAATATCGAAAATATCTAGAAACACAGACAGATTGAATATAACTGTCCAATGAGAATACGATTCACACAAATCAGTCGCTTTATCCAACAGACGAGGAAACATTGACGGTAATAAATCTAAATTTGGCCCTTATCTATCCAAATTGCCTTCTTTACTCTCTATGAACGTGGATGCTGTTAAATTCATCTCTCTACACGCTCTACATACGTAGTTATATTAATACAAAATTAATTTTGGATTATTGAAAAAAAATTATCATTTTTTTAAAATCGGCACTAGAATATTTACAAATTTACGATCGTCGAAATTTCCAAAAAGTACCAATTACTCCGCGGGCATCCAATAAAATTGAAACGGTTCTGAATTTGCATAATTCCAACATCATACTAATATGAAACCATGCAAAAATTAATCGATTCGTCGATCGCAATACTTAGAATTCGATTAAGCCCCGTGTCGTGACTAATCGCGATGCGCTTCGAATGTGTTTTCATTAAATTTTACAATCGACTTGGCGATTTTATTGTTTGGGTACAAAGTCGTAGATGCGTCTATTTTTTTCATAATGTCGCATACGAGATATGAAAGATAAATTAGCGTGAAAGCATCCGCGATGCAATTACGTCAATTAGATGCCTCATAAATATTTTGCATTTATATCTATTCGTATTGATGTTTCGTTTTATTCGACGTAATATTCCTGTGAAACATGAGTTTTGCTAAATTATATCTAAAATTTATTCATATATTTTATTTTTATTAATTTAAGTACACATTATTTATTTTTGATTATAATTTTTCTGAGTAAGCATATGAGTCATTTGTTTCTTCCTAATTTTCATTTTTATATCAATATGCATTTGTAAAGCATTTTAAAAATCTTTTTAAAATGTTAAACGATGGCAATCATACAAATGAAAACACAACTGTATTATTTTAAACTAACATATTCAAAAACCTCACTAAACCAACCAACGAAACGAGACACAAATCTGTTACGAGAGCATCTGACAAGAAAAACAAACGAACCATTCCCCATCGATTTTGACAAAATTTGGCAAAATCGTAGAATAAGTGAAGATATTAAATAATTATGAATAACAAAAACGCAATATTGATCGATATTTAGTATATTTTTTTAAGAAAGCTGACCAAAGAGCGTTATAAGGTAAAGGGACATAACATTGTCAGGTTAATTTCATGAATATAATTTTGTCATGTGTTCATAAAATTGGATAAATTGAGCAATTTCGCTATGTGTAAATATTATACCTCAAATTAAAAATGATTTAGATATGTATTTTGTTAAGAGACGTTCACATTATGAAGATTGTACCTATTGCAGTTGCATTTCGCATTGCAGCAATATTGCAAGAATCTTGTTCGCATACGAACAATATTGCAGGAATGGATTTTGACAGGTGATAATTTAATATTTGATCATTGACTATTAAAATTATAAGAAATTTTAAGTATGATTTTTCTATATATAGCGCTAATCTGTGTGTGTGTGTGGCTGTGTGTCCTTGTGACGCTCCAAAACAGCATTCATATATTCAACGGGTTAAAACAGCGTTGATATATTCAACGACATGATTACTTATATTGCATAATGAGAACGATTAATATGACTTTTTTCGGAAAAACTATTGAGAGTTGCATTTTCTTATATCACTTCCACTTAATTTTTCTACCGAATTTCATCAAAATCGTGGACAATAAAGTGCTCTCTCTCCTCACGAGAGCCCTCGTCGCGGTCGAGGGCCCCCGGGGGGCGGAGTCCCCTCGTTTCTCCCCCATGCCGGGTTTTATTTGTCGCGCCATTTGCCGCGAGGAACGCCGCGTCATCAGGGCGCCGTTGAGCGTGTAATGGCCAAGGGACGCGCAGTGCCGCCAACCGACCCGCCAAAACGAAAATCAAAACGTTTTAGTGCCAAAGGGAGTAAGCACACACGTACACGTCGGTACGTCCGCCGGCTGCAACCGTTTTGTTTATTTTATGCGGTCGTATAAATCGTTTAAATGGACTCGCTTTTTGGCGCGGAGAGAATTCGTCTTTTCGGTTGGTACGATTGCTTTTTTTTTTTAGGTTGGGGATGTTGGTTTTCTGGGCGTCTGTTTGTTGAGGGGGTGAAATTTGAGTTTGGTTTTCTTGGGAAAATTAAGGAAATTTATTAATAGTTATTTATGAAGAGTTTTGTCTTTTTTTCAAATTTTACATTGTTTAGTAGAAAATACACCCAACTCTCGTTTTACACGGTGGATAGGGACCAGCAAAAACCGTGTAAAAAAATGTCATTTTTTTATTTCGCGATATTCATTATATAGTTCAAACAAACCGCGTTAGACCAAATAAATCGGGTAAAAAATTTTTTTTCTCATTTTTTCAAACCGTGTTATTTTGAAACCGTGTAAAACGAGAGTTGGGTGTATTGTATTTTTTTTTTCTATAGAACTATCTAAAATTTTCCATATCCCATCTTGAAGCGAAAAGCTTTATAATCATGAAGAATATTTAGAATTTTTCTGTTATCCTGTGACAAAGACTTTCGACCAAACCTAAAATGCATTTCAACTTATCAAATCTAACTTAAGAAAAGAAAACATAACCTTTAGGTTAATCTAAAATCTAAAATCTAACCCAAATTAATAATTTTTTCTACATTTAAAATTTTCCCTATCCTATTTTATATGATAATTTTTAAGTCGACAAAAAAATTTCCACCACAAACACGAGCCAATCATTAAACAACTACAATTCACCTAACAATGCACCTATTACAAAACTACTAATCAATCAAAAAATTAAATTTTCCATTCACACACGAGCATCGCTTTTCCCACAAAGCGAACCGCCATCGCAATTTCAATCGTCTTATAACCACACAAAAACAAACCCTAACACACTTCGCGTTAAAAACGAAAATAGCAAACGCTTCAGTTAGGGCGTCCCTTATTTGTCACAGAGAGGGACATTAAATAGGAGGGCCCCATGCGACTTATCGCGATGAAACGTCCCACAGTTCGTGTTCGGTGCTCTCTTTCTGTCTTGTTGTTAAAAGGCTCTAAGGAAAGAGATAGAAGGCTGTATGTTGTGCCATTTGAATGAAAACGAGCCGAGTTTTGTTAACCTTTTGAAGGCGAAACGGGTTAAGTTGGGTCGCGTTGTTTGTTGAGCGATTTTGGTGATGATTTTTTTTTTGGAAAATGGCACGTGGTATGCTGTTGATTTTCCAAGAAAATTTGTTTGAATTTGAAAAAAAATGACTGTTAGATTTGTTTCATATATCTATATAAATGAAAATTATTGTTATATTATATTATAATATATTATATATTATATCTATATAAAATGAAAAATGTATTCATGTGTGTTATGAACTTTATAGGTTCCTTAATGCTCATCCGGTTACGATGAAATTTTCCGAAAATATTATTTGTACAACTAGAAAGGTTTCTGCATCATTACAATTAATCAATTAAATTTCGAACACTTGACAAAAGTGCAACTTTCATGCGCCAATATGAAGTAAACATAGAAAGCACACACTACACATTCGACATAATTTAATAACTTTCAATAAATATTTTGCATTTAATTTTATGAATATTTTACATCAATTATCAATCAACCGAAATAATAAATTCATTTTGAAAAATTGCAATTCCGTTACAGTATCAATGTTGAAAAAAAAAAACAACCTTTCTTGTTAAATTCGATACATTTTCATAATAACGCTGACCGCATTCGACGACAACCTCAATGTACGACACTAACATTAAAAACGGTTAAAAATTTTCATAACATTAAAATAATTGTCGACCCGAGGGAAAAGTGTGACGATATCGCGCTCGAAGTCATATCGCAATGTATAATTCATGAATTGTGCAAAAATAGACGCTGCTGTGCGACTGTTTTCACTTAACCGACCGGTTAAAGTTTAACTGTTAAACGACAAGAACGAGTCCAGAGGAGGACAGACAAACTGACAGACAGATAAGGGATGGGGAAATGTTCTTTAGTTCTTGTGCACGAGTCATGCTTCCGTGACTTTACTCCACACGAACGCATACCTATACGAAACGTTGCAGGGACGTCGACTAATTGTTTTCTTTTTAATTCTTTTTAATCGTTTGTTTACTTAAGAAATTATGCATTTAAGTAAGATTAATTTAATTGTTAAAAAATAAAAAAAAAAACTTTTCTTCTAGTATTTATCTACCTATTCCTAAATGCAACGCAACTCTTCTGAAAGTAGTCGTAAAAGTTGTGTTTATAGATTTTATATTTCTGAATATTTTATTTAATAAGTAAGAAAACTTGAAGCTAATTGCAATGTTAACAAGTAAAGAAAATTACTGTAATTACTTAATTATTCTTATTTTAATGATCGTTTAACAATAAAATAATATAAACATAATTTTTCATACATTAAACGTTATGTACTGCAATAAAATAATCACGAAGATACGAACCTTCAATACAATAAAAATAAAAAACGTAATTTTAAATTTAATGAATATAATTATAAAAAAATACGAACATTTTATTTAAGAATAAAATTTCGATTGAAATTTTACCGTATTCAGTGCGAATGCTTTGTACAAAATTTACATACAAATTCACTGATTTATATGCGAACTTTGGAACATTTCTATGCGCAAGTCGCAAGTGCAGGGGGACCTTTATACACGATACACGTATACATAAAATATAAAACAGTCGCAGCGAGAGTGTATGGGGGGCGTAAAGAAGTGTCGGACGTATATGGGCGATTTTACTACCGCTCCGAGGATAGCAAAGTAAATTGACAACAATTTAGAAGAGCCATTAAACGACGTATTGTATACAGTTTTACGGTTAGGAGTTTAATGGACACCCAGGCCGGGTGAGACGTGGAGCTTCACTCCATTTTGCATCGTTACGTGACGGCAATACGTATTTTTGCTTAGGTATTGTACAAACCTAAGCCTTTCAAACTATTATATTAATCGTGTTTTCGTTTGGGGTTGCTTGATTGAATTTGAATACGTTTAACTAAAAAATTTATAGCAAATTAAATAAAAACATATAATAAACCTTATAAAAGTTAGATCGCAGTAGATGCGCTCGAAGATATGTGCGCAAATGTCGCTGCACGCAAAAGTCGGGGTACAAATGAAAATCGTTTTTTTTTTCAACTTTGAAACTCAAATTATATATAAAAGACTTGTTTTGATTGCATATAATATTAAAAATATTATAAATTAATGTGAAAAAGTTCAAGAATCTCTGTACACATGAATGTATGTCTTTGCGAAATTTGTGGCCGCAGATTATTCGCGTACAGAACTGAAAACAATTTATTTGTTTGAACTTGTCTGTTTTTTGTTCAGAATTAGAAATAGAATTAGTCCTCGTGAAAAAATTGCAAAATCGTTGCTAGTTTTTTTTAGCGAAAGTTGATTGGACTTTGCATGTTGATTTGCCGGTGATTCGTAAAAAGGGTGTTGAAGTTTGTTTCCTCAATATCATTTTTTCGTTCACAGCACATTCGTTTCTAAGTACAAAATTACAGAATTTAATGATTGTTTTATGGGTGTAATTCACGTTATCAATTCGCTTAATATTGGATAATCGTCCCATAAACGTTTTATGGAGATTAAACTTGTGTATTACGTGTTTCGCGACTTCGATGCCAAATCTATAATTTTCAATCGAATATTCAATTATACGCTATTTTTTTGTGAAAATCGATAAAATTTTTTACAATATATAATTTATCAAAACTAAATTTATTCAATAATGTTTTTACATATAGATAAATAAAAAAAAATCATGCTAAAAATGCATATAGATTCATGATAAATCTGTTATAATGTTTAAGCGACTTCAGCTATCTTTTCTCATGCGTTATAAAGGAAAACTCATATTTTCTCCAGCACATGGATGCCACATAAAGAAGTGAATTTCCCACCCTATAAACCCCATGCTTTTGACGTGTCGCTTTTATGTTCGCCACTAAGAAGTTCACCCTTTGTTCGACCACTTTCGTCTCTCCTTTCGGTGCTAACTCGCCAGAAAATTGATTCACTTCGACACGAAATATTTCCCACCCTAAGAAGAGAAAGCAGAAAGGAAAAGACTTAAAGAAAAAGAGAGATAGGAAAAAGATGGTGGAGTGGCGGTCGTAAAGCTCTCACAAACTTCGGGGGTTGAAATAGGAAAAGCGGAAAAGTGTCTTTTGTCAACCCTCTTCTGTTCCCTCGATAATGTCGGAGTTATATCGAGCTTGATTTTTCCTGAAAGATTATTAAATATTGCATACCTTTGGTGTTAGATTCGATTGGAAGAAAATCGATTTTTCATATCAAAATTCTCAACTTTAAATTTTTTATTGAAATAGCTCAATATATGAAAAATGAAAAATATTGTATATTTTATACAGCTACAATTATTTTCATTAATTTGATTCACTAATTATTTGTCAAAGTTCAAACGTACTTATCGAAGAACCCTATACATTAATACTGAAATATCTAGTGTAATATGATAAAAACTCTAATTTTTTATCTATTTGTTTTAATAGGCGCAGAGAATAAAATTTATGTATTAATACTTTATTCTAACTCAATTGATAATTTCTAGTAGATAAATCATACTTTATTTTATTTTTAAAATATTTGCAATTCATTTTTTTTTATTTATATCCCTTTCAAGCTTAGATAATATAATATTTATTCATGTAGGTACCAATCTTTTGTATTGTTATCTCAACAAAATATAAAATTATGTAATCAATGTTTAATGATGCGCATTTATGTTGTATTCAACAACGGATAAGATCTTAAAATTTTATATCCGGATGATTCAAATTCGCACACATTGCAGAATTTATTCAATGAAAACACTAGACGCGTATGAAACGGCGTTTATTAACTATAATAAGCAAGGCGCATTATAAAGCGAATTGCCGCCAATAAACTGGTATTAGTATAACTAATTGCCAATAAAAATAGACTCGATGCAATATAATCGAGTAAAATTGCTCGCATATTTTCCGCGAAAGAATATTTTCAGGTCCGAAACAAAACGGTGGCGATTCGTCGCTTCAACGCCTCTTTGATGTCGGAAAAACGCGAGAAAAATTTAAGAATTTCGTATAGCGCGATAAATCCACTAACTCGGATTTATCGAAGCTTAAAACTACTTAAAACAACATAGATTTCGTTCGAAATCGCTTGTCGAGGTATTTAATGCCGTCGCATAAATCCTGAAAAACGTCTTCAGGAGTTTCGCAGCCGACGACGAATTTATATGAGGTCCTCAGAAATAGTCTTTTAAACGCTGTCTAATTTTACGGTTGACAAACAAGAATGTCAAAGGAATGTCCGCCGCTAATTGCTTCCAATAAACGAAAATGGGATTGAAAAATTTTCACATTTTTGAAAATGTGTGTGGATTTTTTAGGATTTGTCACGCGACTTCAGTATTTTTGAAAAATGTCGCTTGTTGTTGTTTTGATTTTTGAAATTGTTCGTGTTGCTTATTTTGTTTTTCATGCTCGTTATTGTTGGCGTGCGAATTACGTGCGAATAATTATTATATGTGTAGTATGATAGTGAATAATTTGCATCGTGTATGTCCATTATTGTAATTAATACTATGAAAAGTAAAGGACATTGAAAAAATACATTGTTTTTCAATAATTATCGATGTAATAGATAAAGATATAACTACAAATGCATCTAATGAATGTTTCAATTATAATTCATTGAGACTTTTCATAATCTGATTGATAAAAAATATGGTGTAGATCTATTATGATAAATATTTAATTGTATTACATGGAAAATTATGTAACTAGATAATTTAAATGTATTAAAATTTCGTTGAAATTATAAAGAAAATATCATTGATTGGATTTGGGGATTTAGTAATAATTGTGTGATATGATTGAAAATAAAAAGAGCATGACGTAAATACTTGAATTTTTAGATAATTTACACTTAATGGATGAGATTATTTTTCTTTTATCAATCAATTGATTATAATAAAACTTTCAAAAACTTACAATAAGATTCACTTTATGCGTTGATAAACAAACTTAATCGACTACACAACCCGCACAAACTTGGAACCCGCCCTCAAGGTGTTAAATAAAAAGCCATCAAAAGCAATATGTACCATCGTAAAACACTCTAATTGCGAATTCCAACAATATGACAATAAGAATAAATCTCGTCCCCCGAAATCAAATCATCCCCTGTTTTCAACCCCGCAAGAATTCTCAGCATTTATTTATTTAGGACTTCTTCGTTGACCCGTTAAGTCCCGGCTTTTAACGGCTCCCCCAAAAACCTCTTCACGGACGGATGACCTCTTTGACGGCACCAATCGAATCAAATGGACGAGTGATTTAATTAAAAACAACAATGATTTATTTTCTCCGACGGCGGCCATTGTCGCTTCTTATACGCGCCATTGTCATACTGAGCTCGGAGGAAGCGAGGCATAATGGGTTAGTTTTTCGGTTTTCGTCTCGAGATGATAGTTTTTATTTGTTTATTTTGAGTTGGAAATTTGATAAAAGTTGCGGACAATATCGATCAGTTGCGGGTTGGAGTCAAAAGCGATTGGATCCGTTCTCTACGTGACAGATTGTTTGTTTGGTTATTTTTGATTTTGTGGTTTAGATTTTCCGTTAATTTTTAAAAATTCGCATTGAATTTTTTAGAAATCTATCAATTGTTTCGATAAAATGTATATTTTTCGAACGGTACTCATTTTATAGCCTTTCTAAGTGTCAATTACTAACCGATATTGATAGAGTAATTCGATATAATTTAACAACATTAAATTGTTCTCAGTTATAAATATAACAGCTCTAAAAAAAATAAAACCAAGGTTTATATCAGTGCACTTTATAGCTGTCATCAAACCAATTGTGAAAATAATTGAAATGAAATTGCAATATAAACCGATTTTCCAGACTGACAATTCAATTTTTCATTGTCTCGTGTAATCGAAGAAACAAATCAAAGAAAGGAACATATTAAAACGCAATATTTCACACTGACACAATGAAGAATTCGTTCTTGTTGTGTATGTGAATGCATAAAATCGATAAATATACGTTTTTAAATCAATTCGTGTATACTTAAAGAACATTTTAAAACGATTTAAAATAATTTCAGATTGCATTTCGTAGCCTGAAGGTGCGAATAAAATTGCTATTTAAACATACAAATTAGTCGCGTAGACCAAAAGTCATTCGGTCGAAGTGCTTTCGTGTTTCGTGACATTCAGAATCTTTTAAACGTGATACTGTTTATGAAAATTCTATTGTTGTACGAAATTGTTTATAATTTTGTCCTCGTTAATAACCACCCACTCTTGTTAACGTTATTATTTCACGCACGAATCGAACGAAAAAAGTTCGTGGTTCTTCTAAATTAATTTAACTCTTCGCATCCCGAGGCTTCGGAATTATTATCTTTCATATCATCGTAATACGTGTTTTCGACTTAATTATCATTGTTTTTAATTTAAGTTACGACGGCCGGGTGTGAAAAAAATATTTTTACGTAATTAGCTAATTTTCAAACTCGTTTTTTGTTCATTAATTTCCCGCGTTAATTAATCATGTACGTTGTGGGGAGAAAGGGTTTTTAACACCTGAATTTGTAGCCTAATGATAATGGCGTAAAATTCTTTTTTCTTTCCCGTTTTCGTTTTTATTTTTCGACAAATCCTGTTTGTGTGTAAACGAGCCGTTTTGTCAGCAGACTCATTATTGAGTACACTAGTACAAAAAAATATTAATTTCACATCGATTTAAGTCCGATCTCATCGAAATCGATCGCATCTCATACTGTAACTATATAAAAATGAATTAAAAAAAAAATGCTACCGTGATTAACGAATTAAAACGAGCTACCCGTAGTCATTCATACTCATCAAATTAATTTTCTGATGATACCCCTTCGAGAAACGCTGAAAAACAGGGCATCGCAAACAAAAGGACTTACAACGGCAAGTCATCGCGTTTTTTGTGAAAAAGACCGACCCGAAATTCATTTTAATTACTCATTACTCTCCCTTAAAAAAATAATAATAAAACACGATACGCCGAATGTGAAGAGAAAAAACCTACCATTATACGCCCACAGTACTACGCAAAGGTGGTCCGTGTTTTTTTCGTTCGGAGCCAATATCGATTATTCATTTTCTTATTTATTCTGTATGAGATATGTGGGTTACGCATCGGCTGTTTATTTTCACGATTTGCATATGTTTTGTTTTAAATCGATTCGGATTAGAAAAGTACACACGTGCGTCTAGAAATCGACATTGATTCCGACGCTCGAGTTTTTCGTATATGTGAAAAAGAGGTTAAGTGTTTATTTTTTTTTTAGTGTATACGGAAGGTCTGCTCTTCTAGAATATCCCTCCTCAATAAAAGCTTATTTACAGATAATATTAGAGCACGTATTGAATTTAGCCGTGGGGGCGGCCCTCTTTTTAGTTTATTGCTCGACAACAAACCGCCTTTAGAGCTCTCTCCATAAATGTGCATACGAGAACGAGTATAAAAATTAAAAGGGCGACGAAGAATAAAAAAATGACGATGGACTTGAAAAAAATGACGAAACGGAGGCACCTTAGCTAGACCACTTATCCAAAAAAAGTTGACTGTTGTGTGTCGTCGAAAAAACGAATGGTTTGTTTTGACGTATAGTTTGTTTTCGAAAGTGTGATAGATTTTACTGATTATCAATGAGTGCTCTTGAATTTTTTTCAAAATAAATATTTGATTTTTTTCGTGTTGATTGAAAAATATATCTATATAAAACTCAACGTTTTTACACATATACTTTGATTTGAAAATAATTAGATGCTTATTTTTATGCGATCATATTTATTTACAAACTCAAGTATCATACTCTTAAAATTTGTCGCTACCGTTTTGAGTAAATATTTTGACAGAAACCACGAACCAAATTAAGATAGAGAGATGCTAAACAGACTTGTCTATTTAACTTTCGGAAACTTTTGTTGCTCTTCAGCTTAGCTTTTGGACGGCACATGTTGTCAATGGGGCATAGTGAAATAACTAACTGTCTCCTTTGATGTCGTTTCGTATTATTTTTTTGTTATATTTACATTTTTTCCCTTCATGGATCTACGATTCATTAAATTCCCGTTGTGGTATACGAGTCGGTCTTTTTTTGTACAAAAATCTAAAATTTCGACCCGGAAAGCGTAAAAGCCGTACATCACGACATGAAATTTTCAGAAAGATGATAGACAAATTTCGAATACATATAAAGTCGGCTCGACAAAAGGAAACAATACATCATCAAAAACGATATGACTGGCTTCGTATACCTAGTATAGCACTACCGAACAACTGGAGGGCAATAATGGTGATTCGACGAGACACGACAAAATCATTAGGCCTCTCAATAAATAGTTAAACGACGGAAAAAATATATGGCCGTTTTATTATAGGACCGGTATCTGGCGAGAGTGGACTACGATTACTTGTTATCGATTATGCGCGTGGAGATGCTCTCGATCTTTTATTGGGGCCCATGGAGAGTTTATGGCCTTTTAATGAGAACGAACACCCGTTTAATGACGGCTCGAAAAATCGCCTATTCATATCTGCTACATTATCTGTTCTGTTTACATCTCATAGGCATTTTTATCTCTTTATCTGCGCGCGTATCGCATTGTGTGAAAGCTCCCGACAAGCCAGTTTTCCACACAGCCCACTGTAAATACTGAGTAGAATTTGCTGTCAGATTTGATCTTTATATTGTCTATTGTAAATTCGAAATTTTCAATTTTTAAAATAAATCGTTGGTTTTTCCCAAAAATATCACTAAACAAATAAAAGCGTGCAATTATATAAGTATCTACATAGATACTGTCATCCGATTTTTCAAATTTCTCATTGCCGACTTTTCAATCGTTAGATACTCAATTTGAGTTCACTCATTTTCCAATATAATTCAACAAATGAACGCAATTAAGCTTATAATTTTGGCAGTTCTTATTGCTGACGTGATCACGAATTTTTTTCCAATTCTGTGGGAGAAATGTGAACTTTTGTTGGGTCGAAACAATTGAAAGATTGGTTCTTAATTAATCATTCACTTTAAAGTGAAGAAGCAGCCGCCTGGGTTAAGAACTCCTAAAATTAATCAGCATACAAAATACAGCACTAAAATCGATCAAATAGACGACAGGGTATCCTTTATTAGAAACTGTTTCATTAAGTGTTAAATTAATCTTTTTTGAATCAAATATTTGAAAGAAACAATTGAACCATCACATCAATAATGAAAAACAAGTAAATCTCGATAGAATTTGACAGAAGACTAGCATGAGAAGAACATTGAAGCCGACGCAGCATGCACAAATTCTTCAAACCGTTATAGCTTATGCAACACAAACAAAGACGTAAGTGCATGACGCTATCTCGACTGCATTATTTATGAGACATTATCATTTCTATGGCCGATCATTACGCGAAATTAGTCATACGCGTAATTTGTATAATTTTTACTTGTTCTTGGCGGATAATGATCGTCGGATTTCGCGTGTGTCATACCCGAATGCTAAATAGACGATCTGCAATTATGGACAGTTTGAATATTGCGGGTAATATGGGTTTGGGTCGCCATTATTCATCGCTAAAGGAAGGAGATTTGGTTTAAGCGATTTCGAATTAACATATCGAATTATACGCCTGCGAGTTTATATTGGGACAAATTAATCATACATTTAACGCGAACGAACAATGGACGAATTAGAATATGCGATCATTGTTAGATGAAAAGTGATTGGAGTAAAAAATCACCAATGATGTTCGAACATTCAAAAAAATCGATTATCGTGAAAGGTTAATGGATGAATGTATTTTTATGCGGATATTTTAGTGAACGTGAGAACGTTTTGATGTTCGACGGAACAACATTGTGTTTACTAAAATATATTTTTAATAAGTATGCGAGTTTTCTAAATTTATTGTGCTATTTCGGTTCTATAAAATAATAAATTCGGTAAATTTATACGTCGGTTTCAACAGGTGATAATATCGGTTTGTAAATAGACGCTTGTTTCAGCGGATACTTTGTATCCTTTCTATTTGGCCTCAATACAAATCAAATAGAAACTTCGCCTACGATAGCGAGTTATGCAGGATAAATACTTCTCAACACATTTAAATAAATTTGTTTTCATAGCTGACAACAATGTAGTTATTGTATAAGAAATCACGCCGATGAACAAATTAGACACAAATTGTTCAATTTGCATTATCAACACGCCATAGATATTGAACGGTATGGTTAACTGTGCTTGTATTTTATTACGTAAATATTTTCAAACTCTATTGAAAAATTGAACACGTTTGATTAATTTGAACATCTTTTCAATCAAAATATTTACTTAGCTTTCATAAAATGACATAAAAGCATAATTTCAATGAAAACCGACCGTTCAATATACACGCAATACAAGAAAATATACAATATTATAAGGAAATCTGCATACTTTTGTTTTAATAAAGTCATTTTAAATGCAGGTGTCAAATTTGATATTAAGAACTAATTTAAAGAAACTATGAACTCATTTAATACAAAATTTCCGAGAAAATGCAATATTTCTCAATATTTATGGATAAAAGTCTAGAGAATTTCTCACAACACTGTAAATATATTTCTAATGCAAATTGGTAACATTATATCCAAGTCAGCTAGGGCCTTCCTTCCAAGGAAAGGACGTATTATTACCGAACCATGTGCATACGGGTTATATTATAGCTATACACATAATGATCAGGGTATGGGTAATTCGATATAGCCGCAATTAAAATCGCATACGTTTCGTAATATAAGGAACACGTGTAGCATTTAGCATAGTACTATTTGTTATTGAGTTATTTAACATGCCGTTAGATTTTCATAGATTCACACGTGTCGATATTTAATCCGGAGTTTTAGAAAAGAGGGGTTGATTTGGATGTATTAAGAATTCAATGCTGTATTATTTTGATTTGTGAGCAGTATATTATATGAATGATTTATTGTGTGATATATTAATTTATCCCATTAAGTTAATCGTACTGTATTATTGATTTGTATGCGCAATATTTTATTGGGAAAAAATAATTTAAAAATAACTTTATCTGAGCAATATATTATTTTTAATAATTAGAAAGTGTTTCAATGTACGATAGCCGCAAACCATTTTGTAGCGAAAATTTTTAAGAATTCGCCTATAATTAATTTCGATACATGCAAAGTACGCAATACATTAAAAACAATTTGTAATTTGCTCATATTAATTATTGACAAACACGCGACCCGAAAAAAAGCTAAACATTACAATTACAAATCGCATCGTCGAAAACACGCAAATTTCCCCATAGTATACGGAAAAGGAAAATTCGATTTTCGAACAAATTCTATACAACACCCAATATCGAATTATGCACACTCGGGAACGTTTGAATAAAGATATTTCACGTGAATAAAACACACCTTAACTAATCCAATTTCGTTACGATCATATCGCGAATGTGGAAGGAAATAAGATCGCGTTACACGAATTGTATTATGTTTTGGCCGCAATCATTAAGAAAATTACACGGAATGGTTGCGCAATAAATCCGATTCCACTGTGTTACATGTAACATTCGTACAAATGAGTCGTCACCCCCATTTGTTTAGTTTCGGGACCCCATATATCGAATAATCAATACGCCATAAATACCAATTAGCGTTGAATAACAGTAGCCATCATCGATTGGATTTCGATGGGGCCTTAATCCGCATTTATTGAACTGTACGGTGTTGACTTTTGGGATTCGAATGCAAAAATCGAATAGATCGTTAAATCCGTTTGAACTTATCCGATTACCGGCGAATCGTTAACCTCGTCGACCTTCTAATTATGTTCTGAAAATGTCTAAAGCGCTCCGAGTTAACGGATACGTCAATTTGTAATTTGAAAATTAACGGCTTTCGTTATGGATCGATTGGATTTTGCATTGCATCAATTAAGGGGTATCTTCCACTTGTGCAATTCAACAAATTGAGTTAGTCAACGATTAGTTGCGTCTCTTTACAAGTTGCGTCGCAGGTTTCATCGCAAGTTGCATAAGTGGAAATGACCCTTTATATGTATTTTTTTTAGTTGGAAGGGTAAATGTCGTGGCTGAAGGAATTTTCCTAGTGCTGCGTAATTTTCCAACAATGTCTTAGTTTCGACCTGGTATTATTTTCAAAATGGTTGACCGTACGAATTACTGTTCGCTATCACGCAATGTGGACCTAAATTATTGGACGTAATTAGACTTTATAGCCTGTTCAGTATGCGTGATATTTCTCTCGGATGTGTTCGTAAATATGTATGTCGATGTGTCGAATAAATAATATAAATTTTCAAAGGCAAAAAAATTACAAAAGTATTATAATTGCATTTGTGTTTTTTCTCCTTACACATTCGACGTAATATTCGAAACGATTTTTCGATGGTATTTCGAATCGAGCAAAAAACGAGCGAACAATACATCATAATCACGGATAATAGTGTGCAAACTCTTATTGATGTATAAATATTAACATTTTAATTAAATTACATGAAACAATCGGTTTTTTTTTCTCGAAAGCAGCTTCGCTGAAGTTTGTAATGCTCAACCTTTGATTTGTGAACGCATTAAATTACCATACATTGCGCTTATATGATTAATATTGAGAATTTTATAGACGATGATCGTGTAATTTATGAGATGATTGATTGACTACGAAAAACCACAAGGAATTAGCATCGTGTGAGGTAAAAAATAACTATAAATATTAACGTACGATCGTCGGATTTTTTCGTACAACAGTCAACAATCATCGTGCGATTTTTATATGTGAAATTTGCTTTTTTTTTTCAGAAACGTGTAACCATAGCACACTTAACATACTAATGATGGAGAGCCGCTACAAGCCTCATTAAACTGAATGTACTTAGAAACGGCGTGATTAGCATAACGTGCCCACAAAGTGTGCAGTCAATGCTCCAAACAGTGCGATAAAAGTGTACGAAAAAAAGCGTGATTACAACTCAGTACGTCTAAAAATCTAGAAGCGTTTCAGTTTCGTTTGATAATGACTTTTTTTTCACTGAAACGGATTTAATTACGGATCTGTTTAAGGAACGCCCGAGTACGAGTCGTTAGTTATGGCGTATGCGGCAAAAATCAAATAAAACGATTAAGCTCAATAAAAATCGCTCTGCTGAAACGCCATGTAATGTTTTCAGTACTAAAACATGAGAAATTTGTGTGTTTGATGTCATGTGATTTTGGATAGTCAATTAATTTTAACAACTGAATCATCTTCCGCAGTTAATATGCGTTTCGTTCCTAACCAAAGGGTATGAATAAAAACGACGAGATTTATATATATAATTTTCATGATCGAATTTTTAATATAATTTCTGAAAAGTTCACATATGAAATGTCCAATTATTCATTGTAAAATAAAAATTAATCGCTTGAGTTCGAAACTGCGCCTCGCTCGAAACGTATAAACGTAAATATGCCTGGTTATAAAGGAGAGTTATATTTCACAAAAGCAGTGGACACGAACATGTTACGTAGGAGGGTGTGTATATGGAAAATGTGCATATATATGTATATATTAAAAAAAAAAACAACCCCCTAGAAGTAGATTAGGCGAAATGTAAGGGGTTGAATCGAGCGGTGGTTGAGAAACGAGCTCATTTCATAAACACCTTTGAAAAATCGTTCTTTCGTTGGTGATTTACATTTTTGTACGATGCTGTCCAGTTTGCTAGCGATAAGGAGTGACTTGTTCTATTTTACTGTCGTGAGTTTTGTTTTGATTTATGAACGATTTGAGTGTAATGTTAATTATTTAAGATTTTTCTTGAAACATTTTTTATGAAGTATCTCACATATTTTCAAATCTTTCCCTATTCGTGAATATTTTAGTTGTTTTTGTCGACTTTTTGTTATGTGGAGTTAGTCGAATTGTGTATTGAACTACTCATATGTTTTGTAGGTATATGCATATAACTCAAATGACTTATTTTCAAATAAAAAATAATTTGATATGACAATCGAACGATTGTTAATGTGTGTCTCAAGAATCGTGACCGGCTTCGGGTGGCGAGAGATCTAAAGGCACCAAGCCATAAATTCAAATTAATTTCTATGGCGTTTATTGCGCCACCGCAACAAATGAAGGCTTCGCATCTTATATACATAAGTATTAGTTTATATATATATGGATATACATACATATTTAAGTCGAAATACGATAAATCGGGGGGTCGACATCGGCTCTTAATTAATTCCCCATACATTACCGCGCACCTAGATGTTCGGCTATTAGCGCGGTGTTTTATGGTGCCGTGTCATTTCGTATTATATTTTATATTATATGGTGGCGAGCAGTTCTCTATGGTGAATATGTACGAAAAAAACATAAGCACACGTATATTATATTATAATTACGTGTCGGCGGTTCGGATTTTACGGCAACAATCAAACTGCAATAAAAGTTTATAGGATGCATCGGCTCCTCTTTGGACGAGGCGTGTTTCTCAAACGGTGAGATCATCGGTCAAATGATTAGCATATCTGAGTATCTGATGAAATATTAGGTACTGTTTATATTTGAAAAAAATCGAATTAATAATATTTTTTTCGCGAATGACTCAAAGGACCGAAAGTTGCAGATAAAACATTGATTAAAAATACACTTTGCCATATGAATAACTAAAGTAATTCTTATATGATATTTTTGATTGAATGATATAATACATATATGTATAGCCAGCCGATAGTACAGTGGTATAAGTCGTTTGTGCTTACCGTGTCGATACAACATACTTAGGATGCGTGAGTTCAAGTCCTATCTTGGCGAGAGTCACATCGTTTTTCTTAATTGATAAATTGATATGGAGAGTTAGTCGTTTCTTTCGAATGTATGGATTCATTTGATTAAAAAAAAATGTTAATTTAACGCTTTTCATCATCATCATCATCACCTCCTTTTATATGTTTCAATTAAATTCGAACAATTTAGTGACACCTATGTGTACTAACTTACTCTTCGTTGTTTTGCCTTAGGGCTAATTCTCTTCACTATATAGTGAATGATATTAATTAATGATGATTGGGTGAAAATATAATGCATGTAAAAACAATCAGATGAGATGTAAAAATGAAGGATTTCATCAGTTAAAATGTCATACGAGAAAGTGGGATGAAATGACCACTTAAGAGACCCAAGACGATCTCCAGCCTCAATCAATTAACTCGAATCTCATTCAAAATAAGATACATCACAGATTAAGAATTGTGGCTCACTTTCGAGAGGGACGAACCCAATTTTTTACGTGACGCTCATTGGCGGCCAAAAAAAGTTCCATCGACTTTTTACGGGTTCATATTCTTCTACCGGTCGCTACCGTGTTGTTAGCACCGCGGTCGGCAAAGAACAGACAATCAATATAACCCGATAGATATTCAAATTTCGAACGACAATAAAAGAGCGCGGCAAAAACGTGTAAGAGAGCCGACAAATTTACGACGAGCTTCGGCCGTCGGGTTAGGTTAGGTCACTCACGCATCCTATGTATGTATATTTAAGTGGTCGTAAACGATAATTAAACGAGTGATTCCGCATCGTGTCGACTCGTTATATTCTTAAGATAACGTAATTAAGTGACATCGCGCAAAGTACTTCCACTAAGCAGAGCAATTTGTTCCGATGCTCTCTTTTAGTTTGAGCGCGCGTTTCGTTTCAACACATACATTTTACATAGAGATGATCTGATGTGAGATTTGTACTTGATGTCTGTTTATAACACGCAGAGATTGTCAAACTATTAATATAATAGATATTCAAATATTATTTTGATATTGCTAAATAACGGCGTTGATCAGAACCCATTTTTATTTTCAAATATTTCAATAAATAACTACTAGGGTTACGAACTCCGATGAGTGAAAAATCGATTGAATTCAATTGACACAGTTAAGGTGAAGGATCTTTATATTTTCAGAATAGATTTAAAAAACATTACTTTTATCAAATTTTAGACAAACACGATTAGTCCATCCAATTAAGAAAAACTTCATATGATTCTCACCAGAATTCGAATTGAGTATCACAAGGATACAAGCTCTATTTGGAGTACACAGATGCTTTATACCACTACATTATCGATTAATTATTGAATCATTATATTTTGCATTAACTTACCGATATAATATAGTACAATTTCGAACATTTTAGTCACATTTTTAGTACGATTCCGAACATTTCAGTCACATTTTTAGTACGATTCGTACAACAATCACTCCCCAAAGCACTTAACAATATAAACGCCTCCGAATGAGCTCGATTATAACAATCTCCCCATACAACCCCCCAATTTGCACATCTCTGCTTCCGAGAAGAACATCGCGAAGGCTTTTGCCAAGATTACATTTCGACGGTAATTACTTGCTCCTCGAGCAAGACGCGAATCCGATCCGAAGTGAGACTCGATTAGCCTCCACATAGCACTCGTATATGAAACACATAAAGTGTTTAATACGAATCGCATCGGCTCGACAAACACGAGTTCCAATCGGACGTAATTACATACAAACTTGGATGTTTTTTATTTATAACGACTCTCGTCGGCCCGACAGATGTTCGGCTTTGACAGTCGTATGAGAAAATTAGCGTTGTGTGGTATAAGAGTTTATGTAGGCACAGATTTCCGCGGGAAACTCTCGTTATGAAAGACCGTGAAAGTGTTAATGTTGCCTGTGTAATAACAATAATTTGATGGATAACGGCGTGGAAGTGCGTCTAGTTTCAAAATGGAACGTTCGACTTGTGAAAGTATTGTCGTCGTCGCAATTTGTTGCGTTGAAAAGCTTTGTTGTTGTTTATATGGGAAATGTTGATTTATGGAAATGGTTGGCGTTTAAATTTTCTTTAGAGAGTGAACGTAAGTTCGAGAAGAAATTGATTTATTTACTAAATATTAAATACATTTGAAAGAAATTTTCCAACGTAACAAATTATTAAGATATCGTTATAAAAATTTTCCTTGTAAAACGAGGTAATGACTTAATCTTAAATGCAACCCGGTTATTTTGGAAAAAAAATCTCGACATGCGAAAATGCTTAACATTTTTGATTCGGCAGAAAATAACTTCTGTACAATTCGATGAGTATTTTAGTAAACTAAAATACTCATATTTTGATATTTTTAACAATAAGAGAAAGAAATGTCATATTCATCACTAGACCATCAACTAAAATAAAGTTACACTTATTTTTTAATATAATATTTAAATGGGATTTTATGAGTGCTATTTCTCGTGTCATTGGTGAAAACAAGAAATATAAGCTATATGAATATGATAATATGAACGAATCATGGATTGCTATTGCAAGGAAACGTTTTTCATTTATCTAGAAACCATTACTTTTCTTGCTTATTTTCTCGCATTACTTTTCTCTAATGTTCACATAACTCTTTTCCATAAATTTTAATAAAAGTCAGATATGATATTACAGAAAGAAAATCAACGAGATCTAAAGTAACAAATGAAAAACGTTCCCCTACAATATCCACCCCTCATACGCATACAAAACACGACCGTATTCTAATTCGCATACAGCTCACATTCGCATATCACTTAGTTAACACACAGAAAAAAACTATAAAAAATCCTTCTTAATCTATTCAATACTTAATCATCAACAAAATTGAATCAAATAATTTAGTAAAAAACCCTTAACCAACCCCATCCAATACGACTTTCCTTGAAGAACTCTCACTCTCCCCGAGTCTTAGCGATCCTCGACACCTTTAGAGAGGACACGAGTGCAATCTTAGTTGGTCCCGGCCAGTTGGGCACACAGGTAGGTGGTTGGGTGGGTGGTTGGGTGTGGCGGCGCCTTTGTTGTGCGGGCCTCCAATTAGCGCGGTGCGCCGACGCCGCCGAAGGCCCAAGGCCTCCTTTGATCCCGTGCCGACGCTAATTTATATGAGAATCGCATTCCTCGGACACCTGAGCAACACCGCAGGTGCCAACCCTGGATTTCGAATCGTCTTCGGGTTGTGGGGAATCGCTTTTGGAGCGGTTTTGCAGCTAGAGGTAGGGCGGTGGAATCGACGCGAGGCCCTTGATTTGATGTGATTTTTATTGATTTTTTTGATTTATCTATTTTAAGACTCTATATGACGATTGAAAAGGGCAAGGGGTACAAGTGACTTTGCGGTGATTTTGAGAAAAGCGCGCTCAAAGTTGTGCATGTACCTATACATATGTATTGGGAGGAGGTCGATGATGTATCTCAGTACACTTTCCATGTTCGTTTATGCCCTTTTGCCACAAAATATTGTCACCCCTTGGCCTTTTCAGTCGTCATATATTATGTAATTTTGTTTAAATTTTGATTTTATATGAAAAATATGGTATTTATGTATCGTGCGATCGACCCGTCACTCGAAAAAACTGAAAACGTAACCAAGGATGGACATCACGTGGGAAAAAATCGTTAGTACAGATAGAAGCTATTACCTTTCCCGTTCTTATGCTTAAATCCAGTATTTTTTGGCATATGTTGAAAAAGGGACTAGATGAGAGTTGTAATGTGTTTTTCCTGAAATAAGTCATTCCATTTCATCAATTATGGATGGTTATTCAAAGATGATTTTTCATTTTAAGAATAGTTTTCAGAGCACACAAGATTAATATTGTCCTTTAAAAATACAAAGAACTATCTAAAATGGGTATAATATAGTGTCGTTGAAGTGCCTTATTTCTAAGAAAACTTAATGGAGCGAGAATGGCAATAGTTTCTTGTTAGATAAACGAAAACGTTTCCCTGTAATATTCATCTCTAAACGAAACACAACCTAACAGGATCTTACCTAACACTAACAAACTTACCTAACGTAATTTAGATTCTAACTAAACCTAACCTGAACTCACTAGTTGAGATCTCAATTCAAATGCATAGTGAAAAATATGTAAATAAAATTGATCTGTTCTTGATCATACATTTTATACTTCAGTATTAAATGAAATTATAATATAATAAAAATACATTTACACGTCTTACGACTGAATTGATCTAATTTTATTTGAAGATAAAATAACCTTTAACATAATAAAACAGGCATAAACATAAAATTTCTCTATAAAAGGCTTCGAAAACCATCAAACCATTGACACTGAGCTTCGCACAATAGAACACGCGACACCCACGATCAAAGCTATTAAAACCAGAAGAAAAAAGCATCTTATCGTCAATAAACTGGGTATTAGCAATCGGTGTGACATTAAACGGATACGGTGACGAATAACGAGTTTCATTTAAATACTAATCGACGGGTTTTAATCGCTTCTACACAATGATTTGTCAATGACTGCACGTCAATGCGAACGAGATCAAAACTCTGGTGAGAATCTAAACGACCCATTTTCATTATTACCATATTAATGGACGCTGTTAAAGATTACGAGTACCTACTCGACGTCGATTATCGATAATCGAGTGTACAAAGTAGTCGAGTTTGCTTCGTAATAATGCTTGTAAATGACCATTTTAGCATCGGAAGTGAATTATTCTAGAAAAATTCTACGTCTTGTGTATTTTACGAGTCGTTCGATGCGTTAAAATTTCGATCGATTCATAAATAACGACGTGCTGTTTAATAGATTCGTTTCGATTTATAACGACATACAGATATGTCTACATTTAGGCATTTTTATTGAAAAATATTTTCCATTTATAAAACCGATTTATAAAAATTTATACAAAATAAAAATATTCAATTTATAAGAACTCGTCTTGAAAATCAATTGATCCAAATACATACCAACACCGAAAACTATCATTGAATTATTTAAGAAGATAGATTTGTAACTTATTTTATTATTATTCATAGATTTTTCCAATTGAAAATATTTCACAAATATAACGGTATTTGAAATAATTTCGAATTTGCTCATTTATACTCATCTTTATATTGAAACGATACTAATGCTACAATGATATGGACTTAAAAAATAGTTATTATTAAGGATACATATAATTTTTTTCAAATCAGGACGATACTTAATCATATTCAATTTCAATTTTCACACAGATCAAAAGGAATAAATACAAAATTTGAAAAAAAAACACTCAAATCGCAGGACGGAGCGTGACCAAACAACACCGAAAGGAGCGTGGAAAATCGCCGCCTTTCGAAATATGCGACAAACCGATGATAAATACGACCTTTACATCCGATCGATCATCGATCCATTGATCCGATCGATGGATCGTTTCGTCATTTCCGAAGAATGCCACGAGCACAATGCGTTCGGGCCGCAAACGTATGTCATTATGGTAAAACCGTCGAGTTTTCCGCCCGACGAAAGTCGAAAAAGAGTCGTGTAAAGATCGATTTTCACGACGAAAGCCTCCATTGTCGTCTCGGGACAACATAATCATCAAAAACAATGCGCCATTTGTGCTTATTTATCATTGGCAATCATTCAATCACGGGCGGGGATTCAAATTATAGACCCACGCTCGGTTCGTTGCGACTAATGTTTGTACGTATGAATTTTGAGCGAATTTTATTCTTATGTACTAAGTGATTCAAAATCTATAAATAATCGATAAAAATTTGTTTAGAATTGTCGCATTATTGCTCTATGATCCATGTACCGAATATCTGCATACAAAAGTCGGTTATTATTTTAATAGGAATGTGTTAAAATATATTCAATGGCTGGCTGTATCTTTAGTTATCGATTTTTGTTTTGAAAAGAATCTATATTTTTGAAAAGGTTGAAAATCTTCAATTCAATTTACATGCAGATTCGAATGCGCCACTCTCAAAAATCAATTAGACCGAATCGATTCGTTTTATAGCGTTGTTTTATTGATTTTTTTATCATAGGATGATCGAATTTTACTTTGAATAAAATTTTTAAATTTCATATATTTGTGCATAATTCATTTTTTTTCTCAAATTCAATTAATATTCAGATGTTTTTAATTTTTTTCAGAACGAGATCGTATTTATCAGCTAATTAAATCGAGAATTAATCAATGTCAGATTAAATCATTGGCCAAATTGTTAATTGTTAATTTGGCATCGTTTCATATGTTAATTAAACATTTTATCAATGGAATACAGTATTATACAAAATATTAGTTTATCAAATTAGTACTCTAATTAGTAAGTTAATTGAAATCGACGTTACTTATGTAATATTTTATGAAGTACAAAATTGAGTTGTATACTTACGCTAAAACGAGTTTATAAATCATATCATTGATATTATATAATAAAACAAGAACAGTTCACATCTGTACGTAGGAAGTAAATTTTACACGCCGATATAAATCATGTTTGAAATTTAACTCTCGTAACTAAAATATATTTCAATTAATGCGCGACCAGATCGTTTTATCAAGCTGTCTATAATCTATTAAGATAATAGGAAAATAAAAGAAGCACTAGACGAAAAAGTGTGTAAGATTGACCGTGAAAAATCCGTCTCAATAAAACAGAGCATTTTTCAAAATTGCTCAATTCCACAATACGAATGAAATAAAAAAATGAACCACTTCGGCATGAGAATTATGTTACAACGAGTCTCGAAGAGCTTTCCGGCGATTATCAATTATTTCCGATAAATTTTAGAAATAACGCAACTTATGAAGTCGTTCGAGCTAATGACCCCTAATGACACTGTTCGACTTAAGTGCGCCGTTGAGCTTTTCCACAATCGAGTGACATCGAAGGCTTTATTTCGTATCGCAAATACACCGGTTTTCAACCTACATTTGTTTATACACATTCATTTATTTATTGTAACCGATAACTGGTACCAATTTTCTTTAATTTCTCAATTAATCGTTCGCTTTGAAGTGAAAAAGCTGCCGTTAAAGCTATGAATTCCGAATAATATTCAGGGTACTAAAATCTATCGAATTCTATAGACGAGGTAGAAAATCTATTTTTGGTACTTTTAGACGTCAGACTTCAAATTAGAACTTTTTTCAAATCAAATAATCCAGTCACATTTTTAAGATAAACGACATTTGACTCTCGACATAATTTGAACCTAGTATCATGAGGACTCTGAAGCCTGAAGCGCCATACAAAATCGTATTATACCGCTACGCTATAATGCGAAAACTGTCAAATATAATCGAATTCAAGTCATCAAGATCTTATTTTCGATATTCGACTGTATTTATTTATAATATTACATGGTTGCACTATATAATTTTAAGGGTCTTTGCAGACTTCCGTTTTGCTCGCACGCATACAATTATGCAATTGTCGAGTGGGTCTTCTTGACACGTTTCGCGTGCTTCCCGCCAATAATTTCGAAAATGTTTCATTACCGAAAGACGCCGAAGGCTTGTCAGTTGAAGACGGAATGAGCTAAAAAAAGAAACAAATCGGAGGTCGTCCATCAAACAGATAAACGGACCCGAAAGTCTCTTTCGAAAAGCTTGAGAAATTCGCTCGAAAGCGAGCCGCTCTCGCAAATTCGATTTTAATTGAGACGTGTACGCGATTTGCTTTTTCTTTTTGATTTTTTACTTATTCTGCTTTAGTACGGTGCGTTTCTGAAAAAGTTATTTTGAAATGTGCCTAATGGTTTTTCGGATAAGTATGCGCTTTGGCCGACTCTAGTGGATGTTAAACTGTGAATAGTAGGATTCGAGAAAAAAATGATGTCGTTGATTATAAAACGTTTGTTTTTTAAAGAGAGTTCATAGATTAATACCGTCGAATATTAACAATATCATCATTGGAATGATTAGTATTCATTAAAGTATTAATCTTACAATTAGCATTGTTTTGTCGTGTGTTGAAGGATTATCACTTTTTTGTATGTAAAGTAATTTGATTGAAATTGGAAACGAAAATTGAATAAATTGCAAAAAGATTTGATGTTTTCCAATAAACAAAAAAAATAAATGATTACACTTTTTTCGATACATTGTGTATATTTTATGATAATTTCAAAAATTGAATGATCAAAGATTAATTTTCACTCAAAGTGCATTTATGTAATATGACAAATCTGCGAATTTTTTACAACCTATAATATTATAAAATTACGTATTTTTCATACATCATATAAAAAAAATCTCTAATCTTATTATTTTCTTGATTATGAACTTTTGTATAATAGTTAAAAGCACAAAACAAACAAAATGCAAAACATATAAATTTTACCAAAAGTGTAGTGTGTTAATCATATTTACTATAGCTCAATGCCCAAAAGCCACTCCATCAAACGACAAACATTCAAAACCTTATCGATTGTAAAATGCAATATTGCAAAAACCTTTCCATATACGCACACAATAACTCCCAAAATTTTCACCACGATCTGACAAGCGATAAAAGAGCATTCTCCATTCAACATTTTTTACATAAAAAAACGTATTAAAACATCAATCAGACCCGAAAAAGACATCCAGTACATAAAGAGCATCGAAATAAAAAATCAGTTCCGGGAACGCATCGCAAGCACCGTACGCATTTCCCACGGGCCCTTCTCAGGAACTCATTCTATTTTCTACTCCCTACACACATTTTATCCACATATACACACTTTTATCCACATATACGTATTTTTATCCACATAAGCGTCTCTATAGACCGTTATAGCCTTATTTTCGTGGTGGACCACGTCTCAATTAGTCTCGATTATCTCGCGTGGGGCCCGGACACGCGTGGGCCCCCGTGCTAAGGCGCAAACCGCATCCCATCATCATCAGTGACACCTTTCTAGCTTTTTTCTTAAGGGTCTTTTATTGTTTTGATAGTTTGGGAATCGTTTGACGGTTCTCGGTGTGTCATTATTGTCGCTTCGGGTGTCGTAGCTTGATTTATTCCGAGTTAAATCGAGGTTTTTGGAGGAATTTTTTAGTGTGATGAATTATTTTTTTGGTGTCAGAACTGGGTTATTTAAAAAAAAATATTGAAACAGTCATAATAGATCATTGATTGATCAAAATAAAATTGAATTTATTTGCTAATTTTCATTGTTACTTTTTGCATTTACCGTCATTATAAATGATATGCATAGCATTTTCGCGAATTCTACATATTGCGAAGATTTTCAAAGCTCAAATAAAGTCATAAACATCATAAAAAGGGTGATTTTTTTATAAAAAATAAATAAATATTGAATGTATATGTATGTAAATCTTAAAAAATTGAAATGATTCTTATGAATTCAATTTTTTATTCTATAATCCGGATTTTCGATTGATTAAACCTTCATCCCCAATTATTCCAAATAATTGACATTATATTACATCCTCATTTGAACTCCTCTAAAGGATCTTCAAAGAGCAGAATTTCTATCGGCCGATAGTTAAATCATTATAATGTGCACACCTCCATACATTTCCATACCAATTAAAGAACCCAACTCAACAATCGGCCGATTAAAAAGTCTGCAGACTGCAATCCCTCATTACCCGAAGCAAAATCAAACGACTTTACGCAATATTTGCATAATGAAAAACACATTCAAATCAACATTTCTTTTATGCACTCGATCACGAAACCATTTTCGAAAACGAATCAAAGTTTTTGCATATTGAAAAATGCATGCGAGAGAATAAGTTTTTCTATGCGGGGGGGCCACACGACGAGCCTTCGGGAGGCCCCTAATGATACACCGGTGGCATTGTTAGATGTTACCCTTTTTTAATTTCCATTCGAGTTTTTGTGAGAGTTGTTATTATGAGCCGCAAAGGTGTCGGAGGAGCCGCCCGAGTGCCGGTCATTTACGATAATACGAATCGCGCATGTATTGCCGGCCAGGGGTTCTCAAATATCGATAAAATTCTATGTATGTTCTCTACAAGCTTCATTATTGCTTATCCGATCACGATGAAACTTTTCAGAGTCATTGAATGCACCATCATAGATGGGGAGATTTGAACCCCCACTTATATTTTTATCTCCTTTACATCTAGAAAATCATATTTTAAAAAAATATTGTGAAAACACTCGGAATTTAATCGGGCTTACTTTGATATAATTTCTTTAGAAATGCAATTTTCCGAAGGAAAGTTTGAAGTCGAAAACAAAAGGATGAATCGAGTCTCTCAAAAGGATCAAATATTCTATATATCCCTATGCAATGATAACTATTATAATAATATTTTCATATCGTTACTAAAAGTAAATTTAATTTATACAATAATACGAAAGTAACAAAAAGTTATGATAAGATTATTTAATTTTTGTACTCATTTGTATTTATTATAAATTCAAAATTTAAATTAAATTATCATTCAATTTTAATTTTAATAAACCCGGATATTTAACTGACTAGCTGACACACATTTCATCCTTAATAAAAAGCTTCAAAAAGAAACGCGCATAAAAATTGTTTATTTTTTTTTTTGTAATTGACATTTGTAGATTGAGAAGCATCGTTATTTGAGTCAAGTTTTTGGTTCATTTTCGAAATTGCGTCTTCGTGACGAATTTCAGAGGCGTCTCAATCGAAACTAAAATATGTGTGCACGAATGATTGATAATGTTTCTAAACGACGTTCTTTTCTTACTCTTGTTTGCTATTCAATTTTCGTTTCGATGCTTAAATATTGTGAGGTCAATATTTGTTCAGTTCAAAATGCAATTGATAACAGGCATCTTGTTTTTTTGTTTTACGTGCCAAATGAATTGTGCTTTATAATTAATTCAAAATTTATATTCATTTGTCGAATTGAAAAATTCATAAAAGAATGTGCCTCATTTGTTTTTAAAACTAATCGAATTCGTTAAGTAAATGAAAGGTCGAATATTCGAACATTATATTATTCAACAATTG
The DNA here is from genome assembly GCA_024721215.1 of Cheumatopsyche charites. NCBI lineage: Eukaryota > Metazoa > Arthropoda > Insecta > Trichoptera > Hydropsychidae > Cheumatopsyche > Cheumatopsyche charites. The sequence continues at coordinate 12,773,380 of CM045585.1, forward strand.
TACAATAGATGATGCAATTTTCACATCTTAGTGAAAACAATCTATTAAAAATTGCAATTAATACAAAAATCAACAAGAAAAATCTCTATGCAGCAATAAATCAAACTCGATTTCATTGTTATTGGAATGATTCATCCAAATGTTCAACATCTAACAATTAGATCGACCCACCAACAATCGTCGTATCGGAACTAAACATTCTCACCGCAACATCACCGAATCATAATTTTCCATTCCGAACAAGAAGATAGCTCTATTTGGGTCATGATTCACGATGATTGCAAGATTTTTTTCTCCACCATCTTCGGAACAATTTTATAATGACCACGAAAGTGTGGGATCCCGACCCGATACTGTTTTTCGAACTGTCGCTCGATCGATTCGGCGCAAGATATCGATCTCATTGTGCGGGCTATGGAAACCGACGATTATTAATTTAACCGGTAGGCACAAAAAAGGGCTTCGAAGTGAGTGGTCGAAAAGGTGTAAGGTGGAAGATGCCGGCCACTAAATTGAAATTAGTGGCAATCATGTCACTAATGATCGGGCGGCGAGTTTTAAACACAGACGACACGGGCCAAGGGCGTTTCACTTTTTGTGTGTGTGAATAAGACGTAACTCGAGATATCGATCCGATTTATTATATTTTCATGTGTCGTGAGAAATTAGTACGAAATATATTATGAATATAAGAGTTTATGCAGGTGTATTGACTAGAAATTGTCGACTTTCTCACTCTAGGTGCGAGTACTAGAGAGAGAAAAGCAATAGTTTCAAGGTAGATAATTGAAAAGCGTTGCCTATTACAATGTCTATTAAATGAAATAAGTCTATTAAAAAAATATATTTACATAAGAGAGATTATAAGAATACATACTCTAATATTTTGACGTTTGATGAAAATTATCTAGTAATTATTTTTTTTAAATCAAATGAACTTGATGCCAATTATACAATATGGAATTTTCTTGAATATTTTAATTAAATCTAATTATAAAAAACATGATTATATTATATATTCATATTAGAATGATTAAATTTAATTATTGGATACATTTTTTGCAGTGAGAGCAAAATTCAAACTAATCATTTCGATTCACATTTGCATTTTCAGAAACAGTCGACTGTGATGATTTGCAAAAAAATAAATTTAATTTATCAGTATAATAATTATAATTTTGCACAAAAATTCTAAGCTTCTTAAATACATACAGCGATAAAATTAAATCGTGTACGAAGCCAAAACATTATCTGCAATTAGAGTACCGCTTGAAACATCCCATAAAGACAACAATCATTGTAATACGTGTAATAATGAAAAATGAATATTTATGAAAGAATACAAAATGACAATTTAGACTAGGAAAAGAACACCTTTTCTCGTATTATTGTGCATTAAATATATGCCCCAAAGGCGAATTACATTTTGGTAGTCCAATTCGAGGCCTAATTGAATTATTTTCGTTTCGCAAGGTGCGCACACGAACAACCCTCGATTTTATAAAATTATGCCTATATTTTCTCAATCCTCATACCATAACATTAAAATAAAACCATACAATCTATAAAAGACAGTCATTATGTCATTCGAATTAATTGCCGACTAGACATAAGTAAAACTTGAAGTCCAAAAACTGAAAACGAAGAAAAAACTAGACCATGCTTAATTTAATTTGAATATTTTTTAGAGCAGGTTCACGTCTCAATTAATTCGCCGTTCGGTGAAAATTTTATTTTTGTTTTCGTGCAGGTTATAAATTAACGTTCGACGGGTGGTTTCAAAAACCTTCGTTTGTGGGTGGTGGCAACACTTCTGTTATAACATCGTGTGTTTATTATAAATGGTCTACGGGAGGAGTACGTGTTGTCGAAGATGGCCAATTTACAAAGTTGCCTCGCGTCACGATTATTATAATGAAGTGTGCTCGAATTATTTATTTGGGTGTAAATTGCTGTGTTACTTTGAATGTAAATTTTTCAAATTCTTTAACATTTTCTTTATGGTTTGCATTTACAAAATAAAAAATGTACTCAAAATTAAAATTTTTGATTAATTTTCATTTTGGAAAAAAATATGAATTCATATTTCGCAAATTTGATAAAATATGCTATAATCTTTGATTGTTTTTTTTTGTAAAAAGCTATTCATTTAAATCAATTACTATTCTATTATTTTACTGTTGCAAATGGTTCCAAAGATTATTTGGGTACGAAAATTAGATAAAAAAAAATCTATGACAATATATTCACAGTTTCAATTACGGATATTTTTTGTTTATTATAACACCGTTTGGTTCTGTTTTTTTTTTTTCAGTTAATACTTAACAATATTTTACACTTAATTATTTCCTATTGAAAATTTTAAATAAATAATAGGACAAGTAGGGCATATATCGAAATTGTTATTTTCTGTCAATTCCTTGTGCCTAATAATTATTTCTCAATGAAAATATTTTATGCTTATTAACAAGGTGAAAAATCTTGCTTACTGGAATATTTAATTTTCAAATCCTGTGGAAAATTTTGAATTTCACTCTACCTATGCGTGAAAAACATTCGCTCAAAAACCATTGCACTTTTACATACACAATCAAAACACTAATTTAATTAAGTAATAATGAAAATACAATGAAACTGACCTCCGGAAGCTTCGCTACTGTTCGCTTCGAAGGTTTTGCTAGTCATCTGAAACAGGGCATCTAAGGGAGTCCCCAAAGTGGAGGATCTCGGCCTCGGCGGAGCCCTGGCTCCTCCAGGTGAACAGCATTCAGATCCTGAACTAGACCTCGAACTAGCTGTTTCACTGTCGGCGGTTCTCCCCAACAGTCTTTGAGCTCTCAACTGCTGCAATTCCAACTGCAATTCAGCCCTCGCCCTCCAAGGCTCCCTGAGCTCCAGCTGGAGCTCGCCTCGCCTCCAAGGCTCCCCTAAATCGATATGCTGCTGCAACTGAAGATGCTGCTCCAGCCTCAGCTGATGCTGCAACCTCTGCAAAGCGTGAGCCGATTCCCTAGCGTGCAAATCCCACGGCCTCACAATCTTCTGTTGCTCCCTGACAGGCCGATGAGACAAAATGTCCAAGATCGAAAACGATTTAACTCCGTCGAAATGTCTATGCGTCGAAGCTGGTCTTTGTCTCCTATCCTCAGGAGACGCAGTCCTCCGAGCTTCCCTATCCAACTGCATCATCTTGAGCTTTTTCAGCGGCTTGAAATAGTCGTCGGGAGGAGAAGCCGGTGGGCTGGGACACCCGACGCTGATCTCGTCCTCGCTGGACGCCCGGCTCTCCATGTCCTCCTGCATCTTGCGCTCGAGTCTCCACCACATAAAACCAACTATAGTCCGATCTTAATGTCACAAAATATCATGCGTCCATGATACGCCGCACCGTTTTTATTTTGGTTTCGGTTGCGCAAGAGAGACGGTGTGGGACGCCGGTTGACCGGTCGCGCCTTCGAACAGCACTGGCGCTCCGACGTCGCCGCGGCTACCGCCCATAGACGGAATGCCGCGCTGCGATTGGTCGGCGGCCGGCTAGTGGGCGGGGCTTAGCGCGGACCAATGGCGGCGTCGCTAATAGCGACCGGGGGAGGGGGAGGTGCCTCCTACCGTCACTTCGGATTGATATGGTGATTTGGAAAACTAAGCGTGTTTAGCGTTTCGCTTTTGTGTCGGATTTTTTTTTGTTTTGTTTTGTCAGCTGTTTTCGCGTTAAATAGTTGAAATTTGATTTTTTCTTATTTTATTGTCGATTGTGCAAAATATTTTTTTTTTATAATCTTGCAAAATTATGCACTGTATTTTTCATATCTTTAAGTTTTTCATTAGAAATTATTTGATTTGTTTATAATTAAAATTTAAATACCTTTCTTTGTGCATAATATAAATATTTATTTTTTCATAATACTGATTCTTAAATAAAATACTGATGCTTAGAATTATGCACACATTTACAAATCTAAACTATTTGAAATACTTTACTGCAGATACAAATATTGTTTAAATCAAATAGATATTTTTTATGATACAATATCAAATATATTTTTTTGCTTTCATACTCGTAAGTGTACATAATTTTTCTTTCAATGAAAATAGATTTTTATTCACAATTTGAAATAATTCAGGTTTGAATAACTAAACCTTTATTTTAGAAAATTCAATAAGCTGCTTGAAATATATTCAAAAATACGTGCAGAAAATTATCTGGGAAAAAAGTTAACAGTTAATATTTGACAATTATTTAAATTTTACATTTTCAATGAAAATCGTTCTTTAATTTAGTTCAAAAAATATTTTTAATAATATCTTATTCTGTTATTATTTCGAGTTTCTATATTTATATCCAAAATCACAAAGTTACAAAAATTTAAATGTAATTGAAATTACAGGCTGCTTTCAGGTTGAATAAAATTAGAAAATAAGTACGACGAGTTAAAATGAAACATATTTCATAAATTTTGCATGATTCAAAGTTGAATTTATTAAACGATGTACTTATTTACTTAAATTTTATGAAATTAATTAATTAAGAGTATAATTTAAAATATTTTTATGAATATTTAAAACTTCAGTAGCAATCGTTAATACAGACGAACGCATTTGGTCACTAATGGAACTGGTTTCGTCAACTAATTAAGCCGCATACATGTATTTCTTATAAAATGAATTTTTAATATTATAATATCGTATCGTATATTTTCAAGGTATTTATTTCAACATGATCACATTCATAATGACCAATACGAAAAAAATAAAATCATCAACGATGATAAAATAAAATGAAAAGATCATGTTGACTTCTTAAGCGTTGAAATATCCTCACTCGTAGGTACAATGCAGCGAAACGAGTAAACATGAACTGTCACATTATTCGTTCGGATTGAGAATTTTCTCGAATTTTCCTGCAAGTCACGTAAGTAGACTAAGTACACGGTATTATTCGAAAGTTCGTGGTCTTTTGCGTTTGACGGGTCGCCAGTATAATGGACTGCTCGTTTCCATCGAATGGCCCAATTTGGCCGGCGTACTTAGGGCACAATGGAAACGATCCCCTCACTGTGCACACACACACAACCTTCACATTTTATTTCGGAAAACACACACACACTAATCGTGTAAGAGATCAAATGAAAAACGCATTACATGGCAAGTTCGGAAAGTCATGGCAAATATGTTTTATTGCTTACATTTTGAAAGTCTAATTTGAATATTTTATTGATGCTTTCCTGCAAACTATAATAAACTTTAAATAGTGAAATTATATGGGTAAGATATTCAATTTTCAATATATTGAAAATTAATCTGATTCGAGCATAAATAAAGTCAGAATCGTCAATTTATTGCAGCCCTATTGTTATGCTGATTCTTATGCTACTACAAACTTTTGATTCCCAAAACTTAATCTGACACCTGAACTTCAAACTTATTTAAACTCTGTATGTCTTTTTTTTATTTTTCGAACTCAATAAAGTACCAAAAAATCTGTTTTGACGTGATTGATGCTATTTAAGTTTTAAAAGAAGTTCTGAATGAAGCCTTTCTAGTAGTCCAACTAGAGTTGGGAAAAATGGATGAATGCTCATGGAGATAATTATGAAGAATATAAAATTATAATTGGTATATTTCTGATAGTTATTTTTGGAAAATATATATTTCATGACTTTCTGAATGTATCGTGCATATCCGGACTTCGTGATCGGCCATTATCCGCGGCTCCATACTAAAGTCGCCGACTTCACGCCCTCGCTCTTTTACGAATTTTTAATTTTTTTCCAAGTCGAAAGAAGCGTTTTCCTCTTTCACAAATCACTGCTTTTTTTCAATGGCTGGTTTAGATGAGCGTCACCGTTTTTTCACTCGACAATAGTGTGAAAACGTGACTCAGATAATGTTAGCACTGTGATACTTCGAGTCGTAATATAAGCCGCCTAATCGATAGATCGTTTGACAAAAAAAGCCTCATGAATAGATCTATGATCTAGTCGTATGTATCGTGCATTTTTTTGCATGACATAATACATAAATCCAATTAGGTATTCGTACGCTTTTGAATTAACATGCGTTTCGAATGCATATTCGATGTTGGCTAACGAGAATTTGATATTTTTTTAATCTTAATTAGCTATAAATATGTATGAAGTTGTTTGCAGCAAAGTATTTCGCTTTATTAAATGACTTGCGTTTAATTTGATAATAAAACTTGTTATAATTAGCACTGCTAATTGTTTTTTATAGTTCGTTTGCGAAAAATATATCTCTATATTTTGCAGAACAAAAAAGTCACGTCTCGAGTGATGTTGCGCTATATGAATGGGATTTTACTTCAATGGATATTTTGTATATAAGTTGAATTGATTTTTTAAAGTGAAATGTTAGCTTAGTGAAAGAAAAATCGCACAAGCGTAGTTCAGAAAATTTGTGAACACTAAAAAGGATCATTACTTTCTAAATCATGATGAATGGGTTTTAAAAATGATGGATTGGTTGGTGTGAATTTCTTTTCGTTCTCAGCTTTTATTTCAGAACGTGTTAACACTTTCGAATTTTCTTGTTTTAGAATAAAGAAAGTATTATTTACCATTTGAACGAATTGGTGACACATATGTATACATTCGAATATTTTCATTTAGTTTTCATCTAACAATAAATATATTAACATAGAATTTATAAAAATAATCAAAATGTATCATATAAAATTTGAATATAATTTCTCAATATGCATCTCAATATCATTGATACGTCGATTGAAATGTAAACGTTAAATTTATGCAGCACGTTCAGAACAAGTCAATCTTCTCCACGTTAGTCTTGTTTACACTTGATTGAATCTTCAAGTCAAACATCAACTACAGCTAAACTAAGCTCTGGGAATAATAATCTGTAAGTTTGATCGAATTCTGAAATTTTCCTAAATAATATTAAGTGTCATCAATGGGTGCCATTCCACTTATGCAACGAAACGCGTATATGTGGAAAATTTTACGCGGATATCGCAGGTTTCATCGTAAGTTGCATAAATGAAAAGGCTTCTTATGCTATAAATTTTCATTGACAGTCTCAAAATTCGGCTCAAATAGAAACAAAGCTTTAGATCACAGATCGGATACGATCAAACACAGCCAGACGAAAAAAGCCAAAGCGTCGACAACAATCACAAAGGGGGAGGCAGGTGTCGTTTTTAGTCAGGAGCGCTAATTGAAACGAATCGGCTGTCGCTTTCTTGAACCAAGAAGCTCTTTCGGAAAGAGTCTTTCTCACATGGAAGCATTGTCGGAAGCCAGCGAACGTCGCCAACAAAGCTCACTGATTAATTCACTTTTTGTAAGCGGAATTATCAATCAATCGGCGGCTCGAAGGGTACCCGTGACGAAACGATTGCCGCTTCGGCGATGACGATGCGACTTTTCGATTATGTCAGGTTTTTGGGATTGAAGGATGTATGGTAAGGTCGTTGTGACGTTCGCATCATACACTTTCAGGTGGATCGAGAGGATTGAGTTGCTTATTTTTGATGATCTGATGTCGATTAGATTTTATCTACAGTGGTTTATATTTAGAACTATCTACATTATTCGAATCATTGATTTTTTCAAGCAAAAATATTAAATTTCAATAGCAACTATTAAAAAATTTAATCAACGAAACCAATATAATAATAGGCATTAGCACGAAATTCTAGAAAAACTTCTTCGTATACAATTTTCACTAAACTTGCGATCTAAACAATACAAGCCAGTAATAGAATACCTACTTTTTTTTAAGAAATAGATCAGTTTTCCACAACCGAAGGTTTACGTATTGTACATTTTTGATAAAAACAGTATCAATGAAGATATTGAAGAGTATATTGAAATTACTATTTCATCATAAGAGCTGAATTATTATACCCCCAGCACTACAGTCCGAATTAGACCTAGGTCTAGATCTAGGTATTATCAAAATTAGGAAGAGTTCCTTTTTCAACGATTTTGTTATCATGTGTTTTCTTATTAGGAGTGGTTATTATCTAGACCAACTTTATATTGGCTGTAAGAGCCACCGCAGACCCACTATTTTAATCGGACCAATTGTCCGATCGGGTTTTTCATCAATAAGGAAATGTAAAGAAGCATGCAAACTACACCGATTCCATTTCTATACAAGAAAAGACCGATTGAATAGTCGGACGACTAAAATCGCAGGTCTAAATGACACAGATCAAGCCATAAAGATGAAGATGACTTCTTTGACACTTTCATCGTCTAGTTGCGCAACCAGTGTTGACGCACCATGGCAGAAGCCAACTCCTTCGTCAAACAGCTCACATTAGAAAATTGGATCATGGAAAAGGTTTCTAATCGCTGAGATGAAGCCTTTCTCGATTTGTTGGCGTTTCGGCAACACTTGAGACAGTCGGACGTGCGTCGATAATCGGCTTCGTCCATTTTGTAAGATCTCGCCGACATCCTGTCAGATTCGGGACTCATTCTTTGTCGATTGTCACGACCGTTTGGCAGAATTAATTAGATGGAAGTCGGCTCGACCGGAACGGACGACTTTCGGCGTTTATTTGTTTGTTGTCGGAACGAGATGCGTTAAAAAGTCTCGTCGGATTCGATCCGATCGATGAGGGGCCTTTTATCGCCGTGTCGTTTCAAATTTTACATTCCGGCTGTAAATGTTCTGATTCGATTGAATTTTAGACATGGATGATGGCTGAAAATACATTCGATAGAATATTTTGTAAGTATAGAGCATTTGTGTATGCCGAGTCGATCTTCTGTGTCTTCGTGAAGCTGAGTTTGACTAGAGTCACGTGTTGTTTTTCTTAATTGATATGATGACTCGATCATTTCTATCGAATATTTGATTTGAGAAAAGTTTTTAAACTTAACAAAATGGTTCATAAAAGTGAATTCTTTGACAAGTCTGAATTTATTGAATTCGATCTATTTATTGTCATCTTTCATGAGCTGATAAGATTAACCTTAGCAACTGAATTTAAAATGAATTATTAATTAAGAAAAAGTTTAAAATAGCCTGAAGAAATAAATGAATCATTTTATCTTAAATAAGAATATTAATCTGTTTTTCATGAAAAATCCAATCATAATTAAATTCCAATTAAAGTTCATCTACTGAAAACGCGTTTCGCTCGTAATAAATTAGCATCGAAGCCCACAAAATTTATTCACGTTAATTACGTCCGAAGAATTACATCAATGTAAAAAAAAATCGAGTTTCGTTAACGGACTTGGTAAAGTTCTAATTAATTTGGGCATCAGTACGGACTTCATTTCGAATTAATTACCAGACTCGACCAAGTAATTGGTGGCAGCTATTAGAGCTTCATATTTATTAACCCCCCGTCTCTCTATTGGTCTATTTCTATTATAATAGTCACAAGTGTCCCCTTCTCTTTAATATGGCCCCCTTTTTCCCCACTTCTCTAACTTTATGGTGTTCGTAGGAAGCTATTATAGGTGCGTCCATGGGGCCGTTTCCTTCCCTTATAATTTACGTCAAATTTCAATTTGTTTCGAAGTTCAATCTAGGAGTCAACTCTATAAGCGTATAATTGAATTCTACTAATTTCAGAGTCGTAAATTTTTGGAAAGTTAATTTTATGTCATATACGGGGGGACCTTTTCATAATTATAACGAGAGAAACATATGCTTTGGGATTGTTTTTATTATGTCATTAATGTAATATTCGATTGATTTCGATATACAATTATACCCATAAGAGATCCAAACATTTTTTATTATTTTGAATACTGAATTAACATTTTTTTAAATCAAGTACGAATATAAAATCAAGAGTCATTCGTTCATATTGCATTCCATTCAGTACATAAAAGTGATTCCGATCCTAAAGAATTTTCATCAAAATATTTTGTGTGCACACATGCACGACTTTTCAATTTCATGTCGCATTTTCCAGTAGATAGATTTTTTTATCACAAAAATACATTAATATAGCGCATAATTATTTAAAGGCGTATATTATACACCCTCCTTTTTTTGTTGATGTTCGCTTCTAAAATACCATAAATTAAATTCAACCCCCTACGCTATAAGTTCGATCATAAAAGTTTATTATATCAATCGACCGGGTATAATATATTCCGTAATAATCTATTGTAGCGAATGTTGATTGGGGGATGCGATTAGGGGCAAGAAGTGTCTATCGTATAAGGGAGAGAATTTTTGATTGAAAATATACTACTATGTATATTGAATTCAATAAATCGTTTTTCCATGAAGAAAATTTATTTTCCAGGTAATTTCGAAAGAGGTTATCTTATAAAGATTGATCGTATGCTTTAGTCGTCTTTGTGCCAGCTGTAACTAAACAAAAAATAAATAAATACAAAACAACCACAATAACTTCCCCAAATTAGGGTTAGTTTGAAAAAATAAAGGTCGGATACATCATAATTATTTCACCTTAGGTGGCGGTCTCCAATGTTGTGGTGTCATTTATATCATTGGCGCTTCCGGCAAAAGGGATTCTATTAGACCTACATTATATTGCCTCATATATACTGCGATGATTGTTTGACTCACTAAATTGAGTTCTCAAAAAACGACATTAAAAAAACAATACGTAATACGAACGGAATCCATTTTGAAACCTACATTTTCCACGCGTCAATTTCGCCGAACGTACGCGCGGCTTTTACCCACAAATCGATACACGGAATTATTCAATTTTTCATATAATGAAATCGATAGTAGTAATGAGGGATTATTTGGGCATTGTTGGGTTACGAAAACGCATTAGTTCGCCCCCACTAATAAATAATGTCTCGTATCCAAATGGCTTTTTTTCATATCACGAATTCGGCGCCGTTATCCGGTGGACATCTAGTTCTGTTTTCTAGATCTAATTCGTTGATGTTATCTGTGTCTCGGCGTTGTACATTAGTGGTGCTATCAATTACAAAGTGTAGGCCTGTGCTGGTCAGATACCCTGTAATTAGAGCGGACCCTAGCTGATAAGCCTTCCAGAATTGCTTGGCACAGTTTTTCGACCGTGGACGAATTAATATGAACGGGATGAAAAAATCGTAAAGTGTAAGCTTGCGTTCCTAATTCACAAGAAAAAAATTAGTCCGGTCTTAATTGTTGAAGAAAATGCAGTTTTATTTAGGGGTCTTTTCACTTGTGTGACCTGCGATGAAACCTGTGACGCAACTTGCAAATTGCATAGTTTAATCTGCAGTTTTGTTATTAAACATCGATTCCAATAGATAACGACCCCAATAGAATCGAGTTAAATATTTAATAACGTCACAAAGGGACATTGATTGAATCTAAATGTATCGCGTTCGGTATTGAAATATCTTGAAATATTGATGTCTATTGTAAATCGATGCAATCATGTGATATTTAGATTTGGAAATGTATTGATAATTGGTGCTTTTTCTTTTCGTTAATATTGTGATCGTGTCGGGCACGCGATGTACGCGCTTTTTACGTACAAACGTAAATTTACATTATGTGTATCGCGTAGAAATTTTGCCTAATTATTGTGCAACGGTATAGGGTGTTTACGTCAATTAACCTTTGTCGGTGAAAATTCTTATGGCGAAATATAAAATATCACGAGAGTAATTTGCGAAAGCTCATGAAGCTCATTCCGCCAGTAAAACACTAACGTTTCTCTAGGAAATAAATTGTTTGTTTCGTGAACCAATTTCGCCGTATCACGAAACAATTATCGTACAAATTTCAAACCATATACAACTCTCTTGTGTTTCTTTTTCATTCGTTTATTGTATTGTGTCGTTTTTTTCTTTCCAATTGAGAAAGTCGTTTGTTTGAGCGAACGAAGGCGTTATTGATTAATACGGCTTAATAATGCGATTATATCTTTTTGTATTTTCTTTTCCTATTAGGCTGAAAAATATACGGAATGATTAATTATTGTGTCACTATTAATTTAATCATTATGTTGTATATTGATTGAAATATTCGAAATGAAATTAAATCAATCGTATGCACGAAGGATATTTTTCGAATGGAAAATCTTTTATTTATGACTCAAGTCGGAGAATCTAATCAAGCTAAACAATCTTTTATTATCGAAAGCTATCTATTCGTAGACGTGATTCGTTCGAAGCAGAAAACGAAATCGACTCCGGAAAATATATGCAAATTGGCGGCTATGAAATCGACTTTTCCACTAAAATTTGTACGAGCTTTACGACTGAAGAGAACCATTCTTCGGGCACGGGGAAAGAGAAAACTTTGCAAATTATTATCGAGGGCTTTCAAAGCTTCCACTATCCAATAGTAATGCGCTGAAAATATACGCTGTTCGAACACGCCAACCGCCTATTTATTAACCACCATTGAAATTGCTACGAAAAAACACGAGGAACGAAAAACGAAGAAAACCTCAGACAACCGCACTTTCGGAAAAACCCCCGCGGTACTCAAACTGAAACTCGATTTATCGAATGTTCGTAACGTGTGGGTGAATATGTCTTTACAATGTTCCCTAGAGTCGAGTTTATCTCTATTTAGAAGTCAATAATGTTTGGCTCACCCGTTGGCCAAATGTTCCTCGGAGACACACAATTAGTTGTAGCTTACTGCACTGATAAATCACCAGAGACAGCTTGAGGACATGGGGGGCTCAACTGGTGGTCCTCGATTACCCCATGACGTCTACAATAATATAATATATTCTCACTAAAATTTACCCTTAATTAGTTTAATGATGATACAACTTGAAATTATGCCATTTATTTATTTTTACATGTATTGATTGATACTAAATTATCAAGAATTTTCAATTAATCGTTTAAGTTAAGAGGCGGCAATTGGGGTAGGAATTTTAATTAATATTGATTGGTACTGAATTATTAAAAAATTTCAGTTAATCGTATAAGTGAAAAAGCGACAATCAGGGTAAGAATTTGAATGAATAATAATAGTTCTAAAATTAATAGAATTCAATCGATTCATTTCTCATTCAATCATTCACTTTGAAGTGAAGAAAAAGATACAAAAAATTGGATGTTTGATGAATTCAATCGAACTTCAGGAAAATTTAATCAAAACAAAGCGGAAATATTTTAAGAATCGTTTCCTTAAATATTAAATTAACACTTTTTTCGAATCAAAAACCAATTAATTATATCAATCAATAAAAACGAATCTTTCGGCTAAGTCCGACTTACAGCATCACAAGGACACTGAAGTCCGACGTGGTTCACACAAACGCTTTAGTATATCATACACTGTCGGTTGAATGAGGCGAGTCAAATGTATTTTCTCAAATCGTGCATAGTAGATTCTTTTATTTGTTGAAAAAACAGCTTACGTTGTTGAGAGAAAACGTCGGCAATGTGTTAATTTAAAATCTATACAAATTACTAAGGCGTGCCGAGTCGTTCGCGTGCCACTCCGAGATGGACACGTGCCATCGTAGGAATTTTGTCATTAAACCCTGTAAACAACGAGAAAAAAATATTCGAAGAATGCATTCAAAGGTTTTCGACGAATGCACAATTGCATTTCGGACTAATCGCATATTAATTGAGTGTGCATCGGCCCTAAAGTCGAGCGTGACCGATTCGTACGAATCTATCCATACAAAATTAGCAAAATTACAATATGTCAGTTGCTATATAATATCAGAATAGTGAATGGGTGTGTTTGTGGGAAAGCACACAAGTTAATACGATTCGCGTTTCGAATACGCATAAAACAAAATTAACGGTTTTTGAGTTGAGAGTGTGTGATTTTTACGAGGTAAAAATTGTCACAGTGTGCTTGGAACAAATTTCCGTGGCTGAAAAAGAGTCATTTTTTTCCCAAATTTCCTATCTAATGACTCAATTGAGACAGCTCGTAAAATCGCTACCGGGACAAAGTGATTGTGACGCTAAAAAAAATCATTTCCTTTTACCTCACACGTTATGGGACGCACTCGAAACTAGAACTCGTTTCTTATTTAGATTTTCACATTTATAATAAACTCAATCATATATAACTCAATTTACATTCAATCGATTCAAAAAAATATTTTATAATAATCTTTGACATATCTTCACTAGAATTTTTAAGTAACTTAAGATGATTCAAATATGATAATAAGTTCGATTTTGCCTTTTTTGAGTTCGGTCCTGGTTTATGTCACCGTTCGCATCATACAATCTCACCAATACAAGGTGCTCTTTCACAAATACGCAGTTCACGTATGATCTCATACAAGTGCACTAAAGGCATACGGTTGTCCGAATTGAGAGCGAATTAGTCACGGATCATCATGGTCCTCATTCACGACAATTGCTTCTAATTATATTGGAGAAATCGTCATCTGAAAGCGGCTCACCTTTGCTAAACATGAACGATACGAAAGTCATGTACCAATGTGTCAAGCAATATTAAACGATCCAGTTCTATGCTTGACTGTATGCGAAATTAAATCGATTGTCGTATCGATCGATTGAATCGCATGATTCATGATTAGGTTCAATGCAATAAATAATATCTTTAAATCAGAGTTGTAGTCGGAATAATTAATATCTGATTATTTACATTTTTTAATGCGAGTCATTTATGAAAGATTTTCTTGTTGATGGATGTGAAAATGCTCGCAAAATGTATCGTGAAAATGTATGAAATTAAATCGTGCACAACTTTTGTGACATGCTGGATTCGACCGTAAGTGACATGCGTAAACACGGGTAATTTAGACAGATATTTAAAAGCCATTTTGTTAATACTTACGAGCCTTTTTTCCCCCATACACATCCTCTTTTGTCATCCACTCTCAGCCGACATACGTGTCTATTAACGGCGAAGTGATTTCGAGTCAAAACCGCCACAAATAAGAAAAAAATCTATTCAATGGACTCAAACTTTTAGTTATATTTAGATCAATATAATTTTTTTTCAATGAATTTTCGAGTTTCAAACTAGAATTTTCATTGAAATTATTGATTTATAATAACGGTCCGCTGTTGGGATCTGGTCGCGATTTATGCATCGGCAAATGTTTATACGCACCCTTGAACCTCTAAATAATTTATTATCCGTGACAAGCCCGAGTATATTATATACGAACAAATTTAAGGGTGAGAGGCGTGAACACACGCTGACAATAAAATCGTGAACGTCAAAAGCGACAATGGAAGAACACCCTGTTGTTCAATAATACGAAAATGAGCGAAATAGCAGCTGATCCCCGATTCCCCATTGTCGCATTAATAAAGTCGTCATTCTGCCTCTGTTGTTAAAAAAAATCTTGACTCCAATGATAAAAATCAAACGAGATTATTCCACGCCTCTGTACACGTGTATTTTGTAAATTTTTATTACTCTCTCGTACGTAATAAATGAATCGTAATTACTCGAATCGCTTCTTCGGGCCAGGTATATTTTGTTCAATTCCGAAAGCGACTACGAACGCCTAAGTGTGTTAACATTTAATTACACGTATGCTGATGAAGTTGTTCTCGAGAAAAATATCCAATTACTCCTCCGTAAATAATGAAGCGAAGCTCGGTTCTTCAGTCGGTTCTTATGGCATTGAGAATTCGAGATAATGACACTTTCTAGAGATAATTTCGTTACATACGTACATCGATAGAATCGTTATTTTTGCACGTTTAGATCCTCAATTTTAGTTTCGCGATTCGAAGAGATAATGCGGCAAAAAATGGACACGGAACGTGTTTCGCTCTGCTCGTGAAAAAATAAATTGAATAATTTCATTCGCGGATGGGTGGCCTATGAAAAAGACGTATTAATAAGATGTCGATTATAAATAAAGTAATAAATTATTATACGTTGAGCTTACGAGGCGCTGGATTTATTACGATATCCCATCAATAGTATCTATGTTCGAAATTATATGTAACTACGCTCTATGAAGATTGATGCTTACACGTAGAATAATATTAACACCCTAAGCGCCGAACAATAGATACTCGTTTTTTTATTTTATTTTTTTATTATGTTATAGAACGATAGATAAGATTTTTTTGTAATCTTAACGGGTTACATTTTATTTCGGATACACATATTTTTTGAATGATTATTGTGTATTTGATAAGAGAAACGCAATATACCCACTATATTTGATGAAACTTTGCAGAAATCTAGTGTGAATAGGTATATCTAGACAAAAAATGGTAAAGAATAAAAACATAACTCTCAAGCTTTTTAATTATCGCAGCTTTTAGTTCATTTATATCTGTAAGTTACAATAAAAAAATGTTCTAGTTTATGCTTTTTAGATGTTTCGTTCAATTGTTTTCATTATTCTTTTGATGATATGTCAGAAAATTTTATATGAAACTTTATTTTTTTAGTGTCCCTGAAAAATATAATTAATTTTGACTTGCAATAGCTGAAAAACCATCAAGAGTTAGCTAATCATTTTTCTCGCATATTTCATGTCTACGCTTACACTACATTTCTACAAATTTTCTTCATAATCAGTAGGAACGACTTCAACGAAATTACGTAAAAAGCAACCAAAAAACTCTAATATTTATCAAAAATCACCCAAACAATAATTTAACAAGATAAACCCGTCAAACAAACACAAATTTTTACACCGCAAACTCGTCGCGGCGTCAAATAAAATACGACCGCCATTGTTCGCCGCTCGTTTCCACACTTTTGCGTCAAAATTACGAACCTTCCTAAACAAAAAAAAAACCTTAAAAAAAAGCATCCTAAGACCTCCTAAAATATGATTTCGGGAGCAGGTGGTCGTCGACGTGTTGAGTCAGGTTTAATAATTCCGAGCCGCGGTGGTCGGGACCACCTCGGAGACCTCCCGAGACACCTTCCTCTTCGGAGGGGCCCCAAAACCTCCAGTGGGGATAGGTGAGAGGTAGGGGGGTCGGGTGGGAGGTTCTCGAGGGGGGCTCGAGGGCCCCACCTTTTGGGAACCGGTCGAAAGGCTGTCTCGCTCGTTGTTCGAGGCCCACACATTTACATATCAAACGCGCTTTTAATTTATTATATGGTCGGTCGATGTTTTGAATTCAAATGTGTGTGTGTAATTTTGAATTTAATGTTTATAAATAAAATATATCGTAGTTTGGTTTATGCACACGATAGATACGTTCCTGGAGAATAGGCGTAATTCGAAACCGCGTAAATCGAGACTCCGAGTTCATACAAAAACGGAAGATAGATTCCAGGAAATGAAAATCTCCGTAAATCGATACTTCAAATTCATATAAATAAGAGGGAATGGTTTCAGAAAACCGCGTAAAACGAGGTAAAAAAGATAATTTTACTAAGAAATTTTATAAATTTAATAGCTCGACAAATTTAAAGTTAAAAGTATACATAATTACACAATTTTAATTTTATTATTTCGCCTTCTCACTGCTATATTCTTATTATGATTTGTTGAATCTGATGCAACACATGCGTTTGTGTGACGCGTGCCATAAAATCTGTATGATTTTTGAAAAAAAATGAAATTTATACTGTCCGTGTAAAAGTAAAACCGCGTAAAATGGGTACCGCGTAATTCGAGGGATGAATGTATAGGTAAGGGGAAGTCGATCGGTACTACGTAAGCTGATGGAATTATATTAATTAAGGACACTTCATAATTCTTAAAATTTATTTCTATTGATGGTATAAAGAAAAATATTTAAAATTGTATTTATTTGATTTTTAAATATAAAAAAATCATATTTAAAGATCATAATTTGATAATCTATAAAAATACTAATTTTAAGAATACTGTTATAAATCTGTGTAAATTTTTCAGCTATGCGTAGATATTTGTTATGATAGTTTCCTTCTTCATTAAAATGACTTTTATATATAGATATTTATAGGTATTGAAATTGTAATATAATTATGAAAATTTTTATTAAATTATTTAAGAAAAACATGTTTAATTTTTTCGGCATTTAAATGTCCCACCCTGCATTGGGGGGTTGAGATTGAATTTCGCCCCATTTTTGTTATAATGGTGGAAATTTGTGGGCGATGTCGATACAGTTTCTAATAGTGGACGTTTAGTTGAATTATCGAGCTTTTTGATTTATTTCGTAGGAAAATATTTGGATAATTCGTGTGAGAGATTTTTATTTTTTGAAATATTGTTATGACGCTCGGCTCAGTGAACTTGGAAGTGTTTTTAATCTATGCGGTGTTTTTCGATTAAAGAGAATTTATGATCCAAGCAATTAGAAAAAATGCTTCGGTTATTAATAATGATTTGTATTTCACACATACGATAAAAATGTCTAATTGTAGATAATTGCTTTAATATTGCACAACACAGGTTTTTCCAAATTTTTTATAAAAAACATTCGATTTTTTGACAATCTGATCAGTCTACTGATTCCATAAATAAATAAAATCTTCACAATTCATTAAAATAATATATGAAAACGATCACTCAAGTACTGCCCATTAATCGAGGTAAACAATATATTATTCTGATCGAATTGAGTGGGAAGTATAATATCTCATTTCTTTCACTCGTAAAGCTCTCGTATGTACTCGAATCTTTTTGTTAAGCTTTTTTTACACTCGGTCTTCTTTGTTTATTATATTGAGTTTGGGCTTACGAAACGCATCGCACACGAACGATGCACATTTTGTTTCATAACGCGATCGAAATTGCCTTTGAAATTTATGGCGCTTAATGGCGGCCCTTCGTTTACTTATACTGTGCAGTACAATGCACAAAATGGCGTCCGACCAAGAATAATTAAAGAACTAACAATGGCCCCCACCGAAAAGTCCCCCATTATTTTTATAACGATATCAAATTCATTGCATTCTAGTTTCAGTTAATTGAGATAATAAGAACATGCTGGTGCATTTGAAATTAGATCGCAATAATTAGCTTACACGTTTCGGTATTTAGCTCAGCGTGAAATTGAGATATTTTTATATTATTAACTATTCTTTTTATCCACCGATGGAATATATCTGTTTCGATATATTTTTTGTGAAAAATCAACAATGTGTTTTATTCCGATTGTTTCCATGAGAAAAGTCACCTTTGGAAGATCTTCTATAACCCTTTGTCTTACGACCGCAACGACCGAAACAACACACAATTCTAACAAAAGACCACCCTCGAGACGAGTATAATCGAAGGCGATTTCATGCAAAAAGGGCTAAATTTCATATTGAGAAGCAAAAAGTTTAAAAACGCCCGCCATTTACATCGACAAAGGGCGTCTTTCGATCGACGCGAAAATGATACGTATTAAGTGTAACACAAGAGGCTTTCGCAGTACCGGCACAAAGGAAGCGTTATTTATATTTTATTAAAACTTTTGAAATAATGAAAAAAACAATTTAGTCGAAATAATAAACAATTTCGAAAACACTTTGTGGATACACGGTATTGTGCGTGCGTCTGGATTTGACCGCACGTTTCAATGGCGGCCGCGCTTTTGTTGCGATCTTTTCACGCGAACGCTTCAAAAGGGCAAAAATTGCACATTGTAACGGTTAATTTCGAACGGGTAACATACGCAAATGTTAAATGACCCTCTTGGCTTTCAAATTTCAATTTTTGGACGTCCGAGTCGCCGGCGAGGGCGGAACGAAGCGCTGACTCCGGAAAATTACACGTTCGGAAAACTTGTCGGTTTTTCGGGGATGTTTGAATGCGATGGTGTTTTGTTGTCGTTGAATAACGGATGTTTACGGTCGTATTGATTGTAAAATGGTGGTAATAAAGTGCATCGATAATTGTCGTAATCAATATTGATATGCCACAATTCGATGCGTATTTGTGCGGGGTGAATTAAAGTTGATGGTTTCGTTTTATACTCATTTCGCTTATAATTCAGCTTTTGTTCAATAACAGTATGTTTCAAGGGAATCCATTATTTTAATTACGCTTCTGTTTATGTGTGGTCTTTTCATCTATCATTTGTGCAATAAATAATTAACTCTCGTATTTTGTGCACGGAAATTATATATCTGTGGAAATCCATTAATAAATTTTAATTAGTAATTGAAAGAAATATGCTTTTTAAATGACAGTGTAATTTACATGTAAATGCATAAAATGAGCTGCAATTTGCGCTAAGATAATATTTGTAAATATTTAAAATTAAAAAGGGTTTTAAATACAAAAATGAATGAGGGAAAATTGAACATTTATGTTAAACTACTGACTGTATTTAATTATCATCTGAGGGAAATAACAAAATATTCATAATATAGGAAAATATTTGAAGAACATTGAAATTCATTCATTTACAACATGCAATGCATAGACGGATAAAACTTGGAGTAATTTGAAATGAGTCAAAAGCGTGATTCGAGAAGCGACGACAATGAGGCATGCAAATTGCACATTCGAAAATAATAAAAAAAACGCAAGATTTTTCAGATTTGCATAACAGAAACCATTATGCGAAAAGAATAATTGCGAAGGATTTAGCACTGACACGACAAATCGGACTTGTCAATTTTTCATTCCCGACAATAAAACGTCGACACGCGAGTCACTCAAGCGATCGTTATAAAGGCCGCTTTCCACTCAATATATAAAGGTTTCATAAAAGTTTATACTGATTTTGATAAAACTTTATTAAAATGTAGCTTAAATGTAGATATGAAATATTTGTGAAGATGGAAATTGCAATTTTCAATAACTATTCAGTTGTCGCAGGTTAAAGTTTAGTATTCATTGAAACATCAACGAAAGTTTTATATGAAATCTTTTATTTTTTATTATTGTTATTTTTATACAATTGACGATATATAATATTATGTAAAAATATTTCATATGAAATCTTTTATTTTTTATTATTGTTATTTTTATAGAAATGACGATATATTATGTAAAAATATTTCATTTAAAACATTTTCATTGTAAGTGTATCTAGCGAATTTACTGAAAATTGACCTGTGACAACTGAAAAACTATTGTAAGTTACATTTTCCGTCTTCACAAACATACTTCGTAACTACACTTATATTAAATTTCTTCAAAATTTTCAATTCAATTTAATTTCACAACCATTAGGGACATTTATGAGACCTCTCCTTGTGATATGAAACTGTCAAGACTGTGATTAACTGACAACCCTAATTGATTTAATTTAATTATTAATGATCAATTCTTGTATCGTACTTTTATTTTCTATATAATTACTCTATTATTAAGACTGAAAACTCTGTACAATACGTTTTTTTTTTCATAAGAAGAATCAAACACAAATGACCAATAGATAACGTTAATGACAATTTCAACGGACGGCACAAGTGTAAATCGGCCTTTATGGCAAAAAATCAAGTTTCAGCTTAATGGATCGATTCGAGATTTCGATAATGAGCATTTTTTTTTCATCATCGTCCTGAAATAAATATATTCGTCGGCCTCTTGTGAAGACAACGTCCTTTCTGGCCCCCGAGGACTCGTCCGACAATATAACCGAGCGTGACTGATGACGGATGTATAATGTTGTATCGTATTTATGAATGTGCGGTTCGTTTTTTTCATACAACTCGTTTTCGATATGTTTAACTCGTATAATTAATCGAGATTCGCAGGATGCACGCGTCTTAAGAGAAAAAAATACGCGCGATCGTAAAATATCGATATCGGTCCGGGGCTATTACGATATTAGTGTTAATAATACGCTTTTTATGTGTATACCGTAAAGATTGTTGATTTTTTATCGTTTTATGTATTTACAATCGTGTGACGTTTTTTATAAGTGGAAAGAGTCGCTGGCTTTTGAGGACGAAAAAAAGTCGTCACATCCGTTCAGGTTTGACAGTTCGATAATGTAAATCCTTTTTTAAAAACGGTATTGACACATGTAAAAATAAACGATGTGGGCGTATAAATTTATACCGAAAGGTAAATTGAATTTATTATGGACAGGTTTGAAATTTACGCTCGCGAGCTTTTAATACAAAATATTTATTATAAACGGACGATGTTAAATGCCCGTAACATAAATCGATATGTGTACGTATTGTGTATCATTTTAACGTTTCTTACAAAATTTGACAACGAAATCACTTTGTGTAGGGTATAAAATTTGAATATTGAGCACGTAATCGACGTTATTGTGGCGTCGTAATGACGTATACGTGATATCTGCTTATATGCGTGTGGTCGAATTGATCACATCACGTAAAGCATCGAGAATTACATTAAGTTATGAAAATTATTGATAAAAAATATTTTCTTATATTTCCAATATACACTGTACGACCGCAAAATGACGTAAAATGAAAACATTAACCATTTCCGAACGTTTCAATTCAAAACTTAATAACAACAATGGATTTTATTTACAAATCTTTTTATTTTATTTTAAACCCTATTAAATACTATATTTCTTTACAATATTATGTTTATTGTGAAATTAAAATGAATATAAGCCATTAAAATACAATTCTGATTGTTAATTTATGAATGCATGAGATTTATAATGAGATATATTTTATAGCATAAGATATGAAAAAAACGTTTTTCTCTCGTATAATCTTTGTGAACGCCATCTTGAATTTTCCAAATTTCATCTGAAAATTGATTCAATCAATATCTCAGCTTTTAAATAACACTATAGTTTTGACATTTAAACAAATACGTAATTTTTTCAACGTCTACAATCGTACTAATTACTATAGCAATAAACACCCAACAAACTACTGACACTAATTAAATGCCACCTTTACAATATAAAATAATTTCTCAAATCTGCATTTCACTTTAAGAACAATAACCAACTCCTACCATCAAATAAAACGCAATTAACTCCAAAATGTTGGAAATCGAGTCGATTGGGCGCAATTGATCGGTAGCTACCGAAGCCCGCGTTCGACGCTCTTCATAATTGACCGATCCTGAGGACTCCTCTGGTCCTCCATCGTCGTCCAGTTGTGGTGGAAGTCGAAGAGTGGGTTTTCGGCAAATTTGAAAGGCAACCGACATCAAAGGCGCCGGCGGGCTAATGCGCGCCGCTTTAATGGCCCGCGAGACACCGTACACTCGCACGAACTAGTCTCCACTTTTCACTAAAATCGATACAAATTGTACACTTTTATGAGATTTTATATGCGGAGATTTATCTAGGATAGTTCTCGAGTGGTTTGATTTGAGGAAATTGAAAATTTAATGCGAATTGATGGGTTAAAATGACCCCAGATGGACTCCGTACCAAACGGATATCTAATATGTCTATGTGTTATAATATTGAAAGTATTTGTACTTAAAAGTTATATTTTATTTAAAATGATACTTATTGGCAGTCTGATGATTTTTTTATAATCAAAACATCTATCATAGATTAAAAAATTTCAAGAAAAATCGAATTTTCTCATCAGTCAATTCGTTGCATACTTTCTATGTACAGCCGATTTTCATTTGTTATTTTTTTTACAAACAACATTGATTTTGAAATTAAATATTTATTTTTTCTATAAGAATATCAAACTTGAATTCATATGTATCTACAAATAGAGATGACCTTCATTTGTAAATATTTTCTCAAGCTCATATACAATTAGTTCAAATTTAATTTTGATTATATTTATGAAAAAATTGAAAAAAAGTTCATAATTTTATACGTTTGAATTAAAATTCAATTTAGGTCGATTTTATTAGAATTTGAAAATATATTTAATGGAAAAAAAGTGAATTCATTGTTGCAGTTCGTTAGATGAGCTCATCTTCGGCATCAACTTGTTGGAGCATCTGTAGCCATTTGAGGGGCGATTCGGCTCACATTTCAGTAGTATTCAACTGTCGGCCGAAGAGCTCTTCGTGAGACATTATTATAAGAGGTGAGTGACTTCTACTAATTGAAATATCGTAAAAAAAGACTAATTGAGAGCCTCTCGGAGCACACCTCTCACGTAGAGGGCACATAATCTTTACACGAAACGCCACAATTCGCACACGACTTACGCACTAGTAAACGTGCTGGCATAATTTACGATATGGTGATATTAGCGAAAATATTCGACGCGAAAAATGACGAGCTTGACAACGTTAAATACTGCATATTAGGCGATTTTTTGCACTCGAGCCGCATTCTTGCGATTTTTTTGTAGCGCGTCTCGCACGCCTTCTATACGTACGTGTGACCATTATGTTGAAAATGACATGAAAGCCTTTGTTGAAGCTGCAGTCGATGTTTTGTTGGAATGTTTTTTGAAAGATATAAAAAGCTTATAAAAATTCGACCCATATGTTATTGAATAATGGCACATTTCATCGCATCGATCCGCGATAACGATAAATTATGAAAATATAACGGCTCTAGCTTTCATCGGTGAAAATGTGCGGATTGGTCGAAAAAGGGCAAGTCATATTGATACAGAAAGCGTATTTATTACTTATAAATAATCAAGGATCTGGTCTTCGAAGGCACCTGCCGTGACTTGGATTCGATGTCGGAAAATCGGCACATCTGCCACTTAGAGGCGACTTCGTCAGCAATTTTTCAAATTGGTAAATCCACCTATGGGTGTTAATTTTGACTACCCTTAATATTATTAATACGCGTGATTTGTGGAAAAGGTTTCTGAAATAATTTTTTGTATTTATGCTTTAGAAAAAAAAATCTATTAGTTAGAAAATCGTGTGGAAAAGTAGAAATTTCTAAAATTTTTCCGAATGAATTTTCATATTATATTGTTAAATAAATATAGGATTAGAGATTTGATTTAAGATGATGAAGCAATTTAATAAATTTGTGCATAATTAAAAGCACCAATTTCTAGAAATTGAATAATTTTCATAACTGTTTTGATGATTTCATGACTCAAAGATAATTTGATCTGTCATTATAATAGAGCTCAGAAATGTAATGAACTTCAACCCATGATGAATTCTTGAAATTATAGAAACATTTTTTAATACCATGACGAATATATGCAATAATTAACCCGCTGAAAATATCAATGCACATCAGGTAAGAATAAAGTTTAAAGCAAATAGCAACCCGAACGTCACATTCAATTCACATATAATCATATTAATAGTATGAATTCATGATAAATTTTAACAAAAATATTTTTTTAATGAATTTTTGAAGTAATGAAAAGATCAAAATCAAACAAACCGATCCCATCATCAAGTCGAAACGTCTTCAATCACAGAAAAACCCTAGGATTGAGATATTACACTAGAAGCGGTGAAGTGGGCGCACGCTCCAAAGCCGGCTTACCAAAAAGGACAAAACGGCATCGCAACGAACGGCTAATAGAAACATTAAGGCCTCTCGTTGTTGTTGTTGTTGGTGGTGCTGTTGTTGTTGCTCTCGTGTTTTTTGTGATCGGTGGTCTTGTAGTGAGTTCGAGAGGCCTCCAGATTAAGCAGTTACCTGCATTAAATGATAACGTTGCCCATTTCTTGCCTCACCTCCAGCGAGTGTCCTCGAGCGATCCCTCCCAAGACGAGTCTCGTTCGGTTGTCATCAACCTTTTTCAGATTGATTTCGATTTTTGATTGATTGAAGACATTTTTGATTAAACTGTGATGAATTTTAAATAGTGTATCGATTATCGATTAAATATTGATGGATGCCGTTCGATGTCACTTGCGATTCTTTGGGCTTTTAGTCAATTGTGAAGTGTTATATTTGTATGTTCTTCTTTTTCAATATAAATGAAATTAAATGTATATCTGTATGTTATTTATAAACTCCCAAAAAGCTGATATTTTGGTGAAATTTTCTCAAGTTATTGTATGATAGTCTGGGAAAGTTTTTGCATCATTATATTTTCCAATTTATGTTTTTACCACTTTACAAACAACGAGAATTTTATAGTTTGATAGCATTCGGGAAGGTTTTTCGTAACCCAGACGTAGCAAATAATATATTATGCACGACCTGCGAAATACAAAATATCAATAGAAACCTGCTTTATTTGGGGCTGATCTTTTTACCTCTGATTCAAAAATAAAACAAATTTAAACTACACATGTTCCCTCCAACTATGAGCTGTCAAAATAGCCACTAAAAGAGACAGACGTATTATATTTCATACAACAATGCATCCATCTCTTCCCCCCAAATTTTAGCAGTTAGAAGTAGGAGGTCCACGTTAAGTTTAAATTCGTAATATTTTCAAACCAGAGGTGAAAAGACCGACCCTAAATCTTATGTATAGGCCATGATTAATATATAATATTTGCTTGTCGCGCGAAAACTACTCCTTTTAACGTCAAGCATTTGAAGCTTTGTCAATTGTTAAATATTAAATTAAATGATGCCAAAAACCTTCACAGATATTGGAAATATTCATCTTGGTCCGAAAGTCGTAAAAGGAACACACACATAAGATATGCATCCAACATCAATCACACTAACCGAACCTCATTAACAACTCAAACGCAACATTACCGAATCAAAACTCCAATCAACGGAATCATTATAAAATCGCAATCTGCCGCGCCAGATTGGGACTCTCCTAGCCGCGCATTGTGCTCTCCGACTCGAGAATACTCCTGCACACAGCCTCGAGAACATTACGGACACACACACACACAGACACACAAAACTTATATTGTGTGCGGTTGGAGATGTGCGCCTTTTTGTGCTCGGATGTGTGGCTGGGTCTCTCATTTGGTGTGGCCGCTCGAGGTGTGAGGCACGCGGCCGTTACAGGTGATGTCTTAACAACATCAAAGGAACCGCCGCCATGGGTGGCGAGCCAGGGTTGAGCCGTTCATTATTGATTTTGAAATGGAAAAGTTGAAGAAAATACTGCTTTAATGCTGGTTGATATTACGAAAACGGCACCGAAGTTATATTCATGATTCTAGTGGAATTTATATGTATATCCCAGTAATTATAGACAAAAAAGGGGTTTGCCTGGAAAGTTACGAGCGGCAAAGATACGAGGGGGCAAAGTTGAAATTTAGAAAGAGCACATCGAAATATATATAGAACATATTTTTCCCGAATTCCCTAGAAATTTTCCGGGCAAAAGTCCAAAATGCTTGGCCTAATAGGGAAAAACATTATGGATGCTGGTGTTGAAGAAGTGATAGTTTTTTCATTTCTGGTTTTAACGAATTCAAACTACAAACGCTCCTTCCAATTATGAACTGTCAAAACAGCCGCTGAATGATACAGACATATTACACTTCGTACAACAATACATACATCCGTCTGATTTTGACAGTTCGTAGTTGAAGAACTGCGTGTAGTTAAGAACCATTTTGTTTTCAAACCAGAGGTGAAAAGACCGGCCCTTATACTTTTGATGAAAATTTTGATTTTCTCATTTAAAAATTTATTTTGTATACTATATAGCTGATTTTTCATTTTTTCATTCATTGATCATTTTAGAAACTTATTGATTTTGGGGTTGAATATGGTTTTTACTTTTCTTTAGGATATCGTTATGAGAAAGTTCGGAAAATACTGAAAAAATTACATGTTTTGATATTTTAAAGCTTTCCTGTTTTGAGATGAATTTTTCATGGTTAATTTTAGTTTCTTTTTCTTGATTCGATTTTTCTTTTCTATATCAAGTAATGTGAATAAAAAAACTTATGAAAAGTATCTAATAAATTTAAAAAATATAAAACATTAGTAACGACTAGTTATTACTTACATACATACTATTATATAACATTCATATTCATAATTGATTGTTTTAAAGGATCGATTACGTTTCTATGTAAGTATAAAAAATCAATGATTAACATTATCAAGTTGTGATAGCCCTGTTGTGCAGAGGTAATCGTCTATGGCTCGAAAAGCTTTCATACAAAACAAAATCGCTTGTATGCCGACTGACTCCGTACAAAAAAAGCGAGCTTATAAAATTTTCATTGTGGCCAGCCTTATAAAGATGATATTTCTCACCATACGCGTATTATATACAATATTATATATTTATAATAGCAGAGCGAGAGAAATAACCGTGCATCTTTGTCCGTACGAAATGGCATTAAATACCCTCATAAACCAAAAAACTGAACAATATAAATTACGATCGCCGATGAGATTTCGAGTAATTTTAATCGCGTTATTTATGCGTTTTTCACTCGTATTAATCACCTATGAATGTGCAGTAACTAGCATCGTTTTTTCGACTATCCGGTTCCTTGAACGTATTGGGTGGCCTGTAATCATACTCGTCTAATTACATTATTATATAGAGAGGCGTTAAGGATCGAGGCGCATTAGCGACATTTGGAATTTGGAAAATGACAGAGATGAAATTGTTATCAAAATTGGTATAAAAAAGAAACTCATTTAAAAGGCAATGGCGGTAGCGCGAGGTCAAGATTTAACAAAAAAATAGTTCGTTAGCATGAATCCTTTTTATTTTGTGGATCATTAATTTTTGATGATTCATATTGAAAAAATATATTATTTTTTTTAAAATAAATCGATTTCAAATAGGGGTCCATTTTTTTATCAATAGGGATTTATTGTTCACGATCAACACAAATTTGTTACGGATATAAAAAAAGGATTGAACAATCTAAAAAAATCAAAGACACACCACATACATACGATTCATTCCAATTTTTTGTTTAATCGAGTCGAATTCAAAAAATTCAACCCTCTCAAGACCATATCGGTTTCGCTTTCGACAAGCGAGCTTAATTGCGACACTCGAATGAAACGAAGTCATCTTCGAATCCAAATTTTGTGGAACGTGAGTCTACCATAAAATGGTTTTTGGAAAAAGTGTTTTGAGCGCGAGCCGCCATGTCAAGGCGAATCAAGATGGCGGCCGTTCGACAGCCATGTCGGCGCGGGAAATTCAAATCGATTGCCTTTTCCCCCTTCGATTTGATGTGCGGCCATTGTTCTGATTCAAATATTTGTTCCGTTTTTGTAAGTCGATTTAACGCGTCGGCGGTCGGATGTATGGGTCTGATTGATTGATTTTCGATTTCGATCGAATTCGATGGGTTGTAGTGTTTTTTTCATTAAACTAGACGTTCTATCTAAGATCTCCTAAAACATTCGAATTTTCTGTATATGTATTTACTAAGAAACCGAAAAATAAGTGACGCATTCAAATCACTGGAGTTCGATTGCTGGAATTTTTCAGGATACATCCTTTGACTTGGTTGCAAAGATTTCGTCAGATCATTTTACAATTTTCCATTATTTTTCGATTTTAATGGATACTCAATTTCGATTAAAGCTTTCTTGATATTTAGTTATGTTCACTTAAAGAGACGTCATATGTAACGCGAATAAAATAGATTGAAATGCTACAGAAATAATGACTTATTTATATATACGCTTTCATATAAATTCAACAAGTTGAATGAATATGTTACAATGGAATATTTCAAAATATGCATTTAAGAAAGCTGTCAAATTATGACACATTTTAAATGTAATAATGCAACTTTATACTTCATCCGATTTTATTGGAAAATTGATTGCTTTTATACCTCAAGTATGTCTCTATTTTGTATACTTTTTTACTGGAATCTTTTCTTAGCCTTTTTCACACATTCTTCCCAGATTTAAAGAGGACCCCTTTACAGTGAACTAAGGCAGTAATTACGGCATGTTTTCTATCAAAACGATGTCACATACCGACGACAAAGAGCGCGACGGATCGTCAACAATACCACTTTAGACCACCACACGTCAATGGAAACTGTGAAGAGTTGCCAACTCATCAACGAACCACTTTCCACGCCTTGTTTACTTTTACGAGACCGAATGAGCTCTTCCAGGAAAACTCTTATAAGATCGACCCCGTTTCCCGGAAAACTGTTCCATTCCAACTCTTTAAAGGCACGGATTGAATATCGAACTAAATGCACTTTGATGGAGTGAAACATCAAGAGCGAAATCCGTTCCGGTTAGAATAATCTTCAGTATACACAGTACGTTCAGAAAGTTTTGAAATATACTTTTTTCATAAGTTCAAATTGTTCAAGTTTGATAAAATACACAGTTTCATTAGTTCATCCCACTTTTGATATATTGTCACGGCGAGTAAGAGAGTATAGGGATTGAAGTTCCGGGAATATATTGTTCCGAAAAGAATAATTTTGGAAGAAAAAAAAGATAGTTTTTCTACGAGAACGACATGATTAATTCATCAAATATTGCTAAACATTGGCAACTATTTTAGTTACTCTGGTTACGATGGTTTAAAAATGAAACAACTTCGGAACAACATGCCCCAAAACATAGGCTTTCCTGCTCTAAAATGTTGATTTCATCGATTTCAACTGATTTCTTCTAAAATTACAACCACATAATAGATTTCAAATACTAACTGGCTTGAATTGAGTTCAAATTTGAGTTCTGATATAATTAAGGTTATTTGCACAACTGTGACAATGCTTTCAAATGAAGTTGCGGAAGAGATTTTTTAAAAAGCTTAGCATAGGAAAATCGGAAAATAAAATATACAGAAGCCTATGAAAATTACTTAAAAAAAATTTTTTTACACATATTATTAAAAAATCATTACTTTTTGAATGCATCATGAATAGCATTGCTTCTGAATGAAGTCTTTCGATTATATTATTGTAAGTATCTTCGGCCCTTTGACGGTTTTTGCCCTTCAATGGAGGCGGATCGTCTGTGATGTCGGGGTCGAAAAAGCTCAATTGTTTTTCGAGCCCTTCACGTTTTAGTTTTACTATTTTTTAGTTACTCGAAAAAAATAAGTAAGACTCGCTAGACTAATTGATTACTCCCGTGTGAGTAAAAACGCGTTCTTTCGACGCGTGACCGAATCTGACGATATCATTATGTAGGAATTTTTAGATTGCGTTTGTTTTACAGAATAGTTCACAGATTCATAAAAAAATATTCTTAGAAGTGTACCGTATTTATAAAAACGGTTTTTCAACTCATTATCCTTATGTGAAAATTTTCCCGAATCTAAACAATACTTAGAAACGTATTAATTAATTTTCAAATGATAAATTCATTTATAATCATCACGTTTATTATCGTTGATTTGTAAATTGTTTCTAAATATGATTTCATTAATAAACTTAGTAATTACGATGCATTTATTACCTTCAGCATACATTGAACGGCATTGAGTGAGAATAGGTCATTAATTATTGCAAAATTATCGCCTCACGACAACATCAAGGATGCAACGACAAAAAAGGCATACTGAAAACCTACATACATTACAGTAACCACACAATTTTATTATCCGCTCGTTTATTACGCTAAACATAAATAATAATGTGTTTCAAACCTATATAAGAACAACTAATTAAAATCGTCCACAAAGGCACTCGTTATTGTCATTTTTATGAATCTTTAAACCGCCTCGTGCAAGAATCACAACCAAAGTGGCACACATAAAATGCTTTAATGATCTCGAGGAAAAAATCATTTTGAAACGGCGCTAATTTCGTCGGAATTTACTACCGAATTTTTCGGCACTTCAAACGGCAATAAAACACTCACTCAATTTAATATCCATAAATTCCTCAGACGAAGGGGATGAAGACGAAACCTCAAAATCCTGGCGCCATCCCTCGTTTATATACAAAAAGAGAAACATCTGTTAACTCGAGGATAAAGACGTTTGTCAAAGAAGATGACTTTTCCAACATCCCACCGTAACGGCTTCCTCCTCTTCGATAACACGTGGCAATTGTAAAGACACAATGTGAGGATTCAAATAAAAAATATATACATAAGACCATAATTTATCTATAAAACGAATGTTCATTTAACATCGGACTTCAATATCTCATGACGCTTGGTTCAAGATCCGTTGAATCTTTGCGTTTGTCGATGAATCGTTGCGAATCTTTTTTCATTCAAATATTTGATTTAAACAGTATGAATTTAACACTTTATGAAACATTTTCTAATAATAGATCAACTGCCTTGTTTTTATCGATTGAATTTATTCGATTTTTCACTATCTTCGTACCCTTACTACTCTTCAAAGTTCCTAGCCTTATAGCGACGATTTCCTTTGAAAATGTATGACAAATTTAAATATTTTGAAAAATGGTTTAATGTAGATATACATGTATGTAGCAATAAATAAAAATGAACATAAATAAGTCCGATATATCTCCATGAAACGTTCATAAAACGCAACTATTGTAGTCGGCTTCGCTGTAAAGCGGGATGCGCATTTAGGTTGCACTTTTATGGCTTTTCGCATGTCGCGTTTTTGCATAAAAATAAAAAATGCACGCAGGAGGTCTTCAATTATCAGAAATAAAACGACTGTTAAGTTTACGACGAGCACGCGGGCATATGGGTGGTTCATAATATGTACAGGGTCGGGCATAAATTGGGAAAATGTGTTTATAAGACGTTTATTTGGTAATATGGTTCGAATTGTTTATGTTACGACAATCAAGACCCGAAAACTTATGTTCAATATCAATAAAAATCTGATTTGATTCTGAAAATAAAATTATTTTTACATCATTTGTTGGACTGAACTATTTGTATTTATCGATTATCGCAGTTGTAAAATATAAATGATCCATTGTTCGGCTGTATATTTTTTCGAAATACTATCAAATTTTATGTCTAGATTGTAAAATGTTGTTTGATTTTCAAAAGCTATGTGTTTTGTACAACTGCGGTCAATTTACTCATATGCGAAATGTGTTTGAAGATTGAAACGACGCTCGAAGTGCTTTTCCTTTCACATTTACTATTTGCGATGTGCGCTTTTAATAAATCGTTAAGCATCTCGCAATATGCTATTTTAGTGCTGCTTATTTTTTTATTTTGTATTCGAATGTATGATTCTAAATTCCGTGCAAATATATTTTTTTTTGTTGAATACATTTCCATAGGTCACGATGTTGCATTACGCAAATTACAATCGGATAATTAATTAATCAAATGTTTATTTTATTCATCAAATTTTGACAAAAATATTTTTCAAAGCGTCTTCTATTTATCTTATTCTGTGAGCTTCTATGGTTGTGGCTCATTAACTAAAATATTTTAATAAGCTACAACGTAATTCATATACAGAACATCTTAATTGATGTCCTGCCGAGAAAATTAACTATATTAGCAAAACATATTAAGATGTATCACCTCATAACTATTCATTAATACATATATTTTCAAACTAATATAAAATGTGAAAATGTAACGTTTTATTTTATTGCAAAACGAATAACAGTAGGCTTTCACATAAAAATATATCTATAGACATCGTTCGTTTTTCTTATGGAAAACCCATTGTTCTATGGTGACAACACCTGCATACAATTAACGCAAAACTGTTTGCTTACTGACTTGAATTATTACGAACGTTTTGCATACGTTTTATTTAACCACGTGGGCGAATGTGACTAGAAACGAAAATAAACAACGATCACAATTGTCGACTGTCAACGTCAAATTTGACAGAATTGAAAGACACACCCACGTATTTGTTTTTTTTTCTACAAAGCAAACTAACCAATGTATGTATTGTTCGACAATGAGTGAGTGTTTTGATATGTTAGGTTCATATATCTATATGTATATATTAAATTTTTCTAACTGTCATTGATAATTTTACTATCAAAATATCAGAAAATATTGGTTAATTATATTCGAATTTTAGTATTCTAAATTATATTTGAAAGCTTTCGTTGAAAACATATGATGACTATTTATACAATTCAATTAACGTACACATGTTTTCCTTATGAAGGGAAAAAGTCAAAATGACTATAAGGAAAAATATTTGTTGTTTTCAATTTTTAATTTCTATATTGTTAAAATATACTAAATTGCACTTTAAATTATATTCAAATTAATATGATTCAAATGAAAAAAATACATAACATGTTCAAATTCATTTGTCTTTTTATTAAGAACGCAACGCATGTCAGTTTCTTATTGTGTACAATATCCGAGATTTTCAATTCAAAAATTTCAATTAATTTCAAACCAGCTTAAGATCAGTTCATTTAATTTTAAATTAAACGAACCTCATCAATTGTCCTCATCTTGAAACTCAGCTGAGTACCGATTTAGAGTCGAAAATTCTCATCTCGCTCTAAATGCTCTTATCAAAATCTGCTTACTCTTATTTTTCAAAGTGTTTCACTACGAAATACAAATGGTGGTTATTATCGCAGTGGCATAAGGTACTCGGTAGACAAACGATGCTTTCATATGGTTCCCGTGTCGCAACACATCTGACAACCGACAAGTTGACGTTTCGTATCCAGGGGTGTATTCCGCTAATTTTGTCTAATTGTCTAATTAGAAGACGCTTATCAGATCGTCCAGAATGTCAGCTTCTGTATACGTTTTTTAATTGGATCGTTGCGATATTGTTAATTGCAGATTTTCAGATTTTTTCACGTTGCAAAATACTCATGCGAGCTTCTAGCGTATGATTTCAAAATCAAACAAATTAGTCTAATTTAGTTTTATACACGTTCATTGTCGATTCGCTTCGATTTCCACATAATGGCCGTCTTGTAAATCATTAGATATTTTGCTAGAAAAATTGAACATTTGCATGATGCTAAAAGTCAAGCGACATTATCGAATTAGCAATGCGTATTACGACAAAACTAGAACGCACGATTAACATACTGAACGAAAAACCTGGGAACGACTTTCGACACGTATATTTAATATGTATGCATAATTGCAAACCGTAAATGCAATTTTTGCAATTACACATTCGTATGCGAAAAATCAATGTGACCATCGGGAAAATTGTCGATGCTATTGGGCAAGTTCGAAATTGACTCGTGCACTTTCATAGGTTAATACAATTAATGAAATCTTTTAATCAATTGATATTTAGAATAGATCGATGATTATTAATTTAATTCGAATGAAATATATCTAACAATTTTATATTAAATGCCATTTATTAAAAAAAAATCTTATCGACAAATCAATTTCGTTATTGATGTGAGCGATGAAATCTTCGCATGAATTTAATCGCGTATTGAATTTTAGCTATTAATACAGAATTTTCTTTAACAATACATCATCAATTAACGTTAAATGAACAATAATATTGCACATAATAAATAGCTTCATCTACAACGAAATCGCTGGGCACGAACGGAAACCGAAGCGCATTCGAGAACGATTATCAACGAGAACAATGAAAACCACTCCACATATTAACCTCAAACCCATTCAGCGTCTACAAAACAATATCATTAGGCAAGAATTAATTCGAAAAACCCAAAAAACGTATACAAATCGTATGAAAATCGGAAGCCGCCCCTGCTCCGACTTCACGCGCCCGTGCACCGGCATTTCGGTCATTAGCTGTTTATGTAAAACGGCATTAGTTAAAAGAAAAGGCCACATTTTGAAGACGACACTGAACGGGTGATTTAATGTAACAAATTGGCTTCGGAGACACAAGAGTGTCCCCAGAACAGACAACAGACGAGCGTTTCATATCGGTGCTGAACGATGTTTGTTCAGGAGTCGAGGAAGTCGCCATTTTTTGTAATTTATTTTTCAGTCATTGTTTTCGGTATTAATATATATCGTAAGTGGATGTTTTCGTTGGCTTCGGATCTCAAAAGCTGGTTAGTTTTTCGTGTGAGGTTTTCTCGTTTGAGCGGTTGAAATATGTGCGATGTGTTAAATAAGCGCTGGATTGTGATTGTGTTTTTTTCGTGATGATTTAATGTTTGATTGTGCATGTTATGTTCATTTCGAGAAATTTAAATTGAAAATTTGATTCGATTCGTTTGAAATTGATAGGTATGCCTTATAATTTTCCGCATGAGTGAAACGAGAATGTATCTATTGAATCGCTTATATAATTTTCAATTTATTATTGCAAAACAATAAAAATATACATTTTTATTTTTTTTAAATAAACGTATCTATCATTCTTGTTCATTATAATTATCTAAAATCTAAAATAGACACACATAAATTCGTATGAATTGTCGAAAAAAGCGTCAAACGCTCGGCGTGCTTTTTGAATTATGCGGCAATAAAGAAATTAAATTTAGCACATGTTAAAAACGGTCCAAAATCGCCGACGACACATTCGACGTCGGCGCAGACAAACGATCCATCCTCATTTATATTTTGACAGAATTTTCGAAACGTCAAAATGTCATTATGACAGCTGTCGGCGCAATCGTCGAGCACCTAACGCGATCTATATCGACCGTAACAGAGAACGACCCCATAAAAATACACAGACGAAACTAACTGTTTCCTCCCCATGAAAAGATTAAAAAATAACCCGAGCATCGTTAAGAGTTTCAAATTTTAACATAGAACCAAAACATAAGTGCGCTCCTTTGTCGGTGTCGATTTGAGCCGCGCTCATTTGAATCCGCACTAATTGTAAGTGAGATAGTTAGTAATTTTAATTTGCGATAGATTCGAGCTCTCAAATGCAAATTGGTATGAATTTTTCTTATCTCGCGTTTAGATAATGACCTCATCGTGATTTTCGTTCGAGTGAAAACTTTTTCGCGTGCAATTTTTCGATATTTAATAGGTGCTTTAGCGGGATCGGCAATTATGTAAAATTATATAAACGTTCGATTGCGCATCGTATTGCGCCATATTTATTTCGCAGCAATAAAACTCCAATTAAACCCGTTGGAAATCACGATACCTATTTACGATACATTACAATTTCAAATGATTCCGAAATTATAATATGTACAGGTGTGTGCTTTGGCTGTTGAACTCTCGCGGAAAAGCGAATCGGAAAATTCTCTCAAAGATACGTTCAAATTATTATTATAGATATGTGAAGTATTCTTCAGAGCGATTTAATGAATTATGATTTATTGAAAAAGTAGTAATTGGCGCGATGACGTCTAAATTTTGAGGACGATCGCGAGTCCGTGTGAAGTTGAATTCTCGTTAATTTGTTTCGATGTGAATATGTATCAAAGTGTGTCCGGCTCAGTCCACATTAATTACTGCATTCTAATTTTAAACGATTCAATCGCTGGTCCTCCATTTTGTATCATTTAATTATTCATAATAT
Organism: Cheumatopsyche charites; assembly: GCA_024721215.1. Classification (NCBI taxonomy): domain Eukaryota; kingdom Metazoa; phylum Arthropoda; class Insecta; order Trichoptera; family Hydropsychidae; genus Cheumatopsyche; species Cheumatopsyche charites. The sequence goes on from CM045585.1 coordinate 12,810,250, forward strand.
AATTTTATTGACTCTTTTACGACTTTCATACTGATTGATTTCATGAGAATCATATCATAAATGTGTGACTTTTCCTTTGAAATTTTTGTATGTTTTAAATCAAAATCATGTGCAAGTTAGTTCATAAGAGTTTCAAAATAAAATCACCACAAATATTTATTCTTTCCAAGAAAATTATCAAGAAATTCTTTCGAAAAAGCAATTGGAGCTTTTGGAAAAGCTTGTTTCGCACAAGACCACTAGCAGAGGATGCCAGCAGAGTGTCTTAATTGCCTGACAACATATGATCTATTTATTCTTGGCTAATTGATGCGGTTATTGCGGCCGCGAATAGATCCGAAACTCGCATCTCTGCTACCAATCAAACGGTGGCTCACTTTTAATTGGAACTGTCTCGGTTCTTCGACATATTTCGGTTTCTTGCGACGATTTTGTATTCAAACATATATTTCAAATAAGAAACCCTAATGAAATATTCGAACAATGAAAACGGTCGATTGCGAAAACGTTAATTTCACGCTTCGTATTATTACAATAATAATAGGGCGATGACGACCGACTCGATATAGGAACAAAATAAAGACATATCATCGTCTCGGTGACCGAGAACAATAAAGCCAAAATGAACATTCAATTTCGGCTACGTCAATTTGGAGAAACGTTCGAAAAACCGAAATCATACTTAGCCGCCATTGCATACAATTTGCTCTTCGTATTTATCGTATGAGGGACTTTTTGCTAAAGGTACGCACGCGATTACCTCGTACGGATTTTTTAATAAATATTTTTTTGATAGAATATATTAATTTTATATGATAGACAGTAAAATATAATGAAAGAGTGACATTTTTATGAATTATTTAAAGCAACAAGAACAAAGATATCACCTTAACCAGCACCAATGATATCACATTAACTTTGCACAATCCTCAACCATACTCGATATATGAAAATTCAAACTAAAATAAGAGTTTTTCAGTTATGAATAAAAAGTATCTTACTTGACCTTACTTTTGTGTTTTATATTGACAAAGGATTGTTGGCATATGAATTAACAAGCAGTGATAGAATCGTGCAAATGAAAAATTATAATTTGAAACACTTCATTGTATACTTTTTCAAGAAGCTTTCACTAAAATTTTTGAATGGAATTTTAGATATTTTAAGTACGAATCTATATATGTATGTAAGTTCTCAAAGATTATTTTGAAGAATTTATTTCTTTCTAGATTCACAAAATATTTCAAATATTATAAAACAAATCAAATTCAAAAAAAATCATACAACATTCAAATCTTTTCAAATGCGTGCGTTCGTTCGAGCGCACTATACATACTCGCGCCCCGAGTCAAAACCGCAACGAACGACGAATTCGATTCCGAAGCCGCTTTTTCCATTTCCTGGACGACATTTTGTGTGTGTGTGCACACAACATATAAATAATAAATTGTAATTGCGACGATGATCGTCCAACAAAACGTTCGTGCTCAAGCCGAGCGAGTAATTGATATGCGAGGCAGATGGTTCGCGAGCGCGATTTTACATCGGTTGCCAATGCGATAATTGACGCTCACTAGACGCATGTCTTGTCTTAAATTGTGTATGAAAGTCGATATTGATTTGTGCACTGTGCGTGTGGAAAAATTCAAGAAAAATCATCGGAAAATAAAAGTTTCAGTGCGGTTCTATCGCGCGATTGAAAATTTGACGATTAAACTTTGCGCCGTTATGGTTTAACTGTGAAGTTTTCATTTTGTATGTTTAAGTAATAAAATTATATTTGTATGCTCTGTATAAGTTGAGATTTTAATAAATAGTTGAATAAATAAATAAAAAGCTCATAGTTGAATGAGCATCGCGCTCCTTTTGCGCTCCTTTGAATAACGCTTCATTGTCTCTAGTTACCTTTTTTATACAATGTCGTTGTTTAGTCCCAAAAATATATGTTTAGATGTCAAAATTGTATTTTTACGTTATCTAGAAGCTAATCAAAGAAACGGTTTTCATTCAGTCATCTTTAAAAATTCAAATTGATTACATCAGATCAAATTGAATCATCAATCTAATGATCCACAATGAAAATGAATAAATGAATTAGATTTGGAGCTCAATTGTATTAACCATAGGGTTATTTACATAACTTTGACATTTAAAGAAATTTTATATGTACATATGTATATCTATAGTAATTTTTTTGAGCAAATATTTAATTAATCAAAAAAAAATAATCATTTTATATAGTAGTTGTTGGATAATGAAAACTATTTAACTACATATGAGACGTTCTATTAGAAGTAATTGCGAATTATATTGATTTATTTTTAACTGTCGAAAATTGGCTTTTGAAAAGTAGCCAATAATGCAAATCTGGTCAATTTAAAATATAAATTCATAAATTATATTCAAATGAATAGCGTGATCATATATCGTGTACTAACTACATACGTGACTTATTACGTGAAATGTTGCAGTTTTTATATTGATTGTTATTGTTCTTTTTCAATTTTCTATTTCAGCATAATAGATATAATTGGACAGTTCAATATTTAATAAACCCATGCTTTTGTAATAATAGATTTTCAATAGTAGATACGATTGTATGTGTGAATTCTATTATACTAAAATGTAAGCATTTGAATATGAAAAGTATATATTTTCAATATTAATATTTTTTGCGAATTAATTAGTGTTATTTATATACATTTTTAGAACACTAATCAAATCGGATTAAAAAATCAGAAACAAACATCGATTAAGCTGGAGCCCTTCTTATTTGCATACAACCTATATAATTTGGATTGCAAAATATATTATCAAAGCAATCGAATCAATGTGAAAACGATCGTTAATTCTTTCGCTGTATAATCATTCAATAAATTAAATCGACGATGCCAATTTGCTCGAAGGGCACTCAAATTCAGCGATTTTATCTTAAGTTCAGCTACTGTAGTCAGATAGTTAAATAAAGTCCATAGAATCGATCTAATGAAAAAATAAATGTAGATCCAACAGGAATGCCGGCAATTTTTTAATAACACGAATTATAAACGTCGAACTATTCAGTGCTCGTTAAAAATAGGCACTCCTTTGTGTCTGGGCCAGATTATGATATTTTATTTTTCGATTCAGGTTTTTTTTTTCATCGGACGTGCAACGTCTTAAATTATAACGCGAAACCTGACAATCGAAGCCATTGTTGAGCATCTTCAAGAAAACGAATAAAGGAAAATTTGAGAGAGAAAAATCGTCAGTGGATACGCACACGTGGTTCGGTAAAAAAATGTGTTCGAATTGCTTCCTCTGAGGTTAAAATTATTTGGCAGATCCTATGGCTCTGTGGTTTTGAAAGTTTTCAGTTTATTTCGAATCGCTCTTAAAATTTGAGGATCCTATGAGAATTTTTCGAAAATCAATCGAAAACATTACTGAATTTATTTGTTGATTTGAAAAATACTAAATATATTTGGAATACAGTTTGGAAACATGTGTCTAGTCTCTATCTTGTGTGAATAATTGATGACATTCACCGGTGGAGAGCAACAAACGAGCTCTCTTTAATTAACCCGACATAACTCGAGTCGTCCGGGTAAACGTCGACTTTTCACGACGATATATCTTCTGAAAGGACACGTGTGTGCTTACAGAGTGTTTTAGATGTTTTTCAGTCTCGGTTTTCGTATTGTTCTAATTTCGCGATAAATTATTTAGTATGTGTTATTTTTTTACACATGTAATGTTTTCATATAAGGATGATGAACAAATGGGTAAATTGAATCTTTTAAATCAGTGCATTCAATTTTAAATCATCATGAGTGCATTAAATTAATAATTTTGGGTGAAAATGTATCTTTTCGTGGAAAAAAAACTCCAATCGATTCGGATGTTTTGATATCTTTATATTGAGACAAAAATGAATCATGATTTTTGTTTTGTAATTTAAAATTCAATTTACAATCAGAAAAATTTGAAATGAATAATAATACAAAAATATTAAATAGACATCTATGTGTTATCTTTCAAACAAATTAGTATTATATTTATTTCGGAACTAAACCAATATTTATAAATACGTTGAAAAAAAGTTTTAATATATTTCAACAGATGACGACAAAAAGCACAATATGAAAATATATTTTTATTAAATTCTATCTCAATTAATGCGAATATACCATTCTATAGTTTCCCACAAATTCAAATAATCAAACAAAAATTTCATGAACAATCCTTTTGCTCAAAATTAAAAAAAAATTAAACAATCAACTCGATCGCAATGAAAAAAAAGCACCTGATTTTTTTTTTGAGCCGATCTATTTTGAAAAATGTTCATTTACCGCCGAAATCTCAATAGAGGTCAACTCATGCGTAATTGAGTCCGTCCTGTTTAGAGTTTCGGCGAAATTTTCGGCCGCACTACAATCGAATCAAATATCTGAAAACGTCTAATTTTATAGGATTTTAAACTGTTTTTTCGGGTAAATGTTTGTAAACGAGCGCGCGCTACATTTGCACGGCGCCCCCTTTCTTAATCACGTTCCCGACTATTCGATATATACGCGAAAAAAAGTATATGGTTATACGACCAAAACATTTATCTTATTACTCTTCGCTAAATCTTTCAGCGCGATTAAACAATCTAAAAAAACCTCGAGTATGACGCGCGCCGAAAGAAAGCTATCACTCTCAACATTTCTCAGAATCAATTATATTTACTTACACATCAGATTATAAATATTCATCTCTTCAAATCGATACGTTATAAGATTCAGTATTAATAGATTTCAGCGGCTTAAATCGATGTTCAAGTAAATTACACGAATTTAATCTCAAACATATTTTGAATTATTTTCAATGTTATTAGAGTTGTTTGGTTGTAAGTATAGTGTTTTTTTATATGTATATGTTCTAAATATTCATGTTATGCATGAGTTAAGATGTCAGTTTTTAGTAAGATATTTTTGAAAATTCAAAATGGCGGCATTGGACGTTTAAGAACAAATAAAATTATCATTTTTATTCTTGTTTAGACTATAAAAATTCCAAAAATATACATTTCTACTAATTTCTACTAAGGTAAAATTAGGAAGCTGATTATTTTGTGACAGATTTTTTTCTTTTTCAAGTTAAAAAAATAAAATATAATAAAATAATGAATCGCAAAAGTATCTGAATATATCAAAAAATCAAAATAAATATTAAACAAGATGAAAAACGATTCTGCGATTCAAACATCGCACCAAATCGCGCGCAGAAAAAACAATCCATCTGCAAGCAAAATATCCACATAAATCCGAATCACAACACGCGAGATTTACGATACACAAACATTAGTTATTTAACCGATTTTGATATGCCATTCGCTTTCAAAATTTGTTCCAAAATATACATATATAATGTATGGTGGAAGGTTTGAAAATCGGTGTTTGTGCGGTGTTTACCTTTGGCCGCCGATTTGATTGCCTTCCTCCGCTGATGGACTGCTCCTCCATTACCTAAACTGTTTACGTTCACCATTAAAACGAATTATACCGTATTGGAGATCGCTTTCTAGCACCGTTTTCACCCGAAATAATCGCCCATATCATTTATAAATTTAAATTTGTATCAACAACAAGACCCTACGTATACAAATCCGATTTTCAGATAGTTTGATCCGCCTCGAAGATCTTTGGGCTCATTGTAAAGTATTTGATTGATGTGTCTTGAAAATTATAATTTTTAATCTATCATGATAATCTAATAATAATCTAATCTATCATAATAATCTAATTTACTTAAAAAAGTAATATTTTATGAATTTATAATGAAAATTTCCTTCAATTCTAAGCCCTTTTTTCTCCGAAGCGGATAGTAACTTATTTTTTTATTTACAATTTTATCAATATAATTTTATAACTTTTATCATATTTTTATATAAAATATGTGTATATTTAATATTTTAGAAAACTTTGATTATCATTTTAAATATATTTCACTTATATTTGTCCTATTTAATGAGAAGAAAAATTCTCAAAAGGCAACCTAATTGCATGCGACTTTAACATGCGACATTTTTAGCTTAATTATAGCAATTCTATCATAAAACTTAATCAAAATGAAACGAAATTCACTCAAAAATATACCGTTTTTACTAAAATGTTCACAAATTAAAAAAAAATCATTAAAAGACTCAAGTTTCAGGTAACGATTTAAAAACGAATGAGTGCAGATGGTTCATGAAATGTACATTGAATTACAATATATTGGATTGAATACATCTTTCAGCACTCAAATAACAATATTATTTTTTGTAAATATTAAAGATTCACTATGTATTTCAAGACTGGCCAAATCGCCAGCTTGAATCAACACATCTCGTAGATTTGACGAGTGATTGCCATGTTATAGTTTTCGTCGAATCGAACGATTTTTATATTGGTATTGACTGACGCGAACAATCGCCGATCTAAATGAATCGCCGACGATAAATATTTCGCTTACAATATTTATCCACAGTTCTCAGAACGATCATCGTCGATTTTGAAATAAAAACCGCATTATCGGGATCGGAAATAGAGCGATTAGGAAAAGGCGGAGCGGTTTGAAAACTATTGGGGGAAAAAATCTTTTTAACGGTTGCGAGTGTTGCATCATTAGATCATTTTTAAACTGATCAACATTGATTTCTGTGGCTGTCATCGCTGATGTAGCCTGAAAGCTCCCTCTGAAAGCGTAGGCAGATATCCGTGTTACACAAAGAGAATATCAGATGATATAAATGCAGGTTTCGAAGTCTAACGTGTATTTTTTTTTGACTTTACTCTTCATTACCTAGAAAAACAATCCGAAAATATCATGAAAAATCAATAAAATTGGACAAAAATAACGTATAAATGATTATAATGTGGATTTAGCCACTTTATGCATTAGGCAGCTTATATGACAGCCTGTCAATGGTATTGCATTATAAATTGTTTGTGCATACTATGTTGGGCTTTTGTGGCATTGTGAAATAAGGAGACATCTGCAAACCAAATTTCAGGAATAGAATATGAGAGAAAATATTTTTCTCGAACTGAAAACTCTTGCTTTTCTCGCTTTTGTGCTTTCCTCTAAAGTAAGAAAGGTGATAAGGTTTTTTGCTATAGAATGAAAAGCGTTTCCATGTTGATTTCCGATCCTAACACTAATCTCTCTTTCAGTAGCTGTTTTGACAGCTAATAGTTGGAAAAACCGCATGTAGTTTAAATTCGTTTTATTCTTAAACCAGAGGTAAAAGACCGGTCCAAAATGACGACTGAAAAGGCCAAAAGGTACAAGTGACTTTGCTGTGATTTTGTGAAAACCTGAGCATGTACATAGGAGGAAGTCGAATGATTAGATGATTTATCTCGGCACACGTTTCAAATTCGTTTATATCCTTTTATCACCAAATATATGAACGAACTTAGAAGCGATCCTTGTCCATAACTCAATTGCAGCAAAAATGTTACTTATACTTGCCAAATATATTATATTAATATTTTTTCATTTGAAATATCAATCGAAGTGTAGTTCATCCATCACCGGCTTTAGTCTTCGATCGATCAATTCTAATGAAAAAAAAAATGAATAAAACTAAAAATTGAGCCGACCTGAAAGCTCTTTCTGGTAGCGGCGGCCTCTACGGCAATTTAAAACGCGTTGTTTTTTCAAGACCAGCATTTTGGGTATTGGTTTACAAATGTTCCAACCAGATTTCCACTATGTGCGCGCGAGTGCGTAAACACTAGTCCGCGTGTATATTTAAATGATCTCATCCGTCAGTCTTATATTGAGCCGACTCACACATTGCACATATATGAACTACTTTTTATTTATCCCCGAGGCCCGAATTAGAACCGATATCGAGAATCAATTAGAACTCGAGAAAAATCGGCCGAGATCGCGAGACAGTGGGTCGTAAATGCTTTTTATCGATTTTCGAATTCGATTTTTTTTTCGGGTTTTAATTTGGACGTTTTTAAAGATGCTGAAATTGCGATGGAGTTTTTCTGAAACGTTGATGGGATTCACTTTGCTGCATCGAGTTTCAGTCCGGTGCAATTAAAGGCGTTTTATATTGGGATCCGTCGATTCTATAAACGCGCTCTGCTTTGAAATTAATACACATTTTATTAATTAAGATATTATTTTAAATTCAAATTGAAGAAGTGAACATTTGTATGAAATAATATTTTCAATTATTTTCTTCAACTGTCAATTTTTTGTTGTTTTAAGAGAGTCATTAGTTGTTGCAATTGTTTGTACCCTTTGATGCTTGTATCTTATATAGCATTTGAGATTGATTTTCCAATTATAAAATCAATTATCTGATGTAAAATGTAACAAACCATTAATTAATTATGATAACGTTAAACGTTAAAAGAAACGCTCACATTTTCTAAATAGATTCCAATTGGAAAATGTTTCCTTTCCCGCTCTAATTACTAGCACTTTAACAATAAATTCAATAAGTAATAAACATTTCTCCTAACATCTCTGAATGAAGATTTTCCGAGAAAGCATGTTACAACATATCAACATTCTAATAAGAAGAAAAATTAAATTTTCTTCCAATCAGAAAATCTGCTTCTCCGGAAAATTTGAAACCTATACAAATCATTCTTTATTTGAATTATTTAATTGAATATTCCAAGAAGAGTACTTTTGATATACAAAAGTGTCTGTATCCACTTCCTTCCCGGAAAGAATCTGACATACAACATTAGCATAAGTCGTAAACGTTGAAGCTTCTGCGTTTCTTCGTAACGTAAACAAAACTTATTTTATTGACCCAGAGATGGCGTTCGGCGGACACGCAAAAAACCGTAAATATCGCATTAAAACGAACGAGAAATACATAAAAATATACAAAAAATGAAAAAATCCAATAAATAAACCGTAAAATTCTCAAACGCACAAACCCCACTTTCGCTCTCGCTATTTTCGACGACGCAAAGAAGCCTCGAAACGGTTCATCGAAAAACCGAAAAACCGAAATGCGCAATTAAGCCATTACCTCAAAAAAGACGGTTTACTTTATATCACCGCAACGCTGCTTATAATACGAAAAGCTCATTGTTTAATGGGAGTGTGGTATCGTATGGTTTTCGTATACGGGAAAGTCTATAGTGGAAAATTCGAGCGTTTTTCCTTATATAATGTGACCATTTTTTCGACCCCCAAAAAATATATTTGAATATTTTCCTATTCTTAGGAGATATGGTAAATGGCTATATCTTTGTCAGATATGAATTTGTAGATCAAATTGTTTTAAAATTTAATTAATTAATCAATATCACAATGTCTTTCCGTTCAAAATGTTAGTGTTGAGGCGATAAAAGGTGCTTAAATTGTTTCAAATCAAGAAATATAGCTAACATATGTGATATTACTTAATTTTAAGAAAACGTGGTTTTGGTTTTATCCATTTACCTTAATGTTTATAGGCAATAAAACGATTGATTTTGTTTATTTACATCATGAATCTGAAAATTCCAACCAAATACTAAGCCTGTTTTTGGAATTTAAAAGAGTTAAACGATCGAAGCGCAAAAAATCTAATGATTTCAAATTATCAATTCTTAGTTCAATTCTTTAATTCAATTTAATTCTTAGTTCAATTATGAAAATATTCAAATTCAGCTAAAAAAACAAGCTTCTGTTGAAAAATGGACAATTTATCCATTAAAGTCCCAAAGTTTTCTTTAGTGACAAATGAACAAAATTCCTCTTAACTGGACTGTCCGCTTTATAATTGTACATATGGTCACATCATCCTCGTACGAATTATCTGTTTATGCATTCTAAAATTTTAATGGGTGCATTAAAATGAAATCGACTATAAAACGCATTTTATACGATTTTTATAAGCGCCATCGCGCACTGGTGAATTCTCTAGCATTTCTCGCGCGCATGTTTTTTTTTTTGTATAAATCCGAATTTGAACTGAAAATATCTCGTAATACAAGAAGTTGGACTTGGGGCTTACAGATCACGTCTCGGCTAAATTGCTTCCACGAATATACATCTATCTCTGTATCCGGCTAATGCGTATCTATAGAGATCGGTGGAGTTTTCGAACACTCGTTCGACTTTTCTCTTTTATTTTCGAATTTCGACAGATATTTCGACACGTCTAGAAATAGACGATAATTGAGTCTAATGGGATTATTGGTTTGTTGTTCGAATAATGACGTGCGAAGGAAATCGCAATATCGAAAATCTTTTCTTGTGGGTCTCGGCAAAAAATTGTTTAGAAAGCGTTTTACGTGCGCGATGTGGGAAAATGTGATAAAATTATTTGTTTGTACGTATTCTACTGCATTTGATTATATAAAATTTTAAAATTAATAATATTTTAAATTAAACATAATATAAATGAATCGATTAAATGAAGCAATGTAATTGTGTTCAGATCAATGCATTCACGCTAGAACTTTTTAGGACACGTAAATCAATTGTTTGTTAAGCTTTTATATTTTCAATTCGATAGGTGTAATCTCTAATTAATTTCTAATATAAAATTGAATTATTTGGATTAATTTAATTGGGAAAAAAATATTTTTATAACACGAATAAAAGAAAATGTGAAAATTGAGATTCCCTGACCGTTCGCGGCAATTCACTTTAGCCCGGCGAGCTTTCGTTTTCCCGTACTTGCAAAAAGCTTAGAAAAGCTCCTGCCGGTGAAAAGGCAATCTCTCAAACTCCTTTCATGTCCTTTCAATCGACTTTAACGACAAAAACTTAGCCACTAATGAGCTTTGCGCCTCGCACGTGATTCTTTTGCCCAAATCTTCGCGAAACGCCCCTTAATTCAACTCGACTTGGGGGGTACGAATTATCCTTTTGACGACTCCTTTTTTCCATTTTTTATACCTTTTAGTCCTCAAAATTATCTAGAATTTACACGTGCACAAGAATAAAAAATCGATCGGTGCCTTTTCTTCATTTTATCATCCAATCCTTAAAATTCTGTATTATAATACGCATAAGATGGGTCCCATGTTTAAGCAATTTGTCTAGTGTCGAAATCATTATCATCTCTTGGGAAAACGTGACAATTTATTTGAAATTGTATAAATATCATTTGCATAGATTTGCTCCAAACTTAAGAGTCAATTCTTGCAACATTTGAATCCCATTTCCAAGATTTATATGACGTTGAAAGTTATTCTTAAAACTGATATCTTGAAATTCTCTGACATCTTTAAAGTGTAAAAATTGATTAGATATCAGCTATAGACTAATTTTTCGATCGATTAGAATAATTTTCGTATTAATCAAATATGAAATATGATATAGATTTAAAATTCGCATGAATTATGAGCGAGAGGACGAGATATTGATTTGCAAACAATCACGAGTGGTTTTCCAAATTTGCTCGCCTAAGTAAACTGAAGTGCTTTTTCAGTTTCGTATCGGCTTACGAATTTTCGCATCTATCACTGTCGTATATTTGAATTTCGGGGCAAAAAAGTTGACAGACGACCCCAAAAAACGGAACCAATAGCTCTCCCGAAGGCCTTATTTTTTCCCATTATTTTTTTTGCCCATCTCGGTTTTTTAAAAAGGCCATTTAATTCGATTGGTCGAGATTTTCGCATCCGAACGGAACCAATAACGAACGTTTGTCTCTGTACCTGCGGACACAATCGGCTACTAATGAATCGCTAAGTCACATAATTATCCCATACCTTTTTATTCGGAAGTGTGTCCAATGAAAAGCGATCGAATGCAAACGTTTTTTTATTAATTGAATAAAATTAATTGGGAGCCTCTTTAAATGTGGTGATTTATTTGCAGTGTGCTTAATTATTACGATGACATAATTCAAGAAACGACAAACTGTCTAGCTGTATAAACAAAAAAGTCGACACATTTGTATGATTCATCGTCGTCGTCTAAAAAAAATATAGTCACAAGATGATTCATGTATTAGAATATCATCATAAAAATTGATGAAACGTTTTGAAAAAACGTCTTGAGTAGTGAGAAAAATTAAGTAACCAAACAATAGTGCACTGGTATAAAGCATCTGAGTCGGACTTTGATGTCTGATCCTGACTAGAGTTAAATGTCGTCTTTTTTAATTGATATTATGGGTCAATCATTTCATTCGAATATTTGATTAAGTAAAGTGTTATAAAAATGGATCTTTCCTTTCTTTGTGTCGATTAAATTTGATCGATTTTTAACGCTATATTTTGAGCATTGAATATAATTTGGAATTCCCAGCCTTAACAACCGCTTCTTGCATTTGAATTAAATAATCATATGAGATAAAAAAAAATGGCTACCAGAACATGTAGCAATTAATAGGGGAGCTTATGACTCGATGTTCCGGGGGTAAGTTGTTCCTCTACACAACATGAATAAATCATATTTTTTTTGAAAAATCACCTTTGGCAATTTGAAAAATGAAGTAGACAACCTTCGACGCTTTCTTTTGGGTTCGCAGTAGACTTCAGCACATTGGCGAGTGGAAAATAATGGGAAAGTAGTTTTCCGGTTGAGTAGCCGAACGAAGGTACGGGGTGAGTCAAAAGGGAGTGAGTTTCTCGGCCGATTAGCGAATTAACCCCGCCTTTGTGTTCGACGGCAACCTTTGGCCTTACTCCTTTTTTTATCGTTCGCTTTTTACCATCTCCACTATCAATTTTTAAAGGTAATGCCTACTTATTGTCGTGCCGACTTCAAAGAAATGCGGAAAAAATACAAAAGAACCGCTTCTTTGTGTCGTAAAAGGTCATGGATAGCGCCAAAGTTGAACGGAAAATTCTCTGTGTGCTTATTAAATCGAATTTTTTAATCGCGTGAAAACGGTAACATTCTATCATATGTAAAATTACACTTCTATAGGTACACGTGTCAAAATTTCAATAAAATTTTTGGTACAATAGAAGAAAGGCGACAAATATGTATCGGTGCTTTATTATGAACCACCATTAACTTTATACCACCTTTTTCATTAAATCAATATCAGAGATTTTATGCAAAATCTTTTGTTGGTGCAAAATTCACTGAGATCCATATTAAAGTACTGATACATTCAATCGACTGTGATGAGATGGAAAATCCATTTTCAGAAGAAATCAAGAAACTATCAAGACTTTATACCAAAAAGACGACACGTGACTCTCCAAGATCCTACAAAACTCGAACCCAGCTTCACGAAGACACTGAATTCAAATTGGCATACACAAACAATTTACACCACATATTTCAGAATCCAACTAACAAAAACGATAATTTCATCAAAACGCTTTCAAAACCGATCTCGAGCGCAACTGTTGCGAATCACAATTGAATCCATCGCATTTAGACCTCACCTACTAACGATCGGTTGCGTCTTCCACGATCCATAGATCATGTGGATCAATTGCATAACGCATAACGTTTTATTGGCCACTCGAAAGCACTGAACCGCTTGCGTCCGATCCTCGAAAGGCGTTTTAAATTAGGCCACTCCGAAGCCGAAGTCGATGTCTGAAGTGGACGATCGAAATTCGAAAAATTTGGCATCGTACGTCGTTCGCATAGACGCATTATTATGACTCTCTAGTTGTTGCTAAATTTATATTTCGAACCGTAATCATTCACGGTGTAGTGCCTAGTTTTACGCGCGTAAGTTTTGAAATTGTACCGTCTGAATGCGCCTTAGGATAGTTAGTGTGTTACGCCATTCGCAGAAGGCCACTTCAGACGCGAATCTTCGACAGCTATTAGCCTCGATTGTGGTACGTCTTGTATCGTTTGATTGTATGGTATTTTAGGTGGGATATGTTAAATTTTTGCCATGATACGAATTTTTCATTTCAGACTTCTCTACATTGAAGATAAGCCTCTTCATTCCTTACTCATTGGACAAAATAACATTTTTTCGAACACTTAGCTAATAATAAATACCTATATATAAAAGTTAACAAAATTCCTTTTTTTTCTAACTAAGCCACAGGAAGCTAAATTTCATCACTTATTTGAAAACGAAAAGAAATCCTTTTTATCAGATTCTGCATTTTGTCAGATTTACATAGGAAATTTGTCTAAAATCAGGCGACACGTCCTTAGACTAGTTTACGTTTACCCTTGTTTTGACAATTCAAACGAGTGTTTTGTAGAGACTACTGAAAAATACGTATTATTCAAAGTTTTTTGGGCTCTTAAGGTAAATATCTTGAAGTTGAGTGTGCTTCGAACTCGAACAAAAAACATAAGCATTTGTTTATACGAATTTGTGTTGCAGTATGTAAAGGCGTGGGAATACAGTAACGAGACTTAACAAAGTCGTTTAAGTACCTTTAACCCTAAACATACGTTTTTTAATGAATTATTTATTTTATTATATCACTTAAACATTGAAAAAGTATGTGATATTCAAATTTTAGTTAATTATACTTGTATTGATTCGAAATATTAATTAAGATAGATTCAATTTGAAAAACATCTTTTACAAATCTGCACGGAGTTTGGATAAAAAAAATGAAGAATTTGTAAAAGAAAAACTTTTCAATCAAATATTAAAATATAAAAATTCAATAATTATGAATTGAAATGTTTAAATCAATTAAATTTATTGAAAATAATTAAATTTAAGATTGAAAGTTTGTAGAGGGTTTTACATATTCGCTGCGCCCGTAACTCGAAGCGTTTCAACTCCGAATATTTTTTGCTTTAAACGAAGATATCACTTCTGTGTGGCTTTTTGTAAGTTGAAACAAGATCGAGACCTTTCGACCCTTGGGTGGGCTTTCAATCGATGTCTAGATATGAGATTTACAAGACGTTAAGTGAGCATTTATCCTCGCATAAGTGGAAATCTGTGAAAAAACAAGCGCCACCGTTTCGGCTTCAACTTGAAAACTACTCTACCGTAAAAATTTATCATAATACATTAAGGTTAATAAAAAATTATACGATCATACCATATAAAAAGATCATGAATGAGTAATGAGTTCGTTGAGCTTTTTTTACGTGTGTGAATTTTTTGCACGGAAACGTGATATCACAGTTAATTACGTGTTAAGTTCTCTTTCGTACGGTTAAGGCATGTGTAAATATTTATCTGATTTATGATCCGTCTTATGAAAAAATACGATTTTCAATCAATTCTTAATGATATACTGAGAGTTCAACATTTTCAGACAGGTGTTGATTAACTGAATTGAAAGGAATTCTGGATAATCTTCTGAATGAATTTAAGAAGAGTTGCATTTTTCGTAAAATTTTTACTAAAAGGATTCATAATTTAATTTATAATTTGAAAAATAATCAAGCGCAGTTCGTAATATTGCATTTATCACCAATATTTGGAATGATTTTCATTGGAAAAATTGATTAAATGGAAACGTTGCTTGAAAAAGATCATAATGACCCAACAATATTTTTTCCGAGTAATGTTCCGTTTAATGTCGGAAATCATTCTAAATGTCAGATTCAAGTGTACTAACTATTATTAAGAATCATATAAGATATATCATATAATCATAAGATATATCTTCAAATTACCAAAGAAACTGCTAACCTTTTCGGTGATTTTTTTGCTAAAAAATGCAACATTTTTCAAAAGTATTTTGAATTCTTTACAATACTGTAATTAAACGCTAATGTAACAAGTCGGATATTTATAGAGAATGAAAGGCATCGGATTGTGTGAGACCACCATGATCTGAATACGGTGTTTCCAGTAGTACACAGGCGCCTATAGTTTATAGCTTTGTAGCGAGATTTGTTTATTTAACTACTGAGCGGCGACAGAAAGCATTAGGTTACCTTCGGTAAAACAACATCTGAACCGTCGGCAATTAGCTCCACTACCGCAATTTTGAACGTTTAAATATCACTAAAATACAAGCTATTAAATAAACTTACCGCTCACTTCCTGAAAGACCGTTATTACTTACTGGCGACATAGCGAATTCGATCCGCTTTAACTAAACACAAATAAACCGTTAATTTTGTAGTGATTTTTTCAGATTTTTTTACGTGTAAATAATTAGTGTTTGTAATAGTTTCAAGTGATCTATGCTACTGCGATAATAACAACACTAATTGAACAAGATAGTGAGCGTTGAGAAAGGTTTATTACAAGTGCCGTTTGAAAAAAATCTGGCTGGGTCAGTAACGCATTTTCAATTATGTATGGCCTTAATGCGGTAGTGTTTTCGAAGACACTTGAAATCAGAAGCTTTTGAGTGATAAACTATTAAATGAACGGATTAACGTGAGATAAGTACGATTTTTTTCATTTATATTTGAAAAAAATCAAAAGCATTTGAGAATTTTATTGAAAAAGATACACAATTGTGAGAAATTCTGGAGATGTGTATAAAAACTTTAAAATATTTTTTCCTGGTCGTTGCTTATGTTCATTCAATCATAAATGTGATTTGTATAATGTGATCCATCTTTTCATCATTGCCTTATTTTAATGATATAATTAACGCGTAAACATTTCATACTTTGGCGCACTTTGTGCTCTCGTTCCTGCTACTGAAGAGCACGTGTTTTCAATTACGTACATTTTCGCGCTCTAACGAAGTATACAAGTCTTTATATTCGTTCGAATGTTTAACAACTGCCCGTTCAAACATCATCAAACGAAACGAATCATCATCATCATCATCATTTGAACTTCGAGTTCACTCCTCGTACGAAAAGATTCAAAATATATTTATATACTTTGCCCAACGTAAACTGTGTTCATTTGCGCATTGCAAGATGTTACTTATATTCCGAATTATAATATCAATCAAAACTTATTCAATCACTGTCTAATTTCTTTATATAAATTCGTCACATTCTGAAGAATTTTCCGGAAGGATGAGAAGGTGAGGAAATTTTATCCGAAGACCGGGAAAATCTTTGCGAGTTGAAATTTACATTTGAATGAGACCGAGTGGTTCGACGTAGCGAAAAGGGCGGGAAATTGGGCGTTCAAATGCTTCTGGGAAGTCGTAGCAATATTACTGATTCATATTATCTCTTCGGATTCAGATTGCTCTAGAAAGTTTCGCCAATTTTCGCGAAAAGGCTGCTTTTGAATTTTCTCAACACTTTTCCTCTACTCGAAGGGAAACTTTTCGTCTCCGGATGGAATTTCGTTTCAACTCTGACGTACGTTGCATATATTTTGCTATAAGATGTTTTTATAATTAATTAAAAAATATATATTTCTGAAAATTAAAAATATAAGGTTCGAAATGAAATCGATTATTTCCTTTAATATATTGCATTTATTCAAATATTGTGCACATTAAAATTTACAACTACACGGCTATTTATTTATTTATTTACAATAGTGGACAATATATTTTTACGTTATAAACGCAATTTCGTATACTTTGTACCTCTATGTGCATATTTCAATACATCATTTTTTGATATTTCAATTTTTACTTTCTATAATTTTATAATATTTTATTTTAACATTCAACAGTTTCAAGATACATTTTTTTTTCTATAACAATTTTCCTTTTATAGATATTGCATACTATTCATATAAATTTATTTACGATAAACTTTCACATACTTGAATCCTTTTGGCTATATACAAACAATTTAACACTCATACGAATTAATATTTAAATTAATTTTCGATCTATTTTAATATTAAAATTACACATTGATCAATAAATAAAATTGATTGATTGATGATGTTGATATTGTAATTATTGCAGACACATTAATCTTAAGAACTTAATTACATTTATTTACACATTAAAACAATTAAGATTTAATTTTCTATTTCTATATCGTTACAACTACTCGCTCTGCTAGAACTACTTTTGAAATCGTCAAACTTAATCAATTCTTTATTATCAGATTTGGTTTTGATTTCATCGCAACTTTTATCGAAAAATTCCCGTTTTTTCTTCTTGGAATATTCGACACCATCTTTATTTTTATATTCGACGCACTCATTTTTCAAATGGCCATCGGCAAACTTCCTTTTGGCAATGTCTTGTAATTCCTTTTGAATTTCCGCTTCATCATCGTCCCTCGACATTTCACTGATTGCCGACAAAGTTGAAGAATTAAAAAACGGATTCGAAGGATAATAAAAGTAAGACAGAGGCAAAGAAGGATAATTATTTAAATGTTGACCGTACAAAGATTGAAGCATAGCGTGCTGATGAGACATTTGATTATACGACTCCTGAAGTAAATGTTTGTATTGACTCTTCGGAAACTCGTTATTGTTGTTGTAAATTCCTGCGAAATGTTTCAAAATTGGAGCTTGATTCGATGGACCGGAAAATAGAGGAACTGGTGAAACTTTTGACATGTTTTGCGAGCTCTGTTGATATTGACTTCCATTAGGTCCGAAATGCTCCAAGCCCATTTGTTGATTATCCCTCACTAAAACCTTAACAGCGACTTTTCTTGCATGATGATTAGCAGCAACCGCAGCAGCTGCAGCCAACAATCCATTCTCTTGCATTTGAATTTGCTTACGTTTTGTCTTATAACGTCTGTTTTGGAACCAAATCTTGACTTGAGTCTCTGTCAATTTCAGACTAACAGCCAAATCAGCTCTTTCGGGACCAGATAAATATCTTTGTTGATTGAATCTTCTTTCCAATTCGTACACTTGAGCATGTGAAAACGCAGCTCTGGATCTCTTCTTTCTATTTTGACTTTGATTCGGAGAAAATTGTCCCATCAGAGGAGTTGAAGACAAATGGCTGCTGGGTGTAGGCGAAATGCTTAACACATTAGATGAACCCATCTTTTGTTGAGACACGTATTGATGTAAACTTTGAGGATGAGCCATGAAAGCCTTCGAAGGGTTGTATTGATGACGTGGAACTGGATAATCGTTTTGGACAAACGATGGTGGAGATATGGCGTTTGATGAACGAGAGTCGTAGTCGTTATCTGCAAAGAAAATTTTCATTAATGATGATGAAAACGGCTTGAAAATTATTCTAGCTATTATATGGTTCAATCGTACTATTATAATTCGATTCGTTGAACTGAAAGGTTGCGTGCCGATTGAGAACCGCCGTACAATAGGTGCCAGGCAAACCGAGTCAGTCTTCACTTTAGCACTTATCATTATTACGCTTAATACTAACGGACTAAGGTTCTCAAACTGTACTGATAATGAGAGATATCATACATGTCGAAAAAATCGATTAAAAAGTTAATTTGAACAACATATTGTCTACTGGGGAAAAGCTTTCGATCCAACAATCAATGTAATGACATGTAATCTACATTTATTCATAACACAATTTTAACAGGCGGATCTTTTCGCTAATGCAACGAAGATTGATTAAATGGAAAACCCTCTTAAGCTAGTATATTAATGAATCAACATTCTTATATTAAGGTTTTATTAAATGAAAATTTTACAAAAAGTTTGAACATAGCTGAGAATCGCTATCGAACAATTTGCTTGTATAATACCCGAGCAGCTCGATACTTTTTATAAGTTTTTAAAGAGCTAAGTTAGTAGACGTCTAAAGTCACAACAATGGGGGTTTAACTAAAACATCGTAGGCGTTTTTATAATATAATGACGAACGATAAACTTAGCGTTTCCATGCTGCCTTAATTTTCTTAATGTACCTTTTGTTGGGTTTATTACTTATTTACGTGTGTGACCCCTATCATAAGTCACAGTTTTTCGTATGTGTATTCGGAACATTTTTGCAAATAGAACCTTTTAACGGCAGTATAATTGCGGAATCACCCTGAATTTTTTCGGCAAACATTTGGTTTATTTACATAGAATCATTCAAAAGAATGCTAAATATAAATTGGCCTAACTTAAAGGTCAATTTTGCTTTGATAAATGAATGATTACATTTGGAATGCTTATTTTCGCGATCGATTTTGCGGTTGTACGACAAGCGTGTTTTCATGAATGAAATTGAATTTGAAAAAGAAAATCATTAAAATGGATCAATGAATATTTTTTTATATCAATAAAAATTATATTAATGAGCAACGAGTCAGTAATAAGAGCTCTCAATTTTTGTTTTGTAAAAGAATGTTGAAAGGTAGCTTTACAAATTATCAAATATTGGAACTAATTTAATTTAATATAATGAATTATATTTCGATAGATTTATGTAAATAAATATTGTTGTTTACAAGTAAAATCATTTATTGTAACATTTTTATGCGAATGCAAATTTTTAGGATGATTTGCATTAAAGTTTTAATAACTGATTTCACTAATGAAAAAATTGAACAATTCGCTAAAAAAAGCTTCGATTTGGTCAAATTATAGCAATAAAATTTGGTGATCTATGCGTGAAAATTCAATTGTTATTATAATTAATGGAAAAATCTTTAAAAAAAACCATATGCAGTACAACCAAAAAAATTTTTACACCAAAAAAATGAATATAATTCAATCAAATGACAATTACCTGATTCACTATCGACTCCAAGCTTCCTGGACATATCCAAAGCCTCATCAGCCTCAAAACAATTAGAACCGGACTGCTTCTCCTTATCAAAATCATCATTATAATCGACATATCTTCGACTACAACCGCACTTTTGACTGTCCTTCCCCTTGCAACTCTTTCCACACACAATAGTCGAAATCTTCTCGCATTCGACATCGAATCTCCTCCGAGACTTCCTCGAATCCTCTTCGTCTAAGTTCATCGAATTATTCTCATCGGAATCCCTATTTTTGGTCAAGATGTCGTTGATGGAAAACGGAGTGGTGTTGGCCGAAGATTTGTAGCTGGACTGATAAGTGCGGTCCATTTCGATAAAATTCACTTTGCAATTTGTACGGAGATTATTGTGATGATTGGTGGGCGTGCGATATGTTTACGAGGATTGGCTTAACTGACAATGTACACCGCTCAACTGACAAACCGTAATTGATTCAGCTATTTCAACATTGTTAAAGAATGGCTTTGACGCACGTCCAGAGCTTTAAGCTCAGGGTTGACCTAAGCTATTCGATTATTTTCAAATTTTATTTTCAATTCTTAAAATTTATCATTCAACTTCTTAAAAAACATCATGATATGAATATAAACGATTCTCATTACAAATTCGACACTTTTATCGACTACAAAAAAATCTAAATTTTATTGAATTTCTTATAATTTTCATATCAATTTCCTTTCTAAAACATTTCATTAATTATTTAAAAAAATAATCGACTTAATTTTTTATGCATAAATACGAACTAAATTCATTCTGCAATAATAGAATGTATCAAAAAATAAAATCATATTCATGTATGAAAATGATTTATTTTGAATTGAATTAATCATATTTTTATTGAGTTTATTTAAAAAATAACTTCAATTCATTTGTTCATCCTTGATTTCAGTGCGATGAACATATGTTTCAAGCCCCATTCTCTAAGAGTGTTAGAAAAAGACGAACGTACGGAAAACTCTCGGAGATTGAACGAGAAAGACAGAGACGAATAAATATTTATTAAGAGTGTAGACATATTAGAAAAGCGTTGAATAGTTTTTTTTCTATATAAGAAGCTTTTAAAGTATTTCGTTACGCCTCTTAATCACAGAAGGACATAACTCCACATTGTATTAAATATTAATATTATTGAAAATTATAATAAAAATCATATTTAATATCAAATAGCATTCAATTAGTTAGAAAATAATTCATCGACTTCACAATAAATGTATGGAAAATCTTACACATGAATTTTCACAAATTCTTATTGGAATCTAACAAGAAAGAAAATTTATTCTTTTACAAAATCGAAATGTTTTTTTTTTTAATAATAAATTCATAAAATAAACTTAGTCCATCATTGAAAAGCAGTTGAAGCTTTCGAAGGAGCTCTCCCCCACTTCGGAACTTTTAGCTTAAAAGCAAACTGCAGAACGTCTGTTTATCTCTTTCTTTTGTGTATTTTTAAAATATCTGTCCTTTTCTAAGTGCTTGGAGTGGACGGCCAATAAGGTTCGATCTTCGGAGTGAGTCTTGGCCAATCAAATGGGCGGAAAAACCGTCATTTGTCATTAACAATTAAGCGCCTAATTAAACCTCGTTATACTCGCCGATGTGTATCGTTATAAATTGAGCTTTCGTCTCCAATCAGTCGAATCGTTTTTTGTTCTTGCTGGAAAATTCGTTTTATTAAGTCTATTTTTTCTCATTTCATCAGAATTAATCGGATTTAAATGTATTAACGTCTATCTATCTATATAAATTATGTACTTATTCAATCAGCATGAAACTTTCCAAAATTGTATGCACATCTAAAAAGGTTTTTGTATCATTATATTTTACATTTTACAATCGATAAGGTTTTATACGTTCAATGTTTATCAAAATAGATCATCATGATGCAGTCAACAATCAACCTGCACTTACGATATAATTTAACATGATTCGATAAATATTTTTCATTTCATTTGTTTTGTATTATCATTAAATATTTTTTTTAATTATAAACACTTAAAAATTTATATATTCATTACAGAAATATATTTGACTCGGTTAAATAAATCGGTCGTTATCTTCGGCTATATTCTTCTAGGGGTTAAAATCGACTCGATTTTTCCTATATGAGGGGGTTGAATCAAGCGACGAAAAACGAGGGTAGCTAGGGTTTACAAGTGATCATTTTACAGTTGGTCGACCGACGGTAATGCTTTAATAGTCTCGATTATTGGAGGGTTGTAGCGAATGTGTACACTGAACATTGTTCAATCTCCTCTTCAGAACACCCTTGGCTTCTTGATTAAGTGAATACTTCGGAAAATGACGATTCATATGAAATAATCGAAAAATATATTCATTAACACTTTATATAAGTTTATTTCTAATGTAAATTTCATAACAATCAGTCATACACATTAAAAGCTGAATGTATTATACATAGAGCTTTTGTGATCCGTTTTGTTAATATGATTAATGATCAATAATGGCTCATAAATTTTATTAGAAAAAATATATAAAAATGGAATTTTAAAATCGTTTTATTCGTTCAAAGTTGTTCACTCTATATTTCCACTAGAATGAACTTATAGGGAACATAATGCAGTCTATTAGGATGCATTGTTATGCAAACAGGCACACTTTGGCCTCTTTACCGAATATTTCCCCTTCGGATAATACCAAATCAAAGATTATTGTTGTCTGTAAAGATCCAAAGACGTTTTTTTTTCCAATTTGAAATTTTTTTTATCAAATTAATAGACAACACTTCCCGGATGGCGCGAGCTTCTGGCTACTTATTGGAAACTAGCAGCTCGCAGTGTGTTGGTTAAAATGTTTGTAAACAAAGGTATAAGTTTTCAAATATTTATTATGGGGTAGTAATCTAAGCGTATAATCGGCCTCTATATTTGACTTGGCTGAGAATAAAGTAAAGTTAAATATTTACGTAATAAACTTGACATCCCCTCTATATAAATGGTGGGCGCGTAGCACGTGTGGCTAACGGAGGATGTCGTAAACTAACATCTATTTAAAAGAATATCTTAAACATTCATATTTGATCAATTAACAGTAATATTTCCCGATATAATACGTTATTTAGTCCATCCAAGAAATTGATTAATTCGGCCACAAATTCGATCTGACTCAATAATGTTCGTAAGTCATTCAATTGAATAGATATTTTTAACATTTTTTTTTGATTTTTTGATAGAATATAGTGTGATTTTTCGTCACCAAAGCGATATTTGATGATTTGCTAATAGGTGTGAGTCGAATTAGTGACACGTGCCGTAACAGACAGTGCCGAGGGGCGCGAATAATTTTCAAAGTAATATTCTTCAGTTCCCCTTTTTCGTTCATTGTATCGTGTATAATTTAAGCGAATTTCCTGGCTTTTGTGTGACCACCAAAATAAAGTGGATATTGGTGAAATGCTCACGACAGACACCAGTAAAAAATTGATATTTTTTAAGGCGTGAGAATTTTTTTGAACTTGATTTTTTGATTCAAAGTGTAAAGAATACATTCATGTATAACTTTTAAATCGAATAATTAAAAAATATATTTTGTATCAATGCGTTTTTATGATTTTACTTGTAGCTATAGATAGGTACCTTACTTATACTGCTTTAAACATTTATGAATATAACATTTATTCATTCTAATTTTATATGTTGACAAATATCAGTTACTTGTGCTTTTATTGTTTCATTTGAGCCGAGTCAAAATGAATAATTGAATTTATTTTTACAGTGACATCTGTAAATTTTTATTCAAAGAAAAGATTCAACATTTTCATATGATTTAATTTGTTAAACGTTTTAGTAAATTTACAAAGATGTCTATATTTATTCGATTTTTTACATAATTTTGAAATAAATATTTTGTTATTGATCAATTATTATTTAATTGATTTCAAAATGTATTTAAAACTGTTTTTCCACATATAATTAAATTCAAATTCTCTTTGAAAAAACATTTTCTATAAAATAATTTTCCTACTTATAAAGCTTGAATTGAGAAAAATGTTTTCAGCAAAAGTTATAGATGTCAGTATAAAAAAGTTTATATAAATATTTTTTTTGCAAAACGATAATAATTTTTCCCGATAATTGAAAAATATTTGAAAGTTTATTTTCATGATAATACATATCTATGATTGCACAATTCAAATATACATAACCATCGATAGCTATCCAAATATGAATTTTCTTATGAAAAATCCTTTTAATACAATTTTCTTATTTCAAAATATCACATTAGCAATTCATGATATTTTCGACATCGATTACATTCGTCATAAAATGCGACTAATACATCTATTCAGATCTTTATACGTATACAGCGTTTCATCTCGCCTTTCAACTCGCATATAACGATTAAAGATTTCACAGATCGTATTTCCTTAACAGGTCATATATACAAAATTTTCGACGATAAACAAGACTATTGAATTAGCCAGCGCCGAAATGAAAGACACAATCATTTGTATACGTTTGACTGAATGCGGTAGCTCAAACATAAATACTGGAATATTTAAAAATCGAATAAATTATCCTCTTTATTCGTGACATTTTATCTTTTGAATTAAAAAATTCCATATATATTTGATTTATAATAGCGAAAAAGTTAAAATATTTTAACGTTTTCCATTAAATACGGCACAAAACACATCGCTCAATAAGTTTGTTGTTTGCACATGATTCAGTCGATTTTTGAAAAATTAATATATTTTTTGACAAGAACTATCATTTGGAACAATATGTGTAAAAATTTTATGATAATCTAACATTTATTTCAAAAGTTGAAGCTTTTTTAATAATGCTACTTCAACTACTTTCAAAACAAATTAAGAATATGAATTTCTTGTGTCAATAAATAATTTCTTAATTTCTGGTAACTTTGGTCATGCAGATTAATTTATATAGATTGAATTGAGATGTGAGAAGTTTTAGTTAAAAAGAACCCAATTATATCTATATTCAAAAAAGTTGAATCATATGTCATAGGGATGAAAATGTTAACGTTGAGTCGCTTCACATTTCAGATTTCGACATTCGGTCACACTTTGCCGCTTCGGAGAAAAAAATCGAAATATCATATCGTACAGTTAATGAAATAACTATAATGCCTAAAAACGATGAAAAGATCGTTTGTTCGAAGATATCGCTTACAAGCCGCCCCTCTAATGGTTCCCCATGATTTTCCTCTGACAGTGATTACTGTGTGTTCTGTAAACATATCGATATCCTGCGCAAAAACAGTATGTCTTTGTGTGACGTATTTTTCTGAAACATTATACTCGTCATATACGTCTATGATATTTTCAATTTCGTCAAATCGAACCTTTTAAATATGCCGCGAAATCTTTTCAAAAATCACTCTGAAATTGCGCGCGGATTGTTCGTAATAATAAACCATTTTCAAGTTGGTGTAATTTACTTGATTAATTGGCCTATAAATCAGAATACGTTTAGATATTTATCGAATGGTATTCTGCGTGTTCTGTTTAAAGGTTTTTTTTTCTTCAGATTATTATTTATATGGTCTGTAAAATGGTTGAGTTGCATCCGACGTGTGCACATTTTTGTATTTGCATGAAAAAATCTTTAAAATTTATGCGACACACTTCTCAGACATTTGAAACTTCCTTAGACATTTTTTCATAGATTATATTACAACTTATAATTCAAGTAACATCTGACTAATAAAACAGAAATCTTAATCTAATTAAGACAGCTTTTTACTTCAACTTTGAAAAAATACGATTCGCACATTTCGAAAGAGAAATCATTTCGGCTCATAAAACAAGCATATCAATCGATAATTTATAAACATCGATCAATCTTAATATTCGCTTACATTAGCAACGAATACGACAAATTCGAGCTAAGATTTGAAAACATCTGCACAATTTATGCATAGGAAAAAAGCTGGTCTATGAAGCGACCCAATTTTGACAGGTACATGCTGAAAAACAAAATGGAACATGCATGTTCGTATCTAAAAGATAGCAACGGTAACATGCGGTCCTCTAATTTATTGTTTTCACGTTTTCCTATGGCGCCAAACCGCGACGACTTTCAAACAACGTATGAACTTTTACCGCAAGTCGGGTTTGTTAATGTAAAGCTGCGTCTACACTCGTATTGATGTCTTACACTACTGTCAATTGTCATACACAAATCTCAAGAAAATTTCATTGACTGTTGCATAATTGGAAATCCTCTTTAGAGGTAATTTATGTGAACGAATCATGATCTGACACTTAACTTGAATTTAAGTTGTTTTTCTTTCTATAGAGTTTGACAGATGTTATATCGTGTTCACGAACTCACAAAATCAAACTCTATAGAAAAAATAACTTTAATTAACAATAACGAGTGACAAAACTTTAGAGTAACTACAAAACTGTCCACAAAAGTTCGCTTACAGCACGAGCTTTTGAAATCTAATGTTTATTGTCTTATGCTTATATTTGATTTATATCGTATCTATCACTTAAGTATATCTAATTTAAGAATATCGTGAAATAAATTGATTGACAGTAAAAAATATAAAACTATGAAGTTCTTATAGATCTTGTCTTGAGTGTTTGGTTCGAAGATCGGCTCTTGTGTAGTCGTGGCTTTGATGAAGGAAAAAATGGCTTTTTTAATGGTAAAGCAGGGAGCAGACGCGACAAATTAATTTCGAATAAAAAAATTAAAGACGAGATAAAAGATTTTTAGTGTCGTGTAAAATATTTTAAAAGCTTGTAGCGCTTATTGTATCTTGTTCATTTGACGGAAATGCATCGGCGGTTTTAACCGCTCGGTAATTGATTCGTTTTTTTAACACATTTTAAATATTATTTTACGACTTTTACTAGTTTATGTTTTTTTTCAAAGTCTTTATACACACTAAAATTTCTTTAAAATGATAATAAACGTAAAATATTATACGTTTTACAGGTTTCACGAGTATTATCGCTTGTACACTCTTGAGAATGTATCACATAATAATCGCATAATGTGCAATGAAGTGTCTTCATTCTGAGAACGTTTATTTACTGTTTTTTAATTCCACGAGAAACATAATTGCATGTTAAATTTCAAGTGTCAAAAATATGTTTACACAACATATGATATTAATGCAACAAAACATATCTAATTACATGTTTACAATAATAAACGAATTCATTGTTAATTCATAAATTGTGTTGATGAATTCATTTTAATACCACAAAACTCATAGAATATCTAAATATATTGAAAAAGGGTAACAAATAATGAATAATTCACTAATAAGGACCACTGAAAAATTTAGAATTTAAATGTACCACTGACAGTCAATTTTATATGAAATCAATCAATTATAGTATTTTCATTATATTTTCAAAAGGCATCTAGGTTTTTCCAATAATTTTCAGGTTTTTATCATTTATTTTTAAATTTAGCACCATCGTCTAATTCGAAAATCCTACCGATACATTCAATGTGACATCACTTATGAATCATAAGAAGATCCAAACACGGAATACATCAACGAAGATTCAACAAACGCTGATATATCAATCGTCCAACGCTTCCATCAGCATTCGACTGTATTTTTCTTCGAAAACTGTTGACTACCGCCGATGGCCTTATGGCTCGAATAACACGATATACAGCCGGGATCCATCTAGAGATCGATTAAGATAAAGTTATTTCAATAATTTCATTCGAGAAATCAGCGTCGACCGCAATTAGTGCAGCATCCGTCTGAAAAACTCGCCTTCGCGATACGCGCGGTTCAAAGGAGAAAAGCTCTCTTCGAACGGACGAAAGCCACATTTATTTTTATAATTTTATATTATACTTAAATGCCTGATTGATTTGATTTAAGTAACATTTCATTGTATGATTAATAATGTATGAAAATATTCGATGGGGAAATTCCTCTTTTTTTTCAACATCGAGTTATGTCGAGTATGTTAAGTACTTTCAGTTCAGAAAGAATAGAATTTGTTTCTTTAGTCATTTTGGTTCTTAAATAAATTTTAAGTGAGTAGAATGCATGAAAAAACACTTCGCTTATTTAGATGTCTTTTGATTTTCTTTTTTATTGAATATCATCACCTCAAATAAGAATGTTATAGTAACGAAACTTCTTTAGATTACTGCCTCATTAATTCAAAATAATTTGTGAAAATACAAACATTTTGTTTCATTTTCATGAACTCAATTAACTTGCATTTCCTTCGGCATTAAGGTACATATTTAAATGAAAATATACTATTCAAATCAATGACATTAATACAGTTATATAAAATCCATTTGTCGACTTGTACTTTCCCAGTCCAAATTTGAATTTCAACGTCCAGTAAGTATCTCAAATCATCAGTATTTGAATCCCTCATCATCGATATTTGAAAATAAAGAGACAGTATTTAAATTCGATATAATTGTATAAAAAATTCAATACAAAAATATTCAAAAATTGAATACGAAAAAATGCTGATTTGAACACCAATTTTCCGGCTCGAAAAGCATGATATGAATCTAATATTTTTTTTAAAAGAATATTAAATGAATACAGCTTCCATTCGAGATGAACATAGTGTATTCGGGTTAAGACAGAGCTTTGGGTTCCCTCGCGAAGCTTTTAAGGTTATCAGTAAAGGAAGGTGGTCTGGCTTGTTGGCTGAAACTGAACAAACAGCTGGTGGGCGCCGCGACGCCCGTGACGCATACATCGGTCATTCTATTCTATATATTCATTATACAGCCTGTATCGACAAAAATTACTTGCTTAAATTCTTAAAATTTTATATGAAAACCCTAGAAGCCAAAGGGATGAAGTAATAAAGTTAATTCACTGAAATTGTCTTGCTAAGCGGCGAAGAGTTCTCGCGATTTCTGAAAGTCTTTTATGAAGTCATTGGAAACTAATCGGAAAATGTGATAAATTGAAATCTTAAATATGTGATTCTTAATTTATTTTCATGATTCTAGTAATTTAAATTTACAAATTTAAGCTCCTGGATTCAAGGATCATCTATGATAAGTATTATTACGCAAATCAAAATTAATATTAAAGTATAAATAACTTAAAAAAGCTTCTTGTAAATTAAGTTAGAACACTCTTTTCGGTCCACTCTGTATTATTATATTGTATTAAATATACGACCGGATGTTCGATATTTGTATTTTCAGATAATCCTTTTCCTTTATAATCATCGATTTTATTATAATGAAAATGTAATATTCTTAGAAGTAAAATAAGATCAGAAAGTTTGTGTGTATGTACTTTAAATGTATTCTAATGAAATTTAATTTCAGTTATTTAAATATTAATTTCTATTAAAATATTAATTGAAAAAATATCAATACTTTTCAACCGGAAAACTTTAAATTTCATTTGATTTTTTTGTAAATTTATATGTATTTAAATACAGCTTTAAACTGTCTTGTGATTCTTTTAATCGAGATGTAATTGGGGATAATAAAAAACATAAAAATAATTTCATTGTTTATTTTTCTTAACTAAATAACTATAAACAATCGATATCTGTTGAACAATTATAAAAATCAGAATGAGTGTAAAAAATAACATAAAGCACTTAATGTTTAATATTTGGGTGAATTTTCTCCATTCTATAATTATATCTAAATGGTATTTAATATTAAAAAATGTATAAAAATATTTTTGCTACATTTCATGAGTTATTTTTTAATTTACATAGTAAAAAATAATACTGTCGTATCAATGCGACGCAATACAATATGCAGGAACTCCAACCTAATATATTTTGGAAATGTATCTTTGGTTTCAAGTTTTGTGAATATTTACAGTTGGATGACTTTATTTTTCAATAAAATAGAAAAACACAAAAAAATGTTTTACAGATGATAAAATAATGAAATTAAACATAATCGTTTTATTATATTTCAATTAGAACAGATCGATGAGATCGATAACTGGCCGTAACAATATTTACAAAATATTCTATTTATGCGAATAAAAATCAATCAAAATTCAATTGCGGATCATGATTTAAACCACCCCTATCATAATAACCAGTACTGATTGTTTCAGAAACTGAATTCAGTCCAGAAAAACCTTGAGACCCCACAGTTTGAGAACCACCATACTGCCCAGAACCATAAATTGGACCTTCAGAAGAATGATTAAAATTGGACTGATTATGAGAAATCGTTAAATCGTTGATTCTTTGCTGAAGCAGACCGTGATGAAACGAATCTTTAGACTGAAAACATGCGTCAGATTGAGAACCACTGTCAGTCTTAATTCCGTTCCTAACAAGCACAGGAACGGCAACTTTTCTAGGGACCAAACTCGAAGATCCGAATTGAATTTTCTGTGACGAATCTAAATTATTAGGCTTCTTATACATTCCCTTTAAAGGCGGTAAATTTTTACTGGAAAAACTCGAGTTTTTCTCGTCGATTTTCGAAGATTTTCCCGAATCGCATCCGGATCCTGGAGTTATGAACCTTTTACTTTTGTACCTCCTGTTTTGGAACCAGATTTTGACTTGAGTCGATGACAGGTGAAGTCCTTTCGCCATTTGTTCGCGTTCAGGTGCTGAAAGGTATTTCTGTTGCTTGAAACGTTTTTCTAGTTCGTATACTTGAGATTGTGAAAAAAGAACACGCGGTTTTCGTTTCGATCGTTGCTTCCCGTTTTTTCGCAGTTCTGTCTTCGAGCTTGTTACGTGGTTTTCTGAAAGAAGAAAAACACTTTTTTTTAATAAATGACTCATAATAATCATCATAATTTAAAAATAATAATTACTTTGCATCGAATCACCATTCTCCACATCCTTGCTCTTGACTCCGCATTTTTTCTCATCGAAAGGGACACACAGGGAATTCAATTGTCTGACATGTTGAGATGTCAATCCTGGCTCGTTGCTGATCATCGACGATACTTCCAATTCCTCAGGATATGAATTTGGTATCGCACAAATCGCCGAATCGCTCTTCTCTGGCGATTCGTGAATAAACAGCGGATCACAACTTTTGTTAGAAACTATCGATTTTTGCGGCAATTCGATCAAATTTTCCGCCAACTGATCGCTTTGGTAATAATTTGGATTGTAACCGGAAGAACTGTAACAACAATTTCCAGCTGGATACTGTCCAAAATTTGAACTTGTCACAAATGGTTGATTATATTCTTGAAGCGACGAATTCGCATAAGGATTTCCTTCGTAGTGATGAAAATAATTTCCATTTCCAAAATATCCATCGTTATTCGGTCCATTGCAGAAATTTTGAAACGAAGACTGGTACCCGTTATAAGCATCGTATTGAAAACTATGCAGATCATATTGTTGATGCGAAAAGTTAAAATCATTCTGAAAACCTTTCTGATTCGAATCTTCAACAGCAGGATCCATGTTCTTATCTTCGAAATTAAATCCGCAACTTTTCCCAAAACTCGCCGTATTGCTCTGATCGACCAAATTCAAAATATCCTTTACAGAAAACGGAGTAGTGCAACTCAAAGATGAAGATTTATTAACACTAGAATCTGCATCCGATTGCTCCGAATCACTGCTCTCTAAACTCCAATCGAATTTGCTCTTCGACTTGATCTTCGAATCGTCCTCGAAGGCTTCACATTTGACCCTCGCATGGTTAACAGGATTGATTATGTTGTGCTGGTTTCCGTAATATGCAGGAGGTTGAAGCATCTTGTAAATTGAGTTCAGATGTCAAAAATCATTGCGATTTGGTTGGAATTAGAAGAGGTTGATTGCCGTGATCAGCTTATGACAGAGTGTAGGTGCTAACTAATTGGTGAAGTCAAAGGTCTACTGCTCGCGAACCGTCTAGCTTTTCAGACGAATGCTCGTATATAGATTTGTCTCTTTTCTTCTTGTGGTTTTCGTATGTTTTTTTCCTTTTCAGAGGGGTGTGTGTGTTCAGGAGATGAGGGTCGACTTGATAAATTTTCTGGTTGTTTAATATTTGAATCTAACCTAATACCATTTATGTATTTTGAATTGAATATTATTTCAAATTAGTTAAAAACTTATTACATGAGTAATTTATATGATCAATAATTTATATGTATAATAAACTTTTTTCACATATTTCCTTTCAATTGTTTCTTATATTTATGACCGATCTTTTCAATTAACGCGAGTTCACTATTTTCTTAAAGAATTCGACAAAATAATTCTTTTCGTAAACTTAATTGCGTTCATTTGTCGAAATCTATAAGAAAAAAAGTGAACTCATGTTATGTGAAAAGTTCAGCTCTTTGTTATAATATTATAAATTCTTAATTTTAAATAACCATAAAAATTTGAAAAATACAATCAAAACAAAATATCAATTATTTTAACAAAAACTTATGTTATGGCCCTCGAAATTTGAAAATTGTTTTATAATTTCAATTCAATTCTAAGAAACTTTATTTCAAAACTCTTATTGTTTTTACATATGAAAATTTCAAGACTAAAAAAGTAACCCTTTAGTTAATTACGAAAATAAAACTACATGGATTGGCTGAATTTTCTCCAATAGGAACGAAGCAGATGTTTACTATACAATTATGAAAAAAATATATATAATTTATTTATTAAAATATTGGTTATATTCACAGTCTCAGCAAAAGAAATATTTTAAACAATTCAGATTCTAAGATGTATATATTGTATAACAATCGTATTAAGAAAAAATGTAGAGCATCCCAATAGAAAAACGTAAAACACGGCACTCAACCCTTTAAAAAATAAAAAAGTGCATTCTAAATAAATACACTTCCAACCACTCGACAAATTATAGAAAAAACTGATGAAAAAAATGAAAATATCCTGATCGGAAACTGGGAGTCATAAGGTGAGTCCCGTGTCAAGATTTAATTACACGTACACCTATTTCGAATTTATGTCTAAAATCGATTCTTAATTTTCTAATCAATTAATTAAAATAAATATTAAATTATTCCAATAATCATTTCTATGGTGAATAATCAATACAATTTAATCTTCGAACCTAAAAAATCGATCTTGAAAATGAATTCTTCACAAGTACAAACATCTATTCAAGTTGTCTGATTATGTTATTATTTTTATACGATATAAGCAAGAAGCGTAAATTTCAGATGAAGCACAGCAATCCTTTTGTCCATCGATGCACATCGAACAATCGGTATTCCAGTGTATCCTGATATTTGGCCTATGGTGAGGGGCATCTGCTTTTTGTCATAGCCATGACGGACGATATAACGTATTACATTTATAATATAGACGGCGCCAATGGTGGACCAGAACAACCATTTCCATCATCGTTCCCACGTAGTGATTTATTCTCGCACATGACTTTCGCTTCGTTAATATCATTTCGAAGAAATTTATCATCTCTGATTTGCCAATAAGTCTTCATATGAGCCGTTTAATGCGCCGAGTGATTAATTCCTTAAAACGAAAAGTAGAGAAAAACTATGAAATATGTTTCACCGAAACCTTATCTGAAATTTTTAGTATGCAAATTTTATTTATAATAAGCTACAGAAGTGGTTAGTTCACATTAGAGTACAGAATTGATCAAAATGACCTCTGAAATAATTGATTTATTATTCGGCTGCATAACATTGTTTTGTTGATTAATCTTCATTGTTCAGGATAAATATTACATGTTTAAAATGTTATGATCATACCAAGTGATTTGACATCTGTTATTTTTTCAAAAATGGAATTAATCACTTATACTCATGTAACGATCCTAAATCATTTTCATCAAGTATCGTTTCCTGAAAAATTACAAAACAATAAGCCTAATAAATCTGGTTGTATTAAATAAAACAAACTTAAAACAATATTTATACCTACTCATCATCGGAAAAAATACAGAACTGTGAAATTTCGTTCATACATAATAATCGTTAATTGCGACACAAATCATTAGATTTTTTTCAAAATTCCAATAGACCTCCATAGTCGATTTGTTTGCGTACTTGGGGTGTTAAGCATTTATTGGCAATTTGTGTCAAATAATTTTTAGGGGTTCGACTGCCACTTATAAACGGGGTGGTCTAAAGGGTGCTTCGAATATACACATAGATATACATAGATTAATTTTTGAACATAGGAATGTTCTTCTGCTCTTATTTAATTTATAAATGAATTCAAAAATGAACTCATTAAATGACATAATTTAATTATTATCATACAATAGTAATATGTTCCAATTACTTTTGTTTTCCCTGATAACAATCTTAAAATCGTTTTTTAACAGTTAGTAGTACTCATACGAAAAAAAATCAAACATTTTATAAAATTCTTATGTATAATATTTACCTATTTTTAAATGTATTAAAAATATAATGTTTCAATATTTAGGTTCAAATTTCAATAAAAAATATCATTTCATTTTAGTGAACTCTGTGTATTTAATTGAAAACTTTTAAGCAAACTAGTGTTCAATAAATTTCATAAATTTATCAAAAAAGACGGTAAAATATTTTATTTTGTCAAAATATATTTGGATACAATCTTTAAACATAATCGTTGATCGATATTAATTTAAATAATATTTATTCTTCGATAAAATTTCAAATAAAAAACTGAACAATTGAGCAATTCGAGATCACAGCGAAGAAGTTTTCTTTTGCATCAATAGATATCATTCACTTTCATATTTCGACTCAATCGAAATTTAAAATTTTCACTAATATTTTTAAATGTAATTGAAAAGAAAAAAACTAAAAATTTAAAGATTTTACTTTGTTATTATTATTGACTTACAAAAATATTGATAAATAACATTCCAAAGATAAGAACCATCTGAAAAAAAACATATGTACAAATCAATCAATAACACATACACATCAATAAAAAAATGCATAAAAAATAATCGATCAAATCTGCAGACAGTGGCCAAAGATCGAACTCGCATTGCGAATCCTCGAACAATAGATCCTCGATCATCGAAAAAGTTTTTTCCTCGATCCGATGAAGAGGGATGATTAAGGCCTTATTGCAATACACACAATTATACAAAGCATTCTTTAAATTTACTAGAATCCATATAATAACCGATACCCCGAACCCTCAAATACCTGAATCGACGATCATCAAAAACAATCCTGAAACAATACTAGGTATGAATCAAGAAGCAATCTCCGATAGATTAACATAGGTTTCGAGTTTTTCACTAAAATTTCGCCTGCTTGTATATGGATTATTCGATTTATATGTGGTTCGGCTTATCGAGAGTGTAGTGTAGATATTATTTATAATGTTTATTTGAGTTCGGCACTTTGATGAGGCTCGCGTGGAAGCCGAACATCCGCAAGTCATCGCTTCAGACAAATTTCTTCCTTATCGGCGGCCCCTTTAAGCTCGAGATCTCAAATTAAAATCGTTTGTTTGATTAGGTCGATTCTCGCGGGCGGTAAGGTTCGTCATTTTGCAGAGCCGCATTCAGATTTTCTAAATTCGTCGATCAAATTATCAATTTTAACTCTAGAAATGTATTCGACACATTTGAGAAATGTTGCATTTTTTCTTAAATTTTTTACTAAATGAGATTATAATTTCTTTTATAATTTGAAGTTTGATCAAGTACGGTACATAATATTTCATTTGAAGCCAATATTTGAAAGATTTTCATTGAAAAATTCGATTTTACGAAAACATTACTCGGAATAGATTATCACACAACAGTTGTTGTAGTGTATAAAATTATATTCAATTGTTAACTCTGTCTTAATTCATCAATACAATGCTTAAAAACAATATTGAACCAATAAAATATTAATTTTATACATCCAGACAATAAATTTTCTTAATAATGTTTTCGTTTAATCAAAATTTTCCAAGAAAATCATTCCAAATATCACTATCAAATACAATATTTAAAACCGTTTTTAATAAGTCTTTAAATTTTCAAATCAATTAATATTAGTTGAAATTTAAAAATGCAACATTTAACATCAAAAATGTCCATAATTTAACACGATAACGTAGATAATAAAATTTTCTCTTCAACGACGGATTAACAAAACATTCGATTACGAAAAACTATGAAACTACCTTCAAATTACAATCGCCGAATTTAAATACGAATAAACAACCATAATAAACTACTGTATATATGCTCAATAAAAACAAACTGCGTTTTGAAAAAAATAACATTTTCCAAAACGCGACCACCCGCTTACGTTACGACTCAATTTACATACGATAACCGTCATCGCCGATAATTGCCTATTTATTATATTATCATTACAAAATTTTTGAAAAATTTGTTAAAAAAACGGCGCCAAAGCCTCGATATCGATCCGCTCCTGGACTCTTTCGGTACACAATGAAGGATTATGATTCGATAATTAAATAATAGTGACAGGTGAGTCGTAAAAACAACAATAAAAAGTATACGCGTGATTAATGATTGCCTCAAACGTGGTACTTATAGTGAAAATATTTCGTTGGAGCCATTGTGGTTCGAGTGGACCATTGTGCACCTTTTGTACGGTGACCATATTTTTTTTAAATAAAATTAAGGACAGTTACATTTTTAGATGGAGAAGAGAGTAATAATACAAAAAAATACTGATAAATCAATAGATACATTTTATTTTGGTTAAAAATTATGATGGTTTTTTTCTTAATAATTCAAATTTAATTCATTCAGTTTAATTTTACAAGAAGATATTTGAATACAATTTCGAACAAAGCCAAGAGGTACAAGTGACATTTTTTGCTGAAATTGAGTTATGTACAGGAATCGCTTCTATGTTCGCTCATATATTTGGTGGCGAAAGGATATAAACGAATTGAACGTGTGCCGAAATATACCATTAAATCACTCTACCTCCTCTTAATACATCTAGGTACATAATCAACTTTAATCGTGCTTTTCTCGAAATCATTTGCACCCCCTTGGCCTTTTCAGTCGTCAAATGTTCTTTAAACGATCATATTTTAAATTTTAAATAGTATCACCTAAGCTTTCAAAAATATCGACCATTATTTCGAGATTATATTTCTCTTATTTCATTTGCATCTAACTACTATCAATTGACAATTACGCTTTAACATGGATTTTTCTCAATTAATTTGAACCTTACACCGTAGATTACACCGACAAATTCTTAGTTTAAGAAATTAAATAAAATTACAGAACATAACGTTCGAATTAAGGTTTGTTCTCTAAAATTAAATACGAGTGGTCACCGCATTTTTTCCTTTGGTCCATAGGAAAAAATCGTATTAGAGGTTTATTCAACTCTTGCATTCCTAGCGTTTGTGCATATCGAAAGTTCGAATGTGATATTATTACATTATGATACAGTGCGTAGGTGTATCAAAAGCGAATATGGGTTTTGTGTGATATTTTTGTACGTGAGTGACACTCGAAAATTTCCATTGTCACATTAAACGCTTTGTTAAAATATCGACGTTTCTATTATACACCAGAACCAGCATTTCCAGATAATTCAATTAAAAAAATATGTTTACAAAAACTATATTTTTTTCCTAACGTTAGACAAATTTCACGACAGATCGAATCGAAGCATGCGCTATTTCTTCCGGTGCACATTTTTTTTAA
The DNA here is from genome assembly GCA_024721215.1 of Cheumatopsyche charites. Lineage (NCBI taxonomy): Eukaryota > Metazoa > Arthropoda > Insecta > Trichoptera > Hydropsychidae > Cheumatopsyche > Cheumatopsyche charites. The sequence continues at coordinate 12,848,205 of CM045585.1, forward strand.
GCATGTCTTATTAAATAGGAACACGAGACTAACTCGGTACACACGATCCGATAATATCGCTAATTCGATAGACGAGATTTCGATTTCTAGATCGACATGGCGATGCGTTGCCAGTTCGACTCCGGTTCGAATTCCTATTTGCGGGTGGCAATCGCCCATAATGATTAAATGTCTGTTCAAAAACGCATACCGATCTCTTGAGTTATTTATTAGACGCCATTTTGTCCAGATCCTTTGGGAATTTTAAGGTTTTTTTAGATATTTTAATTAGGAAGCTACGCGCTGTTGAAATACAATCGAACTCTACAAATGTTCTGTCATAATTTTGCAATTATGCTGTAGCGTTTCAGAGATCTTCGTCGATTGTTTCAATCGAAAAGTGTTTTGTTAATACGATTTTAATTAAATTGGCGCGAATCGTAATCGATTCGAACAAAAAAAGCGGCGTCTAACCGAAACATCGTTATGAAAATTGTAATAAATCAAAAGGCGCGCGCTGCTTTTTATTACACGCGAACGTTCCGCGTTTCTTTTTTTCGTGTCCCTACGGTAATTTTTTCGGCATCGATAATTGATCGAGAATTTATTGAATTAAACCTGTCATAAATCATCTTAATGATACCAAAAAGGACGATACGAAGGGTTGGAACTGACATAAACTAATATACCTCAGTCGACATAAAGATCAAAAAATAGGTTGAGTTATTTTCAATTTATCTTTGATTGAATTGATAGGATTGAATAAAGTTTATGTAATGAATTCAAAAGTATTATGTCCCTTGATTGTGATTGTAGAACTGAAATTCAAAGAAATGTGAACTACAAATTTAATGTTTATTAAAAAAGTATTTGATGCATCTTATTGCATTGTAACGATTGTTTACTTATCAATCTGACTTAGACCTTCCATCATGTTATTTATCGAGCAATAAAATCCAAAATTATGATACTGACAATGATGATTTTCGTTCTGCTTAAATTATAGATCATCGCAAGTGTAAATTGGTCGTAATTTAGAGCGTGTATCGATTATGGATCGGCAATCACATTAGGAGGATCTCTTATTAGGTGCGTGGGCCACGAAACAAGGCGGTGTGTATGTGTTGTATATTATAATATATCTGTATTGTATTGAACGGTGCACAACGATCCTTAATGCTGTTGTTTGAAGACATAATCGATTTTTCACCGAGGAATGTATTGTGTGTGGGGCGACGGGCCAGGTATTCAATAGAGATATCTCTTTGATTTGGTACTGAAGCATGCACGCTTATTAGTCGCAGGGATATCAAATTTATGCTCATTCAATCTAATTTTACTGATAAATTCAAATAAATATTCATTTTAAAAATCATGGTCGATTCTCTCGTTAAAACGATAATTTCGATCGTACACATAATACGGGTCCCACTTAATCAAACTTCAGAATCAATACACTCAATATTTGAATTCCACTTCTAAGATTTTCATAACTTTGAAAATTTCTTGTCAAATATATATATTTTTTTAATATACATAATTTTAATCATGAAAAATAATTTTCTACGTCAAAAAGAACTTGATATCGTTTATTCGAAATTAATTGTGAATCCCTGCTGCTTGCGATCGCCTCCCATATGATAAATGATACCAATGAAATATTTGAAGATTTTATATTTTATGTATTTATTTACAAGGCATTTCGTATATTTATTATTGTTTTTTTTTACAATATCGTTTAGTTATTTATTTATTTTAATTCTTTTTCCGTTCGGTGTCGAACATTACATACGAGCGTCGGCACGAGATTCAAGAAAAAAGCGTATCAGCTTCAACGATCGGTCATAACTATTATGTAAATTAATATAACTATTATACCGGCATAAATAAACACATTCCGATGCGAATAAAGTCAAATCGTCAAACCGAAAACGAAAAAAAAATGGCCGAACACAATATCGATATCCACACCTTCATTACGATTCAAAATATTAAGTCGGATTCGTTTCGAATCGAACAATCTTTCCGCGTTCGTGTTATATTCCAATTATTTTTATTGCTAAGCTCGCATTTAACATTGTGTATGATTAATTAATTTATGTTCGTATGTAATATTGATTGATTGATTCGAATTATTAACATCGAAATCGTGAAGGTTCAGTCGCTCATAAATTACAGGATGAGCCAATGTTGAATGCTTCTTATATTATTAAGTAAATTTTCATCCTCTTAAAAGTTTCTTGTATAATCAAAACTCTATTTTTCTTGCGATAAATACGCCACTGATATTCGCGAAGAGAGACTCTTCGGAATCGGACGTCTGAAATATTTTATTTCGACGAAGAAGGCTTTCGTTTTAAGTTTTCGAAATGGCAAAAATATGGATAACATCTCTATACGGTGCGAGGAAATTTAGTATTTGTAGGTTCGAGTCCATTGTTTCGCGCGCGAATATAATACTCGGACCATTCTTCTGTCAAATGTTCGCGTTCGGTTCCTAAATCAAACATTGCCGATATGCATACGCTGCTCGAACTTGAATAACAATAAGAAAAAAATATTAACTTCATGATATCATCACGCCTCGGTTTGCTATTTTCGAACGATTCATGTTTACAATGAGAAAAACTAACGGTTTCATATTTGAGCGCGTTGAAGTCTCCAGATCAGACGAAGTTGAGCTTTCACAAAATTATTCAATTTTGATTAATTATTATTTAAAATGAATATTTTTCATGATTTTATACAATTTTCAAAATAATTGATTGATTAAATCGTACAAAAAAATATGAACTATAGTTGTGTCGATGTACAAAAACGGCACATTATAAAGATATTTATCATTTGTCATTTCGGAACAAGTTATTAAATTAATAATCGGCATTCTGCCGATCGAAATCATATATTATCCGACATGGTTGTGTGCCTTTTATTTCCATTTATTCATATTTATTTCTCGAAAAGGTATTTTACTATATTCTTCTGACTCTATCGGCAAATTTCCTCTCAAAACTATCAACCCCGAAGATCTTAACTGCCTTTTTTTACACTCATTCGTTTATTATCGTGTTATTTTAGAATCTTCTCATATCGTCTTTGTCTTACATATTTATTTTTGCGACCCCTCACTTTATTACTGGGCGTGGTTGGAAAACAATTACAGTTTGATTTAGAGCGGTGCCGCTAATAAAACGGGTGTTACGATTTCATTATATTTTATTATAACTTTGCTTTTTAGTGCTCCGAGCGTTGGGAATCAATTATGTGATTATTGCTTTTAATTAGCGCCAAGGTCTGATTTTATTATCATAAATTTCGTTAAGACTATTTTTGCTCTTTACGATTTTTAGCTGAAACGCAATACAAACCATATCATGAAATACTTGAGATATTCAAACTTTTTTCATTTAATAATTAAATCGATTATTCAAGAAATTTCGATCCATTTATTACTCAACAGGACACTAAAATAAATTCAAACGGCATCCCCTAAGATAGATTTTTGTCGTATTTTACCTGCGGACAGGTGAGTGCATAACTGCACAAAATTAATAAATAAATCCCATATTCGGGATACCATAGAGAGACACGTAAAAGAACCACCAATATACATATATATCAAGTAAAAAAAATATACACACGGGAATACAACACTTTAAATAATGTCGAACGGTCTCGATGACGTTTCCTTCGGCATATTTCGGTTCGCCTTCAAAGAATTTATTGTGTATTGTTGTCGCTTTTTGAAGGCGACTTAAAAAAATCTATAAATTACCGAAGAGGACCCCCGATCAGAAGGTTCGGTGCCGAAAAAATTATACGTTTAATGTCGCACGATATAATAAAATAAAAGTCTCGTATGAAATGTGTGCATTTTTTTGTGGAAAATACCATGAAAAGCGTTCTCTAAAAAAATAGCTTAACAAATTGGTCGCTTTGTGTATTCGTTATCATACTCGTATTCAAAGATATTTCATAGGTGAATAAATTTCCTTTTGAGGATTGTCGAGAAGCAACAGCCACTGTTAGATTGTGGAACGAATTGCGTTTTTAACACTTTTTTGTCGATTTTTTATCGAGCTTTATGTATATTATATTTGGAACCCTTTCATACATATGAAATTCCATATCGTATATCTTCTAATAATACACTCTATAAAAATAGATTATAAATTGGTCAATTATTCATTTATTGAAGACGAACTGAATGAAAATTCGATAGTAATTGAAAATAATGCTTATTTAACAAATTTCAATAAAATATCTATAGTTAATCTCGAACGTATCCGAGTTTTTTTTTTATGATTAATGGAATATTTTAAATATTCTTCTGCACGGCGATTCATTGATTTCGTATTGATAACAATCTATGAATTAAATTTTCGTATAATGAAATTCTCAAACGAGTTTAGCAATAAAATATTTTCGATTTCAATTCATTCATTTAAATTGAATATTTCAATATAAATTCATTTTAGTTCGTAAAAATATTTTAGTGAATAAAACAACGTGATAATAAAGCTACAGCCATAATGATAAATATCATATTTTTTAGTGATTTGAAAAAAACAATAGATTCAACGAAATGATAAAAAATACATTCAATTTTATATCACCTACAAATCCAATCATTTTCATAAAAGCTAAAGGTGTCCACTTACATTTTTAATGAAAAATTAGCTGATCTTTTCAAAGGTTGCGTCGCAGGTTTCATCGCAGATTGCACAAGTGCAAAGGACTCCATAAGCGATACAATACAAAGCCACGATATTGTACGCCACATTAAAGTTACAAAACGATAAAATTCAAAAAAAATCAGATACACAAATCGGGCGCAATAAATCATAAGCTCGCGGGGCACAGATCGGCAATTATCCCAGTTAAGAAATAGACAGAAAGGGCCATAAAAAAACACGGTTTGACCCAAAGGGAACACGAGGGATGACAAATGACCGTCGTGGGAATCGAACCTGTCTCTCTATCCTTCGACTTCGACAGGTAAAATCATTTATCTGCCAGAAAGGACACCGCCGAAGACAAGTGTAAAGTGTAAAAGTCTAGCCTTTTGTCGAATTATGATAGAAATGTGCGAATCAAGCCATCTGCATGTGATCTATTGCGTCGATTCATTCAGTTTTCCCACGATTTTTATGAATCGAGGCGATTTTTAGTGAGACGAATCTATTAAAAGCGGAAAATGATAGATATCTAAAATTTTATGGCATCTCTTGCAATAAATGTCTTTTTCAATATATATATCATTTTTATTAATATTAAAGAAGTAGGAGAATAATGTTTAGAATTTCATTTAGCTTTTCTGAATTGGTTCAATAAATTCATATTTTAAGTTTTTCGCATGCACTCCAATATATGTAGAAAAATAACATCAAATATGCCTAATAGGAACTAATGAAGACATATTTATACTTTATTGTATTTAAAATACAATATTAGAGCTTTTAAGAGATTAGAGCTTATATTTCAATTAGCATTAGCACCAACATTTGAAATAATTTTCATGGAAAAGTTCGATTGAACAAAAACATCACTCTAAATGTATTATTATGCTATAATTTATTCAGTGTATAAAATCATATTTTATGTTAACTATATCTTAACGAATGTAAGACAATTAAAAAAAACATGAGTTTTCCAATTAAATATTGATTTTTTTACACTCCAATAATAATCTCTTTCAAGTAATGATTTAGTTTTATCTAAATTTTCCATGAAAATCATTAAAAAATACCGAAACCTATATTAGAAACCTTACTTAACTGGTCTCCAAAATACAAAAGAATCTACAAAATTGCGGAAAAATGCAACATTCGTTTCATAAGTGTCATGAATTCCTTACAATACTGCACAATAAAATAACATAGACGCAATAAAGTCGAATACAATTTTCATCATAAGCGTCGTAATAATACTATCCGACCGTCGATTTATTTATTTAATTATTTTTTATTATGATCGCTTCGTCTCGCACGATTTCGAATTACACGATATGTGTTTAGGAAACGTTTATACGGAGATTTTCGAGCGGCTCACTACCTGTAAAGTAATAGGAGCCTTAGGGCTAATTTTTTCCACGTCGTTTTTTCATACGAGGGTAAAGGTAGTCAGCGGGTGCCATTATCGCTTGACAAATGAGTTCTGTTTCATTTAAGTAATAGCTTTTTGTACGTACTCGTGTACGCGGCCTGAATTTATACGCCTCCATTTTATTATTTATTCATTTCTCAAATCTCACGCGAAATCTTAAATGAGTCAATCATCGATTCTAAATTAATCTGTGACTCAATTATCGATTTAATTGCGACATGAAGTCATAAACGTGTACGCTTTACAACGATTTTCCACGAAAGCTCTCGATAATAATTTCATTAGTTTCTCGCTTCGCAACTCGATGCTGTTATTTATTCAAATCAAGTATCGTACATATTCATTAGTCGCTTAATCAATAAATGCACGTAATTGATGGCTCATTTCAACTAACACAATATCGAAACATTAAAATCAATACGGTAATGAAATTTGATCAATTTTTTATGATTCATTTCAGTACAGAAATTGAGATGTTTTCTGTCTGATGCGGCCCCGAAGCTGTTTCTCCAGGTACACACTTTTTTCATTCTTTGAAATTTTTGCACAAGGCACTCATAAATCAAAAATTAATCATTTAGGCTGTGAACGAACGACCACTATCATTATACGTCCGAATCGATTTATTTATTAATTCGATCACACAATAATGTGAATTGTAAGGCAGCTTTCATAACATATGGTCAACAGAGTTTTCTCGATTAATAATGAAAATCTTTTCATTTGTAAAATTGAAAACTTTAATCATGAATGTAATTTTTCTATGCAAAACATACGTTTAAATTTTTCACTGTCTCACTTCACTTGAAATTAATTTTATTTTTACATAAATAGATAAAATACTTTTTTAAACTCAAGAATAATTTGAATATAAAATTAATCTGATTAACTCTTTATTTAAAATGCATAAAAATACCCAAATTAATATGTAAATTCTTATCGAATTATTTTGCATTCTACACACGAAAATCAAACTTTTTTTCCACTATGAAACGAAAATTTACCGAAGCCAAAATCATATGCTATCTAAAGTAATTAATAAAAGTAAATTTTAATCAATCTCTTCTAGTAATTACGATCTTAAAATAAAAATCATAAATATTTCCCTCGATCCAAACGACTCCACCCCCGTTTCCGTACAAGTGAATTTACGAGCAACGACCATTACGATTATTGCTCCTCAAATACTAGTCTTAATACTAGTCTACTAGTATTATTCAGCAATTAAATCGAAGTCGGGGCAATTGAGACATAGAAGGCGGGCAAACGTCAGTTTCCTGTTGCGTTGCCCGACGCCAATCACGAAAAGATCTCCGCGGATCAATTAAGCTTTTATTATTAAACAATTTCGAGGGGGGCGTTAAATCGAGACCGGCCTTTATTCGATGACTCGAAATGAATTTTAAAAAGGCATATAAAAGAAAAGCGGCCCCCCGAACCGGTAATGTCTCATTTAACGCGGCGAGTCGTATTACGACGCGCGCTCGTTAAATACGCGGGTCGTATCGAAAGTTATTATATTCACATTTTTTTAATTATTGATAGATTTAATATTGGTTAGAGTCAGATAAAAGTGTAGCTGTATAAATTGTTTGTACATTCTGCATCGAGCTTCGGTGTTTTCTTAATGCTGGGTTCAAGTTCTGTCGAATCCTAGGGAGAGTCGCATGTCGTATTTCTATAATTGATGATTTTCCGATCGTTTCTTTCGAATATTTCATTGAAAAAGAGTTAATTTAATGTTCAATCATGCCTCTGTTTCGCCTTATCTGTCGATTGAATTGGATTAATTTGTTAGCTGATTATTTTTTGAAGTTCTTAACCCTTAAATGAAAAAATCGACTCTAAATAAACTTATAAGAAATCACCTTAAATAATTACCTATTCGAAAATCGTTTAATTAAAATCTGATATAATCGAATTGAAAATAAAATATGTGTCATCTAATCGAGTTTATTACGAGAAATATCCATGTAATAACTATCAGAATGACCGATAAATAAACGCCGCGTTAATAACATTGATGCGAGCCGCTGGAAACGTTTCTGAATACGTTAACAGCCTCACGTGAAACAATACCCGAAACGTTATTGGTTATGTAAATTGAATTAAATAACTTATTTATTTATTTATTTTCCTTTTTTTATATCAATCCGAGATGCGCCTTTGAAGATAAAGCGGGAGCCCGAAATGAAAATCGACTCTAGGATGTGAATGATATGTTGTATGTTATGTTGAGAGAGCTCTTATCCGTCTTGTAATCTGTGAAATTAATGTCACGCGTAATTATGTTCGAACTGGTGAGATTTTGAATATTTATCTTCGAATATTTGTATAGAAAATAAATTTCTTCCCTGGTTAATTTATTGCGGCAGTTTGCGCGGCTCGGCTTCTATGAAGAGTTAAAAAAATAACGATTAACGACATACGAATAAAATTCTTATAAAAATATCTAAACAATAAAGCCTAATCAAATTTGATCGCGTCTATCAAACATAATAATATTTTACATCGAAAAAAAAATAATTAAAATAGATTTTACGATATCGTAAATATACAGAAACTACCTTATCAAGCCATTATTAAAAAATTGATACGATCTTCAAAATTGCAGCTGTGTTTAAAAGTGCTATCACACCTCTTGCATATTCAAGTAATTAAAACAATTTACATGAAACAAACTTTTATGCAAATTTGCATAGTTTCACTATTTTCGTAGACGAACAAAAAAATAACGATCAATTCGCCTCATTGTATTATTTATCGAATATGCTTCGTTTGATTCATTAGCCGCGTTTGAAATTTTGAATCTGTACACGACAAGATATTCGAAAACAGGAAAATATAAATCGTTGCTTGAAAACTGTACATCACTTTGATGGCTCTTTTAAGCGTATAATCATCGAAATGGGAACGATTCGTTTTTATTATGTGGAAGCGTTTCGTTTTCGATCGAATTAGCCACATCGGACAAGTTACCATTACTGATTTGATTTGGTTATTATTGCTATTAGAACGCTTTTTTTATCGTCTAATTTTTATTTCTGTCGCTACTAAACGAACTGGTTTGTTCAATTTCCAAGCAACACGCTCGTATCTAAATACTGTTAATGAAAATGGAAGTGACTCATGACTAGATTTAATCCTTTAACTAACAATGAGTATGATCTCAATAATTATCACTCTATTAAGAAAAATGTATAATATATGTATAAATGTTAAATATCAGCGTGTCTGAATTGTTAAAAAATTAGTGCCTCTGTCAAAAATTAATTACTTTTTTTCAAAAAGAAGCGAAAGATCTCTTACTTCTCGGAATGGGGATCCGAACACTAAAAAAGGTTCAACAATTATACGGCCGTATATTACGTTAGACAGGTAGCTGAAGTGGTTTCGGCGAACTCAATAATTTGCCTTCCTCGATCTTTTTATTGGGTTCATTTCAATTTTGTGCAGTCTTTTTTTATTGGATCCATTTTATTAAAAATTAAGCTTATGACATTTGCTCCGATCAATATACGCTCGAAGTGTTCTTAGTGTTAGGTTATATTTGGTATCGTGTCAATAAATGTGACTTTTGAAATAATGTTGAAAAAAAATATTGGGAACCGCTTCACTTTTTAGAATTTCCTAGGCTCTTAATCCTTATTTTATTTTAATGCGAAATCTGGAAGAAAAATTCAATCGAAATACGTCTTGAAGCAAATCAATTAGCAACGTTCCTTATACTTATACTTAAGAAAAATTTGAATTGTTACGCTACGATGCTCCTATAAATAAATTAAATTAAAATCATCGAAATATAATGAATCCATCCTACGATCGGCTTTTCTGTGACCGTATAATCAATTGCTGAAAAAAAAAAGTTTATTTATTATAATTCGGCCGTTCGATTTATACTTCACGATATCCCGACTTATAAGGATATTTATATTAGAAACAATGCTTAGAAAAAAATAATGATTGAATAATATGGGTTATGGGCCCCATTCTGCGAGAATTATGTGACAACGTCAAAATATCCGATAGAAACGCGAGTTCGCCCACGCGATTAACCGGTCAATTGATTATAGATTAAAAACCGAAACACGTTGCGGTTTCCTTTTCTCTATGTTTTTTTTTTTACTATATAAGAATCCACTATGCTTATGAGTGTATTAATAAAGTCATTAAGAACGTTCCGATCGGGAATATCGTCTCGTTCGTATTATATAGAGTTGTTTTTGCACGTTTAAATATTCAAATTGATATTGTTATTAACGTTTCGGTTAATGAAATACGCTAGAAAAAAAATCACGAGTCAACCCTGATAAATGGACTTTCGCTAAAACTCTAATTGCAAACCTTTTACACTATGAATTTCATATTCATTCTAATATTTATACACTTATTATCGGAACAAATCGTAAGGTTTATAAATAAGACATTGTACGTGCAATTTTCGAATTTTTATCGCACAATTTCAACAAGATAAAGACACAACGTCAAATTGTATATTATTACAAGCCCAATTCACTCTAGACACGATCTCTCGATCGATTTCACACATTCTTTTTCTCATATTGCCATAATCTTAGTAATTTTCCCAGCTGCACTTCGTAGCGAAGTTAATTTTCGAAATTAGCACCGCGCGTTTATCGAAGTGCTAACCGCGCGCTCTAAAGCCTCGTTCACACCAAATCCGATATTCGAAACCTATTCGAACTGTAAATCAAACTAATATTTTCGATTCAGGTGTGAACATAGCTCGAAGCTCAGCCTCAATCGGAGCCTTTTTCTCGTTAACTCCTCGGGTAAAAAGGGTTGTTTTTTTTCAGCTTTAAAGGATCGGCACTCGTGTGAGACGTTGACGACGTCTGACCAGAGGATCAGAGCTCAAAGCCCGGACTAAATTAGTTTTGTCAAGGAAATTGAGCGTGTAATTTGGCTTCGTGGACGGGAGGCCGCGGCCAATAACGCTAATAAATTACAAATTTCAAGGTGCCCATTACTCGGCTAATTCATTTTGGCGGCTTCGTAATGAACCCCCGGTTATTTATCGCATTATACATTTATATATATTTCGTTCCTTAGATATATCTGCTAGAAATCTCAGTTCCGAAATTGAATGTTCTTACATCTGTATATCATTAATAGACTCCAATAAAGCTGATTCTTTGTCAGAGAAACTTCGCATAGTTATCATATGCACATCTGAATCAAATATTGTACAATATTGTATTGTATAATATTTTGGACTTTTCATAACCTCACTGTCAGAATCACAGAAGCAAGTCGTGAATATTTCGACTATGGAATCAAACTGGTATTTGTTTTATTCATTGTGTTATACATACATTTTTTTCTCTCATTCCCGAATCTCGTCGTCGTTTAGTTCGATTGTAATTAATTAAGCCATTAAGAGCATTAATTGAGTAATAAATAATAAAATAATTGCACGATACGCCGCTGTACTAATATTTTATCTATCGTGACATCTAAATCGAAACATGTTTCCATTGTGGTTGTTTATAAATTAGTTCCAGCGCTACAATTACTAATAAGTAAATCATGCTATTTGAGAAACGAAACGAGGTCGCACGAGCTGCTCAAATTCACATAGAAAAAATATACAGAATTAATTAAGTGTTACTAAATTTTTACGAAAACCGATTTTTCTATAAGAAATTAAAATTTAATTAATTTTCACTTCATAAATTTTTCTTCCAGCTGAGTTGATTAATTCGACATCGAGCTTTTTATCAAATGTGAAACCACAAATAAAGTTCAATATATTTTTATAACACTTTATTTCGATTAATCGTAAATTTTAATACACATATCGTAATAAATTATCTCTTATAACGGTCCAATCTGGAGATTGTGCAAATTTCCTCTCGCACACAACGAAACCGAATTATTAAAGGATAAAGCCCGGCAGTATGCAGAGAGAACAGACCGCGGCTAATTAGCAGTTTAAATGGTAATTGTGGTCGAATAAGCGAAGCTTAATTTATAAGGTATAAGGCACGATTAGGTCCTTTATCGCCGACCACTCTCCGGCCAACCAGTAGTGTCTTGCTAATTAAATACAAGTCGCAACACCTGCTCGAACAAACTCTCGCTAATACATACAAACTCGGTATAAGCATTGTTCGTGTCTCTTTAAGAGATGCTCGTGTGTTGTCTTTGCGGGATTTGCGGACTCCTCTCGGTCTCTATGCTCTAATTGAGATGGATTGTATCGGTCTTTTCCGATTATGACACATCTAATATTATAATAGCACTAATTTGTCCGTCTGTTTGTTTGTGAGTTGAATAGGTGCAGATAATACGTTAACTTTATTGCTGCCTCTATTCCAGTTGATATTGAACGAGCTATGTATCAATTATGGTCTAATGATAAGTATGGGTCTGAATTAACTTCATATATTTAGATTAAAAACCTAATCTTTGAATTTGATAATAAAATTGAACATTTATACTAACGATTACTGAATTCATATAAACTATATAATCCTCTCAGACTTCTGACATATTGTGTTAAAAATCTTATAATGAACATTAGGACGTAATTTACTTTGCATTAAGATTATTCTAATTCATTCCAATTCATATTTTTATTCTTCGAATAAGCATGTAGATAGACATAATCTACTTAAATCAATAAAATTTTATATCAAACTCAACGGATTAAGTCCATCAAATATGAAATTTCTTGACTAATTCGCCAATTATGTACCGAAAAATTTATAATTCAACATAATCTTATCATATAATAAGGCATATTGTAATATTAAAACAAGTTGTCCGTCTCATAGTTTTAACAAAACAACTATTCATTATACTTACATAGAAAATCATCTATAATCGCGTTAAAGCGTAACAAGAAAGCGAGCAATTACCTCAACGATAGAATACATTAAAATACTTATATTCATTATTAAAAAATCTCAAAAAACACTAATGTACCTAAAAAAAAATCATGAATGAAAAATACATCCAAGAGCTTTTTACGAGCGTCGCGCATACTTCGCGCAAGAAACGCATACTTTCCCAAATGAAACAGCTTAATACCTTTCATCGGCAATTAAATCGGGATACAGTCGAGTGTTGTTTATTCGAAAAAATGTCAAGCGGTATCGTTTTTTACCAAAGAAGACGTATAAAAAGGCTAAATGCGTAGTCAAAAGTGCCGACGCTCTGTCCGTAGGTGTGCTTCTTTCGAACGTTAAAAGCTCCCGTTTCTGTTTGGAAAAAATAAATGAGTACGAGCATTAGGCTATTTAACACTTTGGTGTGTCTTCGCTTAAGTGGTTCTTTAATATGTTGTAAAAAATGATGATAAGTGTATCGATGTTGACAATGATGCGTGTATTCGAATCTCGGCGATCTCGCATTATCTTTTTTTTATTTAAATACTTTTATTTAATATTTTAAATGTTTTGATAATTCAATCATTATCTATAATTATAAATCAATACTTAATGATTTGAAAAAAAGTTGAGAAATAAAGATACTCTTTTGATCTTTCCGTAAACACTTGATAATGATTAGAGGCAGGTGTGAACATAAAAAAATAAGAACGCATTGGAAAACTCAATGAATTCGACCGATATTCTTAAAAGAGACCGTTTTCGATTGAAATTATCTTGACAACAAAACCATATCCTATTAATAGGATAGTTTCACTTCTGAGTGTCTATAAAGATAAGATTTCTATAAATGAATGGAAAAGAAGTGTTAATGAACACGCAATATACAGTAGAATCACTTAATTCAAATAACTAATAAAATATCTAAATAGTAATAATTTTATGCAGACTCAATGATTTTTTCAATATTTTATTAAATTCTAAGATATGAACGACTGCCCTGGGATGAATTATACAATAAATGGGTTTTTCTTTTGTCTAAATAGAAAATGCAATATTATATTTATCACTCTAATGATCGATTCTACTGTTAGAAAGACAATGATTTTTAGCTAAAATTCAGCTTAAAACGAAAAACGTTCATCTTATAACATATTTCTATGTCTTCCGCGCTTTCTCTAAAGATTAGTTCACACTAAAGACATTAGACAGTCAAGTGAACAGTAGATAGACAAAGCGACCTATGTTAACATTAGCTTGACATCAAAGTTGAATCAATTAACTATACTGTCCAGTGTCTAATTAACTATCTACTGTTCTCAATGCAAACCAGCCCCAAAAACCGAACTCACCCCACCTAACCTCTAATTTTCCTCAAAACATCTCATCAGCGAAATCATCCAACACACTCAAACGCCTTTCCATCCACTATCTCAACACTCAAAACCCAAACACACTTACGCTCGAGTACCAAAAGAGGCTCACAGAAGCATAAAGATGACATCGAGAAGCGGATCGATGATAAATCGCGCGTTTCGCGACAGTCGCATTCGCCGAGACGATTTATGTCCGCGGGATTTGCGCCCTCGAGAGTTGCTCCGGTGGTCGGCCAACAACCAATTAACCACCTCGCCAGTGGCCACCGCTTTTGCTCGCCTCATTAAATCGAAAAACAAAAGGCGGCCATAAATTGGTCGCGAAAGGGCCAATTCGCTCGCGCCGCTTGTCTCGCTGATGTCTCTCTTCGGCCTCTCCACATACGATGCTGGACTGTCAATCATATCGCATGATCGTTCATGACTTTGCATCGGATTTGTGGCCGTTTATTTTGTGTTGTTTTGTACTAGAATCTGTGACCTGGCGTCGCTCGAGGCTCTATGGACTTTACGCGATTGTGGAAGCTTTCCACTTTAGATGAGAGTTGTCAATCATGTCGCATGATCATTGGAACTCTTTTGTGTTCATTTCATCTCATTTTGTATTCTCTTGAGCTTTTGTTTTATACTAGAATTTGTGACTTGGCTTGTGATAAGTTATTGAGGCTATTCGAAATTAGGAACTGGCCGCTAAATCATGTAAATCGAAAATTTTCAGAAAAAAAGACTATTATTTTCTTTGATATCATTTTATCTGAAATATGGGTCATTTTCTCTACTAAATAATATATTTCATGCATTTTAATTTAAATCCACCTAAATAACTCTTATCTGTATCTTATAATTGAATAAATAGTTGGTTAAATATTTTATCTTAATTAACACAAAATATTTAAAACGATTAACCAGATCAAAGATACATATAAAGCATTCGATATTATTTCAAAATTAAGATCATAAAAAGCAAAAATTATCAAGTCTCTATTAAAAGCAGCTGTCTCTTAATTAAAATGAAAAGTCAGTACAAAACTATATCTGATACCGATTATAATAGATAACAGAAGAATTTCCAAACTGAACGAAAAAAAAACTCAATTTAGAATCTCGATCGGAGCGGATTGTAAAATAGGCGCCTTGCTTACAAATGAGCGCGAATTCAAATATTTCTGCGCGCGACTTTTTG
Organism: Cheumatopsyche charites; assembly: GCA_024721215.1. NCBI lineage: Eukaryota > Metazoa > Arthropoda > Insecta > Trichoptera > Hydropsychidae > Cheumatopsyche > Cheumatopsyche charites. Next base: position 12,863,702 of record CM045585.1, read on the forward strand.
TTGTTCCATTCCGCCTACTGGACGAGTTTACAAATTTAAATTTGAATTTCAATGGGGGTACGTACGTAAATGTGCACATACACACAAGTTATAAAATGCATGGCGTGGTAAGGAACGTTAAAGAGAAACGAAGTGTTTATAGTGCACGTACACGTAAGAGGACTTACTGCGATCTCACACAGGACTCGCCGGCATTTTAATGGTCTACTCCCGTTTGTATGCACCGTGCATTTAGAAAATGGATTTTGAACAGGACGATTGGAAAATTTTGTAATTTTTAAATCTATTTTTAATTTAAAGTCTATGAAAACACATAAAATCCAAAAAAATGCATTTTTGTTTGAGAATATACCGGATTTTTTTTTCTATAAATTAAAATATAAATATTTTTTAAAGGTAGAGGTATTTTATTGGTATTGGGGTAGAATAACAAATATGAACTAATGCTTCATTTGGACTATAGTGAACATTATATTAACTGTTAATTTAAGTGGCCCATAGTTAAAACCAATGATAACAGTTTAAACACTAGTTCATATTGGTTGCCCTTCCTCTAGTATGTAAACGGGATGTCTTCCTTTCATTATCATTGATAAGATTTGAAATTTTGGCGGTTGATACACGTTTCTTAAGAGCTTTTCTTATCCTGACTGATCTTACATCATTTTTGTTTTTTCGAAAACTATTTTGTATTAATTGAATGAATCTTAATTATATCAAAACCATTCAATTAATTCACAAGAACCTATTAAAATTTTCCATGATTCAACCATATTTTTTCAAAATTAATCCTAATTTCAGCTTAAAACAGACTTAAATCTAAAACAATCAATTGTAAAAAGACATTTCTAAACTGCACTAGCACAACCACTCTTCCGAATCCTTATAAGCTAACACTCCCAACAGACGTTCACATACGACCAGACACAGCCCGAGTGAGGCTGCACGTACATACATATTTATGCACATACATCGATGTATGCACATAGATACATCGGTGTATGTGTGTACGTAATTTAATTCTGATGTCTCAATACCTCCCAACGAGAGGGGCCATTACCGAGGGCCGGTGGCTGGCGGAGTAATGGGCCGCTCGCTCCGCACCGACGACGGTTCGCGGATCGAATCCCAACAATGCCGCACTTCTTCTTTATCGAGATACTAGTGGTCGCAAACTGAGGGTTTCAGGGCTGTCTGGGATTTTTTTCGGATTTTTAAACGGACTTTTTAGTCCAAAATCGAGCGACGCAGTGTCCAGATTTTAAGCCAGCGCGAGTAAAATTGTAGTGCCAGAAAGAAAACTCACATTTTCTATATAGAAATTGATTTATAATTTCAAATTATTAGCATTCTTTTTTAAAACATATTTCTAATCATGAGTTTATTAATTCTAAAAGACGTTTTTTGTGTTTAATATGGCTTAAATCGATCAAACTCAATCGATACACACAAAGAAAGGTTCCTTCCTTATGAACGACACATGTTGACTCTCCCCAGTATCTGATAAGATTCGAACCAATCATAGTAAAGACACTGAAGACCAACATGACATGCACAATTTCTTCATACATACCATAACCATGTTGATGTTCTTATATTTGTTTCGATTAGAAAAAAGTTCATGCTATTTATATTCCACAGAAAACTCGTACTTCGAAGAGTACGGGCGATCTGTACTGGCTGATTTCTTGGATTAGAAATGGCTTCTACTCAAAAAGGTTGTCGACACACTGCTAAAAGCGGTTGTACACACACGGTGAGGGCTTGTCGGCCAGGTATCCCGGCCAATCAGTGACCATTATATGTTAATGGCCCTATTAGAATATGCACGCGGCCTGCAACCGCAGCATCGGCAACCACCACAAGACTCCTCTCCAAGAACAAACCGAAGCTTTGCTCCCACAGAAGCCGATCTTCAATCCAATCTTCTACAAGGTAAAAACGAGCATCTTAACATTAATTCGGCTCAAATGTGAATAGAGCCGGAGGACGACAAACGGTGTCCTTCCGAGGAAGAAGCGCCCTCCGCTTCATAAAAAGCCATTGTTCGAAACGCGATGTTAACATCGAACTCTCTTGATTTAGCGCCGAGATTTTTCAATCGCGACACTGATTTTTTTTCATCTTTCACCATTATATCGCTCATTTATTTTCGCGTTTTGATCCTTTTTCACATGTCGCGGTCCGTTTCAATAAAACAAACGAGAACGCCGCTCGTAAATTTTATGACGCGTTTATATACGAGTCGATGTGCCGATCTGACGTCTCTACGGTCAACTTCTGACACTTCGTTAGCAATTGTTTCATTGTGTTTATAATTATCAGGATTCTGCTGATTTAATACCTTATTTAAGTCGTTCAGTGCGCACAATTATTAACTCCATGGAACAAAAGTCGAGAAAAACAGTGAAACATGTTTGATGCATTTTTCGAATTTCCCTTCATTATTCATGTTTATAAGCTACGAATGCGATAAGATCATATTATAGTACATAATTGATCAAAATAGCCACTGAAATAAAAGATTCGGTGACGAAACAAATTTTGTCAATTTACCTAATGATCATTATTATTAGGTCTTTACTATCTAAGAATGATATGATATTTCACACATAAAAAGTAATGACTACACCAAATGTTTTATCATTTAAATATTTTTTTTTTCATAAAGTGGAGTTAATTTCTTTATACACTAGAAGGTTCATTTGCTGTACATACAATGACTAGGATTCAGAAAATGTGTGCCTATTCAAACGACCGCGAATAAGCATTGAACGAAACATTAAACCATTGATTAGTAAAGCTGTTGAACTCGTTGAACATTCACACAGTTCAGAACGTTACTTAATTAAGATATTACAAAATCAGAGTCGCTTCGGCCGAGCAGACTCGTTATCCCGAAATCGTCCATATACGAAACAAGAGTCTTCGGAGCATTTAGAGCCCAAACCACCCAAGAACAGAGAGCAGCATCGAGCAACACGTATAAATTATATCGGCGTCATCAGCAGCGGTTGTGCGTAGCGCCTCAAGCTTATAAGGACAAGGAATTCCGACTAGTTAACCACCGGCAATGGGTGGCGTTTCGCAATTTACGCTGCGACGTGTCCTCCGAACCGCGATTTCTATTATGGCAACAACAAATACGATTCGAACTGGAATGAAAATTTAAACCTGTGGAATCTGAGGAATCGTTTGCGATTTTCTCCGTAAAAATCCGACCGTTTTAAGAGGCATTTTTCTCATTAAAACATTCGGACTTTTTTTTTACAATGAAGCATTTTTTCGTATATTTCATTTGTTGATTAAAATAAATATTAAACTTATCAATAAGTATTCTTGAATTTTAACACTTAATTACAGCCTCAACTCTATATTAGAACATCAATATGATAGAAGTATAAATCAGTAGTAGTATAATGGCCCCTACCTACTAAGGTGGTACTAGTCAGACTCTAGTCTAGGACCCGGCTCATTTTGTCAGAATTCATGAAAATAAATAAATAATAAGGAATCTGTAGAATCTGAAATTTTATCAGAAAATTTTCCTGGAAAATCATGGCTCGTTAAGTGGTATTTTTCCGGTGTATCGTTATGGTGTAGGTGGTAGGAAGCGGCGCCGTCTCTTCTTTGTAGTACGATTTCGTTATCGTCACAAATCGCTCAACGGTCTTTTGTGTCGCAAAGAGTCGCTGTAATCTCGTTAAATTCGGATTTAAATTGAAAAAAATAATGGGGAAATGTGCGCAGGGGGCTTGGGGAGAGTTTTGCTAACGGGGGCTGAACGGTTGTTGAATTGTCGTCGATTTCGTTATATTGTGCTTTCATATTTTGTGTGGAAAATACATTAATGTGAAAAATCTTTGAAAGTTTCTGAAACGATTATTTCATTTTAAATTGGTTGAAATAATGATATTTGATATTAAGTATGAGCGTGGGATGAGCATGATATATTTCATGAAATATTACATTGAGTATGCAATAAAATGAACAGATGTGATTTTAAAAGTTTTTTCATATTTCAAAAAGAAAAATTGGATTTTTTTAATGAATTTATGAGTATATGTATGTATTATTTTTTTATCAAAATTAAAACCATTCTTAATATATCTTTAAACAATAGATTTTCATTGTATTAAATATTTCCAGATTTTTATTTTAGAAATAGTAAATTTTTAATTATAAAAACTACAAATTAAAAAAAAGCATGGTGAAAAAACTTGAAATTTTAAAACATAATAACGATAAATCATCTGAAACGATCATTTTTATAGTAAACACGAGCAATAATAATAAATAAAAATTCTCATATGTATTTTCACACACGTGAAAATTTCACCAGAAAACGACGCTTTTCCTTTCCGTTTAGCGGTTCGTGAATTATGTCGCGTTCACATTTGAATTATTTTCCGGTCGTTGTATTGAAACGAAAAAAAGAAAATTTGTGAACGAATAAAAAAGAAACGCATAGTTTTGACCGCGCAGTATTTCATACATTCTCACATGACATACCAAAACGACCACAATAATGCTAACATTATAATAATTTAAGTGCGCCTTGATTGATTTAACAAATTTCGTATCGCGTGCGGCACTCGTATAAAGCGACACCGACAAAGCCGAAGAATAATAAAAATTCGACGAAAAAAAAAACGATCGCCATCGATTTATTACAATAAAAGAGACACCATGTATGAGATGTGTTCTCGAAATGGTACCGTTAAAATTGAAAAAATGTGTACAGGGTGCGGCCGAGTCAAATAAACAGCATGAAAATGTAATAATTTTAGCGTTTGTGGCAATAGTGACATTTTTTTACAGTCCAGAATTGAAAAAAAAATATTGAAAGAATTAATTGAGTAGTAGAATCAATTTTAAAGATTTTTTTTTAATTAAAAATGAAAAAAATTACTCTTTATATGAACATTTTTATGTAGTTCATTTAACTCAGCCGCACCCTGTATAAATTCGGCACATTAACATGTGGGATGTGATCGTTTTATTTACATGGTTTAGCGCCTGTTAATCCGATGTGATAATTTAATCTTGTGTTATTTGAGATATTTATTTAAATAAAAAAGTGTATATTCTCAATTATATGCAAATTTTGAAACGTTTGCAGTTGAGAACGCTTAGACAATGTATGAAAAGTCGTCAAATTTTTAATGGTGTTTATTAAAAATTTTATGGGACGCGATCTTCGGATGAGGGAAATGAAATCGTCAGTCGGTCGGGAGAGCTTTTGTTCTAGCTTTTCCGACAGAGCTTTCGAACGTAACAGGAAATTAAAGCGTTTTATCCAATTATTTTTACGTTCAGATTTATAAAAGGGGATTTTTTTCGTATTCAAATTTAAGCTGCGCGTCTCCCGTTTCGATACACGAACGGCCCTCTATATCAAATTAATTTTCGTTGCACGATTATTTCTCTTTATCTCGATTCAGTATCGTTTGATGGGCCGACAACAACGATAACAACATCACAACAACAACAACGAGCGCAGTTAGTAACAACGAGTAATTGTTGTCGAACGTTTCGAGCACGATGCTTTCATTGTAATAAGCGAACGAAATAAAAAAAAAGGCTAACAGATATATACGATATCATTAAGTCGACTTGTAGAAATGCGATGATAATAGAAATATCAGAGACTCGAAAAGGCGAATGTGTTTTGTATACGCATTCGTTGTGTCTTCGCTATAAAACAAAACACCATGGCCGCCATCGAGCGAACCGCAAAAAACAAACCATTATATCAAAGTAGGCAATATATAACGCAAAAAACCGAAACAAAGGCTCTATAACAATGAAGTACACTGCCCGATATATCATTTGTATGTCTCTCTCTCTCAGTGAATATAAAATCGCATATATGCTGAAATAAAATCAGATGTATTACAGTCCATTTCAACTAAACTTTTCTAAAGTTCATTTTCAATATCGAAAAAAATATTAATAAATTAATGAGAAATCCAAAGAGAAAAAATGTATATGATAAGTACATTCAGTACAAATTAAAAATTCTTTACACACAACTATCATCTATAGATTTTTTTTGGCAAGCTTAATTCCTTCATCTTTTCAAACAAACCACATTGATGTATAGGTATTTTAATGGGTATTTCAATATCGAATGATTAAGCTCGTACATTATATGTAGATTATTGAAATCAGTGCAATTTCTTACGTCTGCCATGTATCATCCTCGCTATACTAAAATATTATACATTTTGGTTTCGTATAAGTATGGCGCCATGTTCGCCAATGCACGATCGAACTATACACACATAAAGCCTGCCGTGTACGTTCGGCATAAGCAAAAAATGTACGAATGCATTAATACAATAGTGTGATATGCGTCAAAGAAGACGCCGATGCGGTGTTGTGTATAAAGGCATGTTATGCCGTTCTATAACTCATATTGTTGACCATTGGTTCTCAAAATTATATCGGACCAACCCTTTTAACTGAAAAAAGAAACATGAGCAAAATATATCTACTTATATATCGAATAGATCGATCTTTAAACTCGGTTAGTAACTCTCGTGTTAGTTAAATATTTTTTTTTATCTATAGAATTAACAGCTATTAAACTTTATTGGGAAAAAAATAGACAAACTTTAGTCAAATGAAAAGATTATTAATAAATTTTTCATAAAAAAATAACAAGTGAACGTTTTAAATCCTAATATCATTTTCAAATGAATTCAAATTAAAATCCAATTTACTACACTGAAAATCAAAATCAGCTTGAATTATACAGATACAACTTTACGAGCCTCAGTTTCGAAAACGCTTTGAGCTTTTACCGAGCGAGTAACATTCGCATCGAACTCTTTCATACAATTTCCATCATATGGAGCGATCGGAATGTGCTTCGAAGCATTTTTTTTCAACAAGTCGACCAAAGGCCGCCTTGGTGTATTAAAGCTTTATTTATTGCGCCGGCGTTAGTAATGACGCATTTATGGCGCATGTTTAACGTTGCTATTTATTTAATTTGAGTGTTACGATCGATCATATTTGTGAACCGATCCCTTGCCTCGGGGCGATTGATTTAACACGAGTGTCGAGAAAATTTTTCGAAACGACAAGCTTTCAAATTATACATTAACGAGTCATTAACATCGTGCTAGATTGAAATGAAAATATCTTATAAATCATTGTACATATCTCAATTGAATAGATCCAAAAATATTTTTTTAATGATGATAATAAATTGGTTATCGACTATGTACTGGTGCCTTTACAATATCGTGATATCTCAAAAACTATTAGTGGAATGCGCGACGGCTATTAAAGAAATTTTCGTAACGCGTCGAATATATTTGGATTCGTGCATAATTAATGGCGGTTAATTTCTCTCATAATGGGATTTTTTACGATTCTTTTTATGTGTGGTTAGAAAATGCGGGGAAACGTTTGATTCACGCATACGCATTTGAAAAAAGGAACTTAGTACCGCCCCTTGTGCGTGGGTGCGATTCATTTGGAAGTCATATTCAAAATGGCGGACATCGTATGGAAATCAGATTGAAAATGGCGAACGTTTATGCACACTGAAAATGTGCATTCGTTTCAGAAAATGGCTGTCTCAACTTTGCACTAAATCTATCGTATCAAACGATAACATATCTATAACGCATACAGCATACACTATTATGAAGAAATCTGAACAGTTTTCTTTATGATATAGAAAAGTATTTTTTTTAGTAAAAAATGTATTGAATTGTCTTATAGTTTCTTTTTTAATTCAAATATTGGTCAAGTACAATTCTTAATATTGCATTTGGCACTAGGATTTAAATAAATTTTCATGGAAAAATTCGATTAAACAAAAACAATACTTGGTAGAAATTTTCGCACAACAGTTTTCAGAGAGTATAAACATAGTATTTTATCGTAAACTCTGTATATTAAAGAGTCAAAGTTATACATAAAAACAGAAATTATTCAATTAAATATTAATTTTACACACCTTGACAATATTTTTTTCCGAGTAATGTCTTCGCTTAATCGAATTTTTCCATAAAAATCATTTCAAATCTCAGTGTCAATTGTAATAATAAAAACCACACACAATAAGTCTTTAAAATATAAAAGAATTTGAAACTCGTATATTGAAATTTTTGCGAAAATATTTTATCAAAAGTTTCCAGATTTCCTCTCAATAGTGTAGCAGCTTTATGAATGTGTTCGAATGGCGCCCACTACTTGATTTGTTTGTTATATTAGGCCGCAAACAAAACGTTTGTGGGTCGATTATTTGAACAGATGTACATTTAGAGGACTAGCCCTTCCAAAAATAAAAGGGATGCGCCCTCGTTGACTCTCCTAAAAGCGCCGACGATTGATTTTCATCAGGTGTCATAGTGCTTAGTCGAGTTTCAACCGTGACTGGCGATTAAGAAATGTATAAAAAGTGCACTTTTTATATGATACCGAAAAAAAACGTTACGGTTTTTATTAGGGGTTCTTACAATGGGATATTTCGAAATTGGGTTCATCAAATTACCCCCTAATCGGTAAGAAAATATTTACACTCGGGACGTTCGAAAGGAAACTGTTGAATAAACCAAACATTGCAATACACATATTGAATTTCATTTCAAAAACGTGAATTTTAAATCAATTTAATATATCATACACATAACGTACAAATATTTTTCATAAATCGAAAAAATCAATAATAGTTCAAATGAATCAGTTCCAATTCCACATATTGTAGATAATAATAATTTTTATAATAATTACGAGAACATTTGAGAAGTTTTCATTCTTCCGAAACAAACATCAAAGCATTAAACTATTAAAGTGTTTATTCAATGGATATTGAAAGCTGTGCGTTGTATATCAACAATCGTCAAATCATATATCATATTTCATCCAAACTAGAGTAGTGCTTACATACGGATTCGGTCCTATTTATACACCAACGAAAATTCGTGAAATGTCGTAAAAAAATTACGATCCGACAAATATTCAGATTATCGAATTTTCGAGATATTCGAAAATTTTTCACACGTTCGACTTCGTCTTAATGAGTTCGCTGATAAAGCATAAAAATGTTACGTACATTGGTAAAGCGTAAAAGTTCGCAGCTGTCAGTCGTGTTATCTCAAAAATTTGAAGTGTTAAATGTTTTAATGGCTCGAATGTGACAAGAAGGCTACCGTTTTAATGTTGTTCTCGTTTTTTTTTCAATAAGAGCACATCCCCTTCTTTACTTAGTTAATTTATTTGTTTTTAAAAGGCGCGAAACCCTTCACTAATGGAAATGCTTCGGTTACCTACTCTCGTAAGTAATTATCGGATGAAAGAATCGATTAACATTTAGAAATATGTAGAATATTCATATTATCGATTTTATAAGCAATTATATTTAATAAAATAATTGATGCTATTTTCATATTACAACATTTTAAAATGAACTTTATTTGAAAATAAATGTACCTACCTACCTAATAAAATTCATTTAATTATTATGAAATATTGGAAAATATTTTCATATAGACTTTTTTTATTTGAAAATAATGCATTTTAACACCAAAGTACATAGAATTAAGAAAAAATGACATAGGTTAACTCAAGAGGGCGGCGCCATTAGTCGGAAAAGTAAATACTTGAAAGTCCCAGCTTAGCGCCACTTTCGCGTTGAAAATTCTAGACATACACAAACAAAAAAAAAACCTGAAAAGCGGAAACTATAAGTGTTTATTTTGGCTCTCGAAAACAGCAACATCCCTTGAGATTTACACATAAAAAAAATCTTTCACGAACAAACAACCTTAGCGCCACACAGAAAAACAATTTCTAAATATATTACGAATTAACTTTCGAATCGATCGACGCGAAATATTCAAATATATCACTCCGACATCGAAAATGCACTAAACTAAAATCGGTTTCGGGACTATTTTGAATACGAAACGTATATAAACCGAAAGGCCCTTTTCCGCGCTGAACGCCCTAGGGCCAACGGCGAACGAACACAATCTATATTCAAATGATGTCGAACCTGGAATCGAAACCCGGTGGCTTTAAAGTTCTGCTAGAGACTTTTTTTATGGCGGCCATTTCGCACACTTATCGCTGAAAAGTTTATCTCGTTCGCGGAAAAATTGGATACGAGTCGGGCGCGAATTTTCCGACTCCCGCCTTGCAAACTTTCAATGGAAATTCGCAAATTTTAATGAAAAAATTTGCATTCGTTCGATAAACTTCGATACCATCAGATTTTTAGCGATTTGATTCAATATATTTTCTTGAATTTTCAATTTGAACCCATAAACACAATATATTCACTAGAATAAGTAGAATGCCATAGTCATGTACGTGGTTGTAGGTAAGCACATAAGTTTATCATTACATCATTACAAAGTGAATTTATGAAACTGTTATTTAATATTATAACAAAATTCATTTAAATAAAACAATAAATAATCTAATGAATTAAAATAAAAAAAACTATTAAAAAAATTATAAAGATATTCATATGATTCATAAGCAAATGAATCATCCAATCTTCATACAAAAAATAATCTAATTTCGATCAATGAAAATTCAAATCAATAAATGATTCGTCTAATTTTCATTTTAATAAGGTTTTTATAAGAAAACTAGTCTGGAATTTAATCTGTAAGAAATCGAATCGAATTCTCAGCAGTGTATTCGATCTCCAAATGTAATTTAGCTTTTATGCTAGGCGACGGGCTCTAAAGTGCTCACAACGTTCCAGTTTGAAAATCCGTGATCGAGGTGTGAAATTTGCATATAAAAAAGTTCGAATGTAGATTTAAAAGAAGTCGTTCGTTCGTTCGCTGGGGAAAATCTTTCGGGAATTGAATCCGTCGGAAAATCGCTCCGAACAATTTACATAGAGCTCTTTCGGAAAATTGTGCAATTATTTTCCAGGGCGTCGAAGAATAATATTGTAAGGAGTTTGTGAAACTCTTTTCCACTATAATTTAATAAATTTTGAATAAATTAAAAAATATTTCAATCGATATTTTTAATATGAAAGGAATTCAATTTCATAATGATACAATCAAAAACATTTCTTTAAAAAATACGTAAAAAATTTAATTTCATGATACAGAATTAAAGATATTCTTTATCAAATATTTCAATTATTATTCGAAAAAAAAAATAAAAACCAATACATATCTTAACACAGTGCCAATACTACAAAGAAAACGAAAGAACCCGATAAGCACTCACCATCCCCTCAACAGTTAAACTCCGAAAGATCCAATCGCGTACGCAAAAAAGGGAGGTCTTTTATTAAAAGTCGTAATAAAAAACACATCACACCACCTTTACAAAGAATCGAAATCCTAACCGAGTGATAAAGGAAGTGTATTCGTCCACTTTCAACCGATACAATAAGTTCGAATAAGACGCTTTTTTGAATATTGACTCAGGTTTTCTACGTAAACCACTTCTCAAGTTCACATTGAGATTTATAACAATGTGTTTAGGCTATAATGCGAATCTACAAACACACACTTCCCCCATTAAGCGGTACTAGATCTAGGCGGTTCTCGGTGATTAATTCCCATCGAAGGGGGCGAAGGCGCTACATCCGCGGAAGGGGGCCCCCGGGGGGGGCGTAGCCTCCAAGGGGCGTCTCCCCATCGCCCAATAACTGCAGCTGCGGGGTGGTCAACCGAGCGTGAAAGGTAGATTACACGGCTATCGTCACCTGATGTCAGTGTCATCGACTGTGCTCCTCAAAGTGTGGGTCGTGTGTATTGATTTTGATACGATCGATACTTACGTACATACTGTCATAAACACTGGTACTCAATTTTTTGAATTTATCATTCACTTTGAAGTGAATAAGGTTTGAAACTTCAAAGAGTAATATGTGCACAAAAAATCAATCAAATTTAATCGAAATAGACAAAACTGAGAACTGTTTCTTTTGAGAACTATTTCGTTATCCATTAAATTGTCACTTTTTTTAATCAAGCATTCAAAAAATCAATTAACATCAGCTGGCGAAATCAATGCGAGAAAAATTAATAGGTTTTTCAAATAACCGATCGTTGATCTCTTTTGTTAAACAATTAATTTACTATAGAAAAATTCAATTGAGTGATTTTGAAATCTTCATTATTGCAAAAGTAACAAATTGCCTCGATTCAAGATATTAGAACGAGTGAACCTTTTCATAAAATATCACATCCGCGATACAACATTTAGAAAATTCGATGGATCTCACACCATTTCGTGCGGCTGTTCTTCATATTGACAGCAAAGGGTAAATCTGACTACACACTTTATTACACCAGCGCATTTTATACGCGCAACCATATTATCTCATCCCCTTCTTCCTCAGCCGCTTGTTCCTCCGTCGAAGGGGAAACATCCCTCTTTAATATAGCCATTTAACCGTTTACACCCTCGTATCGATGTAAGTAATACTCTTTAACCAACAATGAACTGAGACGTCACGCTTGACATTTCACCCCGTCGAAGGCGCCAACCGAAACGTTATAACGACGTTACATTAATTTGAATGCAATCAATGCGATTCTATTATTATCGTACAAACATTCAATTTATACGTCGAAAGTATGGCGAAATGAAAATATATAACAATGCACCGTGTGTTAGTGAAATACGGCGTTGTTCCAAAATACTCCGCGTACCACGTCGTTCATTATTTTCTATGAAAGTGTTGTATTTATGTGGGGTAGTGTTTATTGGATTTTCGTAAAGTTTCTGAAATTGACGCAAAACCAAATTTCCCTTTCGGAAAAATAAAGCTCTTCGTTCGGATGTGTACCTGTTTATTCGGTCGTCTCTCGCTCGGGATATCCGAAGCAATGCCACTCAGTATAAAACGTCAATTTATATTCTGCCTTATTCAAAAACTACGCTTTGATATATTCCTAGTCGAGATTTTTTACCGTGATCTGTTTGCTCTTAAAGCTCAAATCGTAGAGACTGCAGAAATGAAAGCGATGGAATATGCCAAATCAATACATCACAAATAATTTCAAATTATTTGATTCATAAGCTTCAACTAAAATTATTCAGATGAGCGTATTCAATCTATTTGAAATTCAAATAACTTCTAATACGATGACTTTGACTGCAGTGGATAATCAGCGCAGTCGAATTAATATTAAATAGTCTTATTAAAGTAACTAAAGTATTAGTTTTTCCAAGTAAATCTATGATATAATACACAGTGAATTTATGAAAATTGAAATTGTGCTGCAGAAATAATTCATATCATAAGAAATCGCTTTTGTTCCAGCGCTACCGTTTCGGCGAACCAATAAATATGTTTCAGCGTTCGCAAATAAAACTGAAAACAATATGCAGGGAATTTATGCCGGGAAAATTCAAAGTTAGGGAAACGAGCGTCGTATTATTTTCGCGCGAGCGAAAGAAAAACAAGGTACACGGACTTTATAAATGCAGTATTTCATACGAACGGATTTCCTTTATATGTTTTGTGCCAGTATTGAGAGAGTGGACGGGAAAGGGGCGACTCGGCTAAACTGTTACCCCAAATCCCATACGAAAACATTATATACTGACATACGAAACGACGATAAATAACTTAAAGGGCGACATTCTATACGCGACTCGCCAATAATGAAATCGCAAAATTCCGCGCCGTAAACACCCTTGAATTATAGTCGCAATAACATAAACTAATCTCCATAATTCAAAATTCATAACCAGCCTACAACATAACGATATAAAGCGTTTATACTTGCCACATCGGGCTTAGCGTTCTCGTAATGCTGAGTTCGAGTCCTGTCAGATTATAGCAAAAGTCAAATCGATCTTCTTTTCGAAGATTTGATTCATTTAATTTAAAAAATGTTTCGATCAAATACTTCATCGGGCAATTTTTGAAAATGGATCCATACCTTTTCAATATTAATTAAATTCTATCGATTTTAGTAATATCTTTCGTACGTTGATCCCTCTAGAAACTGTTTTTTTCACTTCAAAGTGAATGATTAATTGAGAAAAAATGGATATTAGTGTCTGTAACAATACTTTTCAAATAAATCTGTACGTATTTTTCGTTATCGAAAAATTTTCACGTCGCGAAATCGCCGATGCTGAAAAGTAATTAAGATAAATTTGCGCCGGTTTATCGCTTACACCCCAACACCCCTTCTCGTATGATGTATCATATTATACAATATATAAAAAAAATGCTCGATTGTGCGACATCCCCTTTCGGCTTTCACTATAGCGACGTGTGCTGAAATGAAATATGTAAACGGAAATTAAAAATAGCCGATAAGCCGAGTGTCAAAGTCGCGTGTCACTCGGTGGTTGATTAGCCTATTCTGCTTTTCTGTATACGACTGACTAACAAGGGATGCTTTTTTGAATCAACAAAATCATAAAGAACTCTAAGATTATTTTTAAATTTAATTCTAAAATATGCACAATTCGAAAATCATTGTTTTGTCTGATAAATAAGGATGAGCAAAAGTTGAAATGGGAAATTATCAGGAAATTTGGAAAAATCTGGGAGCTTTGAGAAATAATTTGAAAAATGACTAAAAAATTTATTCAAAAATATAAATTTAGTTTTTAAATTATTATTTTTTTAATACAAATCGAAGCGTCGAAGCGTGGTATGTTAAGTCGCACCGATTAACGACACGCGCCGGACAACAGATCAGAAAATCTGATATGCCGAAAGTTAATCTTTTGATTAAAACTAGTCACCGTTTTTGTTATGTATCTGCTGCATTAACCGTGTGTACATAATGCGTATAACCAGTCAACTTTTGTTATTTAACTGTGTACTTATTCATGAGGTTAAATCACTGTTATTCATTCGTTTACTTTGGGGCGCGTGCGGACGTCGTAATCGGATATTCTATAATTTTCTGATGGGATATATATTTTTATTTGTTAATCGAAATCATTTTTTTTATATTTGACAAACTTTATATAAAATTATTACTGATTAATAAAAAAAATAATAGGCGGAAATGTTAATTTTCCCAAGCATCCATCATAATACAAATCTATCTTAAACTAATGCCAAATATAATAAAGAATAATTTTGATCGATCATTTCGTTCGTACGTACGAATTTGTATTTTATTTGCCTTTCACACGCTGCATCATATACGAACAGTGTGATTTTGAACCCTTACATATTCATATGTAGATTCAAGACTCGTATAAATGGTTAATACTTTTGAATAAATCAAATGGTTTTTTATAGAAAAAATACGTAAATTATTCCATAAAGTCAATATTATTCAATAAAATCCATAAATTATACATAAATATCGATTCATCGTAAAATATATAATTGAATCATCAGACATTTCATTTGGTAATATAGCTATATTTTGAGTGATTAAACACTGTTCTGACCTCATTTTCGTTAAATATAGTTCTCAATATTTGGCGTGGGTGCTTTTTTAATAAGTAAAAATTTATAACTTTTTAATATGGGAACATTAAACAAATATAATCCTCGTCGAGCGCGCGTACAAACGCCCACTAATCCCTGGCGGGACGAAGGCGGATATTTGGCATTCGGTCGTGTTTAATTAATGGACCAATAAAAAATATATAAATAATAAATCTGCCGACTCGAATGAATTTCCATATTTTCGCCATTTCTTCCTTTCAAAAGGCGAAAGTCACCCGAACGTTTCGGACATTATTAAATCGAAGCGCACGATCTATGCGCAACTTTCGCACAGTTTATTCGCATTTTTTTGCTATAATAATATTTAGTTGCATATAAATTAAAATCTAAACATTTATTTATTAAATACATTGTCTAATTAAAGTTTTTAGTTACCCGGAAAAGTAACATACACATTTAGATATCTTAATAAAAGCTTTTACTGTGTCATTTTTTTCCCCTGGCACTAGAGTCCAAATCAAACCTAGACCTCAGCTATTCAGAGATTTCGTGACCATAGATTTCTTTTAGTCATAGATGGTTAGTCCTTAGATCAATCTAATATTGAATAATAATATATAAACATACATATTTTAACAAGTCTATAAATATTTCTCTTTCGAACCAATTCGGAGAGATTTGCGCTAATCGACGCGTTCATTCGACTCGACCGCCATTATCAGCTGAAACGTCAAACTCCTCGAAGTTCACAATCTGAAAGGCTTCTTCTATTCATATTTGTTTAGCATTACATGCTCGTTGAACCGACACTGCCGTATAACGAGATCGGAAATTAAATGACACGCCGTCGTCTGGCAAGCGAGCAAACTCACCACCCTCGTCACAGAATCGAACTCCCTTATATTTCAAACCCACACCGTCCAAAGAGATATATCGGGGAGGAAGGCGGGGATGGTTCGAATATAATAAATACGTTTTGGAAGCCGTCGGAGGGTTAAAAATGGGGATATAGAGATATCGCATACACCGCGCCCGCTCGAGCGCGCCTAAGTAATGTTAACAGATAATGACATAAAAGGTATACACGCCGAAGACATTTCGCTCAAATTAAGCGTGAAAGGCTTTCGAGGGTTTATATACTAGAGATTTGCTGTGTGTTGGAAAAATTCGCCTTTCGAAAATTTCACAGATTTCGGAGACGGTTCACCTTTAGAGTTATCGCTTTTCAATATCTATCATCTTTAAATTCTTTGTATAAATAATACAGAACGAACATAATGATATTCAGACGATAGCATAGCTTTATAAAGCGTTTGTATATGTATATCGAGCTTCAGTGTCTCGTGAAGTCAGATACGAATTATGTCTGATTTTGACGTGTATCACATGTAATTTTTTTAATCAATGTTTCTTTCGAAAATTTGATTTAAAAACTGGTAATTTAGCTCTTTATAAAATTATTCATAAACTGATATTTCGTTTTAGCTATGTCTATTGAATTTGACCGATTTTTCGTGCTCTGCAACTTTTCAAAGTTCCTACCCTTAGCGCTCAATTTACTCCACTTTGAAGTGATTTAATTGATAAATTTTATGGATTGAATATCAATAAATATAATATTTAATACAATACAATACAATACGATTCAGAAACAACTCAATTATATCGGTGAAAATCGCGAAAGATCTCAGATGGACGATTTACATCGTTACGAGCGTCGCACGGACGGATTCATGGCGATGACTGTTCCGCTCCATGCGAAAGTCATATCAATTGCCGATTCATGTATGTAAAGGCATTCCGTCTGTTTATTTAGATTGACTTTTGCTATCTTTATTTATGTGGTGTTTCAATAAGCACCGGCTATTGCGCATTACCGGCGAACATGCCATAGAGGGCCATGGCTACGACTTTACATGTCGAAATTGGACGTGAACGTAAATAAACATATAAGAACGCCGCTAGAATCGATCTGGTCATTAACTGACATTTAAAAAATCATAAAATGTTAGATGAAGCAACACCAAAATATTATCCATGAATTGAAAATTAATATATTTTCATAAAACATGGTGTATTCAGAAAATTATGAAACATATATTTTTCTTAAATAAAATCGTAAAAGTCAACATTTTCGGAAGGAGTAAGAGCCATCGAATCCCCTTCCTTTGTTTTTCTCTCGAAGTCTCTTTTGGAAAATCAAATATTATATTTTGTCCATACATTTAAAATATTATTGAGTTTACTTAGTACGATCTATTTAATATAATGTAATACTTTCGTTATCGGGTTTTTTGATGAAATTTGAGGGGAGTGAAGTATACCAGAAGATCAAATGTACCCAATATCTGATTTATATAAGTATATTTACCGTTGTTTTCATACTTGGTGAACCTCCTAAAAAAGACTTAATTTGAAGCTTCATTTGAAACTTTAGCCACAGTCACATACATATATCTATGTCCACAATCATATTATGATAGTTTTTTCTTGACACTTTTTTAAGTTTGAGGAATAAAAAGAAGGTATCAATATTTTATAAATGGAATCTTTGTAGTCAAATTCGTAGTATGTAACTTACAATAAAATATTTTTTATAACTCTCCAAACACACTTTATAAATAAAATCCAACATATTTATTTTTAATTGACAGTCATAGTGATTTTCATTTAGGACTAACTCTCAACGTGCGGCCTAATATTGGCATTAAAAACCTAATATTTAACAGATTTCCTTCATTTTTTTTTCAAAAAAAAAATACTCAGATAAAAAGTTTGAGATCCAGCGCTCTAAACAATGCCATCGACGTAAGCATATTAACAATATCACAATAAAGACATTACATGCCAAGCGGTACCTGAACCGCGCAGGACCGCAACATAAATATTGATGTTGGAGCCATTCATCACGGGGACGGACTCTGGCCTCTTAACAACGTTCGAACACTCGGCACCCATTATTATAATATCGAAATAATTTATTTATTTAGCGAATAGCCGAGGTTTTCCCTCTTCGAAAATCCATGAAGAAAATGGGCGTCCTTTGCATATACGCGGTCGTGTCAAATCGAGAGCGCGTAACTCGGATTCTATGTTAGGTAGATGCGCTTCAATAATGCATGTCGAAATTTGTATCAATTCGAGTAGAATGCATAATGTTCGTTATTCGTGCTCATTGCTTGTATTGTTGTAATTTTTAGATTGGAAAAATATATTTTTTTCGTAAAACTAGCTTTTGCGACCCACCATTATTCGAAATTTTATGTACCCTAAACTCATACTTATCTATTAAACGATATAATATTTTCGATACAAAGTAAGCGAGAAGCAAAATTTCTGTTTAAACATGTTAAATTATTCGTATGTGTTAAACGTGCTTAATATATTTGCTGCGCGAAATCTACTTCATTGAAAGTCAAGAGTTCAAAATTCTTCCGATTGTAAAATGTAAAATATAATAATAAGTAAGCATAAACTTTTCCAGATGTGCACAGAATAATCCTAGAAATTTTCATCTTGATCAGATAAGCAATAAAGCGACACATACAGCACAAACACACAATTATAAATTCGTTTTTATTTATGTGGATTTAACTATAAATTTAATCATAAATATTCTTAATTTTTTACTATCATACATATGAATATCACACTAATTAATATAATTATGTATGATCATTTTTAACCTACAATTTAATAACAATTCATCAATGCCTCATTACGCACAATATTCATCAATTTTTATACAATCAAAATAATTTCAAATACCATTTATATGAATGAAAATGATTCGATTATATTCCCAATTTTGTCCGTTCGCCGAATGATCACTTTTATAGGAACAAAGCATCAAAAATGGCATTTTAATGCATCAACAGTATTATAGTTCAGCTATAATTGACATGCCCATTATACGCCCGTTCAATTTATAAGTTATTGAATACAATGCCTGAATACAGACGTTTCATACGATCACACACATTATATATACACTTATACAATATAGAATAAAATCGTGTCCAGTCCAGCACCGTCGAAGGAGGGAATTGTGTTTTCTTTAGTGAAGATTTAAAGTGCACTCTTCCCCTACAAATAATATATTATCACTTAGTACCAAAGCGAGACTCGCACACGCTCACAAATTTCATATATCGAAACTATTTATACACTCAAAGTGAGACCAAAAAGTGCAGTTGAGCTTAACCTTTGATGCCAAAGGTGGTATGCTTGACTCGGTAATCGTGAACATTTTTTTTGTGGGGTTTTTTAAACGTTTTGTACGATGTCGTGCGTTTTGGTATCTCTATAAGAGAATCTTTATGTACAATACGAAAGTCGCATTGCTTCGTTTCACAACGATGCTATAAGTTTTTTTTTCGATATAAAATCGAATTGAATTTTAAAATTTGAATGCGCAAAAGTAACTTTATTGGTGCGTTAAGAAAATTGATAGCTACATTTTAAATAATCTCAGCGAAATACTTCGCATTCTTTTTAATTAACTGAATTCTTTGCATAAAATGTAAATTCGGTCCAATTGAAACATTCTTCCATTCAGCATATACAGATTGAATAATTTGAAAATCGATAGTATAAAAAAATAACAATATCTACAGGTATTGGGTTCATTTGAATAGCGTATTCGTTCGATTTCTTCGTTAAAATGTCTGAGCGAACGAACTGACGTTTTGTTCTAATTTGCTCTGTATAAAATGCAAAAGTTATATTTCTCAAATTCATTCTTCTTTTCCATATAAACATATGCATACACTCATCCTTCGATTCATGCAGCATTTCATTCGATAAGATTTCAGCTATCATAAAGCATAAAACCTAGCGAATGTGTACTTTGTAAAAACTCACCATTAACACATTCCTCTTTCTAGATCAAATTACTCGATTAAAAATTACTTAGATGCCTAATTTCGTACTTTCTGATAGCTAAAACACTTTTTTTAAACCAAGTAACTTTGATAGTACAAATAAAATATATTTAAAAAAATATTCCAAGCCATTCAAAACCCTTAACACATCATAAATACGAATCATTTTGCATCTCACGTACAAAAGAGCGACAAGCTAACAAAAGCAAATGATTACCTATGAGCTTTTAATTGACACCATCTGTCAGTATAGCGTAGATTGAAATCCGCGTAAATCGAGTCGTATTGAAAAGCGATCCTCGTGTAATGGTATAAGTCGTATTTATTGCATGGCACGGATGCGAGCGTAATTTACAAGATATGCAAAACTCGCTACCGGTGCTCGGCCCTCGTTAAAATTCGGCGAATTTCGTCGAAGACGTTGTTTTCGGTAAAATATTCGCGTTTCGCAGTGCCTTGATATAAATGGAACGAAAAAATATGCAAAATATTCCCCTTTGTGTCCGCGAAGACGAGACAAATAAGTTACGATTCCGCGCATTCCTTGCGACTTTCGGAGCGAACGACCCAACCTCTCGGTTATAGGGATCTGGCTCTGAATCGTGACAGTGTCGTATCGTTATATCAAAATACATTTCTTATTAAATAATCAATCTATCAAATTCATAATATGTCACATGTAACCATTTAACGGAGGGAAACCCACCATACCGCTCATTAACTGCACCCTAATCTTATTAAGAGGAATTCTGGGCACTTTAGATTTTTTCGCATTTTTTTCCTAAAATTTTCATTGAATGGGTTTTAATTTATTGTTATAATTTAAAAAATGATATAGTGCGATTCTTAGTATCGCATTTGACATCCATTTTCATGAAAAAATTCGATTAAACGAAAACCTTACTCAGAAGAAATTATTCTCGGAGAGTATTTTATTGGATAACTCCATTGTCTAGAACTCCTCAGAGCAATTTTCATGTACATTACTGAATTTTCCCAAATATTTTTTTCGAATTGATTCAATATTTATTTTTCCAAAGCAAGATACGCCACTGTATCTTGGCACAAGCCTTCGGCGCAAAATCCCTAATCAATATCGCATTATTATCCATTGTGTCAGCTCGGGAAAAGCGCTCACGGACTTTCCGCCCGACAAACGTTTTGTATCGATTTCGCCTCTAAATTGGACCTAAATTCCATGATCGCTTTGTCATCAATAATTGGTTACCATTTCGAACAATGATTCCATAAATAGTTTCCTTTTTATTGCACCGCCTTAATACATGACATACCCAAATTCAATTGTCCTTCTGCTTCATACAAAAACCAATCATCATATTGAAAATATTTTAATGAATAAATGGCAATTCTATGCGTTATTCCAGTTTTGCTATTAGCAGCGACTAGGGTTGGCGAATCATTAACATCACAAAGGGGAGAACTACACGTATAGATTACGGGTTAAAAATACCGTCACGTGTCAGACACGTGATCCACGTTCGACTTCAATTATATCGGAGATTTCTCTACCTACGAATATGTAAGCGATACGATAATCCCGCCAGATGCCAATGAATTATTATTATGTGTGAGCCGACGTAATATTGCTTAATTTGAATATTCCTTCATTATAATTATATTTCAGTAAGAATATAAATAATCGATATTGATAAAAGTGACAATTCTAATTTAGAACTATCTATACCAAACTTTGACTTTGAAAGTCGCATTTTCGTTCTTCACAATACATTTCCACAAAGTTTCATAAAAGTCAGTGGAAATCTAAATATACACACTCCTTGTCAGATATACGAAATCACACAAAGCAATGGGCTTCCGACGTCGAAGAATTTGATACATGCATACAGTTTGATGCCGCAATAAAAAGTGGACATAAATCTTCTGTGGCCATATTGCGGCAATCAAATGCAACCCCACTGGTTACATCATCGACCCCAATGAGTATTAAATATCATATAATAATAAAGCAACCCCTCTCTCTGTCGTGTTATCCTTTTTATTGCTGCGCAGGCATTAGACTCCTGAATCACACTCGTATCCAAATGTATAATGTGAGAATGAAACTGTTTTATTGCCCAAGCCATATTCCAGTCGCTAGATTGTCGTTTGACTTTGATTCACTGCTGTGAATGCTTTATTAACTGTTATTTGAGAATGAAAAATTGTTCTTTGTAATTGTGCTTCATTCTCTTTTTGTCGAGAATAATTAGAATTAGCTGGATGTTAAATAAAATATAATCAAATATAGCTAGTTGATAGCGTAGCTGTATAAAACATTTGTGTATATTTTAGAGTTCTCGTGATCCTAGGTTTAAATTCTATTTGATATCATAAATAATTTCTTAATCTATGTTATAAATACGCTAACGATGCTCGAAATTTTCAGCCACAGCCGTGCCTCGAACCCGCGCGTTCAGTTTATTGGCCCGCTGCCTTACGCTCCGAGTACAAGTCGTAATTACGAAATTGGAACTTTTAACGTATATATAGAATATTTTTTTCGTTATTTTTTTTATTTCACACATAGATGGCAATACGAAGTTTAATAAAATTCCGAATAATATTATTTACACATTTGATAAATTCCGAACTGTGGCACTACTAATAACAGTTAATTTTACTTGTTTTTGTTTATAAGCTGTAAAATATAATTAAGATTTTATTCACGTTTTCAATATTCTTTTTTACTAAATTACAAATATTAAAATTGAAATAGAAATCGTTATCTGCAAATCTGAAAGAGTATGATTTTTTTTAATTTAAAACTGTCTGCGTCGCAGTTAAAAAAAACTAATTTCAACTAATTTCAAATTATGAAATAAAATAGAGAAACGTCGCCGTCTTATCTGATTGTAAATAGACAAATATCGTCTACATATTTTAATCGATACGAATAAATTTTTTATAACTATAAAAAGAATAATTGTCACAAATCGAACTCGAACAAGAAAGAACGTGCATTCAAAATGCGTCGCGTCGTCGATAATTAGAGCAATTATCTATTTCACCATTTTAATTATTGTTGTGAAATTATCCAAGTCAGTCTCGATCGTCGATTTCTTGAATAAAGACTTGTATCATAATTCGGTCGTTTTCGAATTTTTCGATTTACGTAAAAAATAATTTCGTGATCAGAACGAGTCTTATTACGATTGGCGTTATCGTTGTTAGTGAATAAGTGAGTGTTTTAAAAATAATGTGTACCTTAAAGATGAAGCCTTTTTTTCTTGATTCACTATCGCACTCGCGTAATTAAAAGAAATTCAATTAAAATCGGTATTTTCGTTAAAATTATAACAACTAACTAAACGGCCGATCGCGACAAATGACTCTTATCTATTGATTGAAATCGAACGCGTTAATAAAAAATCACAATCAACATGTGTAATAAATAATATTTGTGAAAGTGTAATGGTGTTAATTTCAAATTCTATACAATGCAACGTGCGATTTCACATTCTGCAGAATTACGAGTGAGTTTTTGATATTTTGTTTAATCGTAAGCCCGATCTTTCAATCGATTTTTGCTCGACACCAATCATACTAAACAAGAGTTTACATATTATTCTTATAGAATATCACAATCCTTATTAACATGATATCATTATCGATGTGAATAAGCAAAACGGGACAAATCGATCAATTATACGAAAATTATGTGACGATTGCACGACACTATGAGAATTTGTGTAAAACGTACTCAATATTATAATTTTAAGAACGTGTATTTGTACGTTTGTACGTCTGTCTGTTTGTCTGTCTGTCCGCAATTTTGTATGGAAAATCATCAAGCATAAATTTCAACCGGTGCAAATCATAGCATTTTTTGCACCGCATTTAATTCGAAACTAAATAAGAGAATATGTTAATTTGGATCTTACGGCTAATGCAATAAGATTTACATTCGTGTGTCGTTTGGATGTTTCGGAAAAAATCTGTATATAAATTTATTCATACAAATCTAAACTCAATAAAAAGTAAAATGGTGAAAAATAACGAATGACGAAAGTTGTTCTCTGGGAATTTATTTGACGTGGAATTGATAATAATGTATCGATCGTTTCTTTTGAATATTCGATCCATTTGATTCGAAAAAGTTCGTGAAAATGTATCCCTCGACTATTCGATTGACTCTACCTTTCATACTCTTTGAAATTTCTAGATCTAACAGTTGATTATTTGCTTTATAGTGAATAATTAATTGATTTTTTTGAAATATAAGATATCAGTACGTATTAAAAATAAAAAAAAAAAGTATTCAAAATCAAAACCAATATCGACAAATCTCATAAAACCGAGCGAAAGTTAATATTGTTTTCTGGCCAATTTCGTCGGAATCTCGAGTTTCGCCATTAATCCTCCGAGTGGAGTGGCTCGAGGGCGTATAAGAAATATCAATTATCATTCAGTAAACGATCGTTAATGAACAGAGACTGGAATCGCACCCCGGTTTTCATACGATCGGTAATTGTGAAAGGTTGAGCCCCCCGCGGCCTCACAGCGTGGCTTATTGACTTGAGCCTTACAACAGCATATTGGTTTTTCGCGTAAACGTTTTGAGCCCCCTGAATCTTGGACGGGATCCAATGCATGCAGAGATGGACTTTTATCAATTTTCGGGAAATAAAATTATCAAAAAAGGCTCGAGTGACCTTTTCGATTGTGGCTAGTTCACACGTCCAGTCCAAAGACTAAAGAAAAAACCTAAATCTCAAAGCCACGTATATGAGTCCATCTCATTGGTTTTGTGTGTATGAACAAACCCTCACTTAACCTACGATGTAATTACTGAAGAAAGGTGATTAATTGGTTTTTCTAGTCTCTTTCTCCATATGAAAAAATGCAACGCATAGAGTTGCATAAGTGAAAAAAAGTAACTGTAAGTATGATAAAACAATATTTCATTTGAAGTGAAAATGTCTACAGTATAACGAGTATCTTTTCAATTCAATTAAGTATACGATTTTGATTTTTATATCCAATTCGGTCCTGAACCACCCTCAGCATCCCTCCAATAAATATGGTTGGCTAAACTTTTTCGCGCCTATCATAAAAACTCGATTATTGGCCAATCCCCTTCTGGACTTTATTCCCTCACGTTCCCATACACACTGTATCGCTTATTCCTTTGTAGAAAAGCCTACAAATATTTTCACAAAATTTTCCACAAACCCATATGTAGGTACATAACATCACCCTCCCACACTCGACACAAAAATCAATGACAATCAACTCAATTCGATCAACAATCGACCAAATCGCAACAGTTGTCCGAATACCTGACGTTCGATCCGAATTGAAATTGACACTCCTTTGAAAAACAAATATAAAATTGGGGTGCGAATCGCTTCAAACAAATTTTATCTAAATCTGGGTCCAGATTAGGGACAATGGTCAGCCATTGTATAAACTGAGAATGGGAAATTCGTCCCCCACTCGAACTATTGTATATCAATCAACGGCAATGGGTAAACAATCGACCGACGCTTTACAATAACCACCCCCTAGATTTCAGTTTGGTTTGAAAGGTAAAACTCTCCCTTTAAGGGCAGTTCGAGGGTGGATAACAAGCGGTCCTATATCCGATAAGAGTTTCGATAATGGCACTGCGACATCCATTCGCAAATTTTGTTTTTCGATCGTCAAACCGATCGTTATCGCTTCGAATGAGTTTGCCAATTTATAATCATTATATGAGATTAAAATAAATATATTATCATAAACTATGCTAAATCATATCGAAGTATTGATTCATTGGGGCTGGAAGTTCTGGGGGTAAATTGTTTCGTCACTCAACCTTCTTGCCGTCGCCAGAGTAATTAAAATGTTTATCAAAGTTGCATAAATACCTCATGCTTCAATTATGTTCTTCACGTACCTACTATTTTTCTTACAATATATTTCGGAATAACTTACCCCTGAAACATCCATTACATTAAGTATTGAATGAATCGATGAGAACAAAACATTTCACGTTCATAATTCAAACGCATCGTTATATCAGATCAATTTGAATTATAAGATGGTATCAAACAAATTTTCAACCCCAAATTTATAATTCACGAAAGTTAAACCCACTCAAATCGTACAAATCGAACTTGAAAGCATAACATAAGTCACACACACAACAATGTATCAAATTGTGCATTCTCGTCGAAGTTAGTTAAGCCAGCGCTCGTTATGATACAAAGTGGCGTTATTGAACCGTACGAGGGGATGATTGTGATAACGATATCGTTATCAAAAGGCTCGATCTCATCCCCATATACCCCCGTTTTGCGAATTCTCAAAGGCTCTTTGTGTACTCACATCCCCTAATGGCATTAACGTCGTATCAGATGCATTTTTAATCCCGGGATTATATCAATTAATGCGCTTACTCGACGAACTTCTGATTGCATAAGGAAGATCGTTATTGAAAAAGTGCATTAAATCCATTATTTATGTAAAAAGAAAATCTCGATTAATTATGTGATTTTTAGATAGAGGATTCGTTATAGGGGTGTTGTTTTTCTGTGACGTCGTCGCTCGTTTATGATTTTAAATTTTCAATTATGAAATTTAGCGTACTAAATGGCTTCGTACTAACGACTTTACGACGACAAAAGAGGGTGCAAAAGTACTTTGCCGAAGCTTAATTGCCACCGGCCATTATAGTTTTAATTACATCATCACGGTCTGCTCGTGCTCGATAAATATACATAAAGACGTATATAAATGCAAATTTGAATTTAATTTAAAAGCTCAAAATATAGATATTAAACGACAAATAATAAAAGTTGCTTTTAATTAACGAATTAATCAAATTTTCATCACATAAGTACAACAATCACTTTTCGATGTCGAATGAAATAACAAAATGATTTGTCATAAGTATAATGGTCTTATTAATAAAATTCATTATAAATATTTTGAAATAATAAAATTTATTAATTTTTATTAATGTTGATTAAGTTTTTGCTTCAGATAAATTTCATGTAAATGACTTCTTAAGCAAGTTTAATTATACACTTCGCATGTTTATATTTCAACTGTGCACATTGTATCAAACGAGTTGTGTAATTATCACAGGTGAGTACAACTGTACTCAGCTATGAAAGAAATAAAAACTCTTATAATAAACACATCAGTTATCAATCATTCAATACATTCTCAAACTTAATAAATCTATCAAATAACCAGCCAAAAGTGCATCGATCGATATATGGAGTTTATGCATGACATATTGGGTTTAATGTTAGATTTAATTCCTATCGGATTCCAGTGAAAATCACATGTCATTTTCCTTCATTTAGATAAGACGACTGAAAAGGCCAAGGAGTACAAGTGACATTTTCACCAAAATCGAGTGATGTACAGGAATCGTTTCTAAGCATGCTCAATTATTTGTTGACTAAAGTATATAAACGAATTTAGAACGTGTACCGAGATATATCATCAAATCACTCGACCGTCTCCTAATATAATATATGTAGGCACATGATCAACTTTGACCGCGCTTTTCTCGAAATCATCGCAAAGTCACTTGTACCCCTTGGCCTTTTCAGTCGTCGTATATAATTGTTCAAATTTTTTTCTAATATTTGAATAAAAAATATGTCACTATAACAATTTACGATACGTTCAAGTTCGATCTTTGGAACTCCTAGTCTTAGCGGCTGCTGCTTCACTACGAAGCGAACGATCGATTGAGAAATTTCAAAAAATGAATACAAATACTTTCAACAATGAATAAATTGAAATCCAAGGAACATGTCGATACGAATACAGTGCACAAATTAAAACATCAAGCTCTTCGGTTGGGCGGAGCTTTGCAGCGGGAAAGCTCCCCTCTTCGGCGGCCATATCGATCGAGCTCGCTCTCCACCGGCTTAAATGCATAATTACGTCAGGTTAATCACAAGTTTTGTGGTCTCCGGCGATAAAATGGCCTCGGAGGTAAATTGGCCCGCTAGGGGCCCCTAACGTCTTAATTGGACCCCGGCGACGATCGCGAACCTGTCCCGATACTCGCCGGTGGTTGCTTTTAAAGCGAAAACGGACACAGATAACATTTATATATATGTTAATGTCTATAGCAATGCGAGTATAAATGTGTGTGTTTGTTGAGGTGTATCTACTTCTGTTCGATTGTTGAATTTCGTTTTTGTATTTATTGAAAATTCGTTCTGAAGGGTGCCGTGTTGACCTTAGAGTGTGTTGACGAACTATCGCCGATTGTCTCATATTTTTCATGGCAAGACTTCCACATACAGAAATGACGATTGAAAGCCAAAGGGTACAAATGACTTCATGGTGATTTCAAGAAAATAGTGCTTAAAGTTTATCATGTACCCAGATGTATTATGAGGATTTGATGATATAATATATCTCGCTACACGTTCCAAATTCGTTTATATCCTTTTGCCACTAAATATATGAGCGTACATTGAAACGATTCCTGTACATAACTCAATTTCAGCAAAATGTCACTTGTACCTTTTAGCCTTTTAAATCATCAAATAAAATTTTCGAATCATATTCAAAAATATATTTTAAATAAACTTAACAAAAGAATGGTCATTGAAAATACTTAGGGTACATCTTTCCACCTCTGGTTTGAGAATAAAACGATTTCAAACTACACTCGATTTTTCAACTACCAAGTGTCAAAATCTGGAGAAAAGAGATGAGTGAATGTATTTTTGTACGAACTGTAATATGTCTGTCTCTTTCAGCGGCTGTTTTAATAGCTCATAATTGGAGAGACTTTCGTGTAGTTTAAATTCGTTTTATTCTCAAACCAGAAATTAAAAGACAGGTCCTTATTGTTCTAGAGATTTTATAGCCACTTTTAGGTTTCAATTCAAGTTTATACGCATTCACGGTAACTAAGCAATATATTCGTATCCTACTGCATCACAGATCTGTGTATTTCATACATTTTCAGCGAATATTAGCATAATTGGATGTACGTAGGCGCAACGAGACGTGTACGCTTTTGAATGAGAGCTTTGCTTTACGTGGGGTCGATACGACGTTTCTGGGACAATCTCTACATTACAGTTATATTATGATACATATCTGAATTTAAAACGTACACATTTAATTCAACAAACTGTATATTTACAGAAATTTAAATGTGGAAGTTTTGTCGACGCGACGGCACGCGTACACGCACTTAACATCCTTATGCTTATTTTCATTATTATTATTTGAATATAGTGACACTTGTTTTCGGTCAGCTTTGACATATAATAAATCAATCGACTACCGGTTTCGAATACGTTTTATCTGGTTCATTAGTCGGTTCGTTTACTTCGTAGGACCGTTTACGCGCTGTGACGTGAAAAGTCACATAAATTTCAAATGAACGCCTTGACAGAAACTGATCTACTATGAATTAGATGCTATTTAGATATGTTTATGTACTAAATTACTATAGAAATATTTTTACAATTCCATGCTTTTATATTTGGGAGGAAAATAAATAACATTAAAAAATCATATTAATTAGATTCTTCTTTGACAAATTAACTTATTAAGGGACGGTCTGTTCATCTCTGGTTTGAGAATAAAATGAATTTAAATAACATGCGGTCCTTCAATTACTAACTGTCAAAATCTGGGGAAAGAAATTTATGTATGCATTGTTGTACAAGTTGTTATATGTATGTCTTTCAGCGGCTGTTTTGACAGCTCATAGTTGAAGAGATTTTCGTATAGTATAAATTCGTTTTATTCTCATATGTGAAGTGAAATAACCGGGCCTAAATCATCAATCTTTTTTAAGCAAAAATCTGAAAATAATGAAAATAATAATATTAATCGAATCTTTACATAGTTTATCAGTAAAGAACTGATACAATTAAATACCCAATCGAACGATTCGATCGAATATAAAGCGTTTTGTCCCAATCAGTCAATAATGACTGTCAGTTAAATTTTATTCTACGCCATTTCAGTCATCATGGTAAGTTTTGTAACATTTTAAATTAGATCTAATTAAGTTCGAATCATTTTTTAGGTTCAGTTAAGTTAATCGCATAGTGCACAAGTACCAAAAACATCCATACAAAGCGACACGCAATAACTCGACGAGTTCGCGTCTTGCGACAAATAAATAATTAACGCAGGGGCGGACTGCCGTTCGCGCACTAGATAAAGGGGCACATATTATTCGGCGGGCCCCCAACAAAAGCTACGAATTAATTACACACGGGGGGTGTATCAGTGCGCCGTTTAGATAGCAGACAGCCATTGCCGTAGAACGCCGTTAATAAAAGCCTTCGACTCCGTCTCTTTCGCACACGATTGAATATATACTGCAGCCGTCCCTGTCTCGCAGGTTCAGGGGTGGATCGGGGTGGGTTTGGGGGTGAAACGGTGGGGCTTTTGGGGAAGCTCTGCCAATTGTAGCGGGAAGCCGCCGAACACCAAACTGCGCAAGCTCGCACTCAGAAATTGATTTCGGAATAGACTGAGGAGTGTTTTGTTACAGTCGTAGTCGGAAGTGTACTCTTGCTTTTTTTAGGGGTTCGATCTGTTTGAGTTTGAATTTATTTTTTGTAATAAATATGATTCGATTTAAATTTTATATCTTATCTACCATAACCTTCTTCAGAAAGTATTGGATTAGTAAAAGAGTGTCTCACGTTTTTTCGTTAAGCCATACACATCTTCATGTTTACATAATCAGATAAGAGATCTGTTTACAAAACCAATACATATATTATATTGTCCATAATATTAATACTTATTTTAATAACCTATATTATAAATACGCCAACGATGCTCGAAATTTTCAGCAGTGCCTCGAACCTGGATCGTCGAGTGTGTGGCACAAGCGTATTGACCGCTCGGCTACCATACTGATTCCGAAACTGCACCGTTTAACGTATATAAGGCGTAAAATCCAAACGTGGGATATTTTTTTATTTCACAAATAGATGGCAATAAACACATCCGTGGCAATACGAAGTTTGATTAATTTCGGACAATTTTGATACACATCCGTGGCACTACTAGTATTATCAAAACATTTTCAAAAGACTGTTACAGAAAGATGTGAAAATTTTAATCATACGCGTAAGACGAGTTCAGCGTTTGCGCAATTTGTTTTCTGTCAAATTCAATTCCATCTCTTGAAGAAATAAGCGATATATTCATTCAGAATGATTTTTTTTTCATTCTTATAGATTTTTTTCAAACTTTAGAATCAATTCCTGTAACATTTGAATTCGATTTCTAAGATTTTCATGACTTCAAAAGTTTTTCTTAAAAATTCGCCTGATTCACTTGAAATTATATGCTTCATTTGAGGTGTTAATAAATATTTAAAACTAATATCTACAATAACTAATTGAGAATAGTTAAGAGCGACAAAAATAAAAGGACAATTAATATAAATAAAGCACTTAAACCCTTTGGATAGGTACGTCCCACAGTTTAGCATTCGGTGTCGTAGAGGTTGCTACGGCGTAGATAATCAGCCGACGCGGGCTTAATTGCCGCTACAATTACTGCGTTATTAAATCGTTAATAGCTACGAAACAGCCAGCCTTTATGTTCGGGTCTTATCGCTACCACTACTTACCTACCCCCGAATATATCCTCGCTTCATACACATATATACAGATATATACTTATTCTCCAACCCCCATACATTTATATGCGATGTATAAAATAAACGTTCGCACCCCAATCTGCGTCCGACGCGCAATCGTTATTTTATTAAATTCGCCCACTTCAGATAAAATTGGGTTTGTTTTTCGCCAAAATGTAAAAATATTTTCAGTATGATTTGTTTTAGGGATGAAGTTTGTAGTTGTAGGTTTCGTTAATGCGATTTGCGTTCGGTTAATTGTATAGATTAATGAGATTATGTAGATGCGATTATGGATTTGTATTAATGACGTACTACGTGTGATGACTTCTTTATTGCATCGATAAAATTTTATTTTTGTCTGAAAAAAAAATCAAATTTTCATATTGAAATAATCACATATTGTTTATTATGAAACTGCGCGCTATTTAAAATTTCATATGAAGTAAATTGCTTATTCTCACAGCAAAACCTTCGAAAAAATTCTCCGAAATCAAAAAGCGAGATTAAAAGCAATCAAAACGCGCAGCCGATTCACACAATAAAGCCTAATTCATACTTAATACGAAAAATTAAAATATAATAGAAACGGGCACTGGAAAAAATTAAGCGTCGCAGTTATTCAATTAGAATTCCTCGGAGCCCTTTTTCTCCGAGTGTTGTAAAGCTAAATTACAATTCTTTGAAAAGTTAATTTCCTCCAGAAACTGTTCGCATAAGCCCGTCGGGTATGCTTAATTTTATTTAATTACAAATTTCTGACAGTGTCGCCACTCTTAACTTCTTTCAAAAACGACTTTT
The DNA here is from genome assembly GCA_024721215.1 of Cheumatopsyche charites. Lineage (NCBI taxonomy): Eukaryota > Metazoa > Arthropoda > Insecta > Trichoptera > Hydropsychidae > Cheumatopsyche > Cheumatopsyche charites. Next base: position 12,896,370 of record CM045585.1, read on the forward strand.
ATACAAACATACGATAGAATCTACAATCGCTAATAAGTATAGTGTCGCTTTAGACGTTTATACTACGGAGCGCGGTTAATTACCAAAATTATATAATGGCTAATGACAAAAAGCTAATTTAGACGAGCCTTTTGTTCCCCTCCCGGCTGATGAACGGGCTGCGATTAGCGACAACTTCTCTCCTTTATTTCCATCTCTTTCGTTCGTGTTGGAGAATATTTTTGAAAGAAAGGGATGAATACTTTGCGTTAGTTTCTATCGTAAGGTAGAGCTTTTCCGCTCTGTCGCGTCGCCCTGTAGAGATTTTTCCTCGCGCGGAAAAGGGACACGAATATTTCAAACGTAAAAGTGTATAGACGGACATTTGCATAACATCGATTCTCAAACTGTAAATACTTTCAAATTTAAATCAAAATATATTAAACTGTGCGAAAGTAACAAAAATCAACACATAAATCGTATTTCTTTCGCGCTAATCTCGAAATCTTCCGAAACCTCACATCAAAAAATAGCAGAACGATATCTTATTAACGGCTTGCACTCTCACAAAGGATTCGTTCGAGTGTATAATGGAATTAGAGCCGTGTCAAAAGCGAACGCGTCTGGCAAAAACTTCGCACATTGTGAATCCTCACCCACGAACACGCACAATACACCTAATAATTGAGCGTAAAGTGATAAAGGTGTATATTTATTTGTATCCAGAGACACATTCTACAATCCATAGCTTCGTTTACACTTGAATAAAATATTTATTTTACCTAAATCTTCGACTATCCGAAATATTCTGGCATATATCAGACTCTCAACGAATCAAAATCGTCTTATAAATAAGTAATTTGTTATTTTAATAATACATAGATATTATATTTTACTATAAATAAAATGTTTTGTTAATCGGTTTAGCGTTTTATCTAAACATATAAGGAAGTACATACAGTACGTAGAGTTCCGCATAGATACCTTAACCACTCATTCGCTCACAATGAAACTTTCCTGAATTATTATGGTTTTCACTATACTGGTGCATCAATCGGCTTCGATGTGTACTCGCTTAGAAGAAGATTCATTTTTTCGTGCAGATTTTTCACTAGTGTATGAAATACGACATCGATCCATCAACGCGGTCACAATGCGACCTTTTTCCCGCGAAAAATACGAAGCTAATCTATTGTGAATTGACCTACGTCATAATTTGAAATTGATTGACTCCCATTGTTGGCCGTTTTCTCGTGGCCATTGTCGCAAAACGTGTGTGGTATATAAGTTCTTTGTGTCGATGTTTCGAGAATGTCACGATTCGATTATTCAGAACGTTGTTGTTCGGAGTGTTTTAATTGAGAGTAATATCAATCGGTCCAGATTATTCGAATGTCGAATTAATGTGTCTGGTCAATTATTTTTTTTCGTTCGATAAATTGCTTAATTTTTATTGTTTCGTTTATCAGAGTAATGAATCCAATTTGCGCATGTAATCTTTTATTTTCATTTCACTCAATGAAATCTATATGAATAAAATAAAATGAATGTATTTGTATTTATTTGTTCCATTGTATTTTTGTGTTTTATATACTCCTTTGCCGTTCATCCTATTATAATAAAACTCTCCAGAATATTGTAAGCATATCTAGAAAGATTTTTTCATAATTTACAATTTAAATTTGAGAGAATTTTCAAACCATTGACTTAAAATGTTATGACATTTGTATACCAAAACGTAGCAAAGTAAGAACGACTTACACATAACGCAATTTAACAATTTTCATTTTATATCTTTTATATTTCAAAGACTATACTATTAATTAAAAATTCGTAATATCAACATACACTAGGTCACAGAAGCAACTATTTTAAAAATAACTCACATTTTTTCAAACTTTTAATTGATTTTCTTTAAAATAGGGGATGCTTCAGATGTGGAACTAGACGATCTAAATTAATTCACCAAAAATAGTAGTCTACGACCAGAACTATTACAAGCTGCACTTCGTAGAGCGTTTGAAGCACCTTTCTTCGAAAAGCTATAAAATACGACGACAAATGTTCAACGGGGTTCCACAATTAAAACGAGATCGTTAAATAAAATATGGCGTAAATTTACGGTGTCCATTCGCTGGTGCGACGCTACCGCTAAAACACCTTAATTGAATAACTAAAACGCGATGAAGGGATAAGTGAATGGTAATTAGGACCAACAGGTGTGATTGATACAGAATAGTATTTATATTTAGCATTTTTTTCCACACTAAGTCGGTTTCGAAAAGGTGCTTCTCGAAGCGTGAACTTGTCGCCGTTGGAAAAAACACTCCGATAAACGAGCATGGTTTATCGATAAATAAGTCATTTATCATGTGGAAAAAATTGCAAAATTGCATACAAATGCATTGAAATTCATACGTATAATTTATGTTTATTTAATCCAATTAGCAGTATCGCCAGTTAAACGTTTAATTAATTCCCTTTCTTGGTTTCGTGTTACTCGTACGACTACGTTGGTGGTTTCTTCATAAAAAAGTTCAATACAATTGACTAGAATGCGCCCATTTCTCTATTTATCAATTTCCTTGATTAATATTTATTTTTAATAAGCGCTTGTATACTTGGCGAAACACATAAGTAAATTTCTACATGAAAAAAATGATCTATTCTCTAATATAATCCGAACGTTAATGACTTCATATATTGAATCGCAATTACGATAGTTTCTCATAATTTCTCACAATTGGTCTTATAGACAATACGTATAATAAAAAAAGGTGTTTTAATTGCATTCTTAGCTATATATAAGAGTCACCTTTCATGCGTTTGCACTAAATGAAAAACTAATAAATTCGCTTCGAAAAAACATGCGTTTCGCACTTCTATAATTTAATTGATATTTGAAACACGTAAATGAGCTTATGCTAATACCAATGCTACTTTGTATTGAAATTTATTTTATCCGACGTTTAACGAGTTTTCACTTTGAGCGAAAATAAAGCCGATTATTGATGTGAATTCGAATGAATTGAAAATGTTAAATTAGACTTGTAATCTATCGTTAAAAATATATTTTCCCATAATTTGTTATACATACATAAACATAAAAAAATAAAGCAATAATCTGAAATATTTAATTGCTGGCTGATTGATTATATAATTCAATACCAATAAAACGAGAAATCTGTGAAACAAACATTCGCTTTAATGTAATTGTATTTCGTTACAGAGCGATAACGAGTTAATTGTATGTTTATAAAATGTGTGATTGCGCTAATTTATTGCTCAACTAAATTTGTAATTGATTGCTTTGTTTATTCAGAGAGCAATTATAATTATTTCGTGTAAACAATTATTATGTCACGTCGAAAAGCCGAGAAGTACGATAGCAACAGCGAAGTATAACAATTTTGACACATTGTCGATAACGAACGATGAACTCTCAACTTGGCGTTTTTTCGTCCCAAATTATAATCATCGCATATAATTTTAACATATAATATATAATATTGTTTTCTAGAATATCACTCGGCAATATAATGTATGTAAACACTGCTTCTGCGTCCTGAAGAGGAAATTTGCTCCGTTAATTTTAACGAGAACCATAAACCGAGAGAACGTATTTCTTAATATGTATAATTCAAACACTTTGTATTTAGTTTGAAAATTAAAACTCAACCTTGTCGCTTGAGTTGTATGTATTAAGTATTTATTTTTTTAATTTGATGACGTTAAATTTAATAATTCGTGATCATTAGATCCTTAATTAGTAATTTTTATACGAAATCGCGTAAAAATGTACATAAAAAACCGAGATTAATTATGATTAAATTGGTTTATTTTTTTTAAATGATTTTAATGAATAAATTTTTAAGCACAAATTAATATTTAATGCGACTTTTGAAAATGAACAATTGTTTTTAAAAATAGAATCTTCCATCGTAGACAATTTTGAATGAATTAATCTATGAAACGTAAACATCATTGTACTGATTTTTTTGTGTATGTGACATATATTAGCGTAAGATAAAATTAACTAGTAAAATCAAAGTAATTTGATTTATTGTTCGACCTCTACCACATTCATTAATTACGACCTCAATTTGGAAAAGATGTCTTCTTCTTTTCGAAGAAAAAAATACGATATTTTTTCAACTTTGTATTGTGACGTTCGTTCCAGTTTTCACTCGTGTTCATATTTATAGTTGAAATAACAAATTAAAGCAATTAAACTGATTACTCTGAAATTGAAAGCAATTATTATGTGGTGCGACCTATTGACATGCAGGTCGATTCCGATATCGTAATGAATGACGTAAAGTCACAGAAAAATTGCAATGAATACTGTTTTTTTCGAAAACTCGATTATAAACAAATTAAAAATGTTGATTAGATAATTTTCAAAACATGTATCTCCTTTTTTTCTATTAACATTAATCAATTCAAATTATAAACTTGTTAACTTCCTTCGCAAAGAGGTCGAGTTCGATTCGATAACAGCAACCTTGCACATTTTTTTCCAAATGCAAACAAAGTTTCGATAATCTTACATTGTAAGATTTTTTGCATATTTTAATCTAAATTTCTTATTTCAGTGTTAATCTTTCAAAATATGATTGAGGAAACCAATAAAAATACAAATTAAATTATCTAGCACAATTCGTTTTCGAATCGCACGTACTTTTATTAATTATTCATAATTATAATTGTACCATTTTATTTATTATTATTTCACTATAATATGTACAACCAAATTCACAATAATATATTTTATCACATATATATCGAATTAAGACAAGGACCCATACACACATTATAACATTTACAAATCGAAAAAATAATATTAGTGAATGATCATTTATAAAATAACACTTGATTGTAAATTAAAGAATGTAATCTATATTTTTAAATATCGTAATATTACATTTACATTAGATTATTTTCATATATTTTTTCGTATTTACAATAATAACAAAAGATATTAAAATATTGTTCATATTTTACAATGGTTATATACAAGAAATGAAGGAGTGTCGAAAGATTTAAGTGATTCTGATGCACATTCTAAATATAATAATAGAAATCGACAGTACACAAAGTATTTAAATTTCAATCTTAAGGCAGTTTAATTTATTATGACTGTAATTAGCTATAAAATATTTTTCAGTATCCAAAAGATTTCCAATCGATTATGTGCATAAATCTACTATGAAAAACTCCTACGAAGAAAGATCGAAAAGAAAACGCTTCTATAAAAAATACGATAAAAATCAGTTAACCTTAAAATCTTCATATTGAATATTTTGATATGTTTTCAGTATTATAACGACGAGCTATATTTACATCGTACACTCTACGATCATTACACATCATATTGAGAGTTTTTTTTTTAATATAAAACGAAAAAATCACGTCTTTGGTTTATATATACAATAAAGGCAAGTCAAATCGAAAGCTAAAAACATCCTCGATTCGATTCAGAAGACAAAAATACACTCGTACCTCCACTAACGAACTGTCACTTTGTCACCTTAATACTAAATAATAAGTTATGTAATTTTTTTTTCAAGTCAAAATTTAAACCATTTATCTAGTTTCATAATTATCCAAAACTTCTCCACTTATAATTACAGAGCTATCGAGGCTTATAGTGTAGTATTAATTTGATAAAGCGACAGTTCGTCAACCGAAGCAAAAGTATACTCACATCAACGAATCGACAAACGATATCGATATCAATCTTCATTCATTCCTCCATTTATAAATCATTAAATTTCCGAACGAGTACTAAAAGACAAAGATGGGCATATATACGCACATACACCTATCCTTAAGACGAGTTCACACGCAAGCTTGAAATAAGAGAAAGACCTATACAATACAAATGAGATAGATATAAAGCCATTTTTATGCATATACCATCTCCCTTATATTGTATAGATATGTCCCTTTCTTCAAATTGTGTCTACAGCTGCAAGGTTTTCGTGTGAACTCACCTTTATCCAACGAAAAACTCAAAAATTCATAAATGGAACAATGAATTTGGATCCAAAAGACAAATTCGAACGACTTTCCAAATAAATACGCACTAAACACCATAGTCTAAACGTCACAATTTTCACCGATTTCCTTCGAAATTTTCCGACTAAGGGGTGTGCTGGACCCCAGAAGACTGGTTCGAATTGGGGGTAGGGCTCGGGGGGCCCTGATGAGCCCCCAGGAGGGCCAGATGGGGCGGCAGCAGGCCGGGGGGCCCGATCGGACGCCCCCCAAGAAGGGCCCCCATCGGATGAGCTGGGTGGAAGTACTGCTGAAGGGCGTGAGGGTACAGAGCGTGGTGAGGGTGTCTTGAAAATGAGGCCATCTTCAACTTTTCTATTTCGGCTTCTTGGAGGCGTTTCGCTTTCGCTCGACGGTTTTGGAACCAGATTTTAACCTGAAAGAGAGAAAATTATTGAATTATTTTGATCGTTGGTTCGACTAATAAGGGATGTGCATTTGATTTTTCTCATCGATTCATAAAATATCGATGATAGTGAAGAATTAAAACTAAACTCAATAGTTTTTCGATTGTCGCAGGTCAAAGTTCAGTATATTTGTTAGGTACTATAACGTGATATTCACACCTATGCCGTCGGCTTTCAGCAGCAAATACTTTATACTGCATAAAAAATATCTTCATATATGTATAATACAATTTATATTTAACGTATTCCAATTGAAATTATTTGGATTATATTGGAAGAAATTATTATTGTATGTAGGTATATGAAAGGAAAATTTTAAAGCTGTATTTCATATGAATACACCACTCGTATACATTTGAATCTAATTTTATACTTAAATTGACAAACTCTATAGATAAAAAATCTTTAAAACGTTGCTTAATATCATAGCAAACAGATGATTAAATAATCATATCTAACAAAAATGTTTGAATTATAATAAATCATTTCGACATAATTATCAGAGGGGTAAAAGCAACACTATTGATATCGCAAATATTAAAAATATTATATGTATCGACATTTAAACAAATATACTATACTTTGACAATGGATAATTGAAAAAATATTGAGAATATTGAAAAAAATGCCAAATTTCGTTAAAATTAGTGGGGACAGTTATATTTGCTCCCTTTGTAAGATTGAAGTATGAAATAACAACATCTAATTCGAAAAATATTTCTTGTTATTTTTTTAATACGTAGCAAATTTATGCTCCACGTGTCTGTATCTTTATTTATCGAATCGTTTAGCATGGTTCAAGTGCGATGGAAATACACAGCAAATACTGAATGGATAGATAGTCGAAGCGTTTTGTTTTAGTGTCGCTAAGTGATCCTAAATCGGTGTTAGCTGAATTAGCTCGTTTCGAAATAAATTCCGCTAACACGATTTCCAAAATAGAATGTCGAGAAAAATTCCGACCGATTCATGTGCACGTTTTCGCATTGAATGGACAATGTGTGCTTTATTATTTAGACATCTGATAGACTACATTTTTTCGACTTTTTACGTTGTTGTTTTAACATTGACGTATCAATAAATATGCCATTCAAAGCATCAAAAAGACATTTAAAAAATAAATGAATTTGATGAATTTACCTGAGTTTCTGTGAGCCTCAAAGAACTGGAAAACTCCGCCCTTTCAGCAATACTCAAATATTGCTTATCCCTAAACTTTTTCTCTAAAGCCAGCAATTGTTGAGTGGTAAAAGGCGTCCTAGGCTTCCTGTTAGGTTTGTGTTTTCTCAGATTGCACTTCAACTTGGGAGGCTCTCCGTTCGCATCTGTAGACAAAAATAACACAAATATTAAAAACATAAATCACTTAAAATCTTCGTCATACTTCTGAAAATCGATTAACTATTATAACATTACACTCACAAAAGATTTGCCGGTCGAACGCGTGGCGAACAAGAAAAGCAACCGCTCGTAAAACGATCCGAGCTTTAAACTCGTTCGCTTTACGATGGCTCCTTGGTAATTAAAATTCTTATTATATTCGTATATAAATACAGTAATTATATGTGAAAAAAATCACAAACTTGCACTTAAGATACGCTTAATTTTAATCGCCTATTTTCTATGAAAGAATCCGATATTCGAAACCAGAATGATTGAACGCATTCAGTCATCAACTCCAGTCAAACCGGTATCGAGAAACGGCGGTTATTTCAAAAACGTTTCGAAATTCGAAAAATCGTACACACGTAAATGGCTCTCGATCTTGTAACACACGACCCTGTAAAAGGATTCTTGAGTGAAATGTTTAGTAAACTCTCCTAATTGAACATGTGTTCGACATAAATACGTTCATCTCTCGTCATACATTTTAAAACTGTCTTTAACGAGCGCCACTTCTCGAAAACTCGCAATTTATATTAGTACCGTAAGAAAGTTGGCAAAACGCTGCTGTTAAAACGATAAATCATACCGAGCAAACGATTAATAAAATAATAAAGTAAGCACACTTTTCAGTATTAATATTTGCTTTTCTTGCTAGAAATCTTTCGTGCGTAATGTAATAAGTAGAATAATTCCGATTGAATTGTTCAAAGTTTAAGTACTCGCTTCGCAACCTTGGCTCGTATTATTATTGCGAAATGTGACCATTTAACAATCGCGATTATAATCGAGACTAAAGCACATACAATTTCTTAAAAATGTTGTATTACGTTTCCGAATCTCAATTTATCGCTGTCGGAAAAAAATATATTATTCGAATCAAACGCTCGGTTCTCTTTGTTCACACGCCCTCCATTTTACGACTCATTTCGTGAAAATGATAATTATTTGCGGATTAACTAATTTTTCCATACACTGGAAATATTACTTTGAATTAATTCGAAATATCGTGACTGTGTGGTGCTTAATATCAAAGATTTGTATGTGAAATGTACATGAACTTGCATGTGTGGCAATTAATCAAAGAATTACTAGAAAATATACTGAAGTAGTACTAAAAGCTTTTCATAAAAATATATTTTTTGGAGCATATCAAACGTACATAATCGACAAATTCAATGAAAATAGCCAATAATTAACACAACCAATCATAATTAAATCACTTCACAGTAATAAAGCAACCTCAAACAATGGCGTCACAAATCGACTCGTACACGTTCCAACTTTAGTTCAATTAATTTTCAATCTGAATTTTCATCACCATTACAAATCCTTATTCAATTCAATTCAATTTCTAATACATATTATACATAGTTAGTCGAACATTCTGAGCAACTTTGTGCTCTGCGAATACAAATAGCTCATTTGAATGGAACATTAGTAGCTGGGCGTATGCCAGAGTTCTATAGCCACTTGTGCACAACCATTTACACCAAGTATTTATTCCTTTGAATTTAACTAGATAAAAGTGTTCCTTGCACGCACACATTATAGTCCTGAATGATCCTGACTTTATTTAGTCGCATTTTCGCAGACTTATTTCAGATAGGAAAGCGAGCTTTGATGTTCGATAGAGCAATTTATCTGCGCGTAATAAAAACAGAGGCGATTGAAACGTTCAAACTCGACTGGAAGAAATAAATCTAAAAAAATATATACGAACAGATTAAAGGCATTTTTCTTAGCCCACTTGGTCGTCGTTCTGTACACAATAAATATATTCGAGTGTACGCTTTATGTGCGGAAAGCACGCGACATTTACATTTTATTCACTTTTTTTCAGTTTCAATTTTTTATTGTTTGATTTTTTCCATTATTCGGCAACCACTTATTTTTTTAACGCGCTCTTTTATTGGAAGCTCGATTCACTCATACGGTAATGACTCTTTTACATTATGAGGTTCTTAAAAAATTGAAACTTGTTAAAAAAATATATAAGTAATCAATAATTCTTATCAATGAATCGAACATCTCAAAAAATCACGTGCTCGTTAATTTGCAACGAAAACAAGAAATGTATGATTTTTATTTCGTTTTGCAAATTGAAATAAATCAAAATTATCCGTTCGTTGTACAATCGCGTGTTTACATAAGCATTCATAAATTTAATTATATAATTTTCTTTATTGCATGAGTGATCAAAAATTAAAATTTTCATATTTCCAATGAAAAAATTTTTCATGTGTGTACATTATACACTTCAAATGCATATCACGTGAACAATTTCGCTTCAACTTCAAGCCTATAAAGATTAAAAATGATATTTAATAAAATCAATAAATGACAATAAGTGATTTTAATTGTGACGTGTATGGATCGCATTACATCCAAATCGAACCGATCGAACATTCAGTACGTAATACAACCATAAAAACAATTCACACTAGTTTCACCCATATACGAGTAATACATAAGCGAACACGATACAGGGTATAAACGTAAATTTTTCCGTTTCATTCAACAACGTAAATTTCGTGTAACGTACGCCGTATTTCACGTGATAACAGCATTTTTTTATAATCATTTGTCAGTCATAAAGCCAGGTCGCATGCCGACTCTACTATATCGAAAAAATGTAGACGTATAAAATTAATACTAAATTAGTTGTTTTGCGGCATGAAAGCTCGCATGCCACTCACTTACTATACCTAAACGTTTCAGTATTGTATTGTGTTTGTGAAACCAGGGGAAAATTCGGTAAATTTCAATTACTTGAGTTTTTTATAACTTATAAGTTACTGGACTATATTTTAGTTAACCCTTTGAATTTAAGTTGTAGCTTTTTTGATGATCGAATTCCATGCAGAGAAAAAAAGTGTACCTACATACTTGTATGTATATCCAATTTTCTTTTCCAATAATTAGATATGATTTGTAATACGTGAAAGAAATTAATTTTAATCTAACAATATTTTAAGAAAATTATTGAATACTTTGTGATTTCGATTAGCTTTCCCAACATGCCGAACTTTACCCAAGATCAATAATGTCAAGATGAAACGATAAAAGTCAATTAATAAATATAATACATAACCTACCTATGAACTGAATTTTTTTAAGCTTTAGTATGTAATGAAAAAAACAATAACCAAAACTAAATCAACCGAATCTCCCCTCATATAAATACAATAACATACGAACATACACGCCAACATTTCGATTGTCGAACCGAAAGCACGCGACTTTCGTCTCGGCCGTATATAACTCTTATACATAATACGTAAGGAACTTTTACGTAAAGTGCATATTATTCAACGGCCGATCTGATTGACTCCGTCGATTTATGTGCATTTCGTTTACGAAAAAATCCCATTGTGGCAATAAAATCGGCGCAAAATTATGCAAAGTGTCCAAGTTTCCGGATCGATCCCTTAACCGTCGATCTTCCGGGTTGAAAACGATAAACATACAATTGCACATATTATTATTGAATTGCATAATGTGTGTGGGTCGAGCTTTATATATTTACTACTCCTTAGCTTACGAGAGCCACACAATCGAATGCTAAATGCTAAAAACTTTTTATAAGTATTGATACAGTTTTTCCAGATAAGCACACATTTTCTCTAGAAAATTTCATCGTGATCGAATAAACAGTAAAGGAGTGCAAAATTATAAATGCGCATACATTAATTTTTATTTATATAGAATTGAATGATGTATTTTTTGTGAAAATTTCGTCATGAGTCATCGATTATATAGCAATTGTTATAGGTGAAGTGTCAAATGGCGATAAGTTTTTCACGGATTTCCATTATCGTGTCTGTCGCCGTGGATGTCACCGTTCTGATAAAGTGGAAATATGCAATTAAAACAAATGTCGAAACAAGATCGTTAATTCTACAGTGCAAACTTGGCTTTACATATGCTGAAAAATATAAAATGCAGTCACGCACCGCGTTAAGTTAGTTACACGCTCTAAAGGCTAAGTGCCTGTCGTTTACTAGTTCATGTCAAATTGGGTCTATATTAAAAAAAAACTGAATTTTTGTACAGTTTCAATTTCGTGTTGCATTTTTTTATAGTTTTTTGTTGCAGCTTTCACATTTTTAAAGGTTAAATTAGATTAAGATATTTTTTTTTAGGTTTTTTATAAACAATAAATTACTTGCACTTATTTCATGCAATCTTTTCAAATCACTACTATTATTATATTAGATATGATATGAATAAATAACTGAATAAAATCAACTAACAAATTGAATCATCAATCGATGATTAATAGACAAAGTCGTCGCAAAACTCATTTGCGCAAACAGACTTAAAAAATTCACATTCCAATCGTCTTTGTGTGTACTGCGAGTCGCTTCGAATGTGACCGAAATAGTGGCGCCTTTGACGAGCCGAATTATTCGAATTGGGCATTTAAATTGGTCGTTAGTCGGCCGATGAATAATCTAAACCTACCAGTCTTTAAAAAATATCCTATGTGTGTGTCTGTATGTTTATTTGCACACGTTTTCGTCGTGGACGATAATTAAATCGGTCGTTTAATTTGAATTATGTCACGAACGATTACCGTATTGAGTTGACGAGAGGATTAGTGATGTTTGAAAAAAAATGGCGCGATAGGTGATAGCACAATTCGCATCTGCCAGCCGTTTGATTATGTCGTTATTTAATATTCAGGGTTGCTAATTTAATTGATATTGTTAATACAATAAGTTTATTAAGAAAGCTAATCACACGTTGTATATAAATGTCATTGTTTCAAATGTGTGAATAGTACGCGCAACTTTTCGAATTGATATTCTTTAGATTGTGAATTTCTATTGTTTTCAATTTTTCAATTTTGACTGATATTTCGTCTTTTTTCTTAATATCATATTCAATTCATTATTATAAAATTCAACGTATTGAATTGAATGAATAAATTCTAAGCTCGCATCTAAATATCTTTCAGCCCTTGAAAAGTTCATATGCTGACATTTCGTCAAAAAATACCACACCTATGGCACTTTTTTTCAAATTTTAATACCATTAAAATGCAGAACGTTTACTCATTACATTTTTTTGTTTAGTACACATGACATTATTGTCGCGCGTCGTTTCATTTCATGTTCTTCCAATTCGCATTTTTTCATCTGGTTCTTTTTTGAAGTTGATCTCTTTTGACGTGGCTCGTGAATTGATGTCGCTGACGGTGGGCGAATAAATTACTGCCACAGCTCAAAATCGCAATAAAAACGAATAATTAATAGTCGAATAATTTAAGTTAAATAATAAGTCGAATAGAAAAACACAAGTGTAAAAAATCGTCACATCTCAATTATTGCCGTTTGCACTCTGGAAACGTTTAATATGAGTTATTTATTATATTATATGCTTTAAATATATAGATACAGGGTGCTTAACTTATTTATTTATTTTTTTCGAATATTTTTCGTCGGAGTGTTTAGTCACCGGATTCCGTTTAGCTAAATATGCGTAACGCGCCATCTCAAATATGCGGTACAGTAACGTGTTTAATTAAGAATGAAATCTATGTAGGTACTTGTCCATTTTATAAATCAAGATATAGAAAAATAATTAACGGTATTTCTATAATTTATCATTTTCTTAATTAAGAAAAATAAATTACTGTAATGCGACATGTCTATTTAAGAACGTATGAAAATTACTTTTAATGGATCTATACTGGAACACCTGTTGAGTTTAAAATATTCTCATTGAAACTCTTTAATCTATAGTACCTATATAGATTACGGTTAATTAAGACTCAGATCAATTAACGGAAACAGCTGTTAATTTGAGATGAAAATTAACAAGAAGAAAGTTACAACTTTTACAAGTATAAAGTGCATACTTCATAGAGCTTCAATGTTCTAGTGATGCTGGGTTCCATCCTGTCAGATTTCGGCGAGAATCATACATCCTTTTTAACTGTTATAATGACTAATGATCAGAATAATAACTTAATATCTTGTATTTATCTTTTTTTATAGAGTTGAACTATGTAATTTCGCGACATCTGTCAAACTCTATAGGAAAAAACCATAAACGCATTCGAGTTGAGCGAAATGATCAGCCTTAAAAAAACGAATAAATGGAATCGCAGCCCTATTCAGTCCAAAATTCTTAAGTTAAACGAAGCAAAAAGCCAACGAAAGCTCGCAATATCTCTCATTACATGCGGAAACTTTTGTTTTCCTTAGTGTTTTCGGTCCGGGAATAAATAAATCTATTAGCGCTAGACGCGAGGAATGCCCCGGAGATATATCGGTTTTGAAGTGCGCGCCTTTTTCAACGAAATGTGAAACGAGCCAGAATGTGTCACACGAAAGCAGATAACCGTAAGCATTTAGATAGACTCTCATTTATATTTTTTGACACACAACAAGACTGGATGGTCCAAACATTAGTCAAAGCGGTTCGGCGCTTTTATACCTCGAATGCTGTCGACGAGCAGACGATTTTTATTGGGCGATCAATTTAGGCTTTTTTTTTATTTGATTCAATAATAAAAATTAAGACGTTAAATCTCACCGTTTAATTCTACTAATAAGTGAGATGCTCATAACTATTCCGATGTCAAATTTTCTAAGCTTTTTCGAGAGTTATGTTTTCATTCTTTATCATTATTTTATATCTATATTGATGAAAACAATTATGTGCGTTCCCCTTTTAAGTAGATTTTTCAAAACATTCAAATAAGAGCAAATCGGATAAAGATTTACGATCAGCCCGAATAATCAACGCTCGATACGAAAAAAATAATAAACAATTAAAAACTACCGAATTTATAACAGTTGTAAACACATATACGTCAATAAAACCCATTATGAACGCGTCACCTGTCACTTTCTAACACATTAACGACCGGTCAGACGAACAGAGAAGCTCTAGTCCAGCTCACACTAAGAACATCTGCTCCGGTACTTCTTTATTTTTCCGATTCGAAATTTAACACATCACGAGGACTTCAATTACCATAATTTATACGCTATTAATGAAATAGTTTAAAAGCCATTTATTCATTTTTATGCTCGCCCATTACGTGTGACTGTTTAATATGCATCGCTGAACTATTCAAACATATTTAAAACAATTAAATAAATTTAGGAACGATTGACGCGCGTTTTTTATTCGTATTTTGAAATATTTATAGACACTCGTAATATATCAAGATTGATTTGAAGAAAAAAAGCTCTTTCTTATTATTTTTGAATTTTTGGATTGAATCTTTATTGAATAGATCAGAATCGATTCTCTGACTCATTTTGATAAAGGACAGTTTTTATGCGGAACCACCTGTCATTTTTTCATCATCGCTTTTTAGTTTCAAACAAATTAGTAGCATCGTTAAAATTTGCAAGTTTAAAGAACTCATTCGACTCTCACTCGACCGGTATTCAAATCTTGTCTGGAATTCAACTAAAATACATATGCATTAAAATGGAAATAGACGAACAAACTATTATACTGAACTGACGGTAAGTCGTCAAAGGCGTTTAAGTGCGAAAGTGTTAAAACTTCAAAGAAAATCAACCGCAGTTTCACTTAATGTGCACCAACAAAACAATATAAAACGATCTAGGAGTGAATATAACGCAATAAATTTCACATATTATATAAATTTCAAACAGTTGAAACTGGCTTGTTTCAGTTCATTAACGCCTCTATAACCAGCTCGAGATTGAGCTATTTAACTATTCATGAAAATATTTCTCTTAGTACATTATCAAACTTGAATCTCTCAAAATTTATTCAATGAGCAAGGAAAATTTATGAGTTTGCGTATCTACTAGATTTTAACATCTGCTCTCGATAAAATAAGCATTAGTTATCACTCTGATTTGGAGTGTGGATATTTTCATCTAAACATTTCAATAATTCAATTATGTCGTACATAAATATGACATAAATTATTTTAATGTCGATCGATATCTGTGGCCCTTCGATTTAGTCGTGAATACGAATTTGAAAAATGTGTCACCCTTTTTAGTCGAAATAATAAATCTATGGGCCACCTTGAGTGTTAATCTTGCCTATAAATTTAATATTGTTTGACAAAAACGTCAATATCGATAATACAATTAAAACTAGAGGTTTTTTTCAAATTATTATTCAGATTAGATAAGTTAAATATATTTTTAATTATTTCAATATAGTGTCTAGTAGTAATTTATTAAAAGCCGCCAAAGGAAGTAAAGAGTTGAACACAATTTATAACGAGCTTTCGTACGTCGAAAAAAAGTATTTTTAATAAAATAGCGAATAACGACATAAATCATGCAACTAATTAACTTTAATTAATCGCACACACATCTTTGTTTTACAAGTACTGAGAATGCACTCTCTATGAGTTGCGCTTGATATGTAACGTGCGAAGACGATATGCATTTAATCCGCACGACTCGTAATATTGTAATTATAATATAATACATACAATGAATGGAAAAAAAAGCTAATATTAATGATTCGAAAAGAACAAAATACACATTTTTCCCATAGCCGCATTTTTCGTATCTGCAATTATGGCGTCGCATTGGGATACTTGCACATTTACCAACCACGCTTTCGATATACAATACAATATAAAGCTTTTCAATATATGCGATCTAATTTTGATAATTAATTACGGACATTTTTAATCCATAAACCATATCTCATTGATACTAGAAAATTGGATAAAAAAACTATTTTACTTATAAGTGTAACTTATTCAGAATGTTTCATTTAATTTCAAATGTCGAACAATTTTAATGAAAAATTCTATACATTCATTCAATGTCTTAATAAAATAATGAATTTTCAATTTAACTAAACTCAAAATTCATACACTGATAAAAATCCAATGTGTGTGACTTAATGTGAATTCTGAGAAGAGTGCATATCTTTTTTAATTAGCTGAAGCTACTTTTGTCCGCCTCACTGCTATTTCCCCGGTTATTTAGAACCCTGTAGAATGGCATCTCATTTGCTAAAGGGTTATCCTTTTTCGCTTTGCCGACCGCAAAAATTAAATAAGCCGAACAAAAAAGCAAAATTCTAAGGAGCGAACCAAATTAAAAACATAATAGGTCGGAAGTTGCGAATTCGATTTCATTTTAATTGATTATATAATAATTTCCGTATATATTAATAGAATGTAAAAAAAGAGTGTTGAATAGCATTATTTTGAAGTGTCATATAGGTCAGTACTATTTATGTGTTAAGAGATAAATTTTAAAATTCACATTAACAGGTCGAACGAGATAATCCAATTTTTGACCAAACATAGCTAATTCAATATTGTAAACAAAAAATAAGCAAAATTTCTCGCATTCTTAATTTTCGAATTTGATACTAATTAAACAAGAGCACCTCTATATGGCAGACAGCTTAAAATTCGGAACGAGAAAGATTTCGCAGAGCGATTAAAGGATTAAGCACATTTGCATTATTCGTTTCTTGTTTTCGCAGCGCAAATTATTTCCTATGCTATGATTTAAAAGCGGGCATAAGTTTTGCTAAATAATTAATCGGCTAATTTTCAAATATATTCCGTCGGATATATCGTAATTTTGTAAGCGGCATGTGTTTCGAGTGTACGTTATGCAAATCGACCAACGCGCACATGTAAATACGATAAATTAACGGTTAATTACTATGAAATCGAATCGTCGGACCGAAAGAAAATTTACTACTTTTTCAATCGTATTTCAACACTGATAAAATATTTTTTGCTAATATTATTCAAATCTTTGATCTCGCTTATGCGAATAACGATTTAATTTGGTGCTACTCCAACTGTGGCTGATTTGTAACCGATTTTTGAAAATGAATAAATGCATTTTCTAAAACAATAATAATGCACTACTGCTTTTGTTTCTTCAATAAGTTAATTTACACATTCATCAAGCAACTGGTTCATGTTAAAATATATTGATTTACGGTTGCGATTTTAGTAAACCTGGTTAACCGCTTTTTTCGAAGCGAGCATCTAATTTATTCGTACACAATTGATTTATATCATTCTAACATAAAATCGCATTACCATAAAGTTCAACAGAACTAAATTGAGCATCAATATCGCATCGTTATAAACTTATGTACAATCGGAAAAACTATTGCAAGCGCAATCAACGCTCAATTTAATTTGCAATCGATTGATAAACTACAGATAAGGAATAGTGGTCGTAAAAAATAACAAATAGTTCGGTCAATTTGCGAAGGCTACGCGAAATTAATGTCGATTGTTCGAACGCAACGAGCGTTTTGCGCGATATCAGTGCGTTCATCTGAAACGGTTTCGTTTCGCAGAAGCGAGAGAAAAGTCGTGACTTTTGATAAGAAGGCTT
The DNA here is from genome assembly GCA_024721215.1 of Cheumatopsyche charites. Taxonomy (NCBI): domain Eukaryota; kingdom Metazoa; phylum Arthropoda; class Insecta; order Trichoptera; family Hydropsychidae; genus Cheumatopsyche; species Cheumatopsyche charites. The sequence continues at coordinate 12,914,542 of CM045585.1, forward strand.
CGTTCGATGTGTGAAGAAGTCGAAACAACGTGGGTTCATTTCGGTCTGACGACTTCTGGACATTGGTGTAAAGGCGCCTTTACACTTGTGCAACCTTTGAAGAGATACCTTTGTTTGATTCTCAGAAGAATATCGCAATAAAATTGGTTCTTTTCAGTCTGAAGACTTCTTTTCAGGACTTTTGACGTATGCAACCTATGATGAAACCTACGATGCAACATGAGACATGACTGATTGGTTACCCTTATTTGTTCCTTCATATAAAAAAATGCATCACAGGATGCATAAGTGGAAAAGTCAATTGTATTTTCATTCAAACATCTCATCATATCAGTGTTAGAAAATATATGAAGTTAGAGAACAAAGCATTAATATAAAGGACTGTCCTCGTATACATATAATAAAGAACTTATTGTCACTCTTCTCATAAACCATTTTCAATTAATCTGTATCAACGCTATCTCCGCATAATTCAATAATGATGTGATATCGATTCAAAACAACGTCTTTACAATTGAATAACAATGTCTTCGCCACACATGCGATAAATCAAACAATAATTGAATAAACAACTCAATTATTCACAATTAGCATTTTCCAACTTAATCGAATATTTTCAATTTTCACTGACCTCTCACGTATCACGTGCAGTTAAATCATGCGCAAGTACAGTGGGTGTCACTGATTAATTCCAACTTTCGCACTTAATCAATTGAAAGCAGGGCTGTGATGAGTAATTAGATCTAAATTAACATTTTCCAAATATTTTACACTTATCACTCAAAACAAAATGCGTCGACCTCGTTCATCAGATATTGAAATAAACGCTCGTAAATATGAACCGGAGTGAAATAATATTTATTATTGCACCGGTTAGAACCGTTACGAACCGTTCGCATAAGTAAACGAGCGAATAGTGCGTGTTTCCTGTGCAATACTAAATGGTATACGTACCATTGCTGAACAATGGTGACAGACGATTTACATCGGTAATTGTTAGATGGTTTATTGTCGTCGATGAGGATCTCGAGATGAACGAGGCTTGAGAATCGGCAGTTTGGAAAAATGTGTCTGAATGCATATTGCTGCCATTCTCTTGATTTACGATGCAGTTAGTTTCTAATGCATCATTCCCATTTGAGCTGAACAACGATACAATAAATCTATATAAACTAAATTAAATTTTTGTTATAAATATAATGACTCCTTAATAGTGAATCTTTCCAGAGTTATTATAAGCATGGGATTCCTGTCGTTTGATAGTTTTCAGGAAAGACTTTTCGTAGATCCAATCGAAGCAAATATTAGAATACGGCCTACACACGCAACGGAAACAAGAAATACTCAATAAAAGATCTCAATCAGCTTAAAGTCTGAAGAATCTTGAGTAACGCCAGGTTATAGAAGCTAGTATTTGATGATAAAGATTACCATACATGGTTGCTTAGAAGTAACACTATTACTGCTTAAACAAAAATGGCTAATCAGTTCAGATTGGTCAGGTTCGCCATTTCAATGCAAATAAAACTTAAAGGTTTATAGAAATTGGAGTAAAGATATTTTAAAAAAATTCAAAATGTGGAACAACTTGAATGATATTTAATGATCTGTGTTCGTGCAAGATAAGTTAATTAAAAAATGTAATGGGTCCTTCCAAAACGAATATGAAATAAATAACGATGCTTCGTTAATTCAGCACTCTCTGAAATTTTCCTTAAAAAAATATCGATTTTATAATCATAAATCCTTTCTCATCATGAATAGATTAATTTAATTTGTTCCATACTCTATTATACATCGCCAGATTGAATAGTTGAATGAAAGGAAACTGCAACGTAGTCCCTAGCCTAGATCGAATTCCGCTCTCGAAATCCCGATAGAATCTGCGAAGCTTATTTCGAACAACGAAGCGATAAGTTACAAATGCATCCGAAGCGAAGACAATAGAGCCTAGATTTTCTCGTCAGGATGTCGGCTTTCAGCGATGAGATGAAATTTCCTGAAGACTTTGCACCGGATTTGTTTCCCATTGACTGCTATACGATCCGCCATTCAACCCCTACTGGAAACGCATCGATAAACTTGCATACGTACTACGCAAACACATCGAATAAAATTATTAATTCGAACTAAAAAAATCTTATATAAACCACTCAGCTTAATAATCGTTGAAATTTTGCATTCCGATTATGTATGTATTGCAAAAATGAAAAATAATTGTAGCGTGCATTTGCAATTCGCTATCGATGCACCGTGTCTATTTAATTAGTTCCCATTTTCAGCTTTATATCCACTTGGAAATGCATTTATGTCCGCATATTTGCACATAATTTACAAATCGCAAAATACCCTCAAACCACAAGGGAATAATTAAAACAAGAATTATATTCATTCATAAACAATTATTCATGTTTGATCAATAAGTGTCAGAGTATCTGAATAGCGAACTTATTTACGCTTTTATTTTTTTAAATATGCAATTTATCCAAACAGCTTTAAATGAATAATTGACTTTCAATCATTAAGTCATTACCAGCAACAATGATAAGCAATAATTGCTTACAAAGCGACACGTCGCCGATGCGATTCATTAGTGCAACAAACGTATGCATCATTTGCATCGTCAATGCAGTCGAACAACTCGGATATTATTTATTTATTGCACAGCTTAGGTGTCGTTGAACGATAAATTAAATTCGAGATGAAATTAGCCGTTTGCTAATTGATTTTTTTTTTCAAATTTCAATGAAAAGTGTGTCGATCTTATTTCGCATAGAAAGTATTATTTATATTGTGCGTGTGTTTTATATTTAAATTAATAATTGTGGTAAATGAAACGGTTCCGAGACGTCACTCTCACAATCGCCAGCTTAGAACAATGAACGGCGAACCGTGTAATATTATTAACAATAATTAAATGCGCGTTCAACACTCTAATTGCGTTTTCTTGTTATCGCTTAAAAAATAACACTCAACACCGTGTTTGATTTACCTACTTGAAAATTTATATATCTATGTAAATTCGATTAGCTAGTTCATAAAAATCTATCTGAATTAAGGCATTAATTGCTCTCGCTGTTGTTCGATTCATTACACATAAGTACGCTGATAAAGCATTGTTAATTTATTGATGGATTTTATAATCATGTATAATGATTAATGTTTCCAAGGAAAAATTGAGTCATTCGTTCTATTTTTTCATAAGAATCTTGATTATTAGAAATTAATTTTATCAGTGTGAATTTTTTCAAATTTCATAATTCGTCTTGTGATTAATATTTATCGTCTCTATCAAGACGTGACGACATTAAAAACTCGTAAAATTGTAAATTGACCGTTTCGACGCCGTTAATTATTTTGAAAACGAACAATTTTCTCGCACCAGTTTGCGAAACTTTCGCGTGAAAATCTTACAAAACTAGAAACGAAGGAAATTCAAAAATATAAAAATGCCAATTCGAAAAGAAACAATAGATCATATCGCTCGCATTAAGATATCAATCGAATGCCGAAAGAGCACATTAAGCGAACAGAAATCCTTTAATTAGATTCTTCAGTATTTGCTCAATTGTTTCGATTCGAGCTTTATGGAATTGTCGTGAGATTAAATCGAAAGAATTTTTCGATTTCTAATTTCGAAATCGTATCTTAAATAAATTTTCGTTTAAAAAAAATTCGCCCCGTCGATAATTATATCCGGACATTTCATTGAAGATAAGCTATCATATAATTCGATAGCGCATCGAGCTTTTGCAAATCTATATTGTTTCAAGGTGAGCTTTCCGCTTTAAGTTATTAATAGCCGTTTTGAAAATTGATTGATATACTCGATAGGAGCGAAACGGTGCCAAATAACAAGTTATTGTTCGCGGCTAAAATAAAAATGAAAAAATAAAATAGAATAGTAACAATCGTAACACTAACGAGACGAGAAGGAGACATGTCTCATCGGTATTTATCACTTGTCAACACACAAAATGCTCACTCGTTTGTACACACCGTGTCACAAAAACTGGGACGCTATTATTCTTTCCTGTGATGACAAAACATTTTTTTTAAATCAAATATATTTATATAATGATTTTCGATATGATAAAATTTTATAAAATAAAATAGATGCATTTTTAAAACATTTTGAACCTACGAAGCACGACAGGCGTTTACAACCTTACTAAATCCCGTTGATTAATTTAATCACGGTATGCGTGGCCGGTTACATGATTAATACGGGCGAATCGTTTAATACGAAGAAACCGGTTACTCTTTACACACCCCAAACAATACTAGCTAATGGAAAGTACCCACTCAATCATTCACTCCGAGCAAAACGATAAATATTTTCTCCCCTCTCATACCCTCGATGAATATTCACACATAATTTAGTCTTCTCGAATTGAATGTTCACGTGTGTATGCGCCTTTATATAAAACGACCGCACAACTGACGTTTTATTGTGAAAAAGTGTGTCTATTATCTGTTTCTGCGCACGGTGGGTACCGTATTTCAGTTTGATCTATTATTTTGTGGGGGGAAATTAACGTATTTTAAAGTCCAGTTGTATTTTTTAACAGTTTTTCCTTATTTGAAGAGTCTTTTTTTTCAATTTAAACATTTTATTTTTTCACGATAACGCAAAGCTGTTGAAAACAGTAGTCAACGTTAACAGTAGCTAACGCTACTTACATTAGACAACAAATCTTGTGCAATTACCGCGGAAAAAAATAGAGTGCTTAAACTCGTCTGGGAAAAGCTAATTTGTGTTTATTTTCGTAACTACTCTAATTATGAACATTAATGAAATTACAAAAATACTAATGTTTCTCGAATTGATCCAATTAGAGCCGAGCACGATTCCGAATTGAATTTTTACAGCCTTCGCAATTCGAATAATGAAGCGCGATTTATTCGCACATAAGTCACACTCTAATTTGCAAAACGATCCGCAGATTAAGCGCGAAAATAATAATAGACCGCTCTCTTACGAAACAATAGAAATATCGCATACACATTACAGATAAACGTTAATTGTAACTGGATTTTCTCGTATCTGGAATTGCTAACAAACTCGCCACTGTCGAGTGGATTTTGATGTTCTACTATCGCCTCGCACTCTTTTATTGCGGTAGCCGATTAATTTTTTTTCAACTCCGATTCAGATATATTTTCAGGCTTTGTCTAATCGATCGCCGCCCGATAAAGCCGTTTTACAATAATATATTCGAAGTAATTAAAGGTTCGGCGAACGTTGCGTGGACGCAAAAAGTCGTTTTAATTACCCCGACCGGGTCATTAGCGGATCGACAAATTAATAAATGCCACGGAATACATTAATACGTAATTGGCAGTTTGCTTTCTTACTGGCGAACCTGTGTATTTTTGAGTTCACACTGAGTATGCGCAATTAGATTCTAATTGTTTTGGACGTAATAAATAGACTCGTTCTAATGATGTCCTCTATTGAATTTTAAATTGGACGGTATGCGAAGAGTTCACTAATTGACATGTGTGAACTTTAAATACATGATTATTTTCAAGAAAACCTTTCTACATTTGTATTAGGGTAAGTCAGGGTGTGTTTTCAATCGTCCAACTCTTTCCGACTTACTAAAAATTAAATTAGTGTCTTAAAAAGGCCGGTTTCCTCTTACGAGACGAAATTACATTAGTGACTATAAATGAATGATATTTAATTATTTATGTACATACGATACATTATACAATTACCGTTTGATTTCCTGTACACTTCCTGAGAGAAGTTCCACTTCTAACACGCATAATGACCACGCACATTTTTTTGGCGTTGATTGAAATTGTTCGAGGCTATATTAAGAATGCAAAATTCACGTTTAGAAAGTCAAATATGCAAATCGTTATGCCATCGGAAGAAAATATTTTTATTGTATACGATTTTTCCATATAAAATGTAAGATAATATTTTTGTTGATATATTTATTGGTTTTTATTAGAAATAAAAATATTGCCCGAACGTTCGCTTATCTTCTAAATCCCGTTTGCAATTTAAAAATTCGCATCTGTACGATCCCCAGTTAATGCATTTGAATATTTCAATAAATACGCGTTATAATTTTTTTCCGATTATGCAAATTGGTAGTTCCAATCAAGATTATTGCGAATGCGTTCTACATTTTCATAAGCAACGTTAATTTGGCTATCAGTTTTATGTGATAAAAATTAATTAGAATTTGATAAGAGTTGTATAATTCGAGCACGAATAATAAAAATTTCAAATTAATTTATGCAAAACTATTTAGTGGAAAAACACGACTAACTGGCAGTTCAGCCTCTAATGTGCCCTTCATTATGGCAGTGGTTTAAGTTCACAAATTAAAAAAATGAACTAATCTTTAATTCTGATTCACATTGTGTAACCATTATAATGTATTTCAAATATCTTTTTTTTGTGTAATTAAAAGAATTACAATATTTCAGTAAGTTCATTGTTAACTATTATACCACTAAAAAATCAAACGCAGAGCATTAAATATCTCGGAACGAAAAAAAATGGACTTATACCATTGTTATAATTAAAAGCACAAATATAAAACGAATGTTGCCGTTCAAACAATTAATCCCCTGATTATTTAGCATACTGCCGTCGGCTTGTGCAATCATTGTTACATATCATTGTGGTTTTACATTTTTAACTCAAGTTTTGCACATGAATATTCATAAATTTTACATAAATTTGGCAAAAATACTGTTTGAGGAAAACGTATCAATTTTTAATTACTTAACAAAAAAATACAAAAAACGCCGGCAAACACCCGTTTGAACTATATTCATTTCATTGCTACGAATATATTTAAATAATTATAAGAACCGGCGACAAATTTATTTCATCAGTTAAAATTTACCTAATGAAAAAAAACTTCCCATAAGAGCGAATAAAAATGAACACCTTGGTGTTTTTTTTCCGTATAATTTACGCTTATTTTTGTTAACGATGCTTATAATTGATAATCTCAAATATAAACAAATAAACAATTGAAAGTTATATTGCAATTTTATCAAATTTTAATTTCGAATTCGCAATTATTTGATTTTCCACATCTGATTAAATGTTCATTATGTTTTCAAACTGAAAATAAATGTATGCAGATTTCGTTAATTATTTTAATTAACGACTAGCTTGAATGAAATAATTTAGAAATGAATAATCTCAAATAAAAACGTCAATCAAATGTCACGATACCATCATGAAGAAAGATGAGAATTAACTGTAATATAATAAAATTTTAAATTTTACTTCCTTTTTATAATATAAGTATCATTCTAACTAAGTTTAGTTTAGATATACATAAAAAAAAAATGACAGCACAAAAATGAATTACAAAGCTTCTTCTAACTAGAAAAATCGTCTTTCTTATTAGATTTAAAAAATATTTATTTTTTCAGTAATTTGAAAATAATTACTGAAATTTTTGATAAATTAAATATATTTATGAAATTATGAGTATGTACATATGCACTGTATGTAGGCGATGTGTGTTATTAGTTTGGTGTGTAAAATAATCTATTCATACCATTGTTTTAATCAACTTATAAACAAATTAAATGGATTATACATATTCTATAAATAAACAACCAACTAAGCGTATAAATCTTATTTTTTTAAATAAACATAAGTTTACTGAGAAAAACAAAATGATATCAGTTACATAATAACTATTTCAAGTAGATTTATACCAAAATAAAAACAAAAATGAATAAATAAGTGTTCAAGGGTTGGCTGGAAAATTTGTAAATATAACATTTACAGAAAATCGTTTAAATGAAGACAATAAAATATTAACAAAATTTTTAAAGCATAATGAAGATACAAAGAATTTTCCTCAAATCAACGAACACTCGAAACCAACATTTTAAACATTTGAAAACAAAATTTAGAATATTAGATACGAAGATGAGATTTAGAATATTAAATAATAAAAATCATCGTAGTTTTCATTACCTACAACTTACGACTGAAATAAACAAATGAATCGCGAGGAAAATCATCTGTATCTACATATTTGTAAGAAAATTTTAAAAATTAGCTATAAACTATTGCATTACCAATTCAAGTGTGAAATGTTAATAGTTTCTAGCTAAAATCTTGCATGTACATATTTGGTGATGGATCATGAAAGGGCACGCTTTTCATTCTAACTAGAAATCTTATTGGTTTTTTCGCATTGAGATCGAGAAAAACAACAGGATTTCTATAACTAGATCGAAAAACTCAACCCCTCACAATCCATTCCTGTTAAATATAAAATGAAAAATCTGAAAATTTATTACATTTACCTGACGTCAAATGCGAAACTGGAAAGCCGGGTCCCTGAAACATGGGTCCCGTCGGTCCGAAGGGGCTCATGACGGGTCCCGTCCCCCAAGGACTCGGATGACCTCCGAGTCCCGCCTGGTAAGCTGCAGCCGCTGCAGCAGCAGCCAAAGCGCTAAAAGGAGTCGGCCTGATGGGTCCTGCGCCCCCCTGCTGACCTGCTGCTCCCTGCAACCCTTGATTCCTCTCCTGCATCAATTGTCTCTGTCTCTGATACAGCATCTCCTCTTCGCTCAGCCTCCCGTCTTCGTTCCCTCCATCGTCTATGTTCAAATCTTCAACGTCGACTATAGAATCCTCCTGATTTACAGAATCTTCGTACTCTTCGTCCGAAGATGTCATCAAAGGTGGCGTCGTCGTAGAATTGTTCAAATTTAAAGGCGGACTCGACGCGTTTTGACTCGGAGAGATCAATCGAGCGTTCGCCCTCATTATCTTCTGTCCAGGAAGCTCAGGATTAGCTTGCGGAGATTGACGCAGAGGCGAATGCGGATTGATCTGATGATGGTGGAAGATTTCGGGAGATATCCTATCGCCTTCGGCATCGTCGTCTCTAATAGGAGACGATTTAGACTTGGGCCTCGTGTCGGCCAAAAGCGAAGCGACGCTGAAGCTTATCCTCGTGTTCTTGTTGGGGTTGTTGTTGTTGTTGGTGGTCGAAGTGCGGTCGACCACCCTGACCGCCTCCGTCGGCGCGGCCATGACCTGACGCTGTTTGACGGCCGCTAGGTTTTGAATCGTCATGCTAATGTCTCTCTTCGACAGCGGTGATGATTGTTTCTTTAACATTAATGTTTGCTTGATTCACCGCCGCCCGTCCATCGAGCGCCGCGCCCTCATCTAACACGCGACAGATTGCGAAACGTTCGAAAATCGTCGAAAATCGGAACGCACGAGCGATCTACGCGAGCGTACAATCGTAACTGAGGCTCGCGGCCGGCGTTCGGCGGAGGGGCGGAGTGAGGGGCGTGGCGCGCGCGAGCCCCGCCCATTTGTCGAGCGCTCGCTTCTCCCGACCAATCGCGAGGCCGCACGCGAATTGATTCGGTCACGTGCGAGGGGTGGGGGCGCGGGGACGACGGGCGCGCGGGGGAGGGGGTGCAGCAAATTGAATCGGGTCCCCTCGTTATGTCCGCGAGGAGCCGTAAATTGACTGAAGTGTAATAATGTATAGCCGGACAATTTTTTTGCCTTTCTTCTCGTTTTATTTTTTTAAGTCTATTCAGCCGACACTGAGGGAGATCGTGCGCGCCGAGCTCGATACAATCGACTCTATAATTTTAGTCAGACGCTGTTTTGAATACGAAACGACATAAAATATACTCTTTTCAAAAAATATATTAAATCATGATTTGCACAATTATAATTTCTCTCTCCAATAAGTTTCATACTTACAAGCACCCTGTCAAATTTTCAGGTCGGTCTAGTAAGGGCCAAATACGCTAGTTGAAGCTTGACGAGTCGTGTGTATTTTATTTCCAAGAAACTTCACGCTGAATTATTTTGAAAAAGCTATATCAAAGCATTCATTTTTTTAATCAAATGACAAATTTTCAAACCAATATTCTTTTCAAAATTAAATAACAATTTATCGTGGAAACAAAAAATATTTTCGATAATGATTATGATTTAAATTCCATAATTTTGAAAATCTATAAGAATCATTTGTTTTTTTTTAATATTTTGTTTTAATTGTTTATTTGATTTATTTATTTTTTTTGTATATCACTTAAGATAATTATAAACTTGAAAAATATGTCTCTCTGTGTTTATCGAAAAAAAAACTCTCCAACATTTTTTTAGTTTTAAATGAAAATTCTGAAAATTGTAAAAATAAAAAGCGTGATTGCGACCGCTTAAAGCGCACCATTGTACATTTTAATTGATTCCCTTTTTTCGACATAATGTACCTTTTCGAACGAAGAATAAAACATAAAAAATACAATATCGATACTATCGCAGAATCGTGATAGAGTCGCATAAAGCCGTGAAAGTGCTCCAGCCCGATATGAAAATTCCTAATCGACTTTTTTCACACTTCACTCTATAAGCTCAGAGCTAAATATTCTACGATAATTCATAGAAAATTTGACCCGACTATTAGCATTGTTATTCACATTAAAACCAACCACAGAATGCATACATGCAACAGTGAAAAATACTCTGATTTTTTTAATTCAAGTTTGATTCGTGTCCGTCGAGTTTCATACAATGTTTATTATTCGTGACGTAGCCGCATTCTTACGATACTTTTCCTTTGGGCATGCATTAATAATACAGTTTGAAAATAACTTCATCAAATTTTAACATGAAAATATTTTGAAAAGATTATCTATCTTCCAATAAAAAAATATTTTTTAATTTATTTATATGAAGATATAAAATATTCTGATTCGTGATTCAAAATAGTTTTCTAGGTACATCTCATATTTGTATTTTTTTCACTGCATTCTTGATACATCAAATGTGAACTATTAAGAATATGTGTGTGCGTTTAATTGTATGTACATATGTTTGTCCATTATAAACTCCTTTGTCGCTTTTTCGATCACAATGAATCCTTCCAGAGTCATTTCCAAAGTCCTTCTGGGATGGTTTTCAAATCATTATATTTAACATTTTTAGTTTTTCAGACCAAATCAACGCTTCGGCACATCTCACACACGTACTTCAGTATTTATTCGAGAGCGTGTAAATAGGGAAATTGTGTTTGGATTCATGCTTAAGAACAGATGCACGACTGTCCGAGTTATGCGCACATAACAAAGTGCACAACAAGAAACAAGGCGTGTTTGGACAACTCGTTATGAGCTTTTAAAAGTGCTTTTTATAAACCAAACAAAGGGGGAGGCATCGGCGGGTGCAGTTTGCACAACGAATTCACAACACGTTCATATAATGCGACTACAATGACGACCTGAAGGTATCACACTTGAATTGTGTGTATCAATGTCACAAATACGTCTATACGTTTCTACCAAGTTTCGTTGAAATCGGCAGGGAGAATTATGTGCACTCTCCTCATTAGTATTTTTATATTAATTATATTATTTCCATGTTGAATTGATGTGAATATCCAAAATTAAACAAAATTACCACGACTTTGAGGTCTCATTGTTAGCAATGACTTTTCCTTAAGTGGTAATGACTTACCGAAAATGGTGAAGCATGAATAATAAATCACTATGAATATAAATATGCCAATGTCAAAATTATATGATTCGTATAAAATACTCATACGCTTTTCTTAGTTAAAAAAACTCATAGCTATCTTTAGACTTTGTAGACGCGTTTGAAACTAATTTCGAGGGAGAATTCTATTTAGAAATTAAATGGACTCTATCCGCAAGTAAAAGACGAGTCTAGAGAAAATAATTAGAGTATGAGCAGACTGAACAGATCGGTAAGAGCAGATAGAAAGGGACAAGAGTTTGGCGGTTAATTGACGCCAACTTGACTATGAAAAAACTCAATTAACATTCAAACAACGACAGCCAGACATTTTTGCGAATGCTGACAAACAGTTCGTATGTATAGGTACATAACTAAATCAGATATCTCTCAATGCTGGTTCACGAAGAAATGTACAATTTGCATTAAATAATACGAATAATATGCGTAGCAGTTTGAGATTTCGTTCATTATTTTTGTCATGTATTTAAACTTTACACATGAAATTGTTTTCTTTTTTTTGTGTTAATTAAAAGGTTGAAGATCACTTGTATACGAATATACTTTGTAAAGGTGTGTAGAATTAAATTATTTAGCGCATCCTTTGATTCGCGCTGTTGACATTAAATAGACCGACATGAAACAAATTAAATAGCAGAATTCAATCAGTATTATTTCAAGGTACATTAAATTCGTTAATTATTTAAATTGGGAACAAGCTTTTCTAATTACAGTCAATTATAAAATGTTACAATTTAAAAAAAGCCAGTGAGCTTTTCGAATGTAAAATCGGTTCGCTTAATAACGCTCTCTAATATGAAAATAATGCATCTCCAACTATCCGCAAAGAATCCAGCATTTGTAACAAGACAATCAGTTTGATTGATCCGTTTATGAGCTTTAATTAAAACGTTCATTAGTAACGATAATGTGTAACGACGATGATTTTTTATTTCCACCAACATTACATCTCAAAGATCACCGCTTTTGTGGTCCGGGGGAATAAAGAAAAGTCTCAGAGCACATGTGCTCCGGCAATAAGTCACTCGTCTCGATCTCGCTTACAATCTGCTGATGATGGCCAGATAGTCAGTCCGTTTTCACAGATCATTAAGTTATTAAGTTAAATAATAAGGCCCCGAGACGAGATGATGATGACTTTTACGCACCGCTTGCAAAACACAAGAGACAGTCCGTTCGAAGCACCGTCTTGGCCATTTTGTTAATATGCAACGTTTATAAATAAGCGTTCTTTTTTATTCATCATAACATTGCTCTTGTATTGCTATTAATAAATTTAGAATGGTTTCAGTAGAGATTTTTCATTTCTGAAATACACCATTGATTTCAATTCTAGACACCGTTTTCGATGAATTTAAGAAATGTTGCATTTTTTCGTAAAATTTGTACTAAACTGGTCAATAGTTTCTGCTATAATTTAAAGAGTAATCAATTATGGTTATCAATATTGCATTTGGAACCTACATTTGTAATGATTTCCATGGAAAAATTCGATTAAATCAAAATATTCATTCAATTTTTTCTCTGATTTTACACGTATGTGTTTTAACGAACATGAAAATTTATTTTCAGCGCCAAAGAGAATATCTACTCATTCGTATTTTCTCTCATGAATATAGAATTCTCACGAATTCGCTTCGACGCGATAATAACCCGTTGAAAACTTAAACGAAACAAATTTACACCGACTTCTTTCTGACATCTTCATAGCGTTTGACCATATCACGAAAGCTAAAAACATTGTTTTGTTATTTATTTTTCAACGAGCACTATTAGACACTTCCCAGAAAGATAATTAGGCGCTAAAAGCGAGCGGTTGTAATTAATAATCGTTTAGCCGAAGAACAGAAGTATCAGAAACGAAACGCAGCTAAAAAACAAAGCGTAACGAACCGCTAACGTTCTTCGTACGCGGTTAATTTAACCAGATGGTTAATTTGGTTAATTACCGAGAAATTGAATCTGCCCCTCCTCTCGAACAACAAATCGAATTCATAAACATACAAGGCGATATAATCGTTCGTTAATACACACCGTGTAATGAATAAAAGCTTCACCTGGGTGTCTCAAGGTGTTTCGCGAACAATGACTGCCATTGATTGCCGCTCGAATTCAGGTAAAAGGTGAGCTTAGAAAACGATAGAATTGTGTTGCTATTATAAGGCTTTTAAGAGCTTCTCGTAGTATACACATATTAGGCTTCGCTATGGGAAATGTATGGTGTGTACAATGTGACTTTTCGAGTGGTCGCAACAACGATCTCATTGTGCCGAAGATCAATACAATGATCTCAGTCAATAATGATCCGCACATATTTATCTTTTTTTCCACATATGGTTGGATTATTTACGCTTTTCGTTCAGATGTGTATAATAGAGGTTAATAATCTTATGATTACATCAATTGAATTGGTATTGAGCAATACTACCAGATCCATAGAAGATCAGTGCACTTTAAAAATAATCAGATTTTAATGTCAAAACACTTGGTATTTTTAAATTGTATACTTTAAAACGACTGCAATAAAATTAAAATATTTCAAAAATTCTGTTCTAGTATAATTTTAGTATTTATCAAAATTAATAGCGAGTTTGTCCCCTGGCGTCATTCCGAAAATTGCGCGTTTTTTATCTACTGTCGTCGGCAGTTCTCTTCTAGACGAAGTTAGTCATAGTCAATTTAAAACAGTTTATTTTGAAATTAGTTGTGCCGGCGACAAAAGGACCGAAAAGGTCCAGCTGCCCGTCTTTCCTTAGGTGGTCTTATCCCATCAAAAGAACGAGAGAAGCTCCCTTTATTATCGTCTCCAACAATGATAATTATTGTTATAAAGCACGCGTTTAGAAAACGCTGATTTATATTTTGGGATGCACCAGGTATCCTAAACATAAATTTTGGACGACTTTTACTGTCGTCCAACTAATTATTGCAGATGAAATAAAATTTCAAGCCGATACCGTTGAGGTAGTTCAGATTCCTCACTAATAAGCTGAATTAATGCAACATTTTTTTTCGTTTCGGGGTAAGAATTGAAGTCCATCGATGGCATTTAATTGTGAGTGTCATAAAACTATATTCTTTGTTTATATGTATGTATTATATCCTGATACGAAAAACTTATATATTTTATGTTCTATGTATAACACGTTTTCGTTACAAAAATATTTGAACATACAAAAGCAAATATACATACACTTTGTTTCAGCTCAAAAAGTTTTCCCACAAGAAACGTTCATTTGGAAATTTTGTATTACACTTTAAGCAAACGTAGTTAATGCGCTTTTAAATTAAATAAAATGACTCTTAAAAAATACAATATTTACGTTATTTATTGCAATTGCAATTACTCATAGACACTACTTACGAACTTGAGAAGTCTCAAAAGCTTCTCAGTACTATTTTTACACCTGCCATATCAGTATTTTAGCTCAAGCCCATACCTGCTTTGTCGATATCTTTTCAATATTACACAAAGCACTTTTTAGAACATATTGTACGTAACAATATACAATTAGTCCTGCGTGATTTATTTACGGTTAACTTTAACATCATCCATTCAATGTGCGAAGAATTCGTCTTTTATCCGACAATTTGTTGCCGAAATTCGAAACACCGAAAGTTTTTGTATCTTGGCGCCACGTATCTTCAGCAATTTGTTCTCGGTAATATTTTAGAACGTTTTAAATATCGATACGTGGAGGTCCTGAGAATAAACAATCGTGTCGGTTTCTGTGCCAGGTTTGAACAACGAAATGTTTGAAGAAGTCGACCGGTAGTCGGTCAACTTTGAAATTCTTTTGAAGGCTTTTGCGCCTCTTAAGTGCTCGCTTATTAGCATCGAGGTATGAACTAATCTAGGCGAGAGAAAATTGGACTGGTTCCGTTGTATGCCCATTAGAATCTAATGTTAGCCACCGTTCCTTTCTCACTTCGATCGATACTAATAGAAAACAATGTTCGTTGCTTTCGAATTAGATAAACTATTGTGAGGAATTCTGAAAACTTCTGATAAATGATTCATTTTTTTCATCACTAAATGAGTTCGTAATTTCTTATACAATTTGTGCATTTCTTGTACATTCTATGAATTATCATAGGAAAGATAAACCAGTTTAGAAAATAAATACATCATTATCCAAATTCATCACGAAAAGTGTCTTGAATTAGAATCAATAGTGTACCTTGGTATTGGAAAATATCTGTCGATTCGAATCCAATTCGAGATTCGTCTCTTTAATGAAATCTGTTGATCGGAATTCATTTATAGATGATTTTCAATTAAAATATTTCGTATGGAATTCCGGCCGTTAGTCGAATCCCTAGTGGCTGAGAGAGAAAGAGATTACATTGTATTTTGTCCGTACGAGAATTCTTTTCACGAAAACAATGCTTTAAATTACAAATCACCGTGGGATAATAACGTAAATTTAAATTCAACAATGCTCCCGATTGTATCTGGATCGTATTTTTTTCGCGTTTGTTTAATGACTCCTAGGTTTTTTGTCTTAAATTAAATTGTCTTAATTGGCTCTAACGCTTCGTTTGAATAATAAACAGCTTTTGTTTTCTATATTTTCCATCTGATCGCATGAAAAAAATATAATGCAATAGATTCGAATTGGCTTATTTTTATTTTTAATAATATAATAAGCTTGATTTTTTCCTAGATTACAATACGAAATTCATTTTGTGGTATTTTTTTCAGCGATTATTTTATGAATTGCTACACAATCGGAATAACTCAAGAGCGTATCCATATCAACTATTGAATGGCGCGATTAATCATAATTATTTCATAATCAGTCGATTGTGAAAACTGAACATTTTTATCTAATTCAATCAAAACGTAATTTAAATAATTTATTTTTCATATAAAACCTGACGTTTAGGTATAATAAAAAATATTGTTGTTTGAGGAAAATTTAAAATAAATGAACCGAAAAGGAGAACAGGCAAATCTTTTCAGTGACCAATAACGACGAAACTTATGACGATGGAAAGCACTTTCCATGAGTATTATGTGAGTTAATCTCAAATTATGTGTGAAAAAAGTTATAGCTGAAAATTCTAAGTAAGCTAAAAACGTTTAAAAACAAAAAAAACTACTTATCGTACTTTGAAAAATTAATAAAAGTTTTTTTCGATTATAACTTTTGTTACACATCGATTTCAGACTATTCCTCATAATAACAAATGATATTCACAAGAAGATTATTCTGACTACATGAGTCAGATTCTCATCGGTCGCTAGGTACGCATCCCGTACATTTTTGCCCGTTCTCCTTTCTTCACCGAAAAATTCGCGTTTCAACATAGAAAAACCTCGCATTTGAAACAGCCATATCAATGCGAAAACTGTTGAAAAATCATACACGAACCGCAAAAGCGTTTTACGAGCGATCCCTTCGAAACGGCGCATACGAATAATACATAAAGCGCGGCGAGAACTTCCCTCGCGATTTATATCTCGACGAAATAAACCACTTTACGATCCCGAACAAAGTGAGACACGATTTTGCGATCGTAAAAATTATCGCACACCGTAAAAGTTGCCTCGCGATTATCACATTACAATACAACCGGCGTAATAACACCGCAACGTACCAATCTTCCGCGAACTCCAATCTCCAATCCCTCATCATCTCACCTCTGATTATGAGGTGATGATAATCGAAGCTGTTTATTTGGAGATATAATATCCTTTTGACAGGACCTTACTTGGTATTTTCGTATAAATCCATCAATTTTAAAATTTAACTGATAAGTTCCGAAACATCTTGACATAGATATTAAAACTTTGCATAAATCAGAAGTCAATCTAAAAATGATAGATACATGTATCATTCTTTAACACGTTCTTCAACTAAAGATAAATTTTATCACCTGTGTCTAGCTTTAGTAGCGCTTTAAGGATGTGTTGATCTTTCATGCGTTGAACACTCTTCGGAGTAATCCAACCCTAGCGGCTTTTTCGCTGCAAAGTGAACGATTGTAAAATAATAAAAAATGGTTACCGATATCTGTAATTAATAAATTTAGAAATAAGAATTAAAAAGGTATTAAATCTAAATCCTGCTCTGAATATCGCAAACGGTGGCCGTGTGTGAACAAACACGATCGTTTACAAGTATTCTTGGTTGGGTCAATAATTTCCCAACGAGGCCGCCTCCCCGATGCACAAAGCACACAAAACACTCCGAGTGCCTTCAATTATGAACTCTGCTTACACTCTGTGATCTATACTTGTTAATATTTTGTGGTTTGATTGTATTCCAGTCTAGCTGTTTTGGGGGTTTATGAATTTTGTTGAAGAAAAGTTAATGACATCATGATATCATTTCAAACAATGTTTTTTATCATTATTTTTCAAATAATAAAATATTATCATCTGTAGACACATATGTAATCATATAATTGGACTGGAATTTCTGGTGGCAAGTTGTACAGTAGTTTTGTTACTCAACCATTGTCGATAGATAGATAGTAACTAAAACGGTTGCCAAAATTGCACAATGCATACTTAATATTTAAATAATGCCCTTACATTGTATTACCGTCTTTTTTTAATAAAATTATTCCTTTCGGAACAACTTACCCTGGAAACTTTTAATCTCACCCTCACCAATATATTTATTTAATTGAATCTATATAAAAATTCAGTTCATTTAAGAAATAATGAGGCGTATAAACTTTCAGCTGTTCGTCTATTTCATTACATTCACATATAAAAATAGTAATCCCATGTAAATTTACAACTCTACAAAAGCTAGGTTATGTGAGATACAGTATCTTAAAGTGACATTAACTGAATCAAGTTCGACTGTAACACAAAATTGATAGATTTAGCAACATTCGGTCGCAATTGCGAATGCACCTTATTTCAACGGTTTCGTTAATAATCGCTTAAGTATAAATGTAGCTACATTAAGAATTAAATTACGACGTTTATCTAGACCGGTTAAAACATGCAATCAATAAATTGTATAGGACCAAACATGCGAGACGGTTTCAACTCGAATACTAATGAGATTTAAGTACTGCTTAATAGTGCGGTCACATCGGAGCAATTGCACGCGTGTATAAATACAATATAATGAAATTTCTTAATACTTTTTACTTAAAAAAAGAAACAACAATACTCGAAAGAAGTCACTAATTAACGAACGAAGAGTCAAAATAGAACGTAGAAACACTTGCGGTCACTTAGCGATATTTTCGCTCGAAAATCAGTAATTTCTTTCTCGATATGATAAATGAAACGGCACACAACGTTTTAATTCGATAACACGAATCGTGGGTGTTGAAACTTTAATAGAGTGTGCTTTTAACACGTAGAAGCGTGTCTGAGTGCATTACGTCAAATCGACGAAAAATATAAATTTCGGTCAATAATCACCGAAAGCTTGCGCTTGATTGATCAACAGTTGATTCAACAATGTGGCAATACACAAAAGACTAAAGAAGGATTTCCACTTGTGCAACACTTCTGGGTTTTCATTTTTTGACATATTATGAAAGCTCATAAGGAATCATATTTTTTTTAGAGACGAATCATTCAAGAAAATGCATGAATTTATATTGTAGTAAGACTCATTTGTTTAATTTTATAATATTCATATTATTCTTAAAACTGAAAAAAATACATTTATTGCGAAAAAATGGCCAATTCATCATATTTAATCAATGTTAAAATAAAGGAGGTGTATGAATTGTGCACGTGGAAACACTGCATTATCGAAACGCTCGCCTATTAGCGAGTGTTTTTCTTGGTTCTTTCGTCTGAAATAACGAAATTTGAAAACTGCGCACATTGTGTTCAAGTTTCATTGTTTCTGTGTTGAGCGTTAATTGAACGCTAAAGAAACTCACCTCCGCCATTCCCGAGACGTTTCGCCACCGAAAAAGTCAAAAGAACAAACAAAGGCACATACGAATAATCACATTAATAAAAATAAAAGCGTCGTTTTGGCAAATTACGCTAACGAATTGTTTAATTTTAAAATCTCGCAGCGAATGTTTGCCTTTTAATCCTCTCCTCCGACAATGTCCATACGCGTAAAAGTCTGCAAATATCAAATAAAAAACTCAATAATGATTCAATCTATTAGCGACAATTTCATGAATGGATTTTTTTTTTTAGTCAAAGCAAACGTTTCAAATTTTAAAGACATCCTTTTACCGGAATGAGTAATCCATTATTTATTATATTTGATCAAATGTACTGAAATCTGCTGAAAATCATTTTCATTTTTAACATTAAAATTTTTGAAAGATATAAAATTAAAACGACATATAAAGGTACAATCGTAATGAATGATGCGTAATAATTAAAAAAAAACTGATTACTCAATGCAGGTGTGACAAGTGCTAAAATATTTTTTACAAATACGATAATGTATTATTTAGTCGTTAATGGAACGTATTCGTAACAGACGAAACAATGTTTGATAAATTCCTCAAATGCCAAACTGGCAGTATTTGAGAGGAATAAACAGTTTTTTTTTCGCGATCGGAAAGTGTCATTAGTTACTAGTTTTTTTCATCTAGCATCATTCGAATAAATAACACACGGTAGGAGATAAATTGAGGTCGATAAGTGAAACTATCGGTTAGTTAGTTCTCGGTTGAGTTTTTCACGAGTCTTCTTAGGAATTGTATGGAAATTCGAACGTCATTTGAAGCAGTAGCATTTCTCAGTTTACGATACACGTAAGTGCATACGTTTTGTTTGCAGTATTAGTGAATGCCAATCACGCCTATGATTCAAACAGGGTTGAACTTTTGAGATATTAAATTGCACTAGTTCTATATTTAATTCCCTGAAAAAATCATAAAATACTGCATTAAACTTCAAAGCTTCTCGGGCTAATTAGCGCGCTCAAAACCTTCACTCGCGTACAAAGTACGAGCAAATTATCGCAAATAAAAATCAAACGGACCAAAATAAAACCAAAAAAGTGTTAAATTCGAAGAAAAAGCAAACATCCTGCGTAGGTTTCGTCTCCGACCTCACACCGACCCTATACCGAGATCGGGATCTTCACACACGAAACGGATCATTTATATGCGAGTCGATAATGAGGCTCTATAACCCCAACAGATACACCCGAGCCTCGATTTATTCAATGTGTGCGAGATACGTTTGTCCTAATGAAGTTGTAGTGCCCACCTGAGAAGGCTTTAATTGAAGCCGGGATGTGGGCGTATCTTTCACCGTGTTCACGACTTCGACGATTAATCAACGCCTTATCGATTAATTAGGATACAGATTAACGCGAGGTTCGTAAAAATTCAGGCTGTGTGATGTGGTCAGTTTGAGGATTCGATTTCGTAGTGGTGAGGTTTGAACTTGAATTTCCGATTAACATTTTACATTCGTATGTCGCTGCTGAGTTGATAAAACTTTAAACACAATTATTCTCATAGAACTTTTCATATCATATTAGAACATCCTCTCGATATTATTTAGTGAATAGATAAAAGTCACATGAAAATTTCGATAATCATATACCAATAATTGAATTTCAAAATATATTGAAAACATTAATTAGTCAAAATAAGCCTTATTTCAAATTTAAATTTTCTTGTATTAAATGTAAGCGCCTCCGAAATTAACTACGAATAAAAAGGGTCAAATCTTATTGGGAGGTCAAAAAAAGGATAAATGAATAGTGAGTAAACTCATGGAATTGTAAATATATTTTTTTTCAAATGAATAAATTACTTTCATGTAAAAGATAATTTATTACATTTTAACTACCAATTTGGCAAATCAAATTGCATATAAATAAACCATTTAAAGTTTCAATAAAAAAAAAACTACATAAATATTTCGATTAACCAAAGAATATAACAGACGATTTATGTTTCGCCAAATTCGAAAACTAATATTTATTTTAATTTATCGACAGCGCAGTAAATTAAACGCTTCATCTAATAACGACGTATAAATTTAGCTATTAAGTCTGATGATTTACGCGGCAATCGTAGCACAATAAAGGCCGAAATCTCATTTGAAATGTATAAAAGTTAAACATAAAAGAGACCCGTAAAAAATATACTTAAGAAATGATGATGAAGAAAAAAACGAAAGAAGCTATCCAGCGTAAATAGGTAGGAGAAGCGTGAAAGAAAACCTAATTAAAAAATCGTAAAAGCCTTATTACGGTGTGCTCTATCGGTAGGCGGAATCTCTTTTAATTGATTGAGTGAGAAAAGCTCTTGTTATGAAACAGCCTTTATTAATAATCGAGCCATAATTCAATGCTTTTTATTATTTTCGATTATTCGAAACAATAAAGATATTCGCATGATACACACACAAATGATCTCCGATGGAATCGTCTGAAATAAATAGCCACTTTTTAAAATTTCGAAATGAATATATTTCGAGAAAAATGCATCCACTAGTGGGTGTATTGAAACATCACGTACTTCTATGGAAATCCAACACAATCAATCATTCAATAGTAAACAGTTCGAACACCTTTCATCTGATTGCTCACTTATATTGAATACAAACGGTGGAAACTCATTGTCATTCTCAAATATACGTCGATAATGTACAATGACTTCTTTGACGCATCTCACTAATATCGGAATGTGTATATTGGACCGGGTAATCAACATGGATAAAGGCTATCAATTTATTTTTAGCTATAAATTATCATAATGTATTATGATAAATCAGATAGGTCACAGCATTATTTACGATTAAAGAAAATTTTAAGAATTCTATTACAATCTTTCCTTTTTTGCATTTGAGATGAGACCAGAAAAAATATGTTGTGATCATTTTTATTTCAGATTTCTTAGAAAATGGACCGCAATTTTAAGATTATGAACATCTGCCTCGTTTTAGAGGAATATCTGAGTCTGGCCGAGGTCACTGAATGGAATTAATTTAATTGTTGAGTAAATTATCGGCGGGTTGAATTGAATTGAATTGAATGACCCGCGATTGAATTGATCATAAACGCGCGCGCGCTTGTTGATCGCACAACATGCCCACGCTTTTTATGGTACAGTCGATCCCCCGTAAACAAGGTACTCTATTAATCGTCGGATTATTTTTAAATTATTCACCTAATCTCGTCGCTATGTTGGAATTGATTCTATTATATGTGCCTCAATTCATGAGACCTCGTTATGTTGTATAAAATCTCATTTTATTTTTCGCATTCGAATCAATTTAATTTCAGTTATTAATCATTTTTCAGTGAATTTTTTTGGCTATTTTTCATAATATTCATAAATATACGAATTGGGGGAGAGTCGTCGTAACCTGCGTAACTAATTGTCGAAAATCTTGCTCACAATACTTACGAATAATGACTTTTATAACGATAATCTTTTTAATGTGGAATATCACCGAACATTATCTCGATATTTATAACGCGTTATAAATTCAACGCTTACCGTGAAAACGTTCAAAACAAATTCGTATAAACGATACGCTTACACACAGAAAAAAAGTCGAGATCGAGATTCCGAAAAGGACATTTTTTTTGATCGAATCACTTATCTCGAACAATTAAAATTTTATTCGGCGCAAACTGTAGAGATTCGAGTTCACCTTTATTTTTATTGTTGGCGTGATTTATCTCGAAATAATTTAATACGAGCCGTAAACCGAGCGAACATCAATAATTCACGCGATAAAGAGTCCTTAAAAACTCTGCTCACAATCGGGACTTTTGAACGAGGCTTTAATGACGAAAGCAAAAAAAATATTGCGCTAAATGGGTGCCCCATAATCTTTTAAACAATATTTCAAATTATCATAATGCACAATAATACAAAAAAATAAACATAAAAGTAGTCCGTTTAGTTTCTATTCGGAGGCTCACTAAATTACTCGTGCGCTCACGATTCAATAAGAGATAATAAAAAATCCTTAATTATGTAATAATACTAAAATTTATCATTTATTAATATAAAAGCAATATTAATAAAAGGGTCGTATGATGAATGGTATATAAATTATAAAAAAAAAAATGAAATGAGCGTTGGCGTTGTATATCGTTATACTCGCATTTATTTATTCACATTTCAATAGTAGTAATACAATACATAGTAATTAATAACTCAATTGAAAAAAATAGGTTTGACATAAAAGGACATAAATTCAGCAAATATGTCGAGATTCCTCGGCTCCATATTTCAAGTTATCGGCATCGCTTTCAGTAGTTCGTAATTACTTCGACGATTTTTTTGGCGACCCGCCCTTTTTGTGTTTATGTATTTTTTACGACTTTCGGCATCTTTGGAGTCGACATCCCGAGTGAAACGAGCAGTAGTTCTCTTATCAATCAGCCATTACGACTCCCTTATAAAAATAAACTTTTTTTTCACCGACATTCGACGCAATTCCGAATCGGAATGTCGCGATCTACCGTATGCTGTACTGTGAAGAATTTTGGACACTTTCGATAAGTATTACATATTTTGTACAATTTATAGTGTGATCAAGTATGGTTAAACGAAAAGTATACATTATACATGTGAGATATTGTTATGGAACCCTATGAGTGTAAATAATATTATTTCATTGTAGGCTCTGTCTCGAAGAATCAAGAGAATGCATAAAAACAAGAGTCATTCAACAAAATTTCAATTTTATACACCTCAATATTAATGTCTTCCGAATAATTTTCGCATAGAAAGCGTTTCGAATTTCAGTATTTAATTCAATATTAAGAACTTAACTTGATCATTTTTCAAATCATAAAAGAAATTATAACCAATTTAGTGAAAATTTTGAGGAAAAATGCAATTTTTATCAAAAGTTTCTGGAATTCCTTACAATACTGCACGTTTTCGGATACGTCCTCTTCATAAACATGTCTCGAAATTAACCACGAACGAGTGTTGAGGATAATTCACGAGTTTATAGCCAAGTCGTCTTTGTGTGTGGAGCCACATAAGGACATATGAAAACATCTTAAATCTGTTGTCGGCCTCTGGTTTCAGTCGAGAACGGGGCACGCTTACGTCCAAATTGCTTCACAATAAATACATAAATTATTGGCGACTGTAAATCGTGGCTTTGGTCCATTATTGTGTTATATTGCGCTTATATTTCGTGCTCGTTTTTATTATTTTACTCTTTTTTCGGGGGATCGTTATGAGCGCGCACTAAAACCGACATAATGGCCACTATTGTCGGATCGCACCCATTCATCGTGACTTCGGGTCGTTTTATTAGAAATTTTGAAGTTTGTATATAATCCCTAATTGATTTTAAATACTATTGTACCGCGTGCTTAGTATTTTATCATAAATCAAATTGAAAATATGAAATAGATGGTCGCTCTAATGATATTCCATTCGATTCACATCCATAACCTTAATCTTTTTCAATGTTTCTTTTATGCAAACTAAATCGAGTCTATACCGAAATTTTAAATACGAAATAAAATGTTAATTATATAATACAATATGTTTCGGGTTTGTCTTTTGAAATCTGATATCGTTAGCAAAAATTTATGAAAGCTGGCGCCTAATAATACAGTGTGACAGAAAAGTGGTTCTCGCTTTCAACATTAACTGGAACAACCCTAGTGACTTTTTTTTCATCTTTCACATTTCATATGTCCACTTGAGAAATCGATCAAGTGTGTCTCCTGAAGTAGTAAGCGGCGCTTATGAACTCAGAAATTGATGAATGAAGTACCTTCGCAAATGTAGAATTCGGCTTATTATCTTACAAAAGAATATCCGTGTCTGGTTTATGTTTGCCGAATGAATGAATTCAGTTAATTCATTAAAAATAATCTTAGATGATAATAGATTTTCATTTCTTTTTAAAATCAGTTTCCTTTTTTATCAATCTTTGGTAGAATAAAAATTTAATATACCTATGAGCTAATTTTCCTATTCGATAGGTTGCATCAAATTGTTACAAATTTTTATTGGATGTCAACGAATTTTCTATGAATTATAATATTTTTTCAAATCTTCAAAGTTATAATTAAAATTTAAATGGAAAGCGAGATTCATTAATGAATCCGTGCATTCATTCATAATACGCTCCGTGACCATAAAATATCATATTTTACGATGCTAATGACATTCAGACCACCGAAACACATTTGTCTGGCAAGATGACGATTTTTTTCAGCAACTTCTTTCCATGTCCGTTTCCAGAAAATAATTTTAGCATTTCCAGAAGGAGGCGTTTCAAAGGCAACGACCTAGAACTGGCGCCGGTTCGAATTAGTTTCGCCATTTTTTCTTACAAACACAAATCAACAAATATTTATCATTCCTTTCGACTTTCGCTTAATTACCCGACATGCGAAATGATAACATACTTTCAGCTCAAAAAAACCATATTCGACTTAACGCCATGCGATTCTCACATGTTCCAGAAATAAACACATACAAACATTCGGCATCGCATTACGACTTTTTTACCATAATAATGATGGATATAAAAATGTTGCAATAGTCCATCGGATATACCAGAAACGGTCTGTTTAGAAAAATGATGGATCACCGAGCGATGCGGCGTCATCTGCATACGAGCCAGACGAGATTTCGACTATTAACTGTAATATTATACAAACGACTGGCTAGAGAAACATTTCTGAATAATTTCCGGACACTAATGAGGTGTCATATTTTCCTTTTAAAGCCCAAGTGATATATAGACCGCGAAAGCAGCACCGGCAACAATTCGGCGCCCATTAAACGTGACAAGTGTCCGTTTTTTCAGCGACCGTGCACATTTTTTCAGACGTCAATTAGGCACACTTGCTAAATCTTAAATTTCCAAATGATAAGCGAAACGTGCTGTTAAAAGCTCTCAATTATCTAAATTGATGAAAACTCGGTATTCCTATGTAAAAAAACCATGCACGACCCATCCAAACTTACTCTATGTAGTAGTAAATAGAATTGCTGAGTAAAAAATGAAAATGTAATCATTTTCTCTGATTATTTCGTTGAATTCATCGTTAATTTTGTGCAAAAACATTTTTTAAAGTTGACTATTTAAACTTTTATGGTTTTTCGTGGGTTAAACCCGTTGTCGCGCTCGTTTAGTCGGCTATTTTAAACACGAAATTTCATCCTAATGTTATCACGTGTGCGTTGAAAAAGGTTAAAGATACGAATATAAATTAACAATTAATACGCTTTCATTGCGTCTCATTGTGAATTATGTTTGTCCCAACACTTAGCGAGCATTCATCAGCTTTTACGCTGGATTTATGAACTCTAAAGCCACACCGGCTACAGGAACACCTGGAAAGTTTTTATGTGTACACCTATTGAAAGAAATATTGAATACCTTTTCCTATAATTGAGAAAAAAAATTTTTTCAACGAAATTAAATTAAAAAGATTTTTTGAAGGTTTCATACAAAAATTATTTATTTCGTTTGAATTATTTAAAAATATTATTATATTTTATTTCATGAAAGCGCTTTTACAAATGCCTTATCTTTAACGCTTGTTCGAAATTCATTTTAAACATGACATATGACCACCCTTTGTTAGGCGACATTTATACCTCATATTATGCTGGAAAAGAGAATCCAAGCTGAAAAATCCCCCTAAATATTTTTTTACAAAAGTATATTTTCGTTTTAAGCTCGCACAATAGAAAACCTTCAGATCGCTGTCTACATAATAAAACTAATTAGATGCAAAATGTACGTGCATTCATAACTACTTATATTTTTTTCTATAATTATTATTTACCATTTACGATATTAGATTGCGCACTCTTTTATTCGACGATATCAATCTGAATAATCAACGCTGAACGTTTTTATTCAATCAAACACAAAGCATTCATACCGACATTATGCATTCGATTGACGATTCGAATCATTCACGCTTCGTTCGTCCATTATAAAATTATTAATTTCGATTAAACGCCAAACAGACACCCCCATGATCAATCTCCGTACATAATTTACTCATCGTTAACACAAATAAAACAGAATAAGTACCTTATCCACCCTCGAATTCATAGATATTATCTTCTGTCAAATTAATTTATTTAACATTTTTTTCTGCTCATAGAATTTTAAGATAATCAGGCAGAAAGAAAACCATCTTTATTGTCTCATTTCGTCCGTTTTTATGTTATGATAATCTCGCAAAGGACCACAATGGTGGCTCACAATGAACGCCTTTTAATTTATATCCATTTACGTTTATTTGTTGTCGTTGAAGCACTCTTATCCGACGTTATTTACAATCGACAACAAAACGACAAATGCACCGCCACTGTGTGTGATTTTATTTATGTATAGGAGCACTCGTTATCCGACGATTCATCCGATACGATCGTAAAACCGAAACGTGTGAAGGCTCCTACGATTTGTTATTAAAGATAGATTAAATATTCTGAATATTCATTTGGAAATCTTGCGTTGGGTTTGTTCTTTTTATTTCCAGAATTGTTTATGATGTTTTGTTTAATGAATAGTTCGGTGGGTCGATATATTCTGTGCGCGAGTAACGCAGGAGTTGTTTTGTCTAATTGAATATAAATTTTATTTTTTGTCGTATTTTATTGAGATTTTGGATAAATTAACTCTTTCATTAGATCTGCCATATTATTAACACTCGCTTGACTTATTATATTTTCCGCATTCGCGTACAATCGGAACGACTTTTTCCATTGAAAGTTTCGAATTTATAGAGTCACCCTTTTCATTGTTGGCAATAAACGGTCGGGACGCGACAATCATATTATATAAATAATATAAAAGGACTCGAAATCCCATTCGACAACAAATAAAAGGATGGGACCCTCGAAGTCGTTGTAAGCCATTGAAAAATCGTTTATTATCAACTAATACACGTCCCAGTCAATAAAAATGCAATATTTAAGCGAACAGAATCGCACCATTCAAATAACATCTGTTGCCGAATTTCATTAATATTTTACGAAATTCTCACTATTTTATATACGCAAATGAAACGCAGCATCCTTTGTCATTTTCCAAGTATTGTTCAGCATAAGATATGGAATCAATTGATAATTATTTGATGTGAATATAATAGGTTTTGCTTGAATAGTGTACACGTTCTTTTGTTACTCGAATCCTTTCACCGTTCATAATTGAAAATAATGTTCGATAGAACAAACTCGTATTAAGTTAATATACGCGCACATTAGACGCCATTTAAATCGTCGAATATATTTATGAAGTTTAGATATTTTCGACTGAATTGCACAAGAGTGATCTTTGAATGCGTTACGACGGTTTTTTCGCTCGTAATAAGCCGCGTCACCCTCGGATAAATGAAGCTTTTAAGCGACACCCCTGACATTATCTAAGCGGAATAGGAAATCAAATGTACCGAAATGAGCAAATTCGTTTTTAAATGGTTTTTATAGACTTCACATATTCAATGGTCGGGGATGACAAGCATTTAAATGCGGGGTGCTGCGCCACCAGTCGAACTCAACCCCTATTGTAAACGACGCCATCTTCAATACTCCATATTTCTAAAGAAAACCATATTATATTATAAAATTCACAATGAAAACACACACACGTTAATATAAAAATTACACATTCTCTCGCTTAAGATGATATTTGCTTTCAGAAAATTATAAACATTCGAATCGAACGAATCTGCTTCGACACAGGGGGATATTTGGGGTGTCATTTCTAACAACCGGCGACTATAAATTACCGGGACAAAAACGTTTAACGAGAATCTGTACGTTAAATAATTGACTTCGAAGAGGGGCACATTGAACGTGTACATAATAAACATTTTGGATACGTCGATTTATTTATTATAATACTGATTTAGCAAACGCTCAAAATATATGAATGCTAAGTACGATCATTGGACACGTGAAAGTTACTCAAATTCGAATGTAATAAATTTCCCACATAAAATAAACTATTCTATTATTAACTAAACAATTGTTCGTTTCCATATTTTTTGTTCAAATCTAAATTAGATATAACTTTTACAAAATGACTATAGGTTGAATCGAACCCTCTACCAGTTCCAGTACATTAGACGACAATGAGCGACGACATTAAGTGAGTACTGTTTAATTGACGATCGGTTTAATGACGTGTGGCAATTAATGTCAAGGGTGGCCCAGAGTCTCCTATGAGTTTCGAATCCCATGGGAACTGTCACAGTGTTAAAAATTGATCATATAATCGAAAATTGAGTTTTCCGACTGTGCATTTTCAAGCGAAATAATCTCGTTATTGTATAATTTGTTTACACACGTGCAAAGTCAACTTTTGAATAAACACTATTTACGTTTTCTCTTATCCATCTAAGCTTTCGAAATCTTCAAACGAGGCATCAATTTTGACGAGACAATCCTATTGTTGCATTGGGAATGAACATATCCTGTGTTATGTTATTTTTTTCAACCCAAAGACAAATTCAAGATGTCATTCATATTTTTTTGTATCGGAACATTTACCACACGCATTTTGTTCGATTTCAATCGAAATTCGTCTTTTTTCCAATACAATTTAGCTAGAATTAAACCATTTTAATTACGTATAAACTTTCAAATGTTTATTCTGCATTTTTTCGGAGGGTGCGATTAAATTTGAAAAGTTTTTCTTTGACTAATGCGTCCGTCTTTTCCCGCGGAATATGAGCCACAATAATAAAGCTCGCTCTCCGTTCGCCTTATATTATATCACGGGGTCGTTAAGGACTTGTGAATTACCTTTTTTCTCGCTTAAAAGTTCTGGTTTTTTTATTGTCTTATTCTTCTCGTCGGCGGTAGGCTCTCGCCGCTCTTGAGGATCGTTTGCATTTCAATTTCGCACCAAGAAAACGCTCCCTGGGATGACAATATTCAAAGATACTACTTTGGCGGGAAAATTTCATTTGAATTTGTCTTTTTTTTTCAGCGCATAACAGAAAAGTTGTTTGTATTCATATTTAGTATAAAAAAACACAGAAACAGTTTGTATAATATAACATTCGTTAAATTATAAAATCATTTTATTTACGCCGCATACAACATTGGATCAATTCCGATTAAAATTATCTAAAAATAATGTGACTACACTCAAATTCAACTCCTAAAAAACAATAAAAAACGAAGCTGGGCCATTTTTCGTGTTTAAATATGAAATTTTCGCAATAAACGAGCGATGGTCGCCCTATCTCGCCTTCCGCGGCAATGGATGGTGACATCTTTATTAGGTTATTTTCAATGTGAAAAATGGCATATTTAGTAAAATGCGGAGAGCAATTTATGCCTCCCCTTTCGTTCTACCCCCGAATTCGAGCACATTAAAAAATGCTCAGATATTGCGGGCTTATTTCTATCCTGTGGCCCCATCAAGGCGAAGAATCGCATCAGCCATTTAAATAAATAAAAAAACCATCATTCTCTATTCTCATCCCGAAAATGTTTACGACTGCTATATTAAAAATGTGCAAGCAAATATATAATCGTTCGAATTATATTCATTAAACAAACTTCTAAATATTCTAATTTATTTGCGAATTATATCGCATGAAAGAAACGTCATTTTCCATACAAGATAACTGTCACCTATTCTGACAATTCAATGATTCTTTTCATACATCGATATGTTTCAATCGAAGAAATTTTCCAAGCATATTGACAATTCGAAAACGTGTCAAAATAAAAACGACTTTGACGTATTGCTCAAATATAACACCTTCGAAATCCATTTAACAAAAAGGATTATCTCTTCACGTGAACAAACTGATCCTTTTCTTTTCCTCATTCGCATGATTAGCGATTTGAAAAAAAATTTAAAGAAAAAATCGAAGCACACGACATTCGAACGTAGGTGGTCCAAGTCCCTACGGAAGTGAAGACGACCCGTGAAAATCTCTAAACAATTAGCTCGACACAAAAGACACAATGCCATTTGAAAACTGAGCTTATAATTGAAAGTTGCTTTTGTAAAACGATACCCGCTGAGTTCGTGCTCATGTTATTTTTTCTTAATTCTACGAAAATTTTGCGATTATTAACATATGAGCTGTTCAGTGTGTAAAATGACTATGTGATGCGTTTTACGAAATTCCTTTATTATTCCGTTTATATGAAATCATAAATACATATCCTTATAATAAGTAACAGATGTAACTACAGATTAAAGTACATATATAAAATAACCTCTGATTTATGATTAATTATTCAATGGCCAAGCAAATGTCATTTAATGATATTTATCTTTGTTATTAAGGAAATATATTGCACAAGATTTATATGATTAAACCAAATACTTCGACATTTGAATCTAATAGTAAAGTTATTCACTTTATTAGGTAACTCATATTAGTTTTCATTTTAATAATCTGAAAAAATAATTTAAAATCCAACTATTATAGAACCATCTCGTTATCGTTGAGCACAAACTAATAGTTAAGTCGTTACCGTTATTAATTTCGATCGTCTGTGTTTTCCCTAATTCCCGAGAAATACGGCGAAAATTTTAATAAATAACAACGAAAGCTTCATTTTCAACCCCCCCGCTTATAAAATTTATTTCGGGGTGGGAAATTGTGGAAAACGGTCGGAGTCTGCCCACTTCCCCCCAAACACATCCTTTTCACCCCTAAATGGGGGCGCAAAGGGATGGGGTTTTATTATTCCGGGAGCGTTTCGTTTATTGCCACCGCCCGCCAAGTGGCGCGATAATAACATTATCGCCATATCTATCTGGAAAACTTTCGAAAAAAATGGAAAATTTAATAAAAAAGGGGGGCACCGAATAATGCGCGCTTATGTGCCCCCCTTTTTTTGGGTGGGTTTTAAATTACCCGCTTACAAAGTCTCGTTATCATCGAAATTATTGTAGGCGGATCGTAATTTTCACACTTTGGGTTTCGATAGTGGGCAAAGGTATTTTTTCATTATTTTTGCGTCATATCGTGAATTTGGTATTACGAAATTCGATATCTTTGAAAATGTTTCTCAAGCTTTGCGTTAACATCTGGTTCGTTTAAGTCGTCTAATAAATCAAGCTTCTAACAATGCACTTTGAACGTAAAAAAAATGGGACTACTGACTAATAGTTTCCTTTGCATTGTTATTTGAAAGACACTTGTGCAAAATATCGAATTTCAAGCGGAAATTTGTCTTAAATAAATTATCTAATTTAAAATAACAAAAAAAAGTTGTTGAATATTTCCACCATATAATTATGCATACTTAACAATTTTCTAGCAGCGTATCGAAATTAACTTATTCTCATTTAATAAAGTTATTAAAGCTGCACGTTTTACGACGTACCAGTTAACCCCTTATCGCCAATCATACGCGTTCAGTACGCAAATAAAAACTGTTATCAACTCGAGTCGTAAATTTTATTGAGCTCTCCCGAATGAAACGCCATAACAAATTTAATTTTATACGATTCCTAAGCGCACCTTAAACGTAGACGTTTCCTCGCAGCGATACAAATATTCCCCATAGAAAGACCATTAATATTACTTACTATCGTACCTACGCACAATTTTTATTATACATTTTATACCGGTATATGTATAAAATATTAAAACCTCCGGTCTTCACAAAAAGCGTGCTTAACGCGTTATTAATTATCAAATAATTGCTCGTCTCGAGAACACAATAACGCGGCGCTTCTGATTTATACTAACGACCCCCATAAGTGCGTTTCTTTCAACAATAAAAAGATATGATTTCTAAGAAAAAAAGAACATTTGAAATTAAAATAAATATTATGAAATTACTCAGCACGAGAGTAACAGATAAATGCTTTTAAATTTCGTGTTATGCAAAGCAGTAGATAATTTTCTATAGAACGAAATATAAAAATAAGAATTATTAATGCATAAAATATTAGCTTCTGTGACTTGGCATTTCTCGAGATTCATTTGTTTTCAGAAATGTTTTAATTTGAGCATAATATTTGCTAAGCTTGAGCTACGAAAAAGACTTTTCCAACTATAGGAATTGTTAGTAAAATTTAAAATGTAATGACGAATAAAACTTCCCAAACATACATGCAATAACTGAAAGTTTCACTGTCGAAGGATCAGCCTATATATGAAGTCTATAAACAATATAAAGACATCTGTACTTTGATTAAATTTTATTTACGTAAATTCGGAATAAAGTACAATATTTCTCCAATTTATATGTCCAATTAGTATAACGAAAAATTGAGAGTAAAAATGACCACTGAAAATCGGTCGCATAAAACGACTTTTCAGATGAAAAAAAAATCGATTTTCCATGAATGTTCCATATTTAAGAGGATATCATTAGTTAGTTAGTTAGTTAGGATATTGTGGGCGGAGACATCTTGGGTCTTGTGAATTGAAAGACGATTCAATAAAGACTAAATTTTTTCACTATTGATAATGTATCTACATTAATAATTAATTACTCAATTATTTAATCACAGATTGTCAAACGGTTTTCTAAATATATCACATACAATATCAATTCTAATTTTAGCGACAATTTGTCAGTGTCCTTACAATAACATTAGGAGGAAAAATTCATTAGTCCGCTGAAATTATTTTCGTGAATAAGGACAAAAATAGATTATTTTTCAATCTAAATTAAATTTTTAAAATATAAAAGGAGATAGTGGGGTGCAAAGGTGTTAAAAGAGTTGCACCCGTGTCGTTGCACACGGCGAAAAGTGGCGTATTAGCCACGCCTACTTATTCATATTTACGTCGTGCACGTCAGGGGGGGTGGGAGGAGGAGGGGGAGGGGATAACTGCAAAAAGGACAGTGTGTTGCGTCCCTCTCCCTCGGCCCTCTTCCGTCTCGCTCTTCGCGATTGTCTTTCGCATGGTGTCGTTTCGCGTTGCATCGTTCGTTGTATAGCGCCGTCTCTTTTGCATTCGACGGGTTCGCGATCGCGTCGCGCTTGCACTAATGCACCTCGCACACGTTTCGATGCGCATCGAATGTTTCTTAAGTAGTTTTATTTTTTAATTTTACGATTTCGGGACGATTCGAATGTTTTACTGTTGCCGTATTACTTGTAATTTGTTAAAATGCAATAATAAAAATAAACTAGTTAGAAAATAATTTTCTTCGATCCACTTAGTTTCCGGTTAGAATTAAAATAGAACTTTTTCTAACGATAAGAATTCAGATTATCGTTTTATTTTTGATTGTACAAATTTAGTAAGCGGTCGTATTAATCGATTTATTAAAACATATATCTACACAATTCTGTTCCATTATTCTTACAAATTATTAAGTTTATTTTTTTTTTCATTCAGAAACAGAAAAGTTAAACATAAGAAGATTAGAAAAGGAATATGGATAAAAATGTGTGAAAATCGTTCCCACTCGCAGCACATGTTGCTATAGGATTGATATTAATATGATATCTTGATTTTTTTCGACTTCGTAAATAATGATAATCGAATTTCCACAAAAATCCTTACCTATTATGCAAGTCATGGCAGTGAAAAATCATTAAGTTGCCAACATTCATCAATTGAGATACATTTTTTTTCTCTTCACAGGCCTAGGCCCAATTACACAATCAACATCAATCGATATCATTCACCATACAATGAAGAAAATTCGCCATTTTAGGCAAACTACTCCGAAGAGTAAATTAGTGCACATAGGTGTCACTAAATAGTTCGAATTAATCGAAACATATGAAAGGTGTAGGTGATGATCATTTGCGGAGCCGATTCGTAAAGCGTTTAAATTGACTATATTCGAATCAAATGAATCCAAACATTCGAAAGAAACGACTGTGTCTCCTTATCAATTTTTATCAATTAAGAAAAACGACATTTTGACACTCACCAAGATAAGACTCGAATTCACGCAAGTATGCTGGGATGCACAAACTGATTTTAAATTAGTTCAAAAGAGTTTCACTATTGATTTAGAAAATTTAACCAATCCACATTTCCAAATAAAAATGTCAATTTTTAAATCGATCAAATAAAAATAAAGCGATCGGAATATACGAAGCGTGCACGGCGCGCACTAGGCCGCGAATTTATGCAGCGTTTAAAAAGGGACGGAGAAAACGCGAGTTGGCGCAACAAAAAGAGCCAACAACACCTTCAATAGTCCTATGCGGAATATGCCGAATCAAATTGGCATTTCTTTGGCGGTAATAACGCCGGTTACGCGCTCCCCCACACGACTCCGACTTACTCGACTCCAGAAAACTCGACTCCCCCGCGACTACATTTCGAAAAATCGAAGGAAAACTCGGGAAATTCGCACCGAAGGGAAAATCGGTCGTTTCGTGGCGAGTGCGTTAATTTGTTCGTCGGTGGTGGCGACACCTGGTGACGACGCTTGTCGATTATTTATAGTTTTTTTTTTTCGATGTTTTGAAATTGTTTTTTTTAATGTGTTTTGGTCGGAGTTGATATTTATTATGTGCGCTTTGTTGGAAAATGTTTTCCCAGATGGGATTGTGTGTAACGAGAAGATTCCGTCGGTAACTATTCGATTTTGTTTTCAAATATTTTATTCTATTTAAAATAATAATTTAAAAAAATTTCGACTGTGAAACTTCATTTGTTTATCATTTCATATCTTCATTTGTCAAATAATTTATTTTTATGTTTGAATTATCACACATGTTTTGTTTTAGCTGATTGAAAACTCTTTATTAAGTTAATTTTAATATTAAATTCAGGCTCGATCTTTCAATTTTGTGTTAGTAATAAGTTAGCAATAAATGCTGTCGATTTCATTAGAGAAAAAAGTTAAGACATTGCTCAGTTATTTAACAAGCGATCAAAAAATTAGGCTTTAATATTCACAATTAAAATGAAATTTTAAACAGAAAAAATCAAATTCGTAACATTCTATTATATTTAATTTAAGTTGTGATGAAATTATAAGTCAAAATATCAACTTATTTAAATTATTTTATTTAAAAATATTTAAATACATATGTAAGTTCATTTTTTTTAAATTATTATAAAGACAATATTTTATTAGCTTTTGGATTAAATATTTCTTATTATTATTCTATATTCAATATATTTTGTTAGCTTCTTAGTGTGTTTTTATTGTTTTGTTTGCATTGTGTGAACGATCGACCCTTCGAAATTCAAAGTTTCCTTTAGGGGTTGCAAACTGAATTATTACACCCTCTAACTAGACATGATTTTACGTTGGGGAAGATAGTGATTATCTAAACGCACTCTTCATTCAATTTCACATAATAAAAAAATATATGGCTTATTTCAATTCTTTTCAGATCATGCAAAAACAGAATATGATAATTTAAATGACGATCATTTTAAAAATCACACATATGATGAAAAATAGAATATCGTTCAGTGTCGATTCTTTACTAGCGACAACTGAACAAAACCACCAAAGAAATAGAGAAAAATATAAAAATAATATAAATGAAAATTCAACGATTAAGAATCAGAATGAATTTTCAAATCAAATAACAGAAAAAAACATACTGCAGCGATTACATATCCAATTAAAAAACGAAACCGATCTCGACAAAACTTCGACGCAAAAAGAAAACGTGAACGACAATACGACAAAAATCGAAGAAAGCAGCAGTGACAATGACAATAATTATCAAAGTGCAATTAATCTGAGTGAACGTTTTAGAATAGACAATGAAAATTCGAGGACAGAAAAAGGATCCGAGTCCAGTGCTGAGAGTGAGGTGGACGTGGAAGATGTCGAGGATGTCGAAGACTGCTCCAACGTTTCAGACAGGACTGAAAAGAGCTTTTCTGAAAAGGGTCAAGGTTTAGTGGCCCCTCAGCCATTGAGGGCTCCGATCCCTAGATTTTTTCAAAATGGACCTTCTCCGGTCTCGTGGCCTTTTCCAGCTTTCGCTTGGATGCCCAATAATCCTCTGTTCAGAGGATCGCCTAATTGTAAGTAATTGTTTAAAAAAAATAATTAAAATTACGTTCCAATTATCGGTAAAAACTGTAGGTACGCCATAATCGATAAATCATTAGTTCGACATTAAATTCGCATCGCCGTTTGTACCATTTATTTTAACATTGATGTAAGACTTAATTAAACAAATATGTAGATGTGAAAATATAAAACTAGTATGATATTCGTCTCTAAAAATTTCACATTTTCTTATAAGTTTCATCCAAAATTAATCTATAAATCTACTATTAGATCAAGCAAATGTTAAAACACTGTATTGTGTAATACAACTTTTCAATAAACTCATACGAAAACTCTTCGATATCTGAAAACGACGATAGTCGGACTTACACCACTGTTAAAACAAAGGGCACACATTACACAGATACGTTAATTTTTAATAAAATCGAAAAAAGTCACATACCGAATTCCGTTCGAGCGAATCGATAAAAGCAAACTGATCATAATTGGACAAGCACCGTGCATTCTTCGAAGTGCACTCGAATTGCGATCCGTGAAGATATGCATTTCGATACAAAGTCGAAATAGAGCTATAAACCGAATATATCACATATGTATGAAATAACAATAATAATCTTGACGAGATGTCGTAAATCATAATTAGCGGTCGCATTACACGTTACGAAATATTCTAAATGCGTTCGCGAGCTTTTTGCAACCGGACCGTTGGAATCTCGATTGCAGGATGTATCATTTCGTTATTAGCGAGTGTGCAACGTGCACTTTTCCGATGCAATTTTATTATAAGTGCGCATGTGTTGGTATCTAAAGGTTGTATTTTGTATAACATTCATCGGCTAATTGTAGATTAATCGCATACTTGGGCGTTTGTTTCGCGTTGTACGCGCACGAGGTTCTAGTGCGGCCCGCATACATTACAAATTTTAATTAATTTATATTTCATTTTTATTCATACTACATGATTTTAAAATGTACGGTTTTGTGAAGAACTTTAGATTTATTTTTATTAGTTTGGTAAATATTGCATTTTCCCCCCAAAATTTTCTCTAATTGCGTTTTTAATTTCTTTTAATTTGAAGTTTGATCGAGTTAAGACGATTCTCAATATTGTATCTAACTCCGGCATTTGGAATGATTCCATTTTATTTTCGGAAAAAAATGTAACATATCATAAATTAACTAAAAAGTGTCCAGAATTAAAATCAATAGCGTATATGCATTCAATCAATATCGCAACAATTATAAAATCAAATTTCATTTATCATCTAGGTACAACAAATTGTAAAACATTCCGAACATAAATTTTCACACAATTTTCCTCACATCGCTGCTTCGAAACGCCGCGAGTGAAAAAAATACATTTCCCATATCAACACTAATGAATCATCTTATTACTTCTGAAAAAAATTCCGTTACTTTACAACATTCTCTCTGAATAAAATAAACCAAATACGGCATAGTTACTTTGCGTTTTACACAAACAATTCGCTCCCTAATTAGGAATTCTCGGTAATCTAATAAAAAAAAAAAGCGAAATGCAAAAGCGTCCGAGTTTTCCACGTTCGTTCAGAGTTGGAAGCTCATCTTCTTTTTTCGTTCATCACCTCAACAACTACTTTGTATCCGATAATGAGTTACAACGGCCGACACGTTCTCGACGTGTCGTTTGTTCGATGCCGATTCGCACCTTGTTTGAAAAGTCGCGCCTATCAATTTCATGAAAATGCAGCGCGTGTGCGGCGTCCTTTACCTTCGGCGGCCATTCTTGCTCCGTTGCTTTTTCAACACCCCTTCCATGTGAAATTCAAATCAGGACGTTTCGTATGCTCCATAACATCGTATGTTCACCCTACATGCTCAATGTCTTGTATTTTCATCCTAATTATTTCATAAAACTATTCAAATCAGGACGTTTCGTATGCTCTATAACATCGTCTGTTCTCCCTACATGCTGAATGTCTTGTATTTTCATCCTAATTATTTAATAAAACTATTCAAGCGAACTTGAACATGTGTATGAATTTGAATTCATTTCAATTTTAATAATTCTAGCACTTATACAATGCTCCATAACATCGTATGTTCACCCTACATGCTGAATGTCTTGTATTTTCATTCTAATTATTTCATAAAACTATTCAAGCGAACTTGAACATGTGTATGAATTTGAATTCATCTCAATTTTAATAATTCTAGCACCTATACAATCCGCTGGTAAAATAATACATATTATATTTCTAACGGTTTCAAACATTGTTTAAATTAATCATAAAATTTACGCATCTTTCACTTAGCACAGATCTTCTAAGTAAATATTCAAATTACAAATCTATGACATCTTTGCGTTAAATGTTAAACACCAGGATGTTTGCCATTGAATTTATCACGAAAATACACACATTTTTTATCTAAATCTATTCATATTGACGTAACCATCAAAATCGACTTTTGTATTTTAATATTTTTTTACCAAAATTTTGTTTTATTTATAATCTATTTTGTGTTTAAACGATTCAGAGACATAAATGCTGTTGTTTTTTTTTTCAAATAAGCTTCATTTGTTTGTGTTTAAGTTATAATCATTAAAACATGACACTTTCTTCAATAGATACCTTTGCACTAAATGTATCCTTTTGATTACTTTAAATCTCATCCTCATCCAATTAAATCTATTATATTCACATTAATTATTTAAATCCAAACTTTCGAGTGTTAAATGAAAATGTTAAATTAAATAAGAATATGATAGGATTTTGAGTATATCATAGAAACACATACTCTCTTCGTAAAGAGGTACTGAAAACTGGTACTGAACAATATGAAAAAACTATGTATTAAGCAGAAAGTTAGTAAAATTTCACTTAATCATTAAATAATTATTGCACGTATAGTACCAATTGAAACAATCGAATCAAACTCGCATTTCGACACTAATCGCCGACACAAATTTCCACATTTCTGGAGCACCTGGAACCTCGACTTTTTCACCGATCCTCGCCATTTCGGAGACTCGGAGTCCAGTTCGAGTTGAGGAGTCCATTTGGAAGTCGAGTTCGATGCGAGTTTTCGATGCGAAATACCGGTGGCCCTCGTCCGCTTTTTGTCCCTTTGTGTATACGGGTCTCGGAGCACAAACAGAGGTCCGTCGATAATTGGAAACGTTATTTATCACTTGAGGTCGGTTCTTTCTCGCTTTTTGCCGACGCCATGGCAAGATGGCCACCGGGACAGGTGTGCGGCTTGTGCTTCGTGCTCCGAGATGTGCGACACTTTTGTCTTGTCGGAAAAATCGCTCTTCACTTTACTGCTTTTCTTGCTTTTTTTCGTTCGATCATAGTGTACGTACCTAATTTCGATCGTGACACATGATGACTGAAAAGTCAAGGGGCATAAGTGACGTCGCGGTGATTTCGAGAAAAGCGCGCTCAAAGTTGATCATGGCCTACATGTATTAGGAGGAGATCGAGTGATTTCGTTTATATCCTTTTGCCACCAAATATATGAGAGTACATAGTAGCGATTCCGGTACGTAACTTAATTTCGACAAAAATATCACTTTTACTCCTTGGTATTTTCAGGAGTCACATGTCATTTTATATATTTGAAAATGGGACACGCCCTTTCGATTTATTGTCGAAATTTTTAATTCAATTGTGATGATCGTTATATGATGAATAGGTTTGTTGAAATAGGTGATAATGAAGCTTTTAGTATTTAAATTGTTTATGATCAATGTAATTCTAGCAATGATTGTATTCATTTCCACTCATTTAGATGTAACTTTGTAAAAATGTAATATACATACATATGTATGGGCATAAAATAATGGTGATGAACGAAAACTCAACTAATGATGATTTTTGTGTTGAATTTTTCCTTTTTCACAACTATTTTATATTAATACCTACTTACACTTCATATCTATAAAGTTTTGTCAAAAACAGCAGAGACTTTTATGCACTCTTTGCAATAAGTCAGTGTATGAATCAAAATTCAAATTTCGAAAATCAAATGAACGATTCTTATTTTCAAATACATATGTATTCAAAATTTGCAAGTTTCGCGATCAAGATCTACTAAAATTACACATACAAAGAATCATAGTTTTTTTTTTTAATAGCTACTGAACTCAAAAGTTTTGGAATTACTAAATTCAATCATTAAAAATTATTTCTACTTGATTTTTTTCGATTTATACTAAATATCGATCATCGTCAAACGACGTGAGACATTTGTTACAATTTTATAGACGCATTATAAACGACTCGAGTTTTGTTCTCATACGACAAATGATATTTCTTAATATCACCAATACAAGTTGAGCAGGTGCACTTTTTCTCGGGCACGCTATGAAAGCGTACGAAACTGAAAGGTTCGCAAAAACGCACCAAAAATTTATATTACGATGTCACACGAAAAGAACCCGTTCTCCCTTTCAGCATCAGGAATTTTAATAAAGGCTCGTTAATAAAAACCAGGGTTATGAATCCGAAGATGGAATAGTGATTTTCCGATGCAATTATCGAAATGATAACGTATGTTTTTCATCACGTCTACAACGGAAAACATCAAGTTCATAATGAATTTGAGAACAAAACTAACATTAATATCATCATCATAATATTTTTTGCACCTATGTATAAAAAAATCAATATTTAATTAATAATTAATTAACATTTTTCAAATTTTGGACTTTTTTTCGATTCACAGCCCTGTTGAAAGCGTACAAAAAGCTTTCGAACGAAAATAAAACGCATATCGAATTAAACTGAGTATCATATTTCAGCCAATATCCAAGTAATTGACGTGTAATTTTTTCTGAGCATCATCACTGTCGATTATCATATATCAAATTTGTATCGGACTTATTATTTTCGATCTCGTTGTTTATAAAAAAACGTACGTATTTATATTTTCTCACATGAGCCGCGCTAATAGTCTATTTTCTCTATGAATTATACTCGGTAAAGTAATTAACCCATTGACTGCGGCTATTTATAATTATGACAAGAGGTAAAAAGGTCACATCTAATAAATCCCTCAACGAAATTACCTTACAAAGACGTTATATTATGCCGACAGGATTTTTTTCACTTTAACCCCAGACGAATCAGAAATATTGATTAAAACAAAAAGTTACAAAACTCATTACATTCAAATTGGAATATTAAAAAAAAAACGATTGAAAATAGTTACGGATCAATCACAATTTGTCACTGTCACTAGGATCGAATCATTCTCTTTAATTTCATAATAGCATAAAGCTAATTAGGCGTATCCATTGGACATATACGACTCGAGGGTTAATTACGATCGCTATTAATAAAGAACATTGATTGATGCTTTTCCAGAGCTGTCTCTCTCTTGCTCTGGTAAAGGTATAACGCGGTATCGAGGAACAAAATAGTACAAAAACTCGATAATCTTGAATGATTTTCAATCGATGATAATTCTGTACCGCATTTTTAACGACGGGCGTCAAACGCGCTCTGAATACGTAAACCGAAGTAAAGACGTGTTCTTGAATCGTGAACTATTTGTTGAACGATCTCATTTTTTTATACTTTCCGTTCGACCTCTTATAAAAATTTTAATTGGTATTTTAAAGATGCGATCCTCTTGGGATTAATATGTGTCATATACTTTTGTAGCTTACATTTTTTTATACATTTCATAATGTGTATTGAAAGAATTGTAATTTGCTTGAATATGTTTAAACTCTATCATAGATACCAAATATAAACAATCGAGTCGAATAAAAAAATCATCGCATATTCATTCAGATTCGCTTTAAATTATTCATATGCGGAAGCGCTCAATGAAAAAATTATTTTTTCAAACAATGCCTTGAAAAATTCATTAATGAAAAATAGACTAAACATCATTAATTATTCCCATGTAATTGTGTCATATTTGAATGAACTTTTAATCATATTCTAATTTCTATGAGTGTATGTAAAATGAAATAACCTCCGACTCTATTCAATAAAACTAACGTATTATGGAAAGGAAATATATAAATATGTATTCGAAATTCTTCGAACAATGGTGCACATTTTGACCACAACGAATTTTAAATCCGAATCGAACGGAAAAGCACCATATGGCTCACAGATACCGATCTTTTTTTTTTAGAAATTTACATTCAGATGCACATACATGCTCAGGAGAAATTTTCAGAAAACGTGGGCGCAATTTACGTGTAAAATTCAAATTTTTCCCGCCGATAGAGTCGTCAGGCGAACGCCGAAGGGGAACATAAACGAGAGTCGATTAAATTTATTTTGTTTCTTTCCTTCGAGCTTAATTTTATTTTTTTCTCTCGGGGCTTTTTGCCGCCGTACACAAAACACATTTGTCAGGTTTATTTAGGCTGAATTGAATATTCATTAAGAGTCGGTCTTAATTAACCGGTCGCAAGTGGGCCGAACGAAGATCCGCTCGCCGCAATCAATATTTAAATCGTATATGAAATTGAAAATGTACACGTTTATAAACGTCTATGGTGCCATGCAAAAATGTCATTGTTTAATTGATTTATATATGAATTAACAGATTCAAATTTTAGCAGTCGAAATTCACTTTAATCGAGAAATTTACATATTTTGATCTTTCGAAAGCTTTCTTTATTGACGATTTTTTATTAATTTTTGACAGCTTCTGGTGTTTCTGCAGTATGTCCTCCAGTAGTCAGATGTCAACTGAGAAAGCACAAACCGAACAGAAAGCCGAGAACTCCTTTCACCACTCAACAATTGCTTGCTTTAGAAAAGAAATTCAGGGATAAGCAATATTTAAGCATAGCTGAAAGAGCTGAATTTTCCAACTCATTGAGACTAACAGAAACTCAGGTAATTATCACAAGTTTTTTTTTTCGAAATACCTATATATATTAAAAATGTATTTTTGAAAAAAAATCCAATCCAGTTTGCATTTAAAAGTTCAAATATTCGCACGTGCACCCAATTAGTACGATCTAATATTAGTCAACGTTAAAAATTAAATACCAAACAATAAAATAAAACACAATTTAGATATGCGGGTAAGAATAAAATTACAACACTAGTACAGGCTGTGTTAAAAACATTTTCTTTTACGTAAGTGAAATAATTTAATTATGCTTAAGTATCACGCGATAATTCACTTCAACTAATAAATAAATTTTCGCATATATGTATGTATTTCTAAACATATATCACAAAACATAGAAAAAAAATAAGCATTTGTTATATGTTTACATGAAAAGTTTCATGAATTATTTCAATTTATGAATTTAAATAATCCATGTTCTTCGATTTTATAACGATTTTCTTATAGTCAACCTTTATAAACCAAAACAAAAAAATTCCGTAAAAGCTCATTACTTACCGTGCATTCTGAATAAATTTGATACGCAATCTGCACTAAGCGACAATAAACAAATCAACACCCAAAAATTATTACACATGCAATCGCGATAAAGTCAACACTACACACATACGGCAAACATTTTTTACGACCGAACCGAATTATTCCTATCAAATAACGAAAATTAATAAATATTCAAAGGAACAAT
The DNA here is from genome assembly GCA_024721215.1 of Cheumatopsyche charites. Classification (NCBI taxonomy): domain Eukaryota; kingdom Metazoa; phylum Arthropoda; class Insecta; order Trichoptera; family Hydropsychidae; genus Cheumatopsyche; species Cheumatopsyche charites. Next base: position 12,959,451 of record CM045585.1, read on the forward strand.
TAATGCTCAAGGCCAAAATTTCGACTTTTGTTCCAAACTACATATGAAAAAATTATAATCCAATCGAAAACGCTAAATTACTATGCATACAATGAAAATTCGCATAACGAGCATAATTCGTTCTTGAAACTTACTTGCAATTTAAAACAATCCTAAGCAAAATAATATTTTTCAAATGAAGAAAAGCGAGATATTGCATACAACGTACAATATTTTCTTTACTAATATTTCGCATTACGAGTGTTTTGCATTACAAATAAGATTCAGGAATAAATTATGCTTGGTATGCTAGATTCCACTGTCCATTTTGTTTTGTTCACTAAGAGATTCACTCGTTATACGAGGTACTCGCTAAGCGAGGTACTCGTTAAGCGAGGTACCACTGTACAATATAAGATGTTGATTGTTTTAGGTGAAGATTTGGTTCCAAAATCGTCGGGCCAAAGCGAAACGCCTCCAGGAAGCGGAAATAGAGAAATTGCGGATGTCGGCAAGACCCCTCCTTTTGCCGCCCCTTGCCTTGTTCCCGGGGGCCTCCGGGGGGCGTCCACCCCTCTCCCTTCTGGGTGCTGCGCCCCACATGTCTATGGTGCCCCATCACTGATCATCCTATCATTATTATGGACGAGACCAAGCAAAATCATTTTTCTGCATTTGGATCATTCGAATTCAACCTAAGATTGCATTTATATGAATATTTAGAGTGTTTGTATTTTTTTCGCAATATTTTAGAATTTATTTTTTTATGGTTTGTAAATATATTTATGTTTATATTTGTGTATAAATTATATATTGTGTATTGAGCGTAATAAAATCGTACATTTATTTGAGAATAATTGATATATCGAAATAATAGTCTGATATTTTATTATACTCTTAATCCTACATCTAATAATATTGATAGGTCTATTTGTGTATACATAAAGTGAAAATTGCACAGTTCTTCAATTGTTTTTCATCTATTTTATCAAAGTAATTAAAAAAAATATATTTGATACTTCTTTTTATGCTTTTAACTTATTTATATTCAAATATTTTTATTGATTTATTTCATTTTGTATTTATAAATGATAAAAATTGAATTCATATCTGCTACTGATAACTTTTCCACTGGAAAATTCAAGATTTGACCAAAATAAGCTTCATGTTTTCATACATAAATTAATTTCATACATTAAATAATAAACAAGCCTTTGCATATTTTTCAAAATCGAAAAAACATCTGAAGCCAAACACGCCAATTAAAAAATTGAGCCATCAAAGCCCATTAGCAGATTCCAACCGTCAACCGAAACGCGCCGAAGGAAACGAACATTAGTACGCTTTTATTATACAAGTCATAAAAATTTTCAGAAAACTACCAAACGACCGACTTAATCACCCATCAATTAAGAGGAATTCCTTGCCTTTCTTCAGACTCGACCATATTTTTTGCAACCATCGGAGGAAAACCTCGAAGAGGCAGACTCGGAGGCGTTCGCTGAGTTTCTTCTAGCTTCTTCTAAGTTTCTTCCCCCGTTCGGCTAATTAACGGATAAACGACAAATATTAATCACTTTCTGGGGGCACATGTCAACCCCGAAAACCGGGGAATTCCCCGAGGGTGAAACGGATCGTTCCCGAGTCGTTAAATTAATAGATGTCGTCCGTTATTTATCGTGTTTATGACGTGTTCGAGCCGCTAGGAATGCGGACATATCAATTTCCACCGTTTCTTACACTCAGTAAAATGTGAGTATATTTTTTTTTTCACTCATATATGAACACATTAGAAATAGCTAACTCGTGTTTAGATCCAGCGATTTTCATATTTGAGTTATTTACCTATGTATATTTTCACGAAAATATTCAACGAACATTCCTTCTATATTCATTATATAAATTAAACTTATATTTTTTAGACTTTATTGGATGAAAAAAATATAGATATAATTTGATAATATGTATAAAATAACATAATACACGCCCTAACGATGCCATTACTACGCATAGATAAAATAATAATTAGTTCACTCTCGTGTATTTTTTCAATGCAGCTATCGTTTTGCTTTAATGAAATAATTTTCATGTTAATTATTATAATTTGCATGTATCTCAACATCATAAATAATAGCTTAAGTAAATTTTTCATCATATAATAGATATAAAAAATAAGTTATAATATAAAAATTACAGTTATTTAACTTGTTGCTAAATTTTAATGAATCACACGAGATAAATCATTTTTTTTAGATAGTGGTAAAATTTTAAAAGACACAAATTAATTACACAAAACGATCGACACTTTATAAACAACAATATACAATTAAAATATTCCGAAAGGGAGACTTGAAACGTATCGCCATTACGAAACAAGCAATTACGCTTTGTACACTTGTAAGAAACGTTCGAATAAATCACTCGAACAATTTAATGTTGCATTACTGCGGCGCGCGCGCAATTCGCCATTTAAAATTTGCACATCTGCCGAACGAAAATTCGAAAGGACATTTTGAAAAACACGTGTCACGGGAAAAGTCAATAATTCATCGTTCGAATGCGAAATTTGAAAGAACGCGTGTCGTTTCGAGGGTTTGTGCCAATTAGCGGGATACTTAAACGTGGAAACACGACACTTTTGAAGTTTTCGAAAAAATGTGTATCGAGTTAACGATTTTCTTATAATTGATTCAATGTGCGATAATTGCGTACAATTTGTTTTCTTACACGTTTAATTGCGCTCTTTGTTATTTTGTATTGTAAGTCCATCTACTTTCGTTTTGAGATATTGAAAATTTTGAGTTAGATTTTTTTGAAAATATTTTTTTATTATATTACAGTGTTTTAACGATTATTTAATCTAATAGATTCAATGTTTATTTTGATATATAAATTATTAGAAAATATTGAATGCTTAGAGTCAAACATCATACAAATTCGCCGTGACAGCTGTAAAACTTAATAGAAAAAATATCTTTACAAACTCTGGTTAAGTGAAAAGATCGTTCTCATAATCGAGCACTCATTTCCTTTAATTAAGCACAATTTTAAACGGCATAACAATTGATTTTTCACACATTTCGAGCGTGTATTAATAGTTGGGCAAGACGTTTACAAGACGAGGCGAAGGCAATAAATCTGGATGCGCTTTTACACAAAAGCCGTTCTCGCCCAGCGGTGCTCAATCTGTGCTAATGAAGCTTCCGAGGGTCCGAAACGAGTCATTAGGGGGTCAGCGGGAGCGCATTCTTGCTCGTTTGTTAAAAACGACTCTTAATTGAGTTGCTGCCAAACAAATTAGACTCCTCCGAAGCTGCAACGGATCTTAACTGGCTCTTGAGCGTGGAAAATCTACTAATTTTCCGGGGAAAATTCATATAAATTTACCATAGATAAGTGGAAAGTCTTACAATCGAGCCAAGTGTGTATATGTAGATGAAAATTAATATACATGTGTATTCATTTGTACCTTATAAACTCCTTTACTGCATATCCGATTGAGATGAAGCTTTCTAAAGTTATTGAATACACATTTGAAAGGGTATCTTAATCAATTTATTTTGCATTCGAAGAGTTTCGAACGTTTAACAATTCGTAACAAACATATCAAGCACGAACCACACACATGACGTAATTAAACAAATTTTGACAAACTCTTTGAAATTCATTTGTTTTGTATTATAATTACTACACAACAGTTCACAATCAGCTTTAAATCTAAAGTCTAATTCAACAAAATCTAGCAATGAATATTTTTTTAAACACTTAAATTAAGCATCGCTATTCATTCATTAGGTACTGACGTTCAAAATCGTTATTTTCATATACTGTACAGCAATAATATTCGATATTTCCATTGTGCATTAAGTTGAAAGCCAACTTGTAATGAGACAAATTCTCTCTCATAAACGTTTCCAGAAACAACTTTTCAAAGCACCCGATTAATTTCCCGTCGGCAATAAACCTATCAATTTAAATGCAAATATCTGCATACGACTCGGCATACCCGTTTGGAAAACTCTGTCTTTCTTATTCGGATTTAATTTAATTACTGGTGCGTTTCGAAACGGCACAGCTGTATATAGCAATTTCAATCGACTTTTTGAAATGTCTGATTTATTTAGCGTTTATGTAGGCATTATACGTCAGTGGACGAAAAAAAACTCGATAGTTCAGTCAGCTAACTATGTGCTACAAAGTGACATTTCTAATCGGAGCCCGATTGATTCGATAAACATTCTTCATCGAAATGTCAACGATCAATTTCATAACATGTGTATTTCATATGAATTTTTCATATATTAATAATAATAGATTCAGCTTAAGCGAAGGATTTTCCTTTCTAAAATTCAACTAATTCATTTTTAAAAACACGTTTAATTTTTACAATAGAAAATTATTAAAATATCCATGATTCACAAATTGAAAGTCGATGAAAATTTTCCAAGACTCTCGAGCATTATACGAGTTTCCTATGCAAAATATTCAAAATTTAATACATTTAAATGATTTCGAAAGCGTCAAATAACAATCAATTAAATTTTAAATAATATTCACATAAATAAACGAGGCATATAATCACAACGGAGCCTCAGGCGTCATACTTCCTAGGCTCGTTCTCCACGCGAACGACTCAATACGAGATTTCCACACTTCGCCGATGATTAAAACCGAAACTAAATTAAAATCGATTCCGAATCGAGAAAAAAAACTAATTTGTTCCGGACAAATTTATTACGGAAATTTCTTGGTAGCGGGTCGTCCTGATGTATTTTTATTGATGGTCACCCGCCCCAGGGTATACCTTGTACCGAGTTATACCACTCCTGAGCGCATATTACGTATAAATAATCCCGGAGCGGTAATTTGGAAGTACCAATAAATAAACAATAAAGATTAAATTATCTCCTCGAAGGCTCCGGCTCCCGTTGATTTATCGCCGGATAAAATGCGCGGATAGATTTTGTGCGCATTATTTAATATTCAAATTGTTATTAAAAAAGTGATGCATCTCATGAATATGGATCGATTTGAGGCTATATTTAAATTTATAATAGTGCTGATTTGTCTGTATGTCTGTTAGTTGAATATGACGCTCGAATTGCAATTTGTTCTGCAACGCTGTTGAATGAAGTAAAAATCAATGTATTCCTATAGATACATTATTTAAGACATTCCAGGATTATTATGCATATATCTGAAAAAGCTTTCTGTATCACTAGATACATTTTATTATTTTCAATTTTAATGATTCACAGTTTTCATAAGGCTTCATGACATCATCAGCTTTTAATCCAAAGAGTCTCGATTAACACCAGATCATGAAGATAAAATTGTTTGAATCGTGTAATTTAATTATAACCAGGTGTGCGTTGTATTGTCAACATGCTGATAAGAAAAAGATAATTTGAATATGATGCGCTTTTAGAAATCTGTAAAATTCAGTCTTAAATGAAGTACCGTTTTGATTCATAAGCTGTGTGAAGAAAAGTAAGTATGATACCACATTTCATTATAATAATATTATAAGCATATTGCAGAAGTAAATATGTTAACTGAAAGTTCAACCACCGTATAAATCTTATTATTTCTAATTTAACCACTTTATCGAATACGCGAAGATTAATCAAAAAGCTCCAAGTAAGAATTTCCCGAGAATCGATTACACACAAAGCGCACGTGTTCTCCAAAAGTTCAACCCGCTTATAAATCAGATCCGATCGAAATTATCTAAACGGCGACACAATTTTTTATCTATCATTGTGACCGATTTGATAAATCACCATTTGTCCGACCGGTATCGTTTCGAATTACATACTTTATTTACGTTATATAAATACGTATAGGCCGCGTTCAATATGTACAACCCGTTTCCAACAAGAACGAGAAGCAATAAACATTCTTGCTGAATGGTTGGCTAATTAAACAGCACTATGTGTCTCTATGACCAAAAAGGGAACACTATCCAATAAAACGGACGAACCCGAAAGAAATTTTTACATTTATACATGAGCGTTCCGAGAATCGCGACAATCTCTAGGGAAAATCGCGAGGTGAGAATACACTGCAAGAATAAATTAATATCGCATAAATGAGTTTTTAGTTCAAAATTAAGCGAAAAGTACAAAAAATCGATCGAGCTTGAGATGTTTTATTATATATGGTCATCGACGACAATTTATCAATCGTTTAAATTTATCGTTCTTGCTAATTAATATTATTTAAAATTATTCGTTTCGATATCTGTGCAAGTCTTTTTTCGAGGAAAATTATCATATGAAAATGCAATTTGTCTTTTTAATTAAATATAAATACTTGCTCTCTTTGTAATGAAACGTACGAAATAATTAAAATATTCAAGTCCACTTACGATATAGAAAAACAAGTAAAAATATAGTGGAACCTCGCATAATTCGTTCCGAATCTCATTCGTAATGTAAACTACTCGTTAAGTAAAGAAATATTTTTTGAATAATGAAAAGTTTATTTGAATTGATCGTTATACGAGGTGCTCGTTAAGCGAAGTTCCACATTCAATAATGCATTTTTTTTAAAGAATTTCAACCCTTTTATCAATTATTCAATACAAAGTTGCGTTGAAATGTTCAAATTAAAGTCGCGCGCGCCGTTCAAATATTTCAATCAAAAAATTATACGTTACTTTGTGGACAGTCGAGATCTCGCGCCATTTTCCACTTCCGTTCGTTTTATTTTCATCGATTTATTTTATGCCCCGGTTTATTTGCTGCCTTAAGTATCGTTAATTACTGGAAATGAGGTGAGCGTCCATCGAGAGAAAGAGATGAGCATTTCCATAATTCATGACGCAACTCCTCTCGTCGGCCATGTTTCATTTACTCATTTATTTATTTATTTATTTGTACCTATGCACTTGTACAATCCGCATTTGTCTTATTGTGTATTATTCCTGAATACAGTTCCGACTCCGTGGGAATCGAGAGACGATTCCTTTCCGGTCGTCGTCGACTTTTTGCTCAATATTGTAATTTCAATTGAGATTCTACACATTAAAGATTTTTTTTTCATAAATTACATATGATGATCGAAAAAGCTAAGGGGTGCAAGTGACATTTTTGCCAAAATTGAGTTATGGATAGGAATCGCTTCAATGCACGCTCATTTATTTGGTGGAAAATGGATATAAACGAATTCAGAAATATATCATCAAATAACTCGACATCCTTATATTACAAGTGAGTACATGGTCAATTTTCTCGAAATCACTTGTACCCCTTGGCCTTTTCATACACCGAAAGATCAAAACCGAACGCATTCGCTCGCAATTTTTCTCAGTTAATAAACATCATCGATTGAATTAAAACGAACACCCATGCAAATGCGTATGATCAACACACGCAAACGTACACAAGGATTCCTCGGGGGTTTAATTAAAACATTAAGAAGGCTTTCGTACCGAAGAAGTCGTAAATCTGCCGTTTTGACAAATTAATTTCGGCCGTTTATTTGCTGGCTCGACTCCGCCTCGGACACGTCTCAATTAAAAATACTTCTCTTCTCTCTCAATACCCGTACGCAATGTAAACGTTCATTATTCAAAATCGAAAAAGGAATAGCCGATACAATGTACAAAGTGGAATTTTATTCGAGATCCCTATTGAAAGCGGCAAAACCGCCTACCGTGTAAGTCGGAATGGATAGCGCGATTGTTTTCGAACTACTCATTTAATTGTGAAAATCAAAATCTTGTGTATAACAGAGCTTAAGACATGATGAAAATTATCGTGAGGAATTCTAGATATATGATAAATTTGATAAATGTAGCTTTTTTAGAAAATTTTCAAATAATGAGTTTATAGTGTGATTTTATTTTGAAGACTAATCGAGTAGATATGGTTCTCAATGTTGCATTTGACAACGACATTTGGAATGATTTCCATGGAAAATATTAATTAAACGAAATCATTACTTAGATGAAATTATTATCAAGATAAAAGAAATTAATATTTTATAAGATACATATATCTAGTTTTAATAGCATTGCTTCAATTTTTCGAAACAGAGTTTATAATAAAATATTATTTTTCCGACCACTGTTGAATGACTTCCGAATAATGTTTTCGTTTAATCGAATTTTTCCATGAAAATCGTTCCAAATTTTGGTGTCAAATGCAATATTAAAAACCACTTTTAATCACTCTTCAAATTATTTAAGAAACCATAAACCTATTTAACACAAACATCAATTTTCTCAAAATCTTTAAAGAAAAGTGTCAAAAATTTCTCATAATACTGTGAAAATCAAGATCGAATGTAAACAGAGCTCAAGACAGGATGTATAATACGTATGATACACAAGTTTAATAGGCATCATATCTCATTTGAGACCGGTAATTTTAATAATCTCTTAAACCCCTTTGCGAATCCTCGGCGGCAAGATAAGTGAGCCATTAACGCGCTTCACGCCTTTTTAATGTCGAGAACCGAGAAGCGCTACGAAAAGAAAAGTTTTCGCCTCCGCAAGAACCAATTAACCTTTTCGACGTGTTTGTCGATGAGCAAACATCGATATAAGATGCTGCTGCTTTCAAAAGACGCGCTTTTGGTGCGTGCTCTATGGATTTTGGGTGTGGAAGCAAGCGTGGGCTTCACTAAGCTGTATAACGATATTATACAATGTTGATTTTAATTCTAGACTCTTTGATAAATATTGTTATTTTCTGAAATTTAAACTGAATGGTTTTATAGTATCTTCATAATTTTATGAATGATCGAGTATGATTCTTGATATTGCATCTTTTATCAACGTATGAAATGATTTTCATGGAAATTATTTCTTGATAAAAATTGATATCCAGCAGTTTTCAAAATATATAAAATTATTAAATCTATGTTTCAAACAAAAAGTTAATGCCACAATAGTGTATTGTATAATATTTAGACTCATTATTCAATTTGCATTTTCATATGAAAATTTTAAAACGTATCGGCGAAGCGATAATCGATTTAATCGCATATTTCATTTGTTCGAACGCTTATTTCACATTATTTATCGGCAGATCGTTATTTCGAAAAGCGCAAACCGAATTGAAATTCGATCGACATCATAACCAATTGGGTCGCCCTTAAATATTTATGGAGACAATTGGAACACAGACACACGCTCGGTTCCCGTTTTGCAATTTAAACAATTTCCCCCGATCAAATGTATATTTATATAAAAAGCGGAATATATACACATACGAATAAAATATATAATATACAGACACACATGATATAAAGAGGAATAAACGCATAATGCGATCGGTCTTCCCGTATGTCCGTATATAGGTGGGTCAAGATGGCGGCCGTTCTTGTTCGGCTTTTTGCGCATTATTTGTGCCGTTTTATTGGCGAGCCGAAAGAGCCGATGTTAATAATACTCAAACAAAAGTTGTAAGGCTCGCCAAGAGACCTGAATACAAATTGCCTCATGAGTGAGCAGAGACCATCAACCCCGCTATGGGCAAAACGGGGTTAATTCTACCGACACTTGCCACCGATCAATTCAACGCGATTGATCAGTTTTTTTAATCGATTTGAAACGGATGTGTCTATTTATTGATTTGTCGTTACATGTACTGATTTTTATTTATTTTTTAATTACTTATCATTCACTTCGAAGGAATGAAGCAATCGGTAGGACTAGGAATTCGGAATCAGTGGGTGAAAATTGATCGAATTCAGTCGGCATAGAAAACGCAGAAGATCCATTTTTAAAACCTCTTTCTCAAAATTTCAAATCATTACTTTTTAGAATCAAATACATCAAACAGATACATAAAATCCATCATATTAATTGAGAAAAATGACATGTAACTCTCGTCCGGATCTAACTGAACTCGAGCCTATAATCAAGAGAACTCTGAATTTTGACGTGGGATGCACAAAAACTTTGTTTATTTGTTTGGAGAGGTTTAATTACCCAATCACATTTTTCATTACGGCATACTTTTATAACAATTCGTCAAATCTCTCATACATACGACATACCAACTGCTAGAGCTAAATATGACACAAGCTTCAAAATCACCCCAACTGCAGATAAGTGTCATTGTGCTATTAATTGACTGTAATATTTATTGAACGCATTATTACCGTCATCTTAAGTGTGAAATATCATCAAACGGATGTCGACCATCACAAAACGGAAAAGCTTCTAAAAACTTCCACCGTAGCTGCAAAAGCGTACATTTTTCAAATTCCTGAAAATAAAATCCGGTCGCTCTTGGGTTAAGCTTGCGGTAAGCAATCGAACGTTTCCCGGTACGCAGAAGCGAAGGAATGATACGAAAAAAGGCGATCGTTTCGTTCTCCGCTGTTATGAAACACTCTGTGCGAATGTCGTCATACAAATCTGACGGGTTGACATCATCATATCGAAAAGCAAAAATGTATGCCGATCGCTTTTTACCAAACGCAGTGCTTAGCCGACCAAGTTACGTTTGCTTTTGACGAAGAAAAAAACATTATGCATTGTATATGGACGTGTTGGTTGTTTGTGGTTACCCGTTTACGGAAGGTTTTTCCTGATCGATTTGTCTTTTATCGGTGTAGTTTTAATCGAGTGACCATAAAATGTGTTATTCAATTTATTTATTCAATATTTTTATTATAAAAAAAAGCTTTTTTTATAATATTATATCCATATAACCTGATTGAGGATAAGTGGAAAATTTCTTAATGCTTAAACAATTATACTAAACATGGTTTTCTACTCTAGATGATTTTATATTACAGCTACAATTTATATAAATGTATTCAATCTAATTTGATACAATATAAACTTATTTTATTGAATAAATATTGTAAGTTACAATCATCGTTAAATGCAATTCCGCACGATTAGGTTAATTTAAAATTAATTGCATTTATTTGTACAGACATGTTAACAAAGTTGCAATTAATAATCGCAATACATAAAGTAGAATAATTGATTTATTATAAGTACACCGATAATAATTGGATCCAAATGGAAGCACAAGAAAAATGAATTGAGCTTTTTATACAATTTCTAAATCATTTAAACGCCAATTAACTCTTGAAAAACAAATAAGTTTCATATAGTTATATCATCAAACATTTAAATCAATTAAGATATATTCAAATGCGAATCAAAATCTGATTTGCAAAAAAGCTAATTTTCCAGCTCTTAGTAATAATTCAACGACAAAACATCGATAAATAAACTAGAATGCGAATCGATACACTTAAAAACTTTTAAGCCATTCGAATTTTAATATTAAAAAAAACTCGAAACGAAAAAATATTTTATTGTACTTTAATTTCAACGTAGTCTTTCAGACTATCCATAAATTAGTCTCAATAACGATCCCGTTTCGAGATAAACGAATGGACACCCCTAACAGTTATCAGTACAACACGTGTGTTCGCGCACACGGCTAATGTGTAAATTTTCTTATAAATCACTTAACACAAACCACTATTCAACACAAAAATACAAATGTGGTGCGTATAAAAACCAGATTTTTACATTTGTTCGATGGAATTCGGATAAATGAATCAGAAGCGGCGCCGTTTCGAATCGCACTCTTTGCGCCCGGAAAATGTCCGTGTGAAAATTTCGAAATGCCTAAAACGGCACTTAACAGCCGCTAAATAATCTATTTAGAGGCACTAAATTTTATATTTATAAAAATAAATTAGGTTTATCGTGGTTCGATTCGAGCATTGCCTTCGGACCATTGTCGATCGGACTGGTTTTTGATTCATATGTTAAATAGTACGCTCGTTATTGCTGTCAAATAATCAGTAAATATTTATACGAATCGACTATTTATTACTCGGATTAATCGAAATAATTCAATTTTTATTCAAGATCGTTAAGAAAATTTTACTAATTCGTATCAAATATTCAATTAATCGATTGAATAAATGATTTTAACATAAAATTTAACACTTTCACTGAAGAGTTAAACCTTAGTGAAAGCATATTTTTTTTAGTAAAAGTGTTAAATTATTATAAAAATGCACACATACGAGTATTTATTTGTTATAAAACACACAAACACACATGTACGTGTCGAATTATCGTGAGTTCGAGGTCCGCAATCTGTCGGCGCGATCGTCGCCATGAATGGGTCGGGCCGGTTCTCCGAACTTAATTTCACAAATTGCCACCGGCTACCGGTGTTGAGGCGGTCGGACGAAACGAGACCAATTAAAACAAAAAATAAACGAATAAATGGTAAAGAGAGACGCGAGGGGAGTGTGGGGAAGGGAATCGAAAACGAACCAGTCGGTTTTCGGCGAAAACCGGCCGAGATCCGGAGATACGGTTCCGGTGTGATTTATTGGCGCTTTTATCGGACTGTTTTCGCTATTGCTTCTGTTTCTTTGGTCCGGTTTTGCACTTTTCTCGAAATCAACCCTAAATATCCATTACAAGAACTAATTATTATAAAGGAATTCACATATGATCACAATATAAGATGAGTAAAATATCCCCAACCACAATGAAACCCCTGCAAACAGATTTCAAATATGTTATAACTCAATTGGTACATATTGATTATTTATTTAATGATTTACTGCAGATTAAGAGTTTTCGTGAAAATTAAAAATTATAGAAACTGCATCAATTTTGTAGTTGAAAATGATAATTGCTCATCTTTTGAATCATTATAAATATATCAAACCGATATCCACTTATATTTTATATTAAGAACAGTCTTCATGCATTTTAATCAGAAATTTAATGCAATGAGCTTTAATCATTTGTTTAACAATTATTGCTTTACTTGCTGTTGTACTTACATCTAGAATGAGAAAGTCAAAAATTTCTAACTTGAGTCTAATTAGAAAAGAAAAGCGTTTTCCCCTTGCACTACATCTCTAATTCTAACCCATGCTCTTTTCACGCGTTATTTTTTCCTAATTAAAAATAAACGATCATATTTGTTTTGAATAACAAAATAAACTAAACATCTAACGAAACCAACGCCGAAAATCGAACTAATCACATAATTCACGAGCAATTATCAACGCAAAACGCTTTAGCGTCTGACACAAATGGCTGCGTTCACACAACACCATACGAAAGCCGCACATGAACATATTTTATCGATCATAGAAAACGTTAATTTCGTCCGAGTGGGCGTTTTAAAAGGCTACCGACCGACAACTCTGATATATGGACACAGATTGTGAAGAAGATTTGCGTGACAATGAATTATCAAGCATCGGAAATTTGAAACTACCATTTTCATTCAATTAAATCGAATCCTTTTCGCTTGTATACATTTTTTTCATCGTAAATCTATGAATTCCGATTCAGGCAACACAACGGAAATAGAATGAGTATTAACAACGCGGAGCGGCGTCGTTTAATCGAACTTTTTGCTCTACGATTTTATTGATTTTTTTCCCATTTCTACGATAGATAAAGTTTCGAAAAACACCCCAACGGTCCCTCCTAATTATGTTGTCTTGGGATTTTATTATTTTTCGACGATCGAATCAATTTGCGGGCGGACAGCACTAAAATCGTCCCGTTCTGATTTATGCCGCCGACCGGTCCCAACACGAGATACAGAACCGTATTAATGACGCAATTAACATCTCAATAATGCTATCGAAAAGTCGTCGAAACTGAATATCCAACTCACCGCATTGTAGAGTGCTCGATTCGCATGATTTGTTAAGCTCATTAGCGGATATTGCATGTCTTGTAATACAAAAAGCTCGAAGATTGTACGTAGAATACAGTAGCGGTCCCATAGAGTATGAGCGGCCCATACTAAAGGGCTGCGGGGTTGCAGTTTTCCATATGTCGCTACGATTATTGATGATTTTTCTGTTGTGAAATATAATTTTCAATGAATGAATGAAGTACTTTATTTGTCTTCTTCGATTTTGACAAAATTTAATGGAAATTTCTTGCAAGTAATCAACAATAAACAAGAAAATCTGTAAAGTAAAATTGATTTTTTTGACTGATTTCAACGAATAGTCATTATTTTCGCTCAATATCTCGCATTTCCAAGATTCGTTCGTCTCAATGTGCCTAATTGACGAAGAATTCGACCCGTTTCAAGATTGGCCTTCTTACAACGTTCGTCACTATTACGCCTCGGACAATTGGCCCCAGAATCGGAGGCAAAGGACAAAATGCGACACGTATCGGGAATATATGTCACACTGACATATATTTCGTCACGGGAAGGGCAAAAAGTCCCTTCGGTCAGATACGGAGCTAATTGGGACGATAAATTGCGGTCGTAACATTGCTACTGTTTTCGCATCGGACGAATTTCGCCTTTATTCTCATCGATAGTAGATGTTATTTTGGTATGTTTTTATTTTGTCACATTTGAGCTTTTCGTATTGTGTCTGGACGAAGATGCGATACAACACATTAACTTCCGAATTTGAAATATACTAAACAAACGAATTAAAAATTCGAATAGTTTAATATTAATTGTAATAAAAAATCTTACAAGCTTCTGTTTGCAAAAGCTTCGATAAAAAAATTCAAATGTAATAAATCAGTGCGATCATTAAGCTTATCTATCCGCATATGTTGACCCCTCGACGTCGAAATCCTGTCAATAAATCAGCACCGACAAAAAACTAATATAAACAAATTACACCGATACCAAATTGGCGTGTGAACAACGCCATAAGCCAATTCCAACCCATCAGCCTTAAAAAATATATATTCATAAATAATCAATACTCAAACAAAAAACGCACAGAGCCGCTAACGTGTTAAACGATCACACTGTGCACAACCCTAGCGAAAACGAATTTCACTCCACAAATATAAAAAGCATATTATCAAACACAGACGTAAATGCAAAAGTGTTCTCAAAACAATGGTGGAATAAGAGCCAAATTTGCGAATCAATCTGAGGAATGTTTCGGCAGGTAGCCATTTTAATGGGCTAACGACTGTCATTCGACGAAAGCCCTTTTTTCGCGTATCCGATCGTAGCTTTTATTTTTCCCGCTCTTTTTTTATTATTATCATTTTGGCTCGTCTCCTAGGGAGGCACGGCCATGATTTTTCTCGATTTAACGACGTGACCCTTAGGAAATTCGGTGAAATCTCGACTCGATTTACATACGAGTTGTAAATTTGCAATTTAAGTACATGGAACTGAAATAAAAATTTATTTTATTTTAGTTACCTATTAGTTCACATTCTTTCCGTTGTGAAAACGTTTTCATCAGATAAGCGATTTCGAGATAACGACGTGAAAGAATCGACTTTTCGAACCACCTGTGCTCTTTAATACGAATGGCGAATTTTAACGAAGCGTTTGAAGGCGACGCGGAAAATTCGGCGGTTTCTTTCTCGAACAATCGGTAATGTTCAAAACTAAATTATGTCGTAATGCATATCGAGAAGAATTCGGTAATTGAATATAAACAGTGTGGACACAGTCGGCGTTTGGGCTCGAACTGGGTGAGTTAATGTCACAAACAGGAACAGGTATCTTGGGGCCAATTAGGCACAGGATACCTACTAATGAGCAAGCAGCCCCCTTTTCACAGGGTCGAACAATATTTTCCATGTTTTTGTATATTTTTTTATCATCATAGGTAATGATACTTAATTTTTTTGCAACTAAGTTAGCGCTTGTGAACTCAAATCAGTAGCACACTCGTCCTCGTCATGTAAAACGTCATTTAATCGAACTGTATTTAAACAATTCAATTGTAGGAAATTCCGTTCTCGAGCTGTTGATTGATTATTTTCCGTTAGCATAAATAGGCAAATCAATAAGAGTTTTGTAAACACTTAATTCCGGCGACTTTGTACATTTGGACAAAAGTTCGAAAACTTGCCGATGATGGCAACTGTATTGAAAAACTGTAAAGTTGCATCATATAAGAAAAAGCTGTCATATCGAAAGTCTTTTGATCGGCAAAGAATTAAAATTAAGGATCGATTTATCTGAAAACACAATCGCCAAAATTTATTACAACGCCAAAACGATGTCACCGCAAATAAGCGATCGTTAAAAGTTCAGACCGAAAACGCACCTAATCGAGAGCGCTATAAATTATTCAAACGACGATTTATTTACACACTACGTTACAAAAGCGTACAACGGTTAATTGCCACCGTCCAGAGCCGAAAAAACCGAATAATAATAAAATAAATAAATAAAGAAAAGCCGGTCAGAGTCCGGCGCAGTTCGACAGAACGGTAGCCAGTTCGATGCCGGACCAATTTTTCAAAGCGACGTGTTTTGGCTTCTGTTTTATAATGACACCGGTTTTTTTTTTAGGCTGTGCTCACTCTATACGAACCCGCGTGTACAGTGGACCCCCATTTCTTCGATAAAAGTGACATTCCCCTCCCCTGTTCGGGTTTTTTATTCGGCTCTTCGGCCGCGCTTACAAATTGACGCGCGCGGATCGTTAATTCGAATTTCGCAATTCGGCGGCAATTAAACGCCTCTTCGGTTTCGATTTTGGAAATTTTCAACTCTTAAATACGTTTAAGTGATATTTTTGAGTTTGAAAACGAATGATTTTCGACTGTGTTTAGGGGGTGTGAAAGTGTGCTCGCGGCTCGTTAAGCTCCGTCTATTAGGCGTTATCGAAATTTCGTTGTTAAATTTTATTTCGAAAAGAATCGTTTCCGCGTTGTTGATTTTGGATGTTATATTTTGTATATTCGTTGAAATTTGTAGCTTTCGTAAACGATACATTTGATGACTGCGATGATGACTTTTTCCAGCAATAAAAAAGTGATCGTTTGCAAACAACCTAAATACAGTTCGCATTCAATAAAATCTTCTAATTATAAACTTTATATAGATATTTTCTTGCATTAGATTTGGTTTTAACAAGCATCAATAGTTAAGATCAAAATATTTCATCGAGAATAAATTATTTGGTATCTTCACATCGCTCTACCGGTGTATAGGAGGTCTCAAAACAAATACGAAAAAAACCGGCATAAATTTCAATTATACCGATCGATTTTTGCCGTCTCGTAATCCGACAATCCAATTACGAGAAAAATCTCGATACCGACGACGGACAACCTTCAAAACAATTCAATCGGCAGCAGATAACGACCAGAACAGAAACGAATTTAATTAACGAACAGACAGAAAGATTATACCTATATTATGTGTACACACTCAAACGAGATATTATTATTATGTATTGTGTGCTCTTGGAAATGTATTCAATTCTTATCGAGATAACTCGTATCGTAATACACTTATTACAAACATTAATATTTATAAACGCGTGTTGTTTTAATTGTGAAATCGTCATCGAAGACATTGATGTATTACCGAGAAGCATCGATCTGATCGATTCTGTTTGTCGGTTAACATGAATAAAATTCTTTTCCAATTGTCCTTTTTATTTATTTTCATTCGAAATTTAAAGTCATGTTAAAGTTTTCATAAATTGAAAGATATGTTGTATTTATGATTATTCAAATGAAAATCTAATTGTCGAGCTTGTTAGAAATGTATGGGAATATTTATAAGCGTATTAAGATAAATATGTTAATTGAATACAAATTGTATTCAAATGCAGTTAATTTATGAATAGTTCATTTCAATTATTTGTATCAATCCACAGAAATTATATTTATCATCTACACAGATTATTACTATTTTCAATCAACTTTATACATAAACCTACAAATTATCGACCCATTGAAAATATCATCACTCGCCTAGTTTGAATAAAATAATATGCAGAACTGCAATAAGCACTACTGAAAAACAATAAAATATATTAATTTCTGATAAAACTGATGTATTTTTTCGTATCTAGTCCATTCCGGAGTGTAGGTCGGCATTTTAATTGAATCAACGTCTGTTGTCAGTCAATCAATCGCAACTCGAACAACAAAAGTTGAAAAACACGAGTAGCCATTCGACACCCCAACTATTACATACACACTTGTGTGTATAATACATACTTTATACATTATACGATACTAGTTTTCGAAACCCGAATTTCGTGCACGCGTTCAGTAGCAAATTCGTGTTCTTTTTACTCATTTATTTTCGATTCGAATGTGAGTTTTTTTCGAGTTGTGATAATGCCGAGATAAGTTTCGTCCGGTGCGAAGTTTTTGTTTTGGTCGAAAAGCTCTTTGATGAAGAGTCGTTTTTTCAAGTCGAAAATTATCATTGATAAATATGTAATCCTTGAAAAAAATATCAATGAAAATAAGAAATTATTTTCATGGTTTGTTCCTAACTGATATGAAAAATAAATTGTGCAAATAAAACCGCTTTCGTCTCATTTAATGTATCTTTTTTTATTGCTCATATGAATGAGCTGCTTCCTGCTTCTTGAAAGAAATACTAATCGAAAGATAACGTTCCGATACTAAAAAAAAATTTAAAAGCGATTCCTAAACGCTTCACTACAAATAGCGTAAAAATGGAATGCAGTCATCAACAACTTTCTTAATAAAATATACAATTTCATTTAACGCGCTGCGATAATATTTTACGTTCCTTATCGCGTATAAAAGTCGAAAAAGCAATTTGGAAAATTTGAAACGTTTTGTATGAAAATTTTACCACCCTCCGAAACCATCGCTTTCTTTTTATATCATTTTTTTAATGCCCGCTATCTGCTTAATTGTTTGTGAAAATTAACGTTTTCACGAGAGAAAAAATTCAATTTATTCTCATCCATTGTATGAGCGCGATATTAAAAAGAACCACCGACTCGTTATTTTCTGCAATTCTAAAGGAACGATTTCATTGATTCGACAAAATATCTAACTAGTTTGATCAGAAAAAAAATAAAACATCCGAAGAAAAATACTCACAGCTGAATCGTAATAATAAATATCAACGTTTTTTTTCCGAACTCGTATCGGATGAATATTCAATTACAGATAATTTGCTAAGTAAAAACAGGTAGTGGTTTACATCAATCAAGCGAGTTATTGCAACAGCAATTAATTTTGTCGAACTCTTTATCTAAATTGAATATAAATCTGAGAAGCGAGTTTTACACCTGCCTAGTGACTCGAATAGTTTTCCGAGCATAATGCTTTGACCACTATTTATCAAAATATTAGCACAACTTTCGACGAAAAAAATATATATGTGTCACACAATGAGATGAAACGACAGTATAATAAATTGATTTATATACGGCAAAAGTGGACAATGAGCCTTTACTTCATAAATAACAACTTCGCGAACAAACTATCTTTTAATAAAATATGAGTCGATATAAGGACCACTTTTGGGTTTCGCTAATGAAAGGCACATTGTACATTTGAAAGCATACCTAGAATATGAATGGGAACTAGATTTTGAAAATTCTTGCAGTGTCAATTAAGAACCGATGAATTAGTGTTATTTGCTTTCGTTTCGAGTTAACTGCTGTAGAAGTGTAGTTTGTTCGGTTGATGACTTTTATATAATCAGCTCTAGATAAGATCTCTTACGTGTTTATTCATTCACAAAAATAAGAGCTTGGATGTCAATTAAAATAGATAATTTAATTAAGAGTGTCGTTAAGATATATTGCCATTGTTCGTTTCCTGTTCGATATTAAACACCGATTTTCAAAAATAAATCCTTCGATACACACACACACATAACGTCTCAATTAAACAACTTCCAAAGAGTCCATATTTCTTTCGATATTCGAACACCCATCTTCAAAGATGCCCTTTGAAATATGACGATATAATTCAAAAGGAGTTTCGCATCCATTAAGTTAACCCACATTGAATGCAAAATCGCCTCTCGCGTCATTTGCTCGATCTTCAAAAGCCAGACTCACACACGACGACCAACTCCTCATTCTTCACAGGTTCATTCATCGAACCTTCGACAATGTCCTTTTCATCGAATGTGCAGCAGCGGCTTCACATATTTAATATAAAAGGCCGTAAAAAAGCGGGGTGCATTTTTCATAAGTAATATATTACGGCTTGATAATGTGCCCCACCCAGTTCGAGTCATTAATTATTGGGATTTTCTCAAAAGAGAGCCGATGTCTACTATCGGTCTATCAGCATCTATGGGACCGAGGATTTTTACGATCCGATTGTGATTTGTTCGCGAGATCAATTTATTATTTTTATGACAGCTTCGGATAGGATTCGTTTCGTTTCATTCTATTTTCGCTTTGAAAAAATTCTGAAAATTTTACGATGTGTAAATTAAATATGAAAAATTATTTTTATATGTATTCTTTGATTTTATTATCTTTTATAGAAAATATCACGTCGTCGTAAAAGTAATAAAAAATATTATTATATGAATCTAATATCAATGTCAAATCATATTTCAAAAGACCAAACATGTTTATCATTGATATCTGCATTGTTAAAGATAGCACCTTGGCTATAAACTGTCATTGTAACTTTGTTGGATTTTCTTAAAAATGAATAAATTAAGTAATCCACATGTTTTGGATGTAGATATATCTTGATTTGAAAACTTTTTATCCTCAATTGCAAAATCTCTTGATTGACAAAATTTGACAAAAAAATGATCAAAAATTGACAAAATTACATCCATGAAATTATAGCCATTAACTTTATATTATATTTACAATATCAAAATATTTCAAAGAATGAATATTTTCGGTGGCGTCCTCACGTCTGGTCCAATATTCCAGCAATGATTTTTTTCCCATATAGAACTTCATTCGTCTATTGATTTGTTAACAAGGTGTATCCATGAATGAAAAGGTATATTTGGAAGCACAAACGAAAGTCAATAAATTCACAGATGACAATAATGTTGCGATTTCACCGAGTCCATACAGAAATGTCATTATTTGCAGCAGAATGGACTCGATGGACGAATGAATGGAGTGCGTGCACGCATAATGAACACACGAATCACTCTCATATATTATACACTATTAAACTGTATAATATATAGATATTTTTTTATTGTATCTTCGATAATAATGATCTCCGGTTGAATAGATCGCGATCCAGGTCCATATTATTCGCGAAAATATGGGCGCATTAAAATTTGTTTTGTGTGAACATAACTTTTGCTTCTTGTATACTGCGCACTATAAAAACTGTGGGATATCTATTGTGTCGAATACGAAAAAAGCTCTTGAGAATTTTATGAGAATGTGTCAATTTATTATCGCCTTTAAATATCTGGACATTCATTCATCGTGCAAATAACTATTTTCAAACGATTTGATATTAAATATTGAAATCATATTACATAAGCATATGTCGTAATGATATTTTAATTAAACAGCCATAAATTCGCTAGAGTTTGCACACAATTAAAACAATGACCTGTTGAACAAAGTGCAAAACACACCCTCGTATAGTACGATAAAGTGAGAGCAGACACCCCTCACTACACCATAACACACCACACCATAGAAAAGCGTCGTTGGTTATAAAGCAACGACGCCGTTTCGAACAATCGAACCGACGCCAAAGTTTTCCATACAACGAACGCCAATATTGCGCTCGTATGCATCATATTGCACAACTAGCGCCAAAAATGTTTACACAATTTAATCACTAAAACCAAAATAGTGAATATGAAATGAAATGAAATGAAATGAAAATAGTAAATACAATTCATCTCAATATATGCGCTTAAGCTTATGCTTTTGCTTGTGTGTGAGCTTTCAAAAATGATTATTGACCTAAATATTAATCACTCGTTTAGGACCTGTCTTTTCACTGCTTTAGTTAACTAACCAAACAATTAATCAGTTTTATCATTATGAATTGTTAAAATTCTATGGAACAAAGATAGATTTTCGATAGTCGATAGTAGAAAGATTGACTGTAATTCTCTGATTAGATTATTTAAACAGTGAAAAAACTAGTCCTTATTGTTTCAATCAAATCGTCTATGCTTTCATTTTCAGTACATTAACTGATAATTTAATCCTTCCTACTTCAGAGAATTTTCTGAAACTTAATCAACTATTTTAGTTACTCTGTCGATGACAGTTGAGTTACAAAAAAACTTCTAAACAATTTCCTTCGGAACCTCCAACCCCTATTCATAAAAAGCACAATTAGTCGATTTCGCACTTCAAATTCATTCTCTTACGAAGCTTACATAACTTCAAACTCTACAATGCCCACTAAAAATTATTTTTTCGAATTATTTTTCTGCATCCTCCTGTACGTATGATATTCAAATATATAAAACGACATAGAAGCGCATATTATATTCGCGCTATAAAACCGAGGAACCAATAGCCCGAACCGTGCACACACGTATACAAAATCATCCGTCGGTGGGCGCCTTATCAGAAAATGACTCATTTCGAATGACAGAGTGAGCCGACGCCCCCGAACCTCATCCATTCCACCCCCCAACAAATACGATTTCATCCCCTATTATGATTCAGCATAAAGACCGTTTTTGCATGAATAGAGCGGTAGTCGCTTGCGACGCTTCGGCGTCGGACGCGACGCTTTCCAAACGGGAAATTGGAATAAGAAAATTTGGGGTGTAAAATGAAAGATAGCCGACTGGTAATTTCCTGGGATGTCGGTGTCTCTCTTTGACTCGTTTGTATTCCCCGTTTGTCCTTTTCTATCTCACATACGACTGACGATATTTAATAGAGGTCTCTAGCCGTAACACGAGACTGATAAAGAGTGTATATTTTGGAGTACGCTGTGCAAACGTGAGTGCTGGAAAATTCCGGAAAATTTTCATTTCACCTACTATTGTCACTTTATATTGCGTTCACATATATTTATAAACATTAAATTACTTTGTATTTAAATCCAAATCATATCATTTGTAAAAATATTTAATTGAATCATAATAAAATTAAAATTTTTCATTTGTGATAGTTTGAAGAATAAAGCATTGGGTCGTAAACATATTGCTCGAATGCGTTTGAAGAGATTTGGGAAAAATCTATATACGAGAGTGAGACGACTTTATAAAAAAAATCATTAAAAAACGTCCACCGTCTCGCTCTCATACATAGCTTTTTTTTAAACATCTAAAATGTGTTTGTAGCTTTAATTGATCAATTCCATGTTCTTAATAAACATTCACTCATAATATAATTTTCAATCAATCAAAACAGGATCTATTATAAACTTAATTTTTGATAATTACATATATCTAATGCAGAAGAATCCCATTCATAAATTTTGCCAAAAATAGAATAAACGTTTCGATACAATGTACGTAACGAGCTCGTCTTCCTAAAATAGAATCAGTTTGCATCCGACGCTCTCTCCGCTGAAAGATTGTACCTTCCTGTGTCTCCGACTCCTCCTTCAGCATCCTTTCAGCAGCCACAACACGCAGCATTTGTTATTACACCCTCGTAAAGTATTATATTGCCTCAACCCGACTAACTTGTCACGACGGTGGTCCACGTCTCGACTTGACCGCCTCCGACGCCATGTTTGACGTGCGCAAGAAAAAACACACCTAAAATCAAACAATTCGACACAATCCAAACTAATAATATAAACTTTTATAATTTCTTAAAATATTACATTAAATTTTGATATTTTTTGATATAAAATTTTTAGTTTTTGACTGAATTTTATTCGAGTTTTCTGCGTAGGAAAATCGAGTCATGATGGCCGACTCGCGATCACTCGGAAGGCCAGATTTTTGACTCGGTCACATTCTCGCTTCAAAGTCAAATTTCCGCTGGATCCCTATTTTTTTACAACCAACGCTCGGATCCGAGATAAAAAAAATATTGAAAAGATACATCGAATCGTGGAAAAAGGGCGCGCACGTCAACACTCTTTCGCATTATTGCCACTTTGTAAAAGTGGGCGGTTTTATTCACTTTTTTTTTTCTCTTATCGAAAATATTCTTTTCGGTTCGCTTTTCGATTTCGCGAACCGTATTTTATATTTCGTTGTGAAATGTTTGCGTTACGTATGAGCTTCGGCGTAACCGATGGGAAATTTTTACGAACGTAGTACGTGAGCTGCCGATCAAAACATCGAATTTCCCTCTTTTAGACAGTTATTTTTGGTACATCGTAAGAAATATTTTCTTTTCACAAAATATCTTCGATTCATAATAGATTTTATATTTATAAAAATAAACTTCGTAACAAATTCAATCTAATTTTCATGTTTTATAAAGCAACTTATTTTATTATCTGATAACAAATCTCATTTTTATAATTTCTAAAAAACTTTTCAATCTTCGTATCATTGTTTAAATGAAATTTTCGCACACGCACTATCTTATAAAAAAATATCTTACACATTAAGAGTCTCCGTCGATAAATAACAACTGGATGCACCTTTATACTCAGAAACGATTATCTTCGATACTTATTAATGACTATATATGGAGAATTTTCCCGAGAAATGCGTTAAGTTAACAATTACCCTTCTCGTAGATAAATAAAGGATAAACTACAGCAAATTCCGAGCATGAGACTCGCGCAGCTGTAACTATTTCAACTTTTTCACATCGTGTAGCACGATTTTAAAACTAGCATTAAACTTTACTCAATTTTTTTTTCAATTTAAATTCGACACCCCTGAACGGAGCACATACGATATTTTTTATTTATTCTCACCGTAATACGAAATTCGCTGAATAGTCACCGATTTTACGAGATAGGGACCAAGCCTCCTATCTCCTCCCCCCACATACGAAGCCCACCCCTACTTTCGCCCCCTCGCTCCGATTTCGAATACAGACGATAAATAGACCTCGCATAAAGATATGCAACCCTTCAATAGGGTCGTTTCAGAGCCCTGCCCTCCTATCCCCTTCCTCCCCGGGGCCCGTTTAATAGAATTTTAATATCTCGTCCCCGCAGGCAATTTCGCACAGTGGCCGGACGCGAAATATCGTTTTCACACGTGTGCGAAATGTACGATTTTCCGAAAGAAATTTCACCGAGAGCTCGTTCATATTGGCATTGTTGTGTGCGTTGGGTGTAGAATCCGATAACGGACTCTTTTCGCTGGAAAAACTCGTATACTTTCTCGACTTTTCCTGCTTCGGCGTCGAATGGGCTTATTTTTCATCTCGATCCTTGATATATTCGATAATTCCAAACATCACTTTGATATAAAAACATTTATGGTTTCTTATTATACGCACTGCTTTGTCGGCTCTCCTTTTGGATTGCGCTCATTTGACCGCGCATCCTTCGAATATTCGGTGCTCGAAGTGTAACTTAAATGAAACATATTTCAATTTTCCGCGTGTTATTTCAGATTTCGCAAGCCACGATTTCGAATAGTAACTAAAACGAGTACAAATACTAGAAACGTGACAAAAGCACAAATATGTGATATTTGTATGCATGAATATGAATGAAGGAAAGGAGTACGTCGGAGTTTCATATTCAGCTAGTTTTGACATAATTTCCTTGTAATTGTTGCGGTTCGGAGGATGCTATCAGCTTTCTGCTTAAACGAGTATACTCTCACAAACCCCTAGTTTAATATAATATAATAAAATTCAAGCTTTTTCATTTTAAGTGACGCATATTAAGGATTCAATGCTCAGCATGATTGATTGATTTAACCATTTCTGATGCATTTTCCGAATTTCCCTTAATTATTCCTTTATGCACTCAAAAGCTTATATGTATGTTTCAGATCGATTTCTATCTCACACGTCTTAAACAAAATTCGAACACTTGAATGGAGAATGAACGGCGCATATAAATATCGAACAAAACGCAGCTCGTTTGGTAGAATCCGAGTTCACACACTAAACAAGCACGACTAGCATACATTTGGCATCGGTTCGCACACGACTCAGCCTCTCTTCAACACCATCCGACACCGCATTATTGATTTATTGTCCAATTACGGTGTTGAGGAAGAGGTGGCAACCCAACCGAGTCGTGACTCGCCGGTGGTCGACTCCTCCGAAGATCCTCGTCATAATCCTTTACTCCACAGAATACATATCTACACGTATATCAACGATTTTTCATAAAAAAAATAATGAATTAGAACTTAAGTTCTTGTATTAATTTATGGTTAACAAATGTGTATCTATGAACTAGCGTTTAGAACTAACGAAATTCAATATTCATAATATTTGTATCGACTATTGTACGAAAGCTTTTTTCGATATTTTGACGATCGATTTTTCAATTAATCAA
This sequence comes from Cheumatopsyche charites, assembly GCA_024721215.1. NCBI lineage: Eukaryota > Metazoa > Arthropoda > Insecta > Trichoptera > Hydropsychidae > Cheumatopsyche > Cheumatopsyche charites. The sequence goes on from CM045585.1 coordinate 12,985,507, forward strand.
TCCAAAAGCAATGTAATGAAATCTGTGTAAACTTATGAGCTTAATTTGAAATGTGTAATTGTTATAATTACAAGCACGCAATTCTGGGAAATCCAATGTACAAAAATAGTCGGTTTTTCATTTTCAGTTTATATAATTGAAATGCTAATAGAATCAATCAGTGGTATTTTTTGATTAAAGGAAAACCTTGATCAATGACCTAAAACATACCAACTTTTAATTTACTCCTTAAACTTTTAGAGATAGATTTGAATTTAGGTGTCCCAGCAGGAAAGTTTTTTTATCAAAACTTTTAAGTCGTATGGAACATGAACCAAGAGATACATACAAGAGAGTAACAATTATACTAAAGCAAATAATTTCAAGTTGCTTGTAAATCCCTTTGAAGAAAGAATCGATCCAAACCTTTTTCTCCTGAAAATCAGCTGAAAGCTCAATTTCAACCATTCTAAATTTTCATGATATCACAAGTAGGCCAACCTAGTGGACGATCATCGCAATACATCAATGGTCCAAAATGACGGATTTCCCCTCTCTGAAGATACACGAGACCGAGATGGTCCTCTGGTGTAAGTTTATATCTGGTTCTGGTGTCGGTGTGTGTATGTAATAATGTTGCGAGGCGGCTTCAGGTAGCGGCTACCGGGTCTCGGCACCAGCCCGCTATCTGTTATAATAAATACCAATTAGCAAGTGTCAACTACTATTTATTTTAATGGACCCGGCTCTTGAATTAACCGCTCCGATGAACAGTTCGTCCAATCGGCAGTGATGGGTTTTAGTTTTTCCCACACGGGAACAACTTGCCCTAAGAGCTTTCGCATATTACTCACGATCAAATCATATAGGAAAAAGTGGGGCTGAAATTTTCTGGGGTAAGTTGTTCCGAAGTTTTTTCGCCACTCAATCGTCTTTTACAGTGTAATCAAAATGATTGCTTAAGTTGCGCAATACCTGATACTTAAATTATGCACTTCGCATGGTATTACTAAATACATACATATCTTTTTCTTAAAATTATACTTACCATTCAGAACAATTTCCTCCTAGAACTTAGAGCCCCATCCTCCCCTGCTCATTAAATTATCCAATTTGATGATTACTATCCATCAGTCGAATAAATATTAATTATTTTAAAGAGCTTTTTTATTGCAAATTAATTATTTAAATGAAATTATGAAACTATTTCATTTTTTTCTGAAATATAATAATCGCTTTCGATTAGGAAAACCCTATAATCGAAGCTGTCCTTGTTTGTTGTCTATGAAAAAAATATCCTCGAAAATAAACTGAGGCTAACCCACCTCGCACAACCCGTTTATACGTACACTTCAATTAAAATAATACGATGCTATTTAAATATTACATCCATTATTTAGTGGCGCAAATACCGAGAGATTGATCTGTTTCGAACGCACGTTATCATTATCATTTCCATACGGCAGGAAAAAAATGATAAATTTATATCAATTACATCATGCGGACATGACTGAAAAAATTAAGGCGATAAATCAAAGTTATGTCAAGAAGTAATTGATATTTATCAACAACAAATTAAACGTTTATATTATGATCATAATACAATGTTTCTCTCACAGTAGGCAGCTATCAATTTCGAGACGAATTTGTCCGTTCAATTAACGGTATGAAAAAATTCAATAACTTAAGAATATAAAAGGATCGTCCAAATTTGAATAGTTGGCCCGTTTCCGAACAATTTATTCCGAATACAGAGAACGGCTTATCGATTAAAAAATATATACAAAAATAAAAACACAAACTACAGGGCAGTTCAAGATTCGTCGACAAAAAATAACAACGACATTTTTTTCGAGTTTGTTCTCGGAAAAAAATAAAGAACATGTCGCGCTACCGAATTTTCTATATTAGGCCACCATCGAAATACAGAGTCACTCAAACTATTCGACTATTTTCTATTTAGATGTTTAGAATTTTCTTCGTATTGTTATTTCACATTTTGAACTATACCGAATTTAAATCAGTTTAAATATTCAAATTTTCAATTCGCTGACCGTTTAATTAATGACATAATAGAGAAACTTCGATGACTATTCGAATGACCCGATCGTAACACAATCTTGTTTTATTCATGACGATCGACTGTTTATTCGATTATTGAAAAAAGAGATCATTCGATTAAATCAAAGCATTTTTTTTTTCTTTTCGACTCACTTTTTAAAATTTCAATAACACATTCTAGTGGAATGATTTTAATAGCACAAAACAAATCGAAACTGCCTTAACGATTGAGAACAACTTCGCATCACACATTACCCGAATGGTTTCCAAACGTCAATTTGGCGTTGACACTTAAGCAAAATTTATGTTAGGATATATAACTTGGTAATTTTGTCCAGGAAAAACTTGAAATCAAAGAAAAACTTGACCCACTATGCAAACATACTAGTAGGTACAAACACATCGAACGATATCCTTTAATATTAAGAGCAAAATCTTTGTTCTTGTAAAAAAATATACATATTATAAATTTAGTATAATATTTTCAGATTTATTATAAAGGAATAAATTTGGATTATTAATTGTATTTTCGACTGATTTTTAGGTTGAAAAATCGTCGATACGTTCAAACGAAATTTCATCGTATCTTCGGTGAGTTTTGTGGTAGTATCGAGTAAAACCAGCTTTCAGAATCGTTTTAAAATAAACAGTCGACCGACAAATGACAACGGCACCATTATTTTATCCGATTCGAGAGTCGAGGTCGAAAAATAATAAAATTCCCTTTGTCATAGATAAATATCTGTCGGCGGCCTAATTGGGTGGAGCGGGCGGCCACATTGCCCTTGCTCCTTTATTCCTTATTTATTTTATACATTTTTTTGTTCCAACAATTCCCCTTTTTCGAATCGATTCGATTCCGAGAAAGAAGCACACGCGGATCGATTGATTAGCTCAAAAATGTCTCATTCAATTTCTAGAGAATTTCTGAAGAAGCGATCGAATTGTGAAAATACTCGTGTATGCTCTTCGTCATTGCTCATTGTTATATTTTTTGATAATTTGTAGAAAGTTATAGGAAAAAAGTTAACTTACGTGAAGCTTACAACGAGTGAAATGTAAAATTGATGCACTCAAATAATTACATACAAAATATGCATCAATTGAAAGATTAGCACGTTTCCTTTACGAAATAAATTATTCGCGAAAATATCTCACATTTTATCGGCGACGATAACCGAATACGACATAATTTATTGAAAAAATTCAAATTTGTACAATAAAAGCAATTAAAAACTCAATTATCCATCGCTTATCTGCGGCACCGTTTATTTTTACATAAACACTGGACGAATTCAAAGCGAACCGCGGCGCCCAATTCAAATTAACAAAAACGAGTAGAATTTTTAATTGATCCGCAACCTGCAACTTTTACGATTCCCTGACATAATACAATATTATACAATACGACCGATGACAACTCGATAGCGATCTATCAACGCGATTTATGGATCAATTAACCGAAACGTGGCCAAACTTTATCTCGGATCGGAATCGGCCTTCTATGACAGAATCGTCCTAGAAACACCTGAAACACTGTCAACCTTTTTTTTTTTTATATGAAATAATGTTATATCATCTATTCTCTAACACTTGATTGTTTTTGCCGCATCATTAGCGAAGCTTTTAACAACTAAATTATTATAAATTAAAAATTAGAGAAGCTCGAAAACAATCGAAATGATACCAAATCCAACTCTAGAGTGAAGCTGCAACTTCTGCAAATATTTCGGCTGGTGTCCGACTAAATCGTGTTGTCCATATTGAAAAAGGCTCGATCCACTTTCTCATGGCTGATTACACAATCGGAGTCGATAAAAGCGTAAATTTCACGGCTTCCGACGTGTGAAAACCGAGAAGGCCGAAAGGACGACATCCTAATGGACGAGTTAATTGACGTCAAAGGAGTGTCGAGGGGTCAAAGGATCGCCGCTTTTATGATCGGTCGAAGAACGTCTTTATCTCGAGGTGAGGACGTCGTAAAATCGCCCGTTACACCTATCTCGTGGACAAAAAAGTCCTTACACAGTGGTGTAACTGTGTTTCTTTATTTATTTATTCATTGCTACAGGTGCTGATATCCAAATTTTTAAAATTTTTGATTTAAAACAGTCGCTAGACTAGAAACTCCGAAGAGATAGCGCTGAAAATTAATCGAATTCAACCAACTTACACAAAACAGGTGATACATTTTTCAAGAAAGATTTCGTAAAGCGTTGTATTTACACTTTTTTTCAATTAAATATTTGAAAGGAATTATCGAACGATTGAATAAATTAAGAAAATTGACATGTGACTCTCGCCAAGATCTGACAGAACTTGAACCAGCATAACAAGAACACTGAATCCTGACGCAGCATACACAAACGATTTATGTCCCTACGCTATCGATTGTCTATATTTACATAAAAGAAGGGCGACAAATATGGACTATTGTGAAAAGTGGTATGATTTCAAGTGGTTCATATTTATCACCCTTCCTCTTTATTAGATCGACATTATTTTTTCCCAATCTTGTTTTATGATTTTTTAAATTTCAATTGATTTTCCCATTGGACACAACGTATTCTTCTCAAAAGCCAAAATTCGATTGTATGGCTAACAAAGGTACAATTTTCTTGGATACCCTTCTGAATACACCTCTGGCTGGCTGTATCGAAAAGCGGTAGCACCGAAAAGCGAAACGAACGATCCGATAAAGAGAAAAGTTTAGTGCTGTGTACACCCCCTAAATTAGATTGCTTAATTGGTCGGAGCAAGGCGAGAAGCTCGCCTCAACACTATTTCTTTACAACCACCCTCACATGATCATTTTATTGCATTTGCCCACGTAATATCCATAAAATAAATAAATTACAGCCTGAATTATGTCGTTAATATATTATTTGTCTCCACGAATTTTCAAGCTCGATCGCTTTTATAATTTTATAACGTGAATTTTCTCAATTATTGTCGAACGAGACAAATTCAATTAAATAATCGAATGAATATTTATTCATTCGAATTATTCGAATTATTTATTAAGATTGAGTATTTGAATTGTTGTAAGTGCGTGTCACAGGTCGGGAAACGGTAAGCATTGTTGTGCGTGTTGTTAAATGTGAATTATTCAATAAAGGGTCAATAGTGTTTTACCGTTCGATTTCGGCTCAAATTGCAATTTCTGGTATCGAATTCGCTTAATTTAATATTTATGCATTCACGAGTCGCTTTTGAAATGAGGGTCAAATGTTAAAGCGAACGTAATCGGTCTCGATTCGTTATTTGCGAATCAAAGGTCCTGTTGATATTTGATCATATTGAAAACTTTCATTTCAAAGCACTCATTTACAAAATTTTATATAAAAATTATATCTAAATAAATAAAAATACCCATTAAAAATCAGTCGTTATTTGATAAAAGTACATACCTACTATAAAAACCGAAACAATTCATATTGTAATTAAGTACGAAAGGTCTCGATTTCCTTGCTCGAAAGGTTCATTTTCCAATTGCAGGAAGTCTTATCAAATCAGTGTATTTATACAGGAAATGATAAAATACCTATAATTTATTCGTTTAAATTTAACATGCAGGTAAAACAGTATCGAACAATAGATATTTTTTTCATAAAAATGTGACAAGACAACAATCAACGGAAATCCCCCGAATTCAATTAATTGAACTTCATTCATTACCGACGAAACCTTTCGCTGCTGTAAAACAATAACATCATTTTTGAATTCAGTAAAAGTAAACGAATATGAAAAATAGCTTCCGTCAGTACATCGAAATTATGTTCATATCGAAAGATTCAACCGAGAAATAACTATCATTTTACATGGATTGTTTACGTTTTAATGTTTATGGTTCTTTTGATCAATCGAACGGTCACTCCGAAAATAATAAAATCGAATACGCCAGGAAAATCCAACCTTTTTCAATCAAAATAATATTTATAACATTAAATGTCATTTCACCTAAAATTGAAATTATCAACAAATTGAAAACCCTCTCTAAGAACTATCAAATGGAAAAAAAAACTGAAAAGTTTCACAGACAAAGGATCGGTCTATAAATAGGATTCATTCGATTTTTTGAACAAAGATAATTTTGGGGTGATGTGATATGAATTAGGGATCAAATCAAAATGTATGTAGGGTTTATATTCCCTGTTCAGTTCAAGGCTTGAGTCCAATTATTGGAAGTTATTGGTTGAGAGCGGATCGTGTCAGTGCAGCAGCTACCACAATTTAGCTCGCTTCTCCGTAAACAATGGCCCCGAAACCGCACTAACTGCTTTTCACGCGAGACAAACTACTAAATACTCCATATTTGCTTATACAATAATAAAAAATCACCAATCGTTTCAATAAATAAATAAATAAACGATTTTTCATTCAAATATTCGATTTTCACGTGTGAGATTAGCCTAAAGCGCGAACGTTTCACAAATAAATAAATCGCACAGGTGTTCGTTTGTATATTTCAACGAAAACTTTCATGATCTGATAAATGAAAGATCTCGCTTCTTTTCTGCTAATAAATTTCATCAGGTGTCGATAGTTACACGTTTACTATTATTTTAGAACTTTCACCGCTTTTATTGCACGATCTGAAGAAGACGTAACGTAATATGTATTTATGTTTCGAAACAAACTTCTAATGAAATCATAAATAAATGATAAATTAATTTTATCAATTTCACCAAACGAATTCAGTTCAATTGGAATTATAATGACGATTTGAAACTACACGTGCGAAAGCACGCAATTCATCTTCAGAAAAAATAAACGAAATTTTCTATATAAGGAAAATTCGAGTTTCACATTCAATTACACAAGTTCTCTTATATGTATTTTTTTCACCAATATCGATTCGCCGACTCAATTTTCAGCTTTTTCCCATAAACGGTCTTTCGCTCATTATTCTCGGACTCGATTCGTTCGAGATGCATAATTTTGAGCAAAGTTCAAAAGCCGTCGATGGATTATTAAAAGAGTTAACGACGTGTGTCGAAAGTATCGATTCTGTTCGTTTTCAGCGCGAGCTTTTTATTGGTCTCTCGGAAGCGGAACTAATCGCTGAAATCAACGAACTCGCATTGTTCGCTTTTAACTCGATTTTAATTCGGTGTGTAAAGGATATTGACGATTTTCAATGACTTGTGTGACGAAATGTGCGAAAAGGCGTCAAGTTCGCGTAGAAAATTTCGTTTAGTTATTAAAAGAAGCATGTTTGCTGGAAAAAAAATAATGCAATCAAATAAAAGTTAATGAAGCAACACGCTATGTATACGTAACGAGAAAACGCTCAGCACAGACTGCATTTTTAATTGCACAAAAGCTCAGTATGCATTTCGCATATGCAATAACGGGAGACTCGTTTATTATAAGTACCATTAAGACTGTCGTTAAATTATAATTCACAGTTGCAATGAAAAGTCGAATAAAACTTAATAGCGAATTCACACGATTCGAGAAATATTTTCACGATAAAAACTAGAACCGCTTTCGGAAAAACCTAATGAAAATTCATTCAATACAAAATTTTCATTCATATAAACGTTTTTGTTTAATTATATAAATACCCAATGATGTAGATACAATTTTTAAATTTTCAAAAATATGCTATGCATTTGCGAAATGAAAAAAACGTTCATACATACGACTCGTTTTACGACCGCGCCGATTCTGACGCCTTTACGACCGTTCGATTTTTTTTAATTTTTACGATTCGTCGAAATCTAAAAAGGGGATAGATACACCGACATTCGATTTCGTCTCATTTTTATGCATATTTCCGAAGCGTTTTTTACGATCATATTCGACCGCGATTATCGAAAAGAGTTTACTGCCCAGATAAAGCCTTTTGCTATCGGAAAATAATTAGAATGTTTGAGAAACTCTGGGTCATGTCACGAATGTGTGGATATCGTTTAAGTGCTCACTAACTTTTACTGATCTCGACTTAACAGAGAATTTAACCGAAGAACGGATGCAGACAACTGCACATAGCACATTCTAACATGCCACTTATTCACTTCCCCTATGTGTTTGGAAAATATTTTTATTTTCATGCTGAATTTCATTTTTAAATCTTCCTAAGTGATAATGGAACATTTCTATAAATGAATATTTCGTATATTTAATTGTCGAAAGCTAAAATATTTCACTCATTTATTGATAACTGACATGAAATATTATATAAGTCAGTGATTTGTTTGTGAATTTAGTCTAGGAGCTAATCACCCCTAATCGAAATAACCCGTGGTTAAAATTGAAAGACTAGGCTGTATCTCAAGTCTAATATCATTGGAAAAAATGTAAATAGATAAATATTTTTAATTTTGTAATGAATATGCGGTGATGTATAATTAAAATGGACGTATTGGAAATTAATGGAAAACGCTAAAATGAATGGACGAACTCTGAAACGAGCAAGCTATTAAGAAAAACAGGAAAATGCGACTGAAAAAAGGAAATACAGAGAGACAAAAACACTTACAGTAAGACCGTAATCGAAATGCTTTACATCTCTAAAAAAATTTTGAGTAATAAATTAATAAATAATATTAAAACAAAACTCACATAATGTATGCAGTCAACCATATTCAATATTTTTTTCTAGTTAAACATTTTTGATAAAATTTTAAATCAAACTCATTGCAACGAATAAAAAATTATATTTTTTGAATTCTGAATTTTTTGATAATTATTATTTATGTTATATTTTGAAAAAAAAATCGATAAGCACACACTCGATCAGTGAAAATGTACAACAGCTTAATAGCAGACAAACCAAAGACATTCATTTGGTGACAGGGAACAGCGATACATCACCCTAAAACATTTTTCATTAGTTAAATGCATGTTAAATGGCGTACACATGCACGTCACCTCACATGCTCATATTTATTATTATCCCCTCGTGTCGATGTTTTAAATATCCGAAAACAATGACTGTGTTAATGGACACATTTCAAAAAAAAATCAAAACTTTATATTAAAAAATAAGATAAGCTCTTTAAAAAATCAGTAGGAGTATGATAATAGTAGAAAAATAACTCCGAATTGCTTTGAAGATATTTTGGAATTCGAAATTTGATCAAAACTAGATTTTTTTTCATGAATATGTTACTTGTTCGGAGAGCTTTTATAACTTTAAGCGACGCTATTTCAATCGTTAGTTAACAATTTATCAATCGAACATGGATCCAAGTTTTATATTTTTTTATCTGATTGATAAATTACTGTGTAATAATTAAAACAGTAGTAATCAGTTCTGAAAAAACAGCTGAATTTCGACATTGTGTCAAAAGAAGAGTCAAGTCATAGGTACAGATTATCACTTTTATGACGAGGAGAATCAATTGAAACATTAATGTATGAACCTAATTGAATAGTATTGAGATTAATATGTAAATAAAAAATTGAAAAAGATGATTTATTCGATGGGATAATTGAAAAATTTAAGGTTGAAATCGATCGGATAGGTTTGACAGGTCGTGCGGCCGTTCGTATGTGTAATACATAGATGTCTCGTACAGATTCGAATTCCCCGCCTTATGATTAATTTGCTTTTGAACGACGTCTCGAAAAAAGCAGAGCCGTTTTCGAAAACGACAGAAAAAACACACATACACGACAAGTATAATTCTTGCTCCCGAACTGCGCTCAGACAAACCGACAATTATAAATGTACGAAAAAAAATCACGTCCCTCTTTTACGACACGTCAAAAATATCCCTCGAATTATCCATCGAGAAATTAAACGGCTTCTGAATTCTTCGCCGCTTATAAATAATACGAATTTGATTTTTGTTTATCGGTCGCAATACGAATCGTTTAAATGCGTCACCCGGCCACTTAGCATATTTGTCTCGCTATAATCTACTGTATGTAACTTCCGTCGACACATTTATTACGAAATCTCGTTTTATATCGTCGTAAATGTATCTAGTACGATTTTCACATGCTCAAACCTTCGATAAACTTCTTAATTTAGGGTTCGACGTTAAATTTTTCCGAACGAAACGGGGCTTTAAAGACTCATTTCCATTGCGGACGAGGAAAACCGTAAATATCGCGAGACATATTAGGCGATAATCGGTTCAATGAAACCGTATTTCTGTACTAAATCTATTTAATTCAATCGATTACGAGTTTAATTAAAAGATAATTTTATTTAATATGCTCGACTCAAAATATAATTTTTCAAATTTTATATAACGTTTAAAAATTCACAATAAATCTGAATCTTTATAAAACCACATATCATTTCATAACACACTTTTCAAATAAATATCAATTTAAACGAATCCACAGTTTCTTTCATCTTCCATTATTTTTCCCGAACATTTCGAGCGTGACGAACATCGCTTTTCAAACAGAGCGAAAATTCGGACGCATTTTCAATTTTTCCTCGCACAATATTAATATTTCGGAAGCCGGGAAACTTTGAGGATCACCGGCACAAATAAAAATGTCAGTCTGGAAAAAATGCGCGTAGATTGGGCAGGAAGATTAAGTGTAAAGCGACATCTGTCAAAACACATGTTCCGAAGATTATTAAGACCGAAAAGACGCGTTGAAAAAATACCAAATTGTCCGTTGCCCGAAATAAAAACATTTAAAAAACACGATAGTACATTCGTGTATAATTTATGTATGCGAAAAATGAACGACTTGCAATAAAAACGTGCAAAATTAAATTTCTGCTTTAGAAGGATAGTCTACTTTGGAATATATTCTTGATTGAGCAATCGTAAATTCGGTAAAAATTATTATCTCAATAATAACGAGATAAGTTAGATTAAAGTCTTTCTATTTATCTAACTCAACGCATTGCATTTTTTATATGGAAAATCAAAGACGGGTTACCAATTAATCATGCTTTCTCAAAGGTTGCATTGTAGGTTTCATCGCAGGTTGCATAAGTAAAAATACGGTCTTATACAGAAATTAACTCAAGAATCACTTTTTTTTTCAATTCAACTCGTAGTTGTCCCTGCTTAATTAGACATGTACCTACCCTTTTATTTTTCTACTCATGAAAAAATAAATGAATATGATTTTTAAAATAAACTGAGTCGGCCTTTGCCAACTATGTGATTGATGTGATAAATCGTTAATGTAGTTATTACACGAAAGCGGCAATCATAATAAACGTTAGCGGCGGATCTTCTCGCGAGTTTATTGCTCAATTATTGCACTCGTGTTATATCTGTTGTGTGGTTGTATAAAATGCAACAAAATGAGAAATAATGTATGGTAGGCATTGTGCACGCCTTTCAACGTCTTCATTATGCGATCCCTAATTAAAACAAGTCCTTTTGAATAATACGATCGTTGCGTTACAACCGATTATAATTTACAACAAACAGGATTATGCTTTCCACTTCCAATCTACATAAATATATGCAGATGCATACATAGGTACTTATTTCCTTCGATATGGATGTTCGAAGGCAGAATGAACATTAAACCGAACCATCTTTCGAAGATTTTCGATAGATTCAATTTAAATCAATAGATATGTGAACCATGACTTTTGAAAAGGACATCTTATATGAACGTGTGCCCTTTTCGAAAGTTCGGATTCATGTATGCATCGTAATCTAAACATTTCAAGATTACCAATTTCGCATCACCAAAGGACGCGGTTATATGCATTCGAACCGTGTGCAAACACTAGATTATGGGTACTCACAGTGTACAAATACTAGGTTATGGGCACTCTCAATGTGCAAATACTCAATTAAATGCTATTCGTTTAATTCTAATATTATCTAAAAACTAAAACCATGCACAGAATCGAATGAGATGAGCTCGAAATGGGTGTAAAAATGAGAATATTCGTTTCGGCCCTGAATCGAAACAAGGGTAAATGGCTTAATCTGTGTGTCGATCGGGGAACGGTAGCGGTCTGACGTTTCGAAACGTCCACGTTTAATTGGACGACACAGCCTTCACACGTGGAATTCCTGAAATTTCTGAGCCGATCTGATTAATTGAAACATTAGCGGACGTCAATTAGAGGCCACTTTTGATTCGACACACGTGTGTCTGTCTCTGCTTTTCTATTTCGTTCTATCGAGCAACAATTTCAGTCGATAAGCTGTACCTATGTGTAATTTTCTCCATTGGTACATACTCATTTCAATGAATTTTACAAAGGTTCAAGTTTAAAAAATATATTTTTTTTAAGCATTCAAATCTGAATAAAAGTAAAGCTGTTAATGGCGAATTGATGTGTTGAGTTGCGCAACAGCGTTCGATACGTTTTGGAAACGAATAAAAGGTGCAAAGACAAGAGTTGAGATCAGAAACCCCATTAGTTGTGAATTCCCTTTCCTTTATAGGTGTCATCCGGTGATAACTTGGCCGCAAATGACTTCATTTATTTTTATAACGAACCAAAACCACCCTCTCTCACTGTGCAGTTTTCAGTTTTCTGATTCCAACGTCTTTTTGTTTCATTTCATAAATATCAATTGTTTTCGATCGTCGATAATTATGAAAACCTATACACAAGTTAATTGATATGTAGAAACATACAAAACTTATTGATTTATTTATCGTTATAAATAGATTGATTTTCATAGACCTCTCTTGAAGAACTTTAAAACTGTTTACGTGTTACATTTTAACTTGATAAAATGCATTATCCAAAGACCCGAAATATTATACATAAAAAGTTAATGTGAATCCTATTATATTTATTTCAATTTGGAATAATTTACATATGTAGGGTATGTCTCATTAACACAATTATTCTGCTTTTCCTTTTCCATAAACAATAATTATTTGAAATGTGAATGTATCATATAGGTATAATGATTAAAATAGTAAAAAACGTGTGGAACTCTGTTAAAATTTGTTTTAATTAACAGTAAACATTTTAAAACAAATGTTTTAGCTCAATCAATTTTATATAAATACATATATTTATATATACAAAAAAATGAAAATTTTAACAAAATGACAATAATAGTAAATTAATATTTTCTTTAGAACAGTAAATGTAATTAAAAATTTAATCTGGAGTAGATAAACAAATTGTATAGTAATGTATTTCAACATAGAGAAACATATTTTTAGTGTAAATAGCAAATTTTAAATTTGACTTTTTAAAACAGCGAAAAAATTTGAAAAATAAGTTGAAATTTCAATATAACTACATATTTTCTATATGTACCTAATATAATAATAATCGATATTCATTGAAAATATCACGAAAATCACATAATACTTTATAACTAGACTCGCACGTTTTATATGCATATATATTTATATGGACTTAAGTTATTTCTAATTAGTTGTAATGATCATCAGGCACAATTTTTATTGTCATCAATTTATTGTCGCGGAGAACATCTACTGACAAAGAAGTAGAATTCATCTCTAAGCATTTATAAATATCATTTGCTGACTTGATAGGTTCCTCGTTTACATGCGTTATGATATCACCGGGATATACGCCAGCTCTGCAAATCATAAAAAAATAAAATAGAAATTACGTTTAACAGACATACCTAAAATGATTTTTTTTAATCAAATCAAAAATAACCCGTGCGCTGGTGAACCAATAATGACTTTCCAGACTAAGACACCATGAGTAACATCAGGAGACATCTACAAAATAAAACATAATATATGAATACGGAAGCTCGTAAATTTGTATAGCATGTGTATATAATGATAAATACCCAAGGATTTTTTTGTCTCAAAGTTTTAAGGATGTCAGGTGTCAAAGATAACATGGTTATTCCCAAATACTTTCTACCCGAGCTGGTCGATTTATTAAAACCTAAAATCAACACATATTTCCTTCTGTCAAAGAGAATTCGAAATTTGTAATTCAGTAGTCTATTATAAATAACAAACGTCGTGATAAAAACTGTTTTGCATAATCTATCGGTATGGCAAACGATATTCCTGATGTTACTTTCATACTATTAATTCCGATAGCTTCACCATCTAAATTGACCAAAGGTCCTCCGGAATTGCCAAATGTGATCGCTGCATCAGTTTGGATATATGTTATGTCACGTCCTATTATAAAAAATAAAACATAATGAAAAACTGTGAATCAAAATGAAAAATATATTTGAGAAATTAAATTTTACCTTGCAAACCGAGTTCTTCTGACGCTCTTTGAGTAGAACTCACAACACCTGCGGTTACAGTATTATTCAACGCTAGCGGACTTCCTAATGCTACTACCTGAATAAATAATGGTTAATATTGATTTTGTGAAACCCATTATTTTTTCAATAGAGAAATTATATTATTTAAGATTCATACTACAAATGGTGACAATAAATAATGCTCACCCATTCGCCAGGTCTAATATCGGCAGACTCTCCCAACTTCATGACGGGGAGACCTTTGACGGGAATCCGAATGGTTGCCAAATCCGAGACAAGATCTACATCTTCCACTTTGGCATTGTAAACGCTTCCATCCTAAAAATATGTAGATATATTTAAAACAAAACTTTATACGATATATTGACGAAACATAAAGTTATCAACACTCACCTGTAATCTAACGAGCACTGTGCTTTTGGGGGTGCTGACGACGACGTGTGCATTAGTCAAAATGAGACCGTCCTCTCTGACTATGAAACCGGAACCGTTGGAGACGGTGGTCGGCTGTCCGCTGAAGAAGTCCAGACGGCGATTGTCTTTGATTTCTATGTAGACGACAGACGGAGAAGATTGCGCGACCACGTCCGCGATGAAGTTGAACATCTGCCTTCTACCGGCCAGCGAGCCCCTGTCTCCGTCCATCGGTTTAGCCGCTTCCACTTTAGGAACTTCGAACGATTTCCATAAACTCCATCCTCCGGCGAGCAGAGCGGATGCTCCCACTGCACCTATTATACCTGATGTACTCGATGAAGAAGCTGAAGTCCAGCTATCGGAAGCTCTTTGACCGCCTCGTCCGTGTCCACCGAAGCTGCGACGAGAAGCCTCTTTCAAAGAAGCTCTCAGTAATCTTCGAAATAACGACGAAGACATTTTTTATCCACAATCTACGTCTGTGCAATGTTGTGCAATTTTAGCCGAACCAGGTTAAATTTGTTCAGCTGCTTTAACGTCATCCGGTAATTGACACACGTCTATGTTGCACGTTTTGACGACCATTTCCTCATTTTCATTTTAGAAATTTTTGATCAATTTTATTGATCGTTTATAATTTTGCAGTCGACAATTGATAGGATATTAGGTAAATTATAATTTCATGGGTTGACTTTGGTTTAAACGGAACGGTTTCAAAAAATCTCCATTGAAATTAAAATCAAACTTTTGACACTTCAACGCAACGGTGGCAGCACTGAAAAGCAATCTCTAATCAGAGAAACAAAATTATTGGTTACAATATTGTTCCACTAATGTGTTCAATCAAATATGAATTGCTTAATCAAAATCAATCATCTGATATATTCGCTCCAAATATTAAATTAGAGTAAAACTACACCTTTCAAAGTGATAATTTTTCCAAAAAGGTAATAATCAAAGTTGAAAGTCTGTCTCTAGCTCGCTATGTAGAAAGAAAACCTCTTATTCAATGTGAAACAAAAATAAATCGCCCCAATCCACGAGAATAATGGCGATCATGGAAACAGAAGACACATCACAGACTTATGTCGAAGATTTTAAATATCAGCTCGGTTAACGGAAAGAATTACTGCACTTTACGAATCTTTTGAACAACCAATCGTAAAAACTGAAGTGGAGTTCATCGGCGAAGAAAACAGTTAATGCAACTCCTAATGGAAAAATTCTTAAAAAAAAGCGACATTACACATTGAAAGTGCATGAACAAACACACAACGATAAAAGACCTTATCAATGCCCAAATTGTACGTA
This sequence comes from Cheumatopsyche charites, assembly GCA_024721215.1. Classification (NCBI taxonomy): domain Eukaryota; kingdom Metazoa; phylum Arthropoda; class Insecta; order Trichoptera; family Hydropsychidae; genus Cheumatopsyche; species Cheumatopsyche charites. The sequence continues at coordinate 13,001,406 of CM045585.1, forward strand.
TGCAACTAAATATAGTCACATACTCAAAAGACATATCAGCACTGACACATGGGAAAAATCATACAAATGCAATTATGCCTCATCAGAACATTCCCGTTCGAAATTGCATGTAAGGAGTCATACGGGAGAAAAACCAGAAAAGCCATCAATTTGAGTTTGCTGCAAAATAATCTCAAAGCTATTCATTGCATATCAAATATGCAAAGGTATCATCTTATATGTACATGTATATATATGCAAACTAATTCTGGAAAATAAAATAAAACAAACTAAAGTATGATAACAAATAACTTTATTCTTTGCCTGTTTGGTACAATTTTGTTGGCATCTATGTATGTAATTTTCTCCCTCTAAGCTGTGATAAGATTGTTTTCAAAATGTACATGTCAAAAATTAAAATATTCGATAAGGTGGTTCACTACATATTAAAATGACATTGAATCTTAAAAAAATTACATTTGTGAAATCTCACAGATATGAAATACTGTGCAATTGAAAACGTTCAAGGGAGACTTAACAAAAGTCAGAAAACAAATTGAAACCACAGGCGATGATTTCATTGCACAACTTCAGTGAATGTTTCTCACAAAAAATTTTACACTCAACTCTCAGAATTTATTTTACAAAAGATAACTTTTCGAGACATTCTATAAAAATATGTATTTATGTTGTCCAGCAACTTCACCACAAGATATGAAACAAAAAACTAGCGAATCAATATACAATTTTTAATTCAAGTATAAATTTAGAATCAAAATCATTACAATAAATTAAAAATAATATCAACACCGAACCATTGAACCAAATAAATTGAAAATATAATAATAAATAGGCACTTTTATACACAAATGAGAGATGCTAAAATATAAATACATATCAACGAAGATTGAAATTGGATTCATAAAAAAGCTTTAACAATCGAGTAAAAAAATCAACTATATTCTCATCAGAAAGAATAATGATTAAGATTTAACCATAACTTTAACAAACTGAAAAACATTCATCTGAAGAATCTAACAGGTTATAATAAACAGTATTTTACATATACGATAAGGTTATTGAAATGTGGAGATGAGCTTACACGGCTATATGTCACTAATATAGTGGAAATCTAGCCAGGTGTATGCCCATCTCCTAAAAATAATAATAAACAAGCATTTCAAAAATATCTGATTTGTATATCTAAACTAATATCTAATAAATTTCAGCATCCGATACGGCACATGCATCACCTAATGTTGAATGGAAATTGTTTACCTAAATAATTACTAAAACAATTCCCAAACATAAGCATCAAGTCCGCACATTCCATACGAATTATGACAGATTTCACAAATAACATATTAAATTTTAAACCTAGAATATCAAATCACATCTCACGAATTAGAAGAAACAAGATGTAATTCGAAAATTTATAAAAAACTAATACTTTTGTATTCTTTTATCAATTGAAAAATGGTTACAAATATGTGACAAACCATAAAGCGTTTCAACATTAAATTTTATAAATTACATTATCTACTGCTATGCAGTGAGGTTTTGCAATATCCAATAAATGCATTTCTTTACAATTGACACTGAAATTATTTGAATGCAAGTTCTGCAAACTCATTATCATAACGAAAATACAGCAATGACGAAACAAAGTAACCATGCATGGGTATGAATGATGTATAAGTGAACTTATCTATCTATGCTGCGAGATGAAATACTAATAATTATTATCCCTTTTATTATTTTTCAATTTTACAGAAAAACCACAGTACGTATGTAGTATATGGGAATGATTTTCAAATGAAAAGACTACATTTCAACTATTGATCGGCCGTCTGACAGATGCTCCAAAAACTAAAATATGTCTTTTCAATCGTTATAATAGTAGACGTTAACCAATTACATATCAAATAATTATACAATAAATTTCTTACATTAAAAGGATAATATCACAAAATGATTGAGAAAATTCGGAAGCCACCGTCGAATGCGACCTGACAACAGCACGTAAACAAATCAACAATACATATTTACAAAATGATATATTTATATCGTGAACGTACAATGTGTGATGTGGAGACGATGAACCGAAACGAGTCGCAGCACACATTGAGGTACCGAGACGAGGTCAAGCGCCAACCTCTCGGATAAACATTGAAATGTACAAATTTCACAACGGAGATAAGACGCGAAAGATAGAAAAAAAGAAGCATCGTAATCTGTATTTGTATTGTTTAGGTGGAGCACGCGACCGCGTTGTAGAGTTATCGATTACGAGAAGGGTCAAGGACGCACCAAGCCAAAAATCAGCCTCTTGGTCAAACTGGTTTTTCTTAGCCGTCAATGGAAAATTATCCAACAATTAAAACAAACATGCCGAATCGTCAATTGCGAATTCGATTACACTACACGAATAGAAACGTTTACCAACGTGTAGTCGTAGCTAGAAAATATAATTGCTCTAACACTATGATAAATTAATTCTTCGCCGTCCGAATACCGGTATGAAAAATAACGATTCGCACACACAAAATGGCCGATTTGTGATTCGTTGCGCAACGCGTTATTGTCAAAGAATGCAAAGAAATCGCGTTCGATCTCGATTTTTGCATTTTCTTTCGAACGGGTGACCGATTTTTACTTTGACTTTGGATATACATACATACACATAAATATGTACGGAGATTTGCATTAATTGCCGATTCGTTAATGTTTTAGAAAAACGATCGAACGAGGTCGCTATCAAGATAACCGACGAACAATTCAAAATACAAATATGTATGCATAACGGAGCGAGTACACAGCTAATCGACACAAGGAAAAATAAATAAGTGCAGCGATTGCAATACGAAAAAGTAGATCCCCGCGACTCGGGAAATACAAACATATGTAGTTATGTATAACACATGAGTTCAATTCTGAGAAAAATGCAAAACCGTATATAAAAATAGCAATCTTATCTCATTCCAGTGCGACTCGTAAGTAAATGCGAAATCGATTTGAAAACTGCGAAACGGATCGATGAAGAAAATACGTTTCAAACCGTAACACCGCGGAGTGTTAGTTCACTGACGACTAAAATAATAATAAGATCGATGAGCTTCAAAATTTGAACAAGTGCTTCGTTTGATATTCACTGTACACACAAAAGATAGATTGCAACGACGATGGCCGACGCCGAATTTTCCCGATGACTACATTCTGCTCGACACATTCAAATATAATATTACAATTTATATATTTACAATTTCCCTTTGTTTTTTCTTTTTTGTAAATGTAACAATGTATGCAATATATTATGTATATATATATAATTTATAAAGTGTTTCAACAATTTTTCGTACGGAGGATGGAAAGGGGTCGGTTCGGAGCCAATGTGTTGTTCCTTACGTGTGCCTCAGAGTGGGCACTTGGCAATCGCCGTGGTGGATGGTGCTGAGGCTCAGGTTTCCGTAGAGGTTCGCTCCGTTGACGGCGGGCAGCTCCATGGCCTTGATCCCCTTGAGCCCCTCGGAGGGCAGAGGAGGACCCGGGTGCTCGGACCCGTTGCCGTCCGCCTTCACCGAAGTCTGAGGTAGCACCAGTCTTAAATTGATCACCTTTTCCTTTTGGGCGCACGATGCCGCCGCTTCCGCCTTGGCCTTCTCCTCGGACGCCTCTATTCTGCTTTTGAAAAGGTACTTGAACGTTTCGTACGTCGACCAGCAGATGGCCGCCGCGGGCATTTGGTACAGGACCCTGGCCTGGATCCCTCTGAAGAATCCGAACGGTCCTCCTAGCCGGAGCACGTAGCTGACGGCCTCGAGGAAGCCCTTGGCCTTGATGCCCGGCTCCTGGGTGTTGAGGACGGTCTTGCAGACGTCCAAGGGAGTGGTGGCCGCTGCTGCGACGGCTCCCGCTATCGCCCCCGACACCATGTGAGCTGCCGGATTGTAACTCTTGTCCTTGTTCGTCACGTTCTGCATCACCTCGTACGTCATGAAGTACAACGACTGAAAGGGTACGTTCATCGTGAGCTGGGTCACGTAAGATCTGTAAAACGCCTTCATCCCTTCCGTCCTGTAAATCTGAGCTATGCAGTGGACTACGCTTCTGTACGGCGAATTGTACATTTGCAATCGCTGTTTGACGACTGAAACGCGAAAACAAAACACAAAATGCATTAGAGAAATTGAACTTTGATTGCCTAAACAGGCAGACGCAACGTGTTCGAATATGAATAAAGTGCATCAATCGAAAGGAAAAAAAAAAACAATATAACACGATATGAACATACATAGTTTGTGTCGTTTCATTTTAAAGGCATTTTCTATGATACGTGATCTTTTGACATTTCAACGAACCGCGCAAATTACACTAGTGATAACCCGTGTATTGTACATATAAATTTGAAAATGAATCGAAACACTAAACAAAAATGAAAGCTAATACATACTTACTGTCGAATTATTTAAAAAAACGCTAGAAATGTACTTAAAAAAATGTTGCAATAAATCAATATGTAATTGAAAACGAACGATTTTCGATCGATTTTATCTAGCATGCAATTGAGCTACAATTGAAACGTCGGAAATAAGATCTCGATGTTTGCATATAAGGTTTTTTCGTACTCATCACTATGTCAATATAATATGATAATTGTTATTAGCTATTGTTAAGAATACACGTGTGACTTTCAACTCACCTTCTGTAGGATTAGAAATTCCATCGTGTACTAATGAAGCTAAACAACCAGATGCTCCTGAAATGAGAAAATATTGGAATATATAATAATATCGAAATTTTAGATGAATTTAAAAGTGAATAGAAATTATTGAAATCATAATTCGAATTCTTGGAAAACATATTCGAGTACATACAATGTGCATGCACACTCTAAGATAATTACGCGAATTAATATCACCGAGATAACTAGAATAATAATATGTGAGATAAATATTTTATAAAGAATCATCTTCAAGGAAATGTGGCTTTATGTGTTTAACTATCTCAATATGATAAAATATACTTCACCGCAGAAACGAAATGAATGCACTAGGCTTTTGCTAACTCATAATGAATTATGATTCACAATGGTAAATAATAAAGTTGATTTTATTATATTGAAATGAGATAAAACACTTGAAAGGATAAATTAAACAAAAGTATGTATGAGCACATGATAGATAAATGAAAGAAGAACAATAGGTATATTTTTTACCGTGAACTAAATGCGTGTGCCTTTGATTAGATTGTTTTCCTAAGAAATCTTTTGAAAACTCGTATGTGCTGAAGTATAAAGCGTGGGCTGGACCTGCTCCGGCTACTACTGCTGACATTCCTCGAACTGGCCTGAAAACATGAAAATTCAATCAGGTGAAAAAAATGTTAAACGACTAGATTTAGATCTAATATTTTTATGGCATTTGTCTTCATTTTTACTAAACAATGCGTTTTTTGCCAATTACATTTGATCCTTACATAAGCGTACTATTTCACGTTTGCATATTTTTCACACGAAGTGTGATATTTGTGAGAAAATATTAAATCGTTTAAAAATGATGAGGACGATAATTAAAAATAGCATATGACAGAATTTCGCAAGTTAAGCTCGTATATCTGTGAAATTGATTGACTAAAAAGTGTAAGAAAAAAAATCAAACATTTGTGTATAATAAAACAGCTTATGAGAACCGAGCACGTTCGACAAAATTTAAAAATCAAACATAAAATTGTCACGAATAATATGATATGAAACTCAGATTGACTGTACAAATATGAAATGTGAATAATACCTATACACGTATCTTATCGGAGTAATAAACATATCGCCACTCCCGTCGATTAAATGCCCATATAAACGAAAATATCCTTTGATCCGAAAGATTAAACCACTCAAAACGAAAACGAAGAGATTTAACACAAAATCGCAGACCAAACAAATCTTAAGGATTCGGTCATCATCCAATTGAGCTTCTCAGACGAACAGTATCCAATTATGTACACATGTAAATATGTATGGACATCGACGCAATCGTACAAGACCATATAAAATATTCGAGTATCTAAAAAAAGAGGTTGTACAAAATGTCTACAAAGCAAATCGTCAAACCGAGGTCCCTCTGAAAGTCTGAAAAAAGCGCTCTTTTCGACGAACATTGCGTAAATTCTGAAAATAAATCAGGCGCGAACCGACCGAAAACAAGCGCGTTCGCCAAACATTTCTAATTAAAAACAAAAATTTCTATAACAATCAGCACCTGAAGGACATGATCTGATATGTATATTATTATATCACTCGAAACACATGTAAATATGAAAATTCATCTAAATATGTACTACCGAAATATGAAATGAAAAAAAAAACTATGTAGATGTGTGACTGCCGAATGATTTGTGTATGCGCTGCGAAATGGTAATTGTATGAATGTAATTGTTCGGTCCATTCAAATGTCATCCTTTTTGCCATTTTAATGATACATGTCATTTTTTTTTTTTTTCATATTATTCTGACAAACATGCGCTCAAGGTAACGACCCAAAGACACTATTTTTGAGAAAATTACTGTAATGAGATGATTGTTGATCAAAATGAATTTAATTTCATTGATAAAACTGAATAATCCGAAAAAAACTGAAATAATTTTGAATGGCATTACATAATTATTTTTATGCAGAAGAAAAATGGAAAATTTTCAATATCTGTGTTCATATATGAAATGACTAACAAAAGCATACTTGATAGTTATTATTATTGTACATACATGATATCATCTGATAAGATGGCACGAGACACTATTTAACAGTTTCGATAATCTCAAATGGATACACTTTATCGACAAGAAGGAAGCTAGATATTAATCATTGTCATATCTTATACTATTATACTTACTTCAAAAACTTCCCAAGTACATACATTGTGAATTCAAATATAAAAGAAACTACATTTGGTTCTGCAGTAAAAAATATATTTCAATTTTAACATTATCAGGAAGTTACATTAAATTAATATAGTATATTTATTTTTCACAGTACATAATTATATGTCTGATGAAATATATATTTGTATAAAAATCGTTATCTTGTACTATAGCAACAGAATGTTAACTAACAAAAGGAATGAATATTTGAGGCAGTTGAGATAAACGAGTGCAACGTAACATTAATATTCGATCGATTACAAATAATTAAACATCGATATTAAAAAATAAAGTGAGAATACAAAACATTAAAACTAAAATAAAATGCAATCCATAGATCACAAAAAATGAGGTATATAAAAATTAATATCTTATAGTGGAATTACTAAGTGAATGTAACTAATTCAAAAAAAATATATAAAATAAAATAAGGCAAAAGTGCGTCATGAGCTAGGATTCAATCTGTAATTTTTCCATTCAATTTCAAATTCGATTCCTACGGAACAAGTCTATCGTGGAAAACATTTAAGAATTTGGACTTTACATTTTCGGACATCATCGAAAGTAGTAAAAATTTGCACATAAATATAGGTCAAATAACATCGAATAAACAGTTCAAGTTCAATTATGTATCATTACTGTATTGGAATAAAACTGCGGTTGAAACATCACAATATATGAAAAAAAATATATAGCATAAAGAAATGAACATTTAATTGTCAACAAAGAATAAAATTTCAAATCAATTTGAACAAAATACGTATCGTTTGACTGAAAAATATTAAAACTAATAAATTTTATGGTAACATAATTTGGTGTTGATAAAATTCAGATCAGTAACATGCAAAGAAATTGCATCTTTCGTTAAAATTCTTCTCCTTTTCCATAATTTTTCGTTTCCAAAGAAACACACTAATTCTAAGCACAGATTCAATCCGTAGAGTGCAATAAACGTACAATAAAAAAGCTCTGTTATAAAACTAGAATATAATATTACAAGTATTTCATAATAATTATTATTATTATGACGAATCATCATCGTGACAACTCACAATTGTAAACAAAATTTCACATCATCAATGCCGTACAAATTTTGAGATAAAATATATTTACAAGGAGGTGTTTTTTAAATCAAAGAATAATTAAACCAGATGGAGAATTACATAAGAATGAATTATGAGCAATACTGATTCATAATACTATTATTTCGAAAATAAAATATCAATTTATCAGGATTTTCAGCCGAACAAGGATAATTGATGACGATCATAATACTATTCATACGTTCGCATCGAACTTTATCTATTCTATATCCGTCGGTCAACGTTACAGTTAAATTCAGGCACAAACGTCAAAAGATTACGAGCCGTCGAACGGCTCCGTCCATATCTTAAAGCGACAATCGTAACGTATCCAAAAGCGGGCACGGGTACGATTCCAAATTTTGATCGCGTACACGATACGTTTGCAAAGGTTCAATCATGAGATTACGTTTAGTCGGTCCCGTACCCGTATTTACAATAAATGAGGAAAATAATACAAAGAAAGCGAGGAAAGTCGCTCTCTCAAACTAACGACTAACATAAATAGATCAGGTCACAACATATCGACGGGGCGAATCGAGGAATGCTCAAAACACGGTCGCACCGAATACGGTCGTCGAGCCGATGCGTGCAAAACGTGCGAACTATCGTTCGCAAGGTGAACATTTTGTCATTCTTACATAGATTAAAATGACATACATTACAAAATATATATATGTAGTATAATCGATAAATGGCATCGGTAACGTTTCTCTTTCTCTCTCATATCTTGACGTGCTCCTCGGCGACGACGTTGGAGAGCGTCTTCTTGATGCGGAGCGCGGTGAGGCGGGCGGCCGGGTTTCGGTACCAGCACTCCTTCATCACCTTGGAGACGATCTGCAGCACGCGGTCGTCGTGCCAGCGGTTCGAGACGCTCGGGCGGCGCTGCTCGACGCAGACGACCCTCTTCATCTCGTCGAGCGTCGGGTCGGGCTGTACGAGGTCGTAGTAGGGCAGCTGGTAGTCGTCGTAGAAGCCTCCGACTCCGCAGCGGCGGGCGATCTCCCAGAGCACGAGGCCGAGCGAGTAGACGTCGGCCCTCTTGAGCGAGTCGAAGAGCGAGGCGTCGATCGTCTCGTCGAGCACCTCGGGCGCCATGTAGCGCTTGGTGCCCGCGCGGTCGGCGAACGGCGCGTCGAACGCTTCGAGGGCGGCGTCGTGGCGCACGGCCAGCCCGAGGTCGCCGATGCAGCACGTCAGGTTCGACTTGACGAGCACGTTCTTCGACTTGAGGTCGCGGTGCGCGATCGCCGGCTTGCCCGCCGAGGGGTGCGCGAGCCCCTTCGCGCCCACGATCTCCATGTGCAGGTGCGCGAGCCCCGTCGCGATCGACAGCGACATCTTGACGAGCGTCGCGGGGTCGACGACGTTCGCGTTCAGGAAGTCGAACAGCGAGCCGCGCTCGTGGTACTCGGTCACGAGCCACAGCTGCGTCCAGGTGCCGTTGTCCTTGTTGTCGGCGGCGATGAACCCGAGCACGTTCTCGTGCCGCAGCATCGCCGTCTGGTAGATCTCGGCCTCGCGGAACCACGAGCACTCCTCGCGCGACGAGAAGATCTTCACGGTGACGGTCTCGCCCCGCCAGCAGCCGCGCCACACCTCGCCGAACCGCCCCTTGCCGATGATGCCGAGCAGCTGGATCTGGCGCGCGATCGAGCGCTGCACGAGCAGAGGCAGCCCGGAGCCGGAGCCCGAGGTCGTCAGGTCGATCAGGTCTCGCAAGATGCCGGCGCCGGCGGGCAGCATCGGCCTCGCGGTGTCGCACGAGTCGTCGAGGCGGCCCGCGCGCGACTTGCCTCCCGCGCCCGCGCCCCCGCAACGGAAGCGCGCGCACCTCCACCACACGACGAGGGCGACGAGGATCGCGACGAAGAGCGACACTCCGACTGCTATGCCGGCGATCGCCCCGGCCGACAGCGCCGGCGGCCTCGGCTGCAGCGCCAGCCTGATGCCGCGGTTGCACATGTCGGTGCGGCAGCACGCGATCCTCACGGTGTCGTTGCGCTTGTCGATCCCGTGGCACATGATCGGGTTCTCGACCGGCAGCAGCATCGACCGGTCGACGCACCTGTACGAGAACTTGATCTCGTCGTTCCTCTCGAGGGTCGTCGACGCGAAGCAGACGCCATCCGTGTAGCAGTGGCCGATCTTGCACACGTCGCAGAAGCACTTGAGGCCGCGGATCCCGCCCTCGGGCTCGCCGTTTTCGTTCGTCGGGGCGGCCATCGCGTCAGCCCATTCCCGCAATAGAAAATAGAGCGGCGAAACAATCGTGACGTCGGAGCCCCGGCCTCCGGGCGTCTGCGGAGCGAAAAATGCACGGTGCTACGCCGGCGAGTCGCGCAGACCGTGTGCCGGTGGCGCCTCCCCGGCGAAACGGCAAAACGGCAAAACGGCAAAACGGCGAAACGGCGACGCGCGCATTCGCTTCCCCTCTTCCTCCTCCGACGTTGATACTCGAGTGGCGCGCTCCAGAAACCGTTTGAATTTGCGCGCGGGAAACTCGCAATAGGCTACAACACGATTCTTTCATCGTCGTCGATTCAAAAGTACCGCACGGCGAGTGACGATCGATAAACTTGAACCGCGTCGGCGACCTCGAACCGCGATAATCTCGGCAATACGCATCGCAAATCGATCGTCGTCGACGAGCTCCCGACCCTAAATCGGAAAAACCAAACGAGCGCCGCGAGCGTTCGTTCGTGCGTCTAGTCGCACCAATTACGTAAAGCATAGTTTTACTTTCACTCGGTCGAAACGGTGACCGACGTTGCGAAAAGTAGTTTCGCGAAAAGAAATGCGACGAAACGAAAAAAATCGCGAGATACCCTCGAACGTCGCGTCATATTTTATTCGCACGTCCATCCGAGCGAGCGGAGTTCGGCCATTTTGTAGGCGGGCGAGATCGGCGCGCGTCCATAACCTGATCGAGTCGGAATTCATTATTCCGAGTGCGCGATTCGTCGAGAATCCGATGCACGTTCGAATCGGCAAATGCGATTTCGATTCGGAACCGCTCGCGCACCGAGAAGTCTGCGCTCGACCAGATATATTAAACGTTATTTTCATCCGAGCCGAAAATCTGAAAACACCGTTCAGATAAGAATACCAAGGAACCCGAAAATTGGTTCTCGTACATATTATGAAAACATAGATAATACGGTTACATAGGGAGAGAACGCCGTCGGACGTAATACAATTGGATCCGTGACAACGAATATGAATCCTCGACGACATCCTTACAATTGTATTTGACAGTGCTTCAATAAATGAAATTTGCATTATTGTTGATATACCTATTATATAGATTGAACGTCGTTAGCCAAACTAAACTTAAGAAAACTCATGTACGTACATATGTATGTATGTATTCTACCGACAACGGTAATGGAAAAATTGAAATGCAAGTCTGAAAAATACACGTTCAAAATACATACAGTTGAATAAATAATGATAATTTTAACGCGTCAATTATTCAAGAAAACCATAATCCATATGAATAATCAGTATTTGTAATAATAATAACAATAACTAGAAAAATAATTATCAATGTACATTTAGTATGAATAATACGTATGTATGTATTTGAAAAATTCTAATGATCAATATGAAGCAATCCCAAGGTCATTTCAGAATATCGATTAATAGAAAAGGTTTTCAAATAAAAACTTCATGATGTGAAAGAATATAAATATTCCTGTGAAATTTTTTAATCTAATCGTTAAAAACCTCATGACCCTTCAGGAGTAGATTAAGATTTCGAATATTATGAATTAAGTAATTACATAGTTGGCATCATTTTTTTCACAGAAAATACTTATAAAATTCAAAATAGCACAATTAAATGTTGCGGTTTTTATATGGCAAGCGTGAGATGTATTTGAACAAAACTCAAATGAGACATTTTCGGCAATGTAAGCATATCCATATTTAAGTACCACCTAAATAAGGAAACATTAGAATTCAATAAATGCAAAATTTTATTTTGTAAATACATACACAAATGCAACACTGTAACGAAAGCGATGAACACTTATAATATACTTGATAAGACTAGTGATAACAAACTTCTTACTGAATATGGTATATGAAAAATACAGAATCGATTCATATCCAACGTCAATTTGACGGCTTCGTACACCTTTTTCTCGTAGAATTACCAACTCGTCCACAGATAAGAGTTGATTTATTACAAAGTGGACAGTTTTGTTTAGCAAACTGATCATTATCAGATGTGTATAATTGTTCTAATACCAGTTTGAGTATGACTTAACATATTTATTATTGAAATATTCACACGTACCTCAACACTCCTTCGTGTTGTACCATATGCCTGAGCGTTCCGAGCACGGTCGCGTTGGTTGCGACTCCCAATGATTGCATTCGAGTCTGAAAAAGTTTAATTGAAACGTTAAATTATGGAAATTGAAATACATGGACGATACGGCAACGTAAACACTGATAATGAAATTTCAACGAGATAAAAATAAACAATAAACTCGCGCTACAATTCTATCGGGGGCTTTTCTTCAAGATGACAATAGCTTTTTAATATGTTGCGGAGTGATCTGAGATTTCGTACAATATTTGAATGGCGTTTATCATTCGGCCTGACGCGACAATGGTATATTGTGTACAGAGATTGAATGGCCTTTGGAAAAAATATCTCGTCTATGCAAATTGAACATTTTGCGAGCGACAAATTCAAATCGAAGGATTTGATTTCTTTTCGTTCGTCACTTACACAATTTGGGTTTAGGGGTCCTCGAATAATATTTACGGTTACGGAGCGGTTCGAAAAACTGAAAGATTAACCGTTATCGGTCTCTCGAGAGCTCTTATCGAACGTCAAACGAGAGAGACGAGCGCACAGAGAACGAGGACGAGTGAAAACCTCCGCAGAGAGACGTTTGAGGTTATGTCGAGCGGATCGGACGGGATGTGAATCGCGATCGCGAATAGCTACGCGGACGAGTTTGAAAACGAGAGTTTGACAGTTTTCGCAACGCGAATTATATTTAGACCGCCGAAAGCGGGCGCGTCGCGTCGGAATACGCGCGAGCGACATTATTCTCCTTTATAATTTCGAAATAATATTTGTGCGGATGAATGAGACGGGAGCGAATCGAGGGATGAGCGGAAGTATGACGGCTGCGAACGAGCCTAACACACATTGTAGGTTTACGTAAGTGAATGCATGTGCGAGTCGAGTGCGGATTCACCTTGACCGAGTCGAGCGGGTACATGAGGCAGTGCTCCATGACGCCCGCGATGGCTCCGGCGGCCATGTGCGCGGACGCCCTCTGCGTGGGCAGCGTCTCGTAGTCGTCCGCGTTCATGGCCGCGCCGCGCAAACCTCGCGCCGTCGCAGCCCGTCGCCGACTGCTCCGCCGACAGACTTCACTTGACTTGACAGCGAGATCGGCCGAAGAACGCGACCATGAACCGCGGACGTTCGGCCGGCTCTACACCCGTTTTTTTTCGATACTTTTTAACAAAAAAACACTTTTTATAATCACAGCGATTCTAATATTCTTACGGGAGAAAAAAAATATTTGTCACTCTTAGAAACTCTCATTTTAAACTTTTTTTCTAAAAGAAATCGCTTCTTTCCGTCAGGTTGGCAACTTTACGAAAGACCGCGAAAAATCCGAATCGATTTTATGCGTTGAACATTTAATTTAATTTCGTCAAATTTACTCGTTACGAGTGCGTTTTTAGATTATAAACGGATTTTCTCGGCAACGAACCGAGATTTCCCGCCCAAACGTTTACTAAATGTGTTTACCTATATGTATAAATATTTTGTACTAAAGTGCATTTACAGTATCTTCGACAAATTGTATTTTTATTTTTTGTAAATTACACATATAATAATTTGAATCACTTCCTAATCAATAATGATGAAATATAAACTAACCTTATCTATATATTTAATAAAACTCTCTTCGATACATTGATAAAATATTTTCACAATAATTAAATATATTTAAGTACCTACCTAAATATTTGTCTTCAATTTTCACTATCATATTATTTGTGTATCTATATGTACTCAAATATCACTTGTATATATAGGAATTTATCGAATGGGAAAAAAAAACAAACAAAACAAGTTATTGAAGCAAATGTTTATTTTTCATATTGGTATCTATCTAGGCATTGCAAAAATTGTAAAGAATGATCATACAACATAATTTTAATAAATAAAATATTCATTACGAATAAATTAAAAATCTGGGTCCCTCAATCGTGCACGTTCATAAAGAATCGATTCATCGTTATAACTGAAGCACCGCATTTCTGTGACATCATCACCCACCTAAACGTACCTTTTGAAATCATCCAAAATTACACTATAAGAAATTTTAAAAAGCTAATTTTTTTTTTTGAGAAAACCCATCTAATTATTCCTAAAAATAAAAGATTTATGGAAATAATAATATCGATCGACTGGATTAGAACATACCTACAGATATAAAATGAGGGAAAATAAAAGAAAATTTGGATCAACATTCACTATAAAATATTAACAAAAATATTATACTTGTAATACTCTCTCAAAACTATTTTTTTTTAAATGAACATTTAAATGCAAAAATTTTATAAATGAAAAATCAAACTATTTGTCATTACACACAATTGAACAGGTCGATTAGGACAAAAAAATTTAATTACATAACGACAAAGTTTTGAATTGTGACAAAAATGCAAACACATATCTAACAAGATAGATATTAGCTATTTTCCTTTTTTTTGAAATAATAAGCACATCACATACTTCATATTGAACTATATCACTATATATAATATTAACATTATTTATTTAGTTCCAATGAGAGGCGAAGAGGCACCAAGCATGTAAAGAGGGAACATAGCCAATTAATTGTGCGAACATTTGGAGTCTTACAAAATAAAATGTAACAAATGCCACACGATTTCGCCTCCACGAGTGAACAGGCACACAATCTTATATGTACATCAAATAAAACACTATTCCGTACAAATAGAAGCTCCTGCCAGCATATAAACTTAACTCTGAATATCTCATTTTTACTTTCTTTGTGTTTAAAATGGTGCATTTCTATGAAACATAATGAAATATTTCACTTTGTGGTGTCTTAGATCAGATAAAAAATCTATAATTGCATATTACTTTTTTCTTTTAATATCAAATGAAAAAAAAAATTGGCATACAGATGTATTTAACCGCAAATATATCACATTCTTACATTCAATTTACAGTTATCCTTAATTATTTGCTTCCTTAAATGCGATGGATATCTTAAATTTGGCAAGCAAAGTAATAACTAGGCTTAACTTTTTTTTTAATTTATCCCGTACATACTCGTTAATGTGCTTCCTCAAATGAAAAATCAATTAGATATCTTTTATATCAAAAATCTTCAGAATTAATATTAGCTACATAATTGTAATGATCTTATCTAGTAATCTGGAAAAATTAAGGATTTGGCTTTTGGATGGTTTGACTATATATTTTTCAAGTGTATGCATGATTGTATGTAATTAAAATGAAAAATTAACAATCAATCCCTTGAATTAAAATGTATATATTATTATAAACAAAACAACACAAAATTATAATAAAAATATAGCATAAAGAAACACTATTTCGAAAAGTGTAGTCAATAAAATCTTTTACTAAACTGAAAATACTACATATAACGCATAATTTAAAATTCAATAATTAAAATTAATATAAACAATTAATAGTGTAGATATATTTTCTCTTCATAAATAGTGCAAAATATGAAAGTAAATAAACATTTTTATACAAACATTATACATATTGCAAAATGTATATTTAAAGTTGTATTTTATGGTAATGTGTCTCTTTTTTTTGCGATAAATGTATTTTTATTTCAGTAATATCTTAGAATCAAAAATGCCTTAAATAATATTTATTGTGACTTGAAATATGTAAAAATAACTAAATTTTTATAAACTTATTTTGAAGAAATGAAAAAATCGCAACAAATAAACTTACAGGCTCAGCTATAATCAGAAGCATCTTGAATATGCTTGAAGAATAACCAGATTTTGGTAGTACGACACATACCACCAAAAATATCTATAACTGGAAAACTGTATCTACAAGATGCTTGAGAGTGTAGCTACATCTTAACACTCAAAATAATGAAATTAGTCAATGATATACTAATTCATTTAAAATGAATATGAAGATGAACACTGTCTAAAAGAAACTTATTACACATAATTTAATGAATTAGTTTCAATTTGAAAAATCTAAAATAAATTAAAATATGGAAATTTTCATTTTCTCTCTTAAGAATTAAAATCCTTTGACAAATATCCTAATATTTCCAAAACATGCAAAAATATAATTTTGGCATGTACAATTATACATAACTATGACTATGTGTAATGTTACAATGTATGTATATAGGTAATTGTAAGCGATAAAACTAAATAAATAATTTAAAAAACAAATAAGAACCATGATGATCTGATATCTAGTAGTTTTGTTTAAAAAATAAGGAGCATTGACACATAAATGTTTAAAACAAACGGGCTCTCCTTTTGATGTCGTTGCGTCGCCACTGAGGTAAACGATAAAAATCATGACGACCACATTGCAAAATAGCCTCAAATTCTACATCAGACAAGTGCCGCTGAAATTTAAAGACGAAATTGAAGTTAAGGTTGTCATATTTGAATTATTTTAAAGATATAATTTGCAATTGGTATACCTCCAAGTTTAGTCTATCAACATCATGTGGTAGCCTATAATTGGTGATGAGTAACAAATGATAGGGGTAAATTTTGGCCGGCTCGTGGACAAGATGAGAATGTGCCATGTTGGGTAGTGAACGTCTAACACCACCGGGCGCCCGGTAAGGTGCACTAGTAGAGTTAGCCGTTCCACGTAAAACCCCTACAAATGTGGACGAAACTGGTAGTTCAGCCGCGGTCTGAAATTATTAATCAAAATCGTTAAAATAGAAAAAGAAGGGCGTATTCGTAAATATTTCTTAAGAACATCTATCATAGTTTGAATACAATAACCATTTTAATGTCAATAAACAATTTTAAATCAATAACGGAGGTTGTTATAGGTACAATTATTTATGTTCAAAGTACCTACCTATGGTCATTGAATTCATATATGTAGGTACATATGAAAAAATACATGAAGAATAGTAAGAAAAACGATAAATCAAAATATTATTTGTTATTTTGGAAAAATAAATTTAAGCAGTTTTAGTAAGACGTTAATAGTGTGAGAATATTTTAAATCAAGCATAAACATAAAATATGTACATGTTTTGTAAACACAATACATACACAATTATTTATACCATCACGTAACCATTATCCTTCATTTTCAAAATATTGTTATTGAATTAAATCAATACATATTACAATGAAAAAAAAGGTGCAAAAAGAATATTTTTGATATAACATATGCATCAATTTAGAATTTTTAAGGTACAAAAAATTACTATGGAGAGAAATAAAATGTTAAAGCTTAATTTCATGAACATCCATGGATTAAAATATAAAGATAAAAGGACAAGACACACAATAATACAACATTTAAATATTTTCATGTGAAAATCTTACCATAGTGCTTCGGTCGACATCTGTGATGGATCCTCCGGAAACTGTTAAATAGCAATAAATGAAGCATAAGCAATTACAGTATATACATAAATATGAAAATATTTAGTATTTATATAGTACACCAGGAATAATTTCAATCATATCTGTATAATGAGTATAATGAAAGAAAAAAAAACAATTACGTATTTCTGCTGTTACATGGCCCATTCATTACCAGATGACTAACGTGTTAATTAATTAATAAAACCAATCATAAATACATACATATATGCAGTTAAAAAATATATGATAAAAAGTTTCAATCTACTATTTCATGTTATGTATTGAAATTCTTTCAAAATCTACTAGTCAAATTAATAAATACATAATAGGTAGATACTATTATATTTTCATAATATTATATATTCATCTCATAAAGTCAATCCATTCAAAATTATATTTAAAAGACTCGTTTGAAGAATATTCTAGTTTAATATGAATACAGTTTGAAATAAATAATTATTAATAAGGTAATGAAGCAAATCGTTAGTGTTAGTTTTCATCAATATAAGAAAAATGTATGTATTTTGAAACTTACTATCTGATTTTCCACTACTGAATTCTGTGCTGTGTGTTTTATCACCAAGGCCACTGAATGAAAAATCTCCCTGAAAATTTTTTAATAATAAATTAATATTGATAATGAAACATAAAACCAATATTTGATAATAAATATATACACCACTGTAAGTCAACTGTGCAACAGCACCAAAAGAGAAAGAAAAAAGAACTGCATTATATTTCATTCGAAGATATTTTATAATTATTTACTTTTTTTTTCATATCTTAGTTTTATGTTAAAAAAAAAACGATCAAATCCCACGAAATAAAAATAAACTGATTGTAAAATCAAAATTTTATTCATAAGCTACGCTAAATCTTGAAAATATTTCACATCTAAAACTTACACCAGTGCTGGATGAAAAAGTGTGCGATCGGGCACCCAGCCCATAACCAGGTTTGGGCACTTGCCTCAACGATGATACGACTGCGAAATATACCAAAAAAACCATGTCCAAGTATCAAAAACATAGGAACTCAAAAAATTTGGAAAATAGTGTTAAGATGGATAAACACTGCCGTAGTGAATTTGCCAAAAATCACCGTTGCCATAAAAAGAGAAACGAAAATATCCCCAAAGCTGCACTAACCTTTAAACCGATTTCAAATCTTTGCAATTAGTAAAATCCTGAAAATTGACTTACAAATGAACATAAAACACTTACTTCGAGGCATTTCAATTGACAAAATGTACACAATTAAAACGAAATACAATACATACATATTCACAATACCGAATAAATACCTCGAAATATGTCCACATGCATAATATTGTCCAAAGAAATATTTCTCAGTATATGATATAAATATAATTTGAAAGATTTTTTTTTTTTTGAAAATTGATCTATTATTGTTCGAAAAACTCAAGTTGAGAAATATTATCTTGGAAAAGAAAAAACAATAAATACTTACGTTATATCCATTCGTGTGCATAGTAGCTGGTAATGTAGAAGACTTGAGAGAGTATCCGGGCGGCCTGGTAGCCACGTGCATCACTAGCACAACACAAGATTACAAAATAATAAAAAGAAACACAAAACACACATACATCACCAAAAGTTGTATTTTTTGATGAGGGGTAACTTTTGTGAAATGCAAATGTCGAAAACATACAAATACACGAAATATAGTATCATTGAATAAGCAAGTAATATTCACTAATGTGATATTTTATAGTTTACAAGGTGAATTATTCAAAAGTCGCTGTTTTTTTATTGACTAAATAAAATGAAATTGTGAATGACAAAAAAAGCATACTATACTAAAAAGTATTTAAAAATAAGTAAACATTTGTCCAAAACAATACAATTTGTCTAACATAGTATGTATTATAGTACATATAGGTATAGTTTCCAGTAACAAAGTATGTATAGTCAAAGCTTTTCAGTTTCAAATTTGGAAGTAGTGTGATTCTGAACATTCATGGGTTCGATGATTGTCAAATGCATAAATATGTATTGTATATGCAATATGATGAGAATTAAAATAATCAGAAAAGTTTTATTCACACAACAATTAACAGTGCATGAAAAATATAATAATTATTAATTTAATGAACAAAATATAAATATCAAATTTATTTTATGAAAAAAATATTTGAAATAAGAAAAAGTGAAAAACGATTTGAAACATTAAGGAAAAAAGTGAAAAACACCAACATCATATGAAAATTTTGACCATGCTCGAAACTTGATGAATCATAATTTAAAAAAAAAGTTACTCCTGTTCAAGACAAAATAAAAGTAATAATAAAAACAAATATATAGTCTGAATTAAAAGCAAATGAGCAAAATAATAAGCAGAAAAAAATACACTAAAGCATGTTTTATGAAAAAACAATGTTATGTCAGCCAAAAATTAATTCAACTACGACTATAAAAAGCTTCATATATGCTCATAAACAAATACTATATGAAAAAACATATAAGTATGAATGAAATTAGTGAATTATGTAAAAAATAAATAAAACAATTTCACACTATTTAAAATTCATGCTCCTCACCTTTTTAATATCTTTTGAAATCATCAGAAAGATTTAAGAATTTTGACCCAAATTATAATTAAAATATTTAAATTTGAGAAATATGAATATGGTGATATTGGCAAAATTCATTGGCTATTTTAAATCACATATACAAAATACATTATTTATGTTTTTAACTATGCATTAAAATATTTCATTAGTGGATTTAACTGAAAATTATTTTAGGAAAAAATAATAAAAAAAACAAATTCAACTACAAACGTAGCACTTTTATCATTGAATAAGTATATCAGTATAATCAACATTAATAAATTTAATGATAAACAATAGAAAGGCTTTGACTGTATATTATATTGTACTAAAAAATTCAATTATTCAATTATTTTAAAACTTAACATAGAGGAACGTCTGATAAATGTATGAAAAAAGATTATGTTGAAAAGTGCTCGATTATTGCATCAAAAATACATAAACAAAATATGATGATAAAGTTAGCGTAAACTAAAAGATAATGGTATTTAACTAATGTATATCATAAAAAAAAAACTGAAAAAATATCTTATATATTGTATATGTATATTATTGTTTCTTTTTTAGTCCTAAGAAAATCTACTGTACCTATGAAACTTACCATTGTAACTAGGGATTTGACCAACAGATCGTCCGACACTGCCTCTATAACTACTCGATCGATCCATTGTGAGTGAATAATCTTCATCGTCAAATGGACGAGGATGATCAACATTACGGCTAGGTGATGCTCCAACGGGAGACTCATAACGCAAACGATATGCTGGTTCTTTATTTGCGGAAGGTGTTCTAAAATATAATGTAATCAATGAATGAGTATTTCATATGGTAATCACTTTTTATTAACACTATTCTAAAATAATGAAAAACAAAAACCTGCTAGCATTTCTAGGATCTAAATTTGCTTTTTTCCATTGTTTGACTTTTTCTCTATCTTTCACATCTTGTAAAAACACTTTAGCCATTCCTGTTGGTATCTTTTCTAATTCTTGTTCTTCTTTCTTCAACTGAGGATCAGTAATTTCTAAAATCATTTTATACATTGAGAGAATGAAAATAAACACTCTTATCTATACACATTTCATCATAAATCATCCATAAAAAGCAGGTAATCAGAAAGATTAAGTAATAAAAAATAAAACAGTTAATATATGTAGAATGAATGATTTACTACGAAAACGCAAATAAAATGAAAAAAAGTGAAACTGACCAGATTTACCATTTACTTTTCCATTTACTTCGCCATTCTCCTCTTCGTCAGACACAGGAACTCCTTTATACGTATCAGACCAACGTCGACGACGTTCTGAAAAATAATTACATTTCGCTCAATTTTTTTCTCTAATATTTTCTAATTTTTGTAACAGTTGTTTACCAGGATCAGTATATGGGTATGGAGGTGCAGGAAAATCATCTCGTTCTATTTTAGCTTTATATCCTGGTGGTGGTTTACTAGCTGCGGGATAATGAGCTAGACCAATTGGTTCCTACAATAAAAATGTACATGAAAAATAGATAAAACTTAGATGAATAAAAGAATACAAGTATTTTGAAATTCACCTCATTATTCATCGCAGGTGATTTAGGTCTAGGAGTTTCACTTCTTATAGAATCGACGAGAACACGCATTCCAGGACGATGTGAATTTTTAGAGCTGCTACGAGAATACAACGTACCACCTCTTGAAGAATTAGAAGCTGAAATTCACGATTTTAATACATAAAAAAATCATAAAATATAAATATAATTTGCCAATAAGTAAATAAGATCAAGCTAACAATGTGGTCGATGAAAATGTGGGCTCGTAGGAGGACGATCATAGGGTTCAATTGGTCGACGTAGATAGCCCTGTGTAGGTTGTTCTGTCAAATAGCTGTATGTTAAAATGCGATGAGGTACACTAGATGCACCATCAGTGGCTGAACCACTGCGACCATAGTCACGCAATATTAAACCAGGAGATCCTACACGGCTCCAATAACTTCCGTATTGCTGAAAAAATTTTAACCACAATTAATATTGAGAAAAATATATTTATATCAATTCAATTCAATCAACATCAATTGTGAATAATTTCAGCAAAAATTAAAAAATATATAAATACAAAAAAAAAAAAAAAAACGATAAATCTAACCTTTCTATTAATACTATTATATGGACTATACTGGGAGCCATTCAAACTGGGAGTACGGGATCTCATTGAAAACTGAAAATGTTATAAAAACAAACAAAACACATAACAAATGCAAAATAAAACTTAGCATAAAAAAATATCACATGCTAGAATAAAATTTTAACAGATTAATACAAGCCAAAACTCAAAATTCAATTTTATTATAAAAAAGCCAGAAGAAACTGAACTTAGAACAAATAAGTTTCTCAAAAAATTAATAAAGAGAAAACATACAAAATTTCAAACTCCCTAATTTATAAAACAAGCAAAATAAATGAAAAAAAAAACATGTGAATCTTAATTTCTTTTTCAAAAAAAGTCTATTTTGAGAAAAATAAAATGTTGATCTTTTTAATACACAAAAAAACTTAATATCGAAAATTTAAAAGAAAAAAATCATGCAATACATCCAGTGAATCATCAAAATCACAAATAGACATTTAAAGCCAGTGATTTAATATATAAATTATGACTAAATTTGCAGAGTTTGAAATAAATAAATAAATCTAAATCAACAAACATCATTTATGTATGTATGTATATAATGGTTAAAATTCACCTGCATATCACTAGCAGCAACACTTGATGCCCTATCAACTTCAGAATCAGTGGCATGTCCGTTGGATGGTGGAATACTTTCAAGTCCAGGGCCAGGACCACAACGTGGATGCCAAATAGCTCCACCTTATCATAAATTCTTGGTTATATGGATATTCAAACTCAAAATAATGGATCGATTAAAATTAATACCTTGTAAGAACATCTCTTCTCCATCACCGAAAGGATCACCGCATTTAGTGCATCGTGCACATGTCGGATGAAAATGGTGATTTTCTCCAGCCTACAAATAAATTCGAAATGAAACTACTATTCATGAAAGGCATGTAAAACATTATAAAAGATTCTAAGCATACTTGCAAAACTTTGCCAGAAATAAATCTTTGACAATATGCACATCTCACTCCATATAATCTTTGGTAATCCTTTTCGCAGTATGGAACACCATCTCTGCCCATATATTCTCCATGTAAAATAATACCACAAGTGCGACATGAAAAACAGCACATATGCCATTGCCTGAAGTTAATTAAGATAAATTATTTTATACAAATTCGTTATTGAAGAGATAATAAATATATTTTGAAAATGAAATGTTTTCAAATCGGTTTAAAGCTCACCTATCTAGTGCAACTAATGCTTGACCTTCGGAGAGTTCTTGATTACAACCAGCACATTCTATAATAAAAATAAACATGATAAGCAAAATTTCAAGAAAAAGAAAACAACTATTATTCCAAAAATAAGTTAATACTTATACCATTTGGATTGCTGGTTGTTGGGCTAGCAGTTTGATTTCGTGCCACTTCTTTGACAGGTACATTGACACATTTTTGACATAAAACTTCTTTGCCAGTATATGTTACTTTCTCACCAGATGGAAACGCTTGTCTGTAACATTTATTTTATTTTATTACTGATCACAGGATATTCAATGTTTATTCTGAAAAAACTAAATTACCTGCATCTTGCACAAGTGAAACATTTTTGATGATAAGTGTTTCCAAGTGCAGAAACTACTTCACCTTCTACATAACTATTGCATGCAGCGCATCTGGTACCAAATAATTTTTGGTAGTCCTGGAAAAGTAAATTTTGGTAAGTCAAAGGACTATTATTTCACATACATCAATTAATATCAAATCAGACTGACCTGCGGACAATAGTAGACTCCATCTTTGCAAAAAAATCCTCCATGAGCTAATGATGTATTACATGTCCTACATATGAAACAGCTCATATGAAAGTATTTGTCATTTACTCGGAGAACTTCTCCTGAACACTTTTTATTACATGCTTGACAATATGTTTTACCTGAAAAGAAAAACAAAACTAATTAATAATGAGAGTCGATAAATATATAATTACATAGTTAAATTGTTGATTTCAAAAGTTTGTTTTTCCATGTGATTTATGAAAAAAATATAGACATATGTCATTTTATCACACTTCAATATAAGTTTCATATGAAAATAAAGTCATTTACAGATGCGCAGGCAAGTGTTAATGCAATTCATTAAGTTGTAATTCAATTACAAAGTATGTAGCAAAGAATTCAATGAGCTCTTTCAACTCTACATAAGGATATTGGCGATGGAATAAATTGCGATAAAATATTTTCCAAACGTGCAAAATGTTTTCTTAATAATTATGCATAAAAATAAACAATATTGAAATGATTTTTTTTACACGCAAGTAATGAAGATTGAATGAATCAAATGATTCGACAGTTACATTACTTAACAGTCGTCATCCCGCATCGAAGACAATGCAGATGTTACCAAGGACCCGTTTAATCAATTAACACGAAACTGCTCACATATAGCACTTCGACAAACGCATTCCAGGATGGATATAATGCAATAATCGAATCAAATAATTGATGAAGTATTATCACTGAACGAATAAACAAGAATCAAGGACTTGCACCACTGACAGACAACTAATGGACGACGTTACGACATAATTACACAGCCGTGTGTTTTTCCAGAGACTCCTAAGGTCAAGGAAAATATTTATGCAACCGAATATCGACGTGAAACAAATCCTGGCCTTCGAACGAGTCCGACAGGAAGGTGTGGATTGCTAATCATGAGGATGTGGCCTACAGTCCCAATTTGCACTAGCGAACAGCCACCGCAGGATTGAATCAGTCGTTACGAAACAGCCATTGATGCATTTTTGCGACGATAACAAATAACGAAACCCGCCTGGAATTTGTAGACCTTGTTTATGTTCCAATAATAAACGGAGCTTTTTTCTCGAAGAGGTGCGTACCTATTCGTATGTAGAAATTAAAAGCTGTGGAATGCTCCCAAAACATGGAACGTGTAATTATCGTGAAAAAAAAAAACGTTCTCTTCCAACATCTGTTTAGGCAATTCGACTAAAAAAAAAAAATATTCACGATTGCGTTGATGTATACGTACTCTCGGTACGCTGTGCGTCTGCCAATTTCAAAAAGTGTTCAACGAAAAAAAACACAAAACGAGTTTCCGCACTAGATTTTGATGAAAACGAAGCTTCTATAAAAACACTCGCGGAAATTTCAAATGAGACTCCGCCGACCTTAAAATACCTATAAGAAAATTTATGACACACTTTTTCGAAAATCACTGACCATAAATGAGCCTTGAACGACGAAATCCGACACGAAGTAGAACGGCGACGGCTGAAAATATCGCGGATTCGTAAAAAAAAATGCAACCTCATGCGTGAAAATCAATTTCATCGGCGACTAAAAAACTCGAGAGTAGAACGATTTTGACACATTTCAAAAGAGAACGACCGAATTAAATTGAAAAAAAAAATGAAATGAAACGGGTCATCTTTTCGAATGGACTCACAAAAGCACGACACGCTTTCGAAGCATACCGTGGACAAAAGGAAAAATTCGATTGCGCTAGATCTAGCGGTACATTACATTGCACGTTTCGTTCTTCGACAGATCGAAGATTTCGATCTGAATTCTTCGAAATCGATGCGAATCCTAAAGACTAGTTCACTCACATGCATCCAGTCCAGAGACTACGAAATATTTTGCATAGTCCGAGAACACGGAGGCCCAGTAAAAAATGAGGGGGCCATGGAATAAATACGAATATTTGAGGTAAAAGATGAAAGAGAATCGGACCAGTCAAGTTCATGTCCGAGAACAGATGTTACGGTCTGTAGACGACGATGACGACGAAGAGAGACCACTTTCGGTGTGATTAGATGACTCATGAGGCTTCGAGGTCGAATCGCTTTGATGTTTTGTTGCGCAATTCGTACGTCTCTCAGACTGTGGAAGATTTCGAGTGCAAGAATTGTGATCGTTATCTGAATATCTATCATCGATGCAACTCTGGCGAGATGAACGGAATTGATTGATGTCATGGCGGTTGAATAAGTTAGATCAGTGACATAACTTCGAATTGAAGTTAATCAATGCGATTAAAACTGACCTAGTGATCTTAGCGATCTATTAAAATGAATAATATCGCTTTGAGTGTAGACAGAGAAGACAATTTTGTATTTTCAATGATGCAATTGATCCTGAGCCTCCGCTTTTCGGCGATTTCTTAACCAAGGGTTCTTTTTTTGGTTAACGAAAAAAATCCCACAACAACGAATGAATTCTTCGCAGATTAGAGTTCAAAGCAGCGCCAGTCGTCATTAGTGATGACGTTAGAATACAAACAGTGCAAAATTATCGAATAGTGATGATGGATGTTGAACGGACACGACAATTTATACTCGATTCGTCGCACTAACTGCACAAACGGAACATCAATCACCCGTCCATTATCAGGACAAGTTTGCTCCTCGGACTGTGAAACTACAAGCGAATTAACGAGGTTCGATCGTGTTCTTATTTAATCTCCTTATGTTTTGCTCTTTTTTTAGCTGCATGACGTGAGTCATATACGAGTTCGATTCATTTATGCATAAGCGAATCCAGTCGTGCAAGTCGGCCGCGTGGTATGGATCCACACGATACTTTTATAGCAAAAAAGTGAAAGTCATAAGACGACGTTCGTAATATCTCAGAAGGCTGATGACCTTTTTTTCGTATTAAAAAACAGATTATGTAAAATCAGTTGAGCAATACGATCGACGCACCTAAGACCAGATAATTTATATATCACACGCTCAGATAAACGATTGATTCACTGCGCTTATTATTCGCTCGAAATAGCCACTTCAATAGATGACTAGATAAAGAAAATATGCAGTGTTCAACGTCCATTAGCAAGCCGAGCGTTGAAATCAATTGATGCTATAAAAATAAAGAACACGTAATTGTTTGAATTGGAAAGAAATTGCTTTGAAATACTGGGAAAAAACGATAAAGGGCAGAAATGTCACTTGTTGATTTTGTAATATAATACGAGACATATCAACAGGCTCAACGTAGTACGGCTGACACACCGACAACCCTATGTTATACGAATGCCTACGTATTATAGAACGAGAGACTAATGGCTGTACCACAAAGAAGTTTATTTCTAGTGAAACAATGTGAGGCGGATATGTTAACGACTTTTTATAGCCAACCATTGGATGTATAGGAAGAAAGCTCCGTTCTGACTGTAAAGGAGAACCGCTAAAAACATCAACGCTTTTCATTAACGTCGAACTTTTCCCAAAGCGAGTGTTGAAACTTATCTAATTTTCGAAAGCGAGAGTGCTAATTGCAACACATCAATGCAACTGTGTTAACTTTACATCTAGTATTTCACGCACACCCACCATCGCTAATAACTATTCTTATGATGATATCAAATGCCTCTAGACATTTCGCAAACTAGACAATAATTTGCATAAAAACAGGCGTAAACGACACAGAACCAAAATCAACTCCTACTTTTCAGAATGTCTCGCATGTAATTGCGTTATTTGAATTTTAATCGATCGTCTGTTCAGTCATAATAGCACTTTCTTGATCGCAACCAGATCAGAGGTCGGTGACTTTCGTCTATGAACAAAAAAAACCCACTAATTTTTAATAACAAAAACAGAAGTCCGTTCGATTAACATCCGAATTCCAATCATACAACCGAACCAAAATCATAAGAAGCTAAATATAGATGGTATCCATCATCAGCGCGTCAAGACATTCCATTCCAACGTTTCGAGCACTTCCTTGTTCCAGGGAGGTCTCGGGACAAAGCCAGAGGTCACAGCACTGCGAAAGCACCCAACACTGTGCTCTGGCCTATAAATACTCATGCAAATGCAACGCCATAAATGAGTTTCGGTATACATATTATAATATAATAGACAGAGTTCTGGAAGAGGGTGTTCGGTTAGTTGTTCACGGAACTATGACCGTATCTATGTACAGTAGAACTCAGATATACGTCCACATCTATTCCAGGAAACATTTCGAAAGTTGTTTCCCACACATTATAATGTAAATCGAATTAATCCGTTCCATACCCACTGATGATTTCTTATTCGTACTAATAAAATTATGATGATACGGTTGATTTCGCCATACTGATTGTCAGTTGCGAAATCTGTCAAACGAGTTCCATCTATTGTTCTCATCACTATAACAAATATTTTCACCGATTTCTTTCGAATGGCGTCTATCGATGTACTTTTTGGCTATCCAAAATTATACATATGAATGTCGGGGTTTCACTGTATTAATATACATATGAATACGTACAAGTCGAGGTGGGCGTGGAAATCGCCATTGTGTTCGGCGATCCGTGCAAAACTGACTCACCGTGAAAACAGTTCAGAATCTCCGAAATGTACCGTCCGATACAGATCCGATTAATTTGTCAACTGAATTAATGTGCGATTGTACTGCAAAAACGAAGGTGTGGGTCTAAACTAAATGATTGCAAAAAAAAAAACGATTCACAATTCGCAATTACATGTTCATTCTTCTGAATTCAGTTGCGACTAGTCCTAGGGGGCTGCAGGGTTGCAGCAATTCCTATATGTAAGAACAGTTACAATTGTCGACGATGAATTCAAAACTTATTTACGATTTTCACTATCATCCTTTCTAATTTTAGAAAACCTTTTATTTGTTGATGTTTATTTAAAAATAATCAAGTAAAGCAAAGGTTCAACGAAACAGAAAGATATCGCTAGTAACGTTAAGCAGATCGAAAACTCGGATAGTGTTGGATGGTGTATTCTAACAGCTAAAAGGAAATTTGTATATGCTCATTCTTTCACTAGTCATTGCATGCGTACATACATAAATGAGCTTAATTAAACCCATTAAAACTCACTGATTGCGAGAAACGAAAAATAAACATCAAGTCCGAGAATAACAATTAATGACTCTGTTCAAACAAAATGCGCTGATTCAACGTCGGATAACATTGCTGGATAATGAAAAAAAAAAATTTGAAAGATTGATACTTTCCGTGCTCGGTGCACATCAGTATTTTTCTCGCATTTGTGTATAAGCACCAAATGTACGTTAATTAATTACATTAATGGTTAAATTACGCACACGACTTGTCACAAGAATGAAAAATGTACCATACGCTTGCTGACCATAGATATTTTTATACATGTTTACAGTGAACCCAATTGTTTAATAAAAGAATAGTCACTACAATAAGAAACATAATCTGATTTTTTTTCACTTATTTTGTGTTTTTCCTACGAATGACATTATTCGTCGGACAGCAGTGATTCATGAGCATAGAAAACAAAACAAGGACGTTCCCAAAAACGTAATGAAACAGTGAGCTAAATATAAGCAAGATTGTGGCTTTTATCCATTTGTTTTTCTTCAAAAGAGACTTACGGAAAAAAACATGCTCGGAAAAACTCCAAAACACATAAATTGTTTCAGATTCGTAATTTGTACGTATGTAGTTTTTTTCTCATTCAGAACATGCAACACTAAATTTAATATGTACTGATAACACAATACATACTCTTTTAAATGTCGAACAAACGATTCTCTATTTATAAAAATATGCATTGAATGTATCAATGTACATATGTATTATATTTTGCATTGAATGAACGGATGAATAATGAAGCGGTTCAGACAGTTTTCATGTTGTATTTATCTTCAAGTATGATCGAGAATTCAACAAGATACGCTACAAAATAGAGCAGAATACTTAATGCTTATATCAAAAATAATAATTTATTCGAAAAATAACAGATTTAGCCTATGTATCTATTCGGATATAGCGCAACATCCTCAGGAATGTGAAGAAACAGTTATATTTACGATCACGTCTAAACAAATAAGACAAATCTTTATTTTTAAATAAAAATGTAAAGATTTTGCTTCTGAAAAATATTAATTTTAGCACAAACAGCGTATAAAATAATCAAACAAAATTTTACGGAGATTCGTATTAAATCGTGCAGCTATTAATCGGTTAAAACAATAACACGTATCAAAAAAAAAAAAGAAAAAAGTTGAAGAAACACATCTGCGGAAAACGGATATGATCAATCAGTCGTCCTCGAGCTTCAAACGTTGCATATTACGCGTACGTAAAATTTACGATCTTCCGACGTAAGCACTACGCGAACGTAAAAGAGGAAACGGCGATGACATAAAGGGAAATCGCCGAAAGCGAAAGAAAATCAAAAATTCGCACGATACACATGCATAAAACTCTAAACACAACACACAGCAGATAAGCTGAAGAGTGCAAAACACGTATATTCCACACACATTTCAGACAATTATGCGATCCGTGAGAAAAGCGTTTGTCGAAAATTACATGACCCATTGTCCATTATTCAACGCCAGACTTCCGCACGCGGAAAATTCATATTGTGAACTCCACCATGGCGGGGTCGAAGAACTTGCCTTGCTTCGGTCAAAATCGATATTGTAGAATGTCCCGAGCTACAGATTGTCCGACGATAATAGAGAGACAATCGGTCGAGTGAAAAGTGATTAGCATCGAAACGGCCATGTGCTCCGTTCTGTGAAAACTCGAAGGGGAAATGGGTACGTGGGCATCTAAATATATCCGAACTGTTGTGAGAAATTATGGACACTTTTCTAGACGAATTTGAGAAATTTTGCATTTTTACGTAAAATTCGATCTGAACGGGCTTTTCTTTTTTAATTTGAACAGTGATCAAGTATGGCTCTTAATACTGCATTTGTCACCAACTTCCAAAATATTAATTTTATACACCCCGAGAATAATTTACATATTTCGAGTGACGATTTTGTTTAATCAAAAATTTCCACGAAAAGCGTTCCAAATGTTGATAACAAATGCAATATTTAGAACATTACTTGAGCATTCTTTAAATTACAAAAGAAACTATGAACCAGTTTAGTATAAATTTTACGAAAAATGCAACATTTCTAAAATTCATTAAGAAAAGTGTACAGAATTCCTCACAATAATGTAAATATATGTATGTAAGTCTGGTGAGCTTTTACCGCACGTCACCCTGAAAGCTGGAACACGTCATGATCGATACACAAAGTGCCATTATGGTCTAAAAACACACAACGTGAGTAAAAAATAAGCTCCCGCTTTAATAGACGAGAGCGTAGATATAATGGACTTAATGTAAAGAATACGGAAATCAACCCTATCGCGTTTTAAAAATATTTCATCCGACTATCTTTTCGATAATTAAAAATAATGCGTTTACCGAAGGATTTTTCGATTAGATAACTGATATCTTAATGATCACATTAGAGCTTTTAGGTCGTGATATAAACTCATATAATAATATAATAATTTTGCCCAATTCAAAATAATTATTTACGCTTCAGTATTGTGATATAAAAAAAAATAAACTCTGAAAACACGAACACGCCTCATGGTCAGTATTTAAACGAGAATTTGCAATTATGTACACGTTGTTAATCTCAAATTGTGCTACCTGATTATATATCGTGAACATAAAAACGCATGTTATCCAATTACACATGAACTAAGCGATTCCCAAGTTGTAAATAAAGAAGAAAATAGCATTATAAATCTATGGAATTTAAATGACAGCCAGTAATTAGAGAAAATCATTTTTATGTGTTGTATCTCACGTTTATAACAGGCAATCAAAAATTATCTTCGGTATCTATGTAGGTGCCTAGGTGCATATGAGAAAAAAATTACAACACACGAAAATTTTCAATTACATACGACCGACAATGAGAAAAAAAGATCAATAAAACCATTCATTGTTCTATAAAATCAATTTTCACAGAGAGCTTCGATCAATAAAACCCAAATACAACTGATTTCATTATACGGTATTATCGGATAAAGAATAAAAAAATATATACATATATAGAAACATAGCTTTAGACCAGCAATAAAAAGCAAAACAATTAAACTTTTATCTGTAGCTTTGTGATTTCGCACATTTATCCACAAGATACCGAAAACAATTAGATAACTCCGAGGCACGAAATCGGCTAATTATAGTGCAGTTTTACGGACAATCCAAACTACGAATCGGAAATAAACCGATATACACATTTAAGTTTATAAACGTGAAATCGATTTTCAAATATCCCACGGAATCTAAAAAGAAACTCAACACATTGCGAATAATAAAAGGCGCTAACTGCTGAAAACAAACGAACCACTGCGTATTTTCGCACAGGAAACTGTTAGGGAAAAATAGCCCAGTAAATTCGATATTGGCAATAAATAAAGTTGGCGTATATCGGAAATTTCTGGAATCGGTCCCGAAGCAAGGCGACTTACTCCCGGAGTTCTATTTTCGGGAAAGCCATGTAGAAGATGTGGAAGAAGCACATGTAGAAGAAGCAACGAAATGACGATAAGCGATTTTAACGGCCGTTAACCCCTCGACAACGATTAACGTCCGAGCTAATTCCTCTTGGAAAAGAAGCACTCGCCTTTTTATTGAGCGCGCATCAATAAAATAAGCGCGGCTTTATTATTCAACACATCGTAAGTCGATTTGAAACCATTGTTTTCTACATTACAGTTATAAAAAGTATTAGCACACGGTGTGAGTGCATACTTTTGTTTTTTAATAGGACACCTAAGAAAATCGTCAAAATGAAAAGTCGTATAGCTATCAAAAGAAAGCTCGTTTCACTAACACGATTATACGTTAGTCGAGCGGCGTGAAAAATCTGTTTGGGTGAGATTCTGAAAATATTTATACATGTTGTGGTTTTATTTCTGAAGTGACACTCGGTGCATCTAATAAAAACCACAGCCACGAAAATTCACCTGTAAGAGCCGAATCCACTTTTACGACCGTTCAAAAAATGAAGGTTTACACATAAAATATCTCACCCATCTTTCGAGTTCGTATAATTGGAGAGTGCAGCACCGAATCGTTCCATGTCTTTAAAAAGACTGACTCTTATATGACGTCTTCAAAGAACGGCTAATGCACATACTAAACAATAAACAAAAGTACACTAACAGAATACGAATGCCGCGTTGATTAGCGACCTATACCTACAACAGCTTCGTTCTAATTTCGATCTAATTGACATTCGAATCGCGTTCCATAAGTGAAAACTTCTAATTGAACCGACGATTTTGACCTTTGTAAGGTTCTAGGTTTGCGTGCTTTGTCAAAACGAAAAACAGATAATTGTATGTACCAAGCTCTTCGATCGGCGGTTTCGAGGCGTGGTCCAACAATGGTATCGATTTGATTTTTTTAAGGTCTTCGTCGTGTCCTAATGTCGTTAATGTGATTATAATAATCTTATTTGTTCGGCGAAAGCATGCGATTGATTATGAAAAATGTCTAGAATTCATGTCAGCAAACTTGAATTTGTATCGATCGATCGGTAGAATTCGATCGATTCGCGTCCAGGGAAACTCCCGAAAGCATCAACCCCAGAAAAAGGTCGATTTTTTTGAAAAAATAATTCAAATGTGACCACTTCCTCCAGACTCGAAATGTTTCTGAAAAAATAAACGAATCTAGATGAGATCACGTTCAGTTCGGCGGTTAACCGACGGACGTACACCCGACATGGAAGATCAGCTTAACGTGAACGAATCTCGATCCGAACAAACGGTTCATTTTACTGTAACTTCTTTGGAAGCTGCGAGGTCGTATCTTACCGGCGACGTTTAAAGAAACACCGAAGAATCTGAAGAATTTTTATATAACACATGTATGTACGTACTTAACGATAGGCCAATTTCGCTTCGAATTTATTCTAATTTTATTCAAAGGCTTAGTGTTGCACCTGTCTCGTATCCTAGTTAGAGGCTGTCGGCGAAATCGAGCGTAATAAGTCTGTACCTTTTTCGTCAGGTGGTTCTGTCTGAACTAGTTCATGAATGAATGATAGCCGGTAGACTCTTTCAAACGGGTCGGCGATAATAATGGGAAGTGGAAAAAAGTTTCTGGGAGTTATTAAGGTTAGCCAGCTCACAGTGGATCCGACATTAATCAATTGATGATGGTAAAAAAGCGGCTCATGGCAAGACCGACCACTAATAACTATGGACCGCTCTTGACTGATGCCGACAATACGTAATGACTATCACGTGAAGAACTCTGTTACGAAAATTACTGTGGATTGCTTAGAATCTACGATGTCCGCAGCTAACCCTACTTTCGAACGTATTGGACTAATTCCTGCACTAGAATCTACGCACGCGTCAAAAAAGTCCAGTATAAATATGTTACTAAAGTAAACCAAGAATGATCGAACAAACGCAAGTTATTTTAGAAATACGGAAAGGTCGGTTCAATATTTCACATAATAACAATTATATTAACCAATACATAACAGTTAGAGTATGAGACACGTCCGGGTGAAAAATTAACGACAATTTCCTCAGACCTTCAACGATCGCGTGCATCTAATATGTTCTAAAAGTCTAGAAAACAACAAAAGCCATTTGCTAAGTAGAATCGAAAACTGCGAACTCTATAATTAGGCGACACGAATTTCGGTCGAACGAAAATACGCGTGAATTTTTCGCGAAATGCGCAGCGAAATCTCCTCTAGTGTTTAACAATGAGCAAATATGCAATTGCAATCGAAAATTGTGCACACAATATTGTTTGTAGTATCAAGGGTACAGATAAAACGTTGCCCACACTTTATGTATTTTTGCTACGGCCACACATGAGATCATCGCGAAAACTAAACTTTGGCCGAAACGAAAACGCCTTGAAGTGACTATGATATTTATACGAATGTATTACATTCGAATGAAAAAAAAAACATATATAAACACTTTGAATTACTTATCGTCAGATACGAAAAAATAAGAATAAAAAACATAGTGCTAGAATTCTCGCATGCAACAAACAAATCAAACGCCAACAAAAACTTTCGAGAGCATAGTACCATTAAAACCTGAAAATTAGTAGCTGTAACAAATATACGATAATATTCGTACACTTGTCGGTCCGAGAATGATTTAATTCACCGCAAGATGACTGGCAATCTTTATTTATATTAAGCATTTTGAAACATTTGAATAAACATTGTCGACTCATTGTGTGTTGAAAAGTTCTACGATATTAAATACAGAAATACGCACGAAACGTGTACGAAATAAATTGAAAGACGCGATAACGCACATAAAAATAAATTAACCCCTCAACGCGCATTCTGACTCATTCCAAGCAATTTAAGTATTGTATGTCACCATTATGCATATGTGATATTGCGAAGAGTCCTCGAAAGTAGGCAGCGAAAAAGTAATTTGAAAAGCCTTTCTGATATGGAAAAGAATATTAATAAGAAATTAAAAAAAAAAAAACCACAAGATTAATCACATAAAATTAGCGATTGTTCGGCAACATGATATGGAATAGCGTCGACCTAAATATTATAAAATATCGTAATCAACAATTCAAGGTTTCGTGCGAAAACCAAACCAAACGATAACACAAAGCTGCTAAAAGCAGCACAGCACAGTGTAGTTTCAATGCACAGTGCACCAGCCGAGGACATTTTCGAATAACGAGCGATGTCTTGATGGTAATTCATGTAAATTCGTACAGTTTTACGGT
Organism: Cheumatopsyche charites; assembly: GCA_024721215.1. NCBI lineage: Eukaryota > Metazoa > Arthropoda > Insecta > Trichoptera > Hydropsychidae > Cheumatopsyche > Cheumatopsyche charites. The sequence continues at coordinate 13,037,273 of CM045585.1, forward strand.
CAAAGGCAAAAACAGTTACGAGCCGGCTGCCATAAGGCATACCATCTCGCGGTGAAGCTATTTATGGGGAATTACATCATTTCGGCCATAATAGCGGTTTGCATATCCATATTGTGTATGGAAGGAAGGAAGGAAGGTCGATGATACGGTGCAGAACGACCCGACAATGTCACATCACAAAACACACCGTGCAGACGACAAAATTGACACACATAAATGTATACGAGGATGCATTTTGGTCATTTGCCTTTATCGGAGGAAATTTCGCGTCATAAAAATGTGATAAAATTTAACGAAGGTGACTTTTGTTGACATTGAATGCATAGACGGAGATTTGAATATCATTAGATGTTTCATGAGACCTGTAGCGTGCTTCTGAAGACTGGGACCGTTTCAATATTGCCATCGTGGAAAACGGAAAAAATAATGGAATCGTCGGCGTCTCAAAGAAAACCCATCATTTTCAACACCACTTCTTATTACAATGTGCAACGAGGTAGAAATCGACGTAACATTGCTGCATTAAATCAACTCTTCCCACGATAACGTGCACGAGTAAAATATGTACAAGAATTTAACCAATTATAACACCCGAATAATATTATTCCGGGTCGATTGCGAAAATATCCGGTCATTTTCTTTTCACTCGAATATTTTTCGTTAAAAAAAATAGTTATAAATGTACCCTTTTTAATTTTTTTCTCCTGTTCCTTCTTTTCCTTGTCGGCGCGCTCCTTCTCCTTTCTTTCCTGCTTTTCCCTTTCGGCCTTTTCCTTTTCAATTCTTTTAGCCTCCTTCTTCAAATCTTTGGGACTTTTCGAATCGCCCATCTTTTCTGATATGATTAGTGCCTCACTGTTTGTCTTCAATTCGGTCGTTGCCGTGTTCTCCGTTTTCGGCTTCATTGTTTCAATCGCTAAGATTTACACAATTTAGAAGATAACACACACCGACATAAACTAAAAATACGTTCAATCGACGGATGAGATAATAAGCGACATTTCGACAAAGTTTGCGATTTTCATTCACCGACGAAAAATGTAAACGGACATAATTCAACATTGACGGCTGTAATATTTTAGGATAACAAAAAAAAAGTAACGGCGAGAGCGATTTGTTGACTTTCACCGGACGTGGTCAAAATCGGGAAATTGCCAACAGTCGTGGTGTACAACAATTCAACAATTGTATAAGCATTGTACTGAAACGGTGAAATCTGGCTTCTAATACTATAACGACTGTGTGAAAAAACTAGATTATATCACTCGAATCGTTTGTGGAACCTTCTGAATCGTCCACTTTCACTTCGATTTCCGACTCTACTTTGCCGTTTGAAAATTTTCGCAAATCATCGTCAGCAATAAACTTCTAGATCTGATTGTGTGCTCGACAAAAATGTGACGTTCGGTGTTAAAATATGTAAGGAATTGCACAATTATTTGAGTTCAAACAATCAAACGATTTGTTCATGTCCCGAATCGTTGCACAATTTTACGACCTTTTCCTCTAAAAATACAAGTACAACGTACAATCGCTTTGTAAACATTTTTTTCCTACACGTATGTATATGATAATTGATGACCTAATGTTAGATGAGGAAATCGGGCTTTTGTACACGTGCGTTCAAACAAACAATTATTCGTCGAATCCAATAATCGAAAATTAACTTTTAATTAAAACTTACACAATTGTTCAATTGTTTTTCTCAAAACGACACGACTCCCAATCTCTACGAGAAAAACGATAAATTTATTTTCAAGCTCGATCGTACAGCAACTAACGCCGTCGATAAAAATAATTCAATAACCCTGGAAAACTAAGGCGAGCAATAAAACTATCAGATAGCCGAACAATATACCAGATAACCGGCGTCGATTCGACACAAAATCAAATCAAACAGATAAGAACACAAAATACAAAAAAAAAAGCAAACTTTGACGAAAATCGAAAAAAAACGCTCATTCCTCTCCCTCGAAAGAGACGCACCACCGAATATAAACGGTTACCGTAGTCCAAACGGAAATTTCCCGGAAAACACCGGTATACCGAAGCCTTCGGAGGCTCTGGAGGTAATGAATGGATTGAGTCGACTTGGAAGAAGAAAAAAGTGTCGGAAAGACGAGAAGAGTGCGCGAAGTGCGGCGAGCGACTGGCGGAAAAGCAGTAGATTGTACGGACTGCGGTATGGTAACCGCACCGAAATAGCGGCCGATCAGGAAACCACAACTGATTGGTCTCCGATACACGCACCCTTCTTATCTTCGCTATGATATGAGGACTGAGAGTGCCGAGGGGTACAAGTGACTTTTCGAAAAAACCGCGTTCGAAGTTGACCATGCACCCGCATGTATTAGGAGGAGGAGGTCGAGTGATTTGATGATATGTCTCGGTACACGTTCCGAATTCGTTTATATCCTTTTGACAAATAAATGAGCGAGCATACAAGCGATTCGTGTGCATAACTCAATTTCGGTGATAATGTCACTTGTACCCCTAGGCCGTTTCGATCGTCATGCGTAATATGGGTTCGTGTTGAATGTGCGTGAGGTTTTTTTGATAAGTGTTCGTATTGCCATATTATGTCGCTATTTTTGATAAGTGTTCGAGTGCTGTCGCTAAATTGGATAAGCTGCAATATATTATATAAATTTATGTTCCTTCAAATTCTATCCACTTTCTTATTCTATTCTATTTTTCTTTCCCCTTCATCCAGGACTAATTAAGAAAGATTTTCTTTTAAAATTTGTCCCTTGTATGACGTATAAATTGAGTGAAGAGTTGGATTTTAATGTATTTCAAATCACCAATTGTAATCTATTCGGTCCACTTATTCCGTTAAAAAGAGAGCATTATAAATTTTGACTTCTTATGTATATTTTATTACTATTTTTTTTTATTGAAATGTCATATTAATTAGGATTTAGGATTAGGATAGAAATTGCTGAACGAAAAAACCCCAATGACGAATTTTCATTAACTATTGATACGTGTGAACAAAAGTGAACATGAAAGATAATATTATTTTATACGTATGTAATCATAACTAACACGATATAATTATCAACACACTATTTATAAAATTTATGCAATCAATAATACATGTTTAGCACTCGATTATAATTATATCTAAACAATCTAACAATTAGAGTGATCACACATTTCAACTTTTGATATGAACAATCTCGACAAAATCCAACAGATAATGAATGAAAAGACAATACATACGGAAGAGTGGTAACACTCGATCCCCTTCCCAATTTTTCACAAAAAAATATATCAAAAGTGTTATATTATTTTCAATCCGCAGCAATAAGTAAAACTCAATCGAATTCAAAATATGTATATCAACATTACTTTTATTTTTAATAGAGGCAAAAAACCAAAGAGATGATCAAGTGTACCTCAAACGATAAAAACCTTCGACAAAACGCTCATGGAAATAAAAGGTTGAGAGCAACCATCGAAGCCACACGCCGAGTTCACATAGTGACACAGTGTTGCGCATGACGTCATATTATAAAAATGCCCAGTTTTGAATGGGCGTGATCGCAGCCGAACGATTTACACTCGCCCAGACGAACTGTAATAATATATATGTATGTATACACACATATCTGTATTATTATATCACGCATAATCGAAACCGAACCTGCGATTCATGGAGGGAAAATAAAACGCTGGTCGAGTTGGCGCCGAAGACCATCATCTTGTTTGTTATTATTGCGATGGTACGAGGTCGTCGACACTGGTACGAAAATTGTCCAAAACAAATCGTGGCTGACGATTATGGTAAATCAGAGGCTAATTAATGACTATGTATAATATTTACGATATTTTCATTAAAATCGTCGGACGCAGAGACCCGATGCGGTGTTTACTTATAGCTAACAATAAGAAGCTCTCGTTGTGCAAATAGATCATCTTCGACGAATTTCATTCCACGTTTCGATGCATAGTTTTTCCTATCAATAATTGAATATTTATAAATGCTAAAACGCCATTCATTATATTTGGAATAAATAATATCTTATATTTTTAACGACTAAATAAATTTTAAATACCGCTATGAAATAACGCAATCGTTATTCTGAACAGCGATAGAAAACAATTGACCTAAAGAGCAGGTAACGTGACAGATTAGATGCGTCACCGTTCCAGATTTTAAAATTAACCATTGAAATTATGTATATTTCCGTGAACGTCGACTGTTAAATTTAATTGTTGTGTACCTATGTATGTAATTCTATGATCAGATTCACTGCCATCTCTCGATTTCGCATAAGAACATTGTGAAAAAAATACTGAAAAACAGAATTTCTGAAACTACTATTGTTTCGCTAATGGTATTTGATATATTTTTGCATACTCTTAACCGTTACGAATAAAGGGTATTGAGTATCCAGGATGGTTACCGCTGCACTAATCAATAGAATTCGCATTACTGCTTCTTTTTATTTTCGATACAGAAACATATTTAAAGCAAATAACGAATCTTTTGAAGTATGTAAATCGAATACCATTGATCATCGCATCGAACCAAACTTGAAAAGGCCGACTGTCAAGCAAAGGGGACGCAGTCGTAAAGAAACGACAAAAATATGCACAAAAGAAATGTACACTTCGAGAGATCGTAAAGTGTGTAATGAATGCACCAACATGTGCTTGCTGGTCATAAATGCAAGAAGATTTGCATACGAGACTCCAAACGAAACAATGCGACATGTGCGAACGACATGCGAGGAAAATTATCAAATAAATACATCACGTGGAGATTGCTCATCGTTATTTATTACCATGGGAAATAACCGCAAATTTATTTCATGTCGTGTCATATTTTTTTCCTATCATATCATGCCTCAAAAATTAGAAAATATATGTTTTTTCTTGTAATGACATGATTTAAAGTGAAGTAATAGTCGAATCATATCACGTACTCAATTTTAAAGCGAAGACAATTTTCTTTCAGTAAAAAAAAGAACGACATGCTAAGTTCATTGTCAGAATTTCTTCTAGAGAACCGCAAGGAAGGGGATGAAGATTAAATATTTAAACAAAATAGACAAACACAGTCGACTTATCCGTAAAACAAACAAAGATGAACCATTACAAAACCAATATGTTTAGGGAATAAAAACACGAACAATTCAATTTTTCTTAACGACGCGATGCGCTAAAAGTCAAGATACACCGAGTTGCGTCACAGAGTTTGCTTTGAACAAATATGGATTCGCGATTGTTATTACAGACGTGAACTGCACCAATCTAGTATCGTACGAGGATGAAATCATCACTATGATTATCGCATATCTCATTCCGAAGAACAATAATTATCAATAATATTTTCAAAACTAAGGCTGAAAAAAGAAAATAAGTAAATATTGTAGATCTTCGAAATATTGACCGAGTTTGTTCGTAAAGATATCTTTCCAAACAATCTTGCGCAACACCTTCGAAGAACAGAGATAAAATAATGAATCACACGTTGAAAAAAATCAGAAACAAAAACTCGAAAATGACCTGGAGGTTTGCGAAAACTGATTGAACCATTTTTTCGCAGACGCGAAGTCAATTAGCACAAATCGACAATTATCAAAATGTGAGTATGTGTCCTAGTCGAGTGAATGATGTGTGTGGTGCTAGTTTTTTTTTTAGAAGCTGTCGCAAATTGAGACGTGCAAACGAGATTTCAATCTGAAATAATGTACATAATTAATTCATTTATGATCTTTACAACTGACAGATGGCTCGTAAAAGTTGTCACATCATTTTCGACAATCTAATGGCTCCTGTAATAGAACAAAATGATTTAATTATGAATATATAATGTGTCACATCTTCCAGACGAACTGATTTGAGCAACATAAAAAAAGAGTTCAAAGAAAAATGTGTTGCGGTGAATTAGTACATTCTGTATGTGTTTAACTCTTTATCAGTATCAAAAGATAATAAAAAGTATGAATATAGAATTGTAAACGCACCACGACCCATATACTAAACCATTGAATAAACTACATAAAACATCTGTATGTATGTGTTCAATAATAATAACCGATCAAAGATTTTCCTATAATTGTGAATTTCAAAATGTACAAACTATTAAGTAAACACAGTATGGTTAATTGAACGTATATTTTTATATGTTTATCACTCATATAAGTTAGCTAACGACGAGAAAACATACCGTTCACAAACAAATAATCAAATTAAATTGCATGAAACTATGCATATCGCTAAATCGACTTATTTCTAGCAGCATATTATCGAATATTTGAAAAAATATATATAATATCATCAATGAAATTCATTCGACAATAGCTGAACTGCTGGAGACCAATTGATCTCCTTGACATTCGACCCAAAGAGCCCACACTATTCCAGACTTTGATAACGTGAGCAACGAATAGAAAATAAGTAGATACATACTTGTATGGACATACATTTCATAGATTCTATACGATTGATTGGATAAAATTAATTCACATAAGATACAACCTAAAATGTTCAAAATACGGCTTAACGTCAAACATGAATGAGTGTAATAAAGTCACGTTAATAACAACTATAAAGTGGCAAATAAATGTGGCTAAAAAATTAAAATACTTTATACAAATAAGTAACATATCTGATAAGATATTTGTCAAATATGTACATACATAGATATATAAAACCGTGAAATATTTAATCATGTTGAATGTTTATTCGTATCTAAATGAAATCGCAAATTGAAAATATAAGTGAATGATAAAGTTCTAATGTTTCTTCTATAAAATTTGATATTTTCAGATATGAAATGATAAAATCAATTTGATGAAAAACGATAGAATTATAATATGATCGAAATTATGTTTGATAAACATACTTAATAATGATTTTTTTTTCATTACAGTGCGAAAACAAAGGAAGAAAATTTCAATATATAATGCGTTGAATGTAACACCTTTTGACGACTTAAATGTACAAATTTACATCAATGAAGTGCATTTAGTGTCAGAAAAGAATGCAACCGCTCAGAGAACACACATGTCATTCACTTGAACAATTAAACAAATTGAGAATAATTGACGCTAACAAAACGATTGATTCGTTTTCGTTTAACGATCGAATTTCACACTCCGATGACAAATTAAATCCATAGTTCTACGAATCAACAAAGATTTAATCCAGCAATATTTCAAAACGACATTTTTTTTCTAAGCTAGAGGAATGCGAGTTTTTTTACGTATTTTCTATTTAAAAAAAAAACGGTACTTTCACGCAGTGTAAAAGTTCATCAGACGAGAGTTCACAAGTCAACGGATTACCTCAACGTATGATGCAATTATAAAAGAATTACCGAAGCCTTATGTTTACAAAACGGTTTGAAGATGGCCGGATTAACTTCTAAGAATTTTCTTTCATCCCATAAAGTGCAAAAAATTATATCATATGTGTACGTACCATGATGAAAAAAATAAAGTTTTTATTCATAATTACATTTAGGGCCGATCTTCTCACTTATGGTTTTGAAAATGTTATAAAAAAACCGGCCCTTAAAGAAGAAAATATCTCCAAATCGGTCCTCGAAGAAGGGGAAGAAAAGTGGAACGGTAATGTAAGAGAATAGAACTGAAAAATAATGTGAAGAAATCGATCCTGCGATGATCGGTTGAGGTGAAAAACCAAAACTGAAAAAAAAATCGATAGAAAAATGATCGACCACACCGCAACAGCGGATGTAGGCAATTGGACCGGAAAATTCGAAGAGAATCGCGGAAAAAAGGGTGTCGCTTCATAGATTTGTAGCAATTACGAATCGATTTACGGCACGAAAATGGCGATCGTAAAACGTTTCGCGTGAAATTGGCCAGTTTACGGTAAAAGTGCGACCTTTGACAATGACCGTGTTCGGAAAACTAGAAAAAAGTTTCCCTCGTTATTTTTCGTTTTGCGCCGAGAAAGAATCCGATGAGAGAAAGGTGATGCGTTCGCATTTTCTACGCCTTCGAGTGCGTATTCACTTTATGGCATTAGCGAGATTGTTTCAGTTTTTTTCTTTTTTACGTCTATGTAATTTACGTTTGTCGAGAATCGAGATGAGTGTACCATATTAAAATTAATTGGTTGTAACGCTCGGTAAATGGGTACGCGGATAGCTTTTCCCAACCCATTAACTTCTACGAAATGCTACACTAAAGGTTCACACCTATTTCAATAACATTTTTTCTATAACTAACATCTATTAAAATAAATGCGTTTGATTTTTATTTTTTATTTGAATTTGAGATTTTGCGAAACTTTAAAGTTTTTCACAATGCACAAATATCGGGGTGCGAGAAGAGGTCATGTGTCGACATTATAAACTGATTGACAAGAAAATAACCAACAAGACAGATGGATATTTTACTCAATATGATTATGATTCATAAGGTGTTGAAAATAAGGATGTTCAATGAGCACAGTCATCAATTAAGCTGAAAGAATATCGTGTGGATCTTTAAATGCACAAAATAAGTGGGAAGATATTCAAAGTATGTATAGTGCAAATCAAGTAGTTTAGAATGAACCATAAGACAATCAATTGATAATCTCTATGATAACAAAATAACATCACCTAAAAAATATATTTTTCACTATTAAATAAAACATAAAATAGGCATATCTAGACGTTCGTCTGTGTGAAAACTGAATTCGAATAAAACCAAATACTGTTCGCATTCTCGACTATTCCCATAATAGAAACGATTTGCATCGGAAGCCATGCAGTCGTTGCATCGAGAGGATATTTTCGCCGACCACGACGCGTGTCCCGAACACTGAAAACGAGGTTTGCAGCCAGTGACCATCTCTAAATAACCAATGCATACTTCGACAAATAACAAATAGGAAGAAAAACAATTTCATTTTTATCAACTCAAATTTTAATACTTTAATTGCTGTTTAATTTGGTCGAATTGTATCTGGATGCAGGGGTGAGAATATAGGACGATGACGGAGAAGGTAATTGTGTTTAGGGATATGAAGATAAATTTGGGAAATGATTTCGGGAATGGAAATGAGGCTATTAAATAAAATAATGGAAGAGATGGAATATTCGGTGAATATGAAGTGATGACAAGCTTCACAGTATGTGGTGCCTTCACAGGTGCCTTTTCATTTCATCTCTCTAATCTTTATAGCAACATAAATTATTATGAAATTCAAATCCACAATATAAATACCAATACTGTATTCCGATCGCTTACGATACTTTCTCTCAGTGAATGGAAATAGAGACATTTGAACGTATACATGGATAATCCAGTGTTACTTTGAGGTATCGATATGTAATACGTACCGCCAGTTTGGCTGCACCACAAAAAGATTTAAATCCACGTATGTATAACGCATTCCTATGTACCTACATAGATAGATAGATACATATAATATATAGTTGTGAGCGGCTAAGATGAAGCAAAAGAAGCGAAGATGGTCGAGTTCTTTTTGTGGACGTTTCGGTGCTATGCGGACTCAGAACTCATCGTCAGATGACTCATGCCATACTCAGGTGAACAGAGCTGAGGACTTTCGAATGCCGAACACGAAATTCTCTCGAATCTCGCACACGATCAATCTCATGATGCGAACAATCAATGGTGGAAAAAAATACGCTTCCCGGTTTCGTAACGAACGAAAAAAATGCCGTCGACTTAGTTCGTATTCAAGTGGGTAATTATAGACGGTATTATATGTATGAACGCAATATGCAAATGGTCGAAAAATATGTGTGCATGTTTTTGAATCAAATTTTATAAATGCTTGGAGATACAAGTTGACGTTCGTTTTCAATAATTTCCTGATAATATTCACTTCGAAATACTACAAAAATAAAATGATACATCTGTCGATAGCTTATTCTCTAACACATACATACATTTTAATGATTATCGCTGTTTTATCTCACATAAAAAACAACTTATGACGAATAATACTGCAAACGCTGAATACGAATACGAAGCATGTCATCAATGTCTTCATCAAAAAAATAACATCCTACTGCAAGAGACCTCGTTCTGTAAAATTCGTGTGATTCGTAGAAAAAAAAAACACGATAAAATAAGCAATACAAAGCAGACAATTCGATTTTAATCGCTATACATAGTGTGCCCTCGTTTCTGAACTAACAGTGTGGCGAATAATGTTCGTATTCCATGTCTGTGAAATCCGAAATGATACGATATTCATATGCATGAAAATGATGATATCGTTCATACGTTGAGTACCAACTGTAAAATTTAATGACGAGGCATAATCTGTCGACAAAGACAAACATATCTGTTGCGATCTTTATAACAAGATCATCAAAAACGAATATTTGAAATGGTTTTATAAACGGACGAATTGAATACCACAAAAATATGTACGATGCACATACAATATAAAAAAAAAACTTATCGAATACATATCGAACACTCTTACAAGCCATTCAATTAAAAGTCCTGACATTTAGATTCGTTTATTAACACACGTCAAGTGCTATCGACGTTCGTTATTCACCTTTGCATATCGTAATGAACCACTTAAAGCGAAAATATGCACAATTTTATTTTTAACGAACGACCATCATCTACAATACGAATTTTCATCAAAAATAATTTCAGAAACATCAGATTACAATAAAAACATTGGGAATAATACGATCCATGATTTTAAAAATTATGAACAAAAATATATTAAAATAAAAATCACGATCAACTTGTGCGTCATTGATACTGTGCCTCTACGATAAATTCACTTACACCAAACCTATTGATAAAACGATACCCCATTTCTTTATCAATTTCGTATGTTTGCTGAGAAAAACTGTTTTTGATTAGGCATCCACGCACTTGACGCTATATCAAATGTGTTTAATTGGATAATCTATCGACACGATCACCCAAGTACACACATTGCAAAATCGGAATCATAGAACATATCATTCATACGTATAATTCTCCATTGATAGACGCTTCTGACGAAATAAAGAAACTTTTTCAAAGACAGGAATTGAGTTTCTAAAAATAATCATATTGAGACGGAAAAGAAGATCCACCCTTAGCAACCAAGCAGCTGCCGTGTTGAGGTAGGGTGAATTTTCTTTCGGCACTTCCTAAACTACTAAAAGAAAACCGCAAGTATTCATCGATGGCGAGTATTATATTGTAAATGGGTTCATGTACCTACATAGTTTTATCGCAAAAGGTAACACACATTGTATACTGGTGTACCGATGTAGGTATATTTATTCGTATAACATAAATAAATTTCCAATCTCCTCTTCGAAATGGACGAAATCGTGCAGTGCACTGAAAGTATTGCCAATACGAAACAACAATCGTTCCTTCGTTATGATAAAACGGAAACAATGGACTTCGTATCTAGATGAAGTGCTGGCCTATTAAATCAGACCTAATTATCGCATATAATAAATTAGACAATATAACCGCCACATCGTATAGATGCGATCGAAAAATATTATATATCTTAAACAGATAAAGAAGATCGATTTCTGAATGAAATAATATCGTAAAAGTTGGAGGAGCCTCGACTTTATTGTGAGGGGGAATCGAGACCCTTTTCATATACATTATATTTATTATATGTTTGTGTATATGTATCGTCAACCCCTAACAAAACGGAATCAAGGTCGACACAGCAATAAACGCTTTTATACGCACACCACACACACACAGAATTGGACGGATAATGATTCTGAAAGAAATTTCTAGGTGTGCGACAACGATTTAATCACTTTTACATTACGATCCCGAGATGATCGGTAGCTGTCTATGAAACACGAGATCGACTCAAGTAAACGATACTTTTATTTTTGCGTTACGCTAGGTGCCCACTTCCCAAACATATCGATATCTATCTGCATACGTGTATCGCGAAAATGTATGAAATGTTATATCGCGCGCAACAAGATACGTTCATAACAAGAAGCGATATGCTCGAAGAAACGATTTTTTTTTTCGATTTTTCAATCGCTTTTCATACAAGACAAATCTTCGAAGACCTTTCCAATCATGTCACTTCGAATGGAATGGTGTTCCGCAATTGTGAAACCGAACCGCACCTGAAACAACACTGACACTACACAAATTCTATTTCCCATACCTTCAGATCATACCTATAGATTTATTTCATCGAGTCATCAAATATTTAACACACGATATTGTAGCTCGCTCAAGTGTTTTTTCATCGAAGATTTCTTAAGTAAAGCATGAAATTTTCATAATAGGGTCTGTTTTGCATAATACCGGATCAGTTTTATCGTCGTTGCATTCTCATCGAAAATACTAAACATATAGGATCGTCGCAATGTACATATACGACTTTCATTTTTTATCACGTACGAGATCCACGTCCGCAAAGCCTTAAAAGGACATCCTGCAATCTCGGTTCGTCACACTCGAGGAACCTCGAAGAAAGTGACATAAAAGTTATGTCACATCATTTAAAATGCATTAGATTTTACAATGTTACTGAATATGAGACACAACTCGTCGAATAGAAAGATTGGATCTCGATTCATTTATCGTCACAACAGACTCACCGATCGGGGGTGAATTGTTTTTTATTCTGACTAATCTAGCTTGAAACTCTATTGCTTTTCTCACTCTACACATTAAAACGAAAAATGCAATAATTTCAAGTTAGATAAACGAAAGGCGTTTTTTCATCATAATACTATAATCCCTCATTGCTTACGAAAATGTTATAAGATTTTGAATTTGGAAAATATATACAAATATAAATTTGACGCAATTCACACAAAAAGATGCGTATGTACCTGAAAAAAAAAAACAATACGCGAAGCCGACTCGAATACATAATTGAACGTTTTACACACAGTAGTATCGAACGTCTTTTTTCATTAGCGCCTCGTGCGACGAATCGATGACGCGTCGCGAAAAAACACTCGATTGCGATAATTTCTTATCGAGTCGACGTTTGTGGAGAAAATCGCGAAGAAGCCTAAAACCAGAATCCGATAAGAAACCGATCTGAAATTTCAGCGGACGGGTTAAAACTTGAAACATATCTCACAGTTGATTCGATTTCATATAATATTTTTATGGAAAATCGCTTTATACGCTCCATAATTGTATCGCATCCGAAGCTATATTCGTACGTTTCGTTCCTTTCGAAGAGGAGCGAGCGACAACCCTGACGATGACCGTCCGCAGATCGGTCGGCGTCGGAGGCCGGATAAACAATATTAGGGGGTCCGATTCCTAACCGTCGTATCCGGGGTCGGCGATTCGCGAAGTGCGACGAAGAGACGGGAGACGGGAGACGGAAAAGGGAAAAGCCGGCTACGCGGACGGTCACGTGCGTTCGGCTCGCGAGGGGTGAGACTCGAGACTCACCCTCGCCCCCTTCGCGTTATCGATCAAGAGGGGCGTCGCCGCGCCGCTCTCGCCGAAGTCCTGCGAAACGCCGACCCGACAATACGCGGATGCGACGACGGCTTCGAACGCTTTTCGCCATCGGAGGACGATTCGAGTGCGGCACCGGCGCGCCGGAGGAACAGCGAATCGCGCGAACCGTTTCGCGTCGAACGCGGAATCGAGGCGCAAGAGTAGTTCGCGCGTTCGCCTCCGCGATTCGTTCGGGGATCCGCCGAACGCGGAGGTGCGTCGGCGAGGATAACGACGGGGTTTTTCACTCACCCATGTTGAGGAGGGGCGCGGCGTGTGCGTACGCTACGAACGCAACGGGCAGACTGCGCCTCGAACGACATCTGTCGACGCGCCGACGAATCTGCTCTTTCTGCACCCCCCACCCCTCGCTCCGCTCATGCACGTATGCCTACACACGCTATTTCGTTCTTCAGGACGAATAGACTCGTGAATCTCCTCTCCGACTTTCCATATGTAGGTACGCTCGTTCAAAACTCACCCGAGCCTAAGCATTTCATGGATACTTTTCATAATAGGATACCATTAAATTGCTTTTTTCGTGAATATTATATACCTAGTTAGATTCGTATACACCCATTCATGTATTTATAATTATAATAATACGTAGATATATGTAATTATTGAAATAAAAACTATGACGCTATGAATTTAATCACACAATAGGCATGTACGTCCTTGCACATAATGCACGATACAGATGATAAACGTTGAAAAATCACATTGCACTTAACTGCTCAATTATATAAAAATCACACTCTACATGGATAAAACCTAGTACCTACGCATCAATATTTTGATATGAAAATAAAAAACATTATCGTTTCTAATAATATATTTAAAAACCAACACTTAGTAGATTTTATTAATAAATATTGATTTTATAACATTAGGAACAATAATCGAAAAAACAAAACAAATAATAGCATATAACCAGAATACTAAAAAAAAAAAATAACAATTTGATTGTAGCGATAATAAAACAATTTTACGTTGTTTCGAGAAGTCAGAGTTTACAAAATGAAAATCTTATCGGTTATTTTGTTTGCGACGACGGTAATATTATATAAAATTATTCTTTTAGATAACACACCCATAAAATATAAAGAGTTTAACGTTAAACGTTAAAAAAAACGAGTCATGTTATTCAGTAGTGCACCTTCAAACTCCGATACCAAAATGTCAACATTCAAATTTGACATAACAATTCGAACGACAAAATTTGTGCCGATTAGTAAAATATTAAATAAAAATAATCAATACATATCACTTATATATTGTGTGTTATATGTACAAACGAATCGATCATGATTAAAACTAACTAGTATCTCTCTACTGAAAAAAAGTGTGTCAAATAAATAGTTGGTCGAAGGGAGAAAAATACATACTAAAATATTCCTTTTTCACAGAGCAAAAAAATAAAATAGTCTCACAAAAATATACATTGTACATATATATAGGTAATGAAACAAAAATAAGTCAAATTATGTTGTATATAGAAACTGGAGAAAAAAAAAATATACAATAAAAAATACAATAACTTTGCTTAAAATTGAGGAAAAAAATCACTAGCACTCTATATACATATATTATATTAAAGATTACCGAATCGAGAGTAGCTTTACGGATTATTGATTTATTTTCAAAACAAAAAATGTATGAAAACTCAGCGATATCCATAAAAGAACCGAAATACTACATATGTATGCATAACGATAACGTACAATCAAATCATTTCCTTTCACTTCAAGAATAAACTGTATTTATTACAATGATATCCTTACAAAAATATATGACCTTTATTATGGAAATGTATTTATTTTATTTTTGTATTCATATGAAATTAAAAAAAAAAAAAAAAAAACAAGAAAATCTACTGAAACTAATATATACATATGTACGTATGAATAAATAAAATTTCTTGCTCTCTTTAGAAATAGATAAGACAATTTTGCATCGAGTGAGATAATTCACCGAAAAAATACATAAGTTCTGAGCAAAAGATGGTCGAAATACATAATACATACACCTTTTGTAGTTAAAATACAAAAAAAAAATATTATGCAATTCATATATCAAAAATTCAAACTACTTAATAAAGCTTTATGGATTTTTTATCAATGAAAAATTATCACTTGGCATTTAAAATCAAACAAATGATTCAACTATAATATGATATGCATTTATAGAAAAATATTTGTATATATTTCAGATTTTATCCATTTATCATATAGTAGGTACTTCTAAATTGACATAACATAAAAAAATATAAAATATATTTAGCAAAAATTTGATCAAAATATAAAATGAAACTATTAAAATTCATTTTACATCTGACTATTTCAACTATTTTTTAAAAAATGCCAGTGAAAAAAATTGCCAATTAAATAAATACATACTGCATTCTATTTTTATTTCAGTTTATAAATTATTCGAATCTGAAAACATTTTTAAATGATTATTTAGTTGAGGTGAAATAACTGAAAAATTGTACTTCAGTTCTTCTACCCTAATACTCGCCGTCTACTTGTGAGCAGCACGGAGCGGACGAGAGACACACTTATAAGAGGGGGACGCCTATGTTGCTGTCCCCCTCTTACCTAAAGGTTTGTCCATTGCCCATTCGTGCCACTCGCATGTGGACAGTGATCATAATAAAATTTGATTAAGTATCACAATCACATATACATGAGTTTCCACTGTACTAGCATCAATTTGAAATCTTATCATTTTTAAATTGAATTGCTATTTTTGGAAAAGATGAATTTTCATACAAAAAAATAAAATATGATGTACATTTAACTATTCTGTGGAAAAAAATAAAATAATCTGAAAGTACAGAACAACTACAATATTATACATATGTATCTATGAGGAAAAAAAACAATATTAAAAAATACAAATGATTTTAGAATTGTTCACAATAGGTACACATTTTAATTTTCATAAATGATATAAAATGTCCAAGGATGTTTCATAGGAGAACATTTGTAATCATCGAATATCAGATTTCTATGCTAATAATTAGGACAATTTTAATAAATTTTTACTGCGATTGAGAATGTCTTTTAACAAATTATAATAAAATCTGAATTATAAGATGTCCAAATGATTAAGCTTCTAACAATTTTCTATTAAGCTTTGCAGATAATCGAATTATCATTATTAATTAACGTATATATAAAATATATATTATATAATCTTGTCCATAATGTCCTGGATGAGGTTTAAGATTATTTCGCTGTAAAAATAACATACAGCATAATCTTTAAATTACACAATAGTTAATCACAATTAATTTCACTACTTACACAAAAATTTAGAAATCAAGAAATGAAGCTAAATTATAAAAAAAAAAAAACAATACTCTACTATGACATTTAGTGGACAAGTTTTCAGCGTGTGTTTATGAAATTCTGTATACAAATAATTATATGTACAGTAAAAGCAATTGACAAGGACATAATTCTTTCAGAAATTTCAAAATTTAATGTGTTTCTAATACATATGATAATTATATTAACTTATTCTTCATCAGTTTCACCATCACTTGAAAACTCTTGTACGTGAGTTGTGAGTCGTGGGGGAAATGGTCCAGCTGTTTGTTGCCTAGAATTTATGTGTTACACATATAATACATTGAATGTATTGATAAAATATTTTGTCAATTTGATGATAAATTTTTAACCCTTAATACTCGTAATCATTTTTAGGTATGGGGTAGCGTTAGCTCGAAATTAATTTTGCATAATTCTTAGAAATCATGCCCAATATTTAAAATTGAAAATGTCTAACGAAAAACATACACACATACATGAGATATTTATCTAGTGATTTAGAATTAATTCAGTTGAATTTTTTTTCGTGATTTTAAAAAGTTTTAATCACAATATACATATATACAAATAGCAAAAATAACGAATAGAACGTAATACATGGTTTATATCTGATAATGAGTTTTAAATTTGGTGACATAATGTCAACTAACGAGTGCTAAGGGTTAATATGTTCATACTCACGCTATACGTCTATAATGATTGAGCCATTCTTCAACCATTTGTGCAACTAGTAATGGTTTTGGTCTAGAACGCTGTCTCGCTACTAAAAGCCCCCCTTCAGTACTGCAGGTGCGAACCCATTGTTGAAGAATTTCTTCTTCGTGACCAATCTAATGAAAAAATTATAATATAATACAAGTGTCTCTAGAATAAAAGATCTTTGCACATATCGACAGACACAGACCTCATCACATGTTAAAAAATGTACAGGCAACAATTTTCCTTCAGAATCAGTTAACGGAAGAAATATTTCATCTTGACCATCTTCTTCTTCATTTAAAGCATGGTTAGATCTACGAAAAGTGTCACTATAATCAAATAAAAATAAATTATTTAATTGCACTATTCAATGATGTAAAAAAATAGAATTGTTTGAAGAAATGAATCAATTTTGTCTAATACGAGAAAAATGACAAACCTGTGAATGTATTCTGCAGTGTTTCCAGAAGCTTGTGAATAAGGTTCGATTGGTACCAAAGCTGAAAAATGTCCTCTTGTGTAACCAAGGCATATAGGAGATTTCGAACAAAATGTGTGATCCCATAAAAGAGGCAAATAAACACCTAAAATGAATGGATAAAGAAATTTTCATTTTCATTTTAGAAACCTAATAAACGATTATAGTAGATATGATATTTTTTTACCTTGAAAACACGCATATCCTAAAGCTTCACCTCTAAAAGAATTAACAATATCTACTGCGTAAACTATCAAAGGGCGACGTGTAACATGCGCTAAAGCCCAAACATGCAAATGATGAAGTGATCGTCCTTGTTGACCTGCAGCATGCACAGCCCTCGACCAATCTGCTTCTAATTGTAATTCATCAGGAACATATCCAATTTGAGCAGCTTGTAAACATTCATGTTCACGCCAGCGAGAATAAAAACTGAAATCATACATACTCGAAAAAATATAAATGGTTTCAAAATGAAGTAAAATAAAATATTGATTGAGAATGTACGATCGTCCTGCATGATGAAGAGTGTCCGCCAAGGCCCGTCTTAAAGTATTATCTCTATCAAAAACACCCCATGTAGCTTGTAAAACTGCATCGAGTAAACAATCTCCAGCAGAACGATTCCATAAAGCATATAAACGTGATCCTGTAAAAAAAGATGCACTCGTTTAACATATACATATTGCAAAGAGTTCATAGAAAACAAGAAATATATACCTAATCTAACAGTAAGTTCTAAACTCCAATTGATAACAGCAGCATCGACTGTAAGTTGTTGTTGAGCATCACGATCTAGTAATTCTTCAAATAACTGATCTTGAATAGCCTGAGGTAATTCTTCTATGTCTAAAGAAGATTAAAGCATTTTATAAATTCGGAGAATCCTACATTTGTATTGTGAAATACAACATTTTCGAAAACGAAAAAATACCAGCAGGTAAGCAAAATGTTGTTATATCATGCATATATCTGCAAGGAAATCCTTTTTTATGACGTATGTTCGAAGCAATGTAGCGTCTGATTGCTGTTGCAAGATCTGGTGCAACATAAGATGGTGCTCTTTTGATCCCTGAACCTCCTCCAGAAATTCTAGACAGTAATGTAGAAAGGATGTCCTCTCGTTGAAACCTTAATAATAAAAAAATGAGTTGAAATCATATTTTTAGACCACAAATAAAATGTTAAGAAAAAATATCACCTGATTGCTAAATGAATCAACGTATAGCCAGCATCGAAAGCAGATGTTCTATTCAGCAACGATACTTCGGTCGAAGTCAACTGTCGAGTCGGATCACCTCCGCTCGATAAATACTGTTCAACAGGAACTGTATCACCATCAACGACACCTATACAAAATATCAACACACATATGTTTTACATGTGACTTTTAGAAATCATTTGAGATTATTAAAAATATGATATGATTACCTAAACATGCTCTCAACCACGTCCAGTCGGTTTGTCTATGCCTAGTTATTCGTCTATTGTTGGACGGTTCGAGGTCATGTAAAGAATTATTTTGACACAAATCGTTCGTACCTTAAACATGATAAATCAAATAATAAATAATCGCATAAGAACACAATTCATACGACTGAGTTCAACGACACATACCGAATGGAGACCTTGAATTTTTTGCATTTTGTTTGACATCCACATCATAACCGCATATAATTTGATCCCTGTCATGAATATTAGTTTGTGGACTAGTATTGTTTTGTCGAGAGACAGAACGGGCGCTTTCACACATGGCACACTTGATTGATTTTGGCCAATTTTCAAAAGTGCACGACTGGAAACAAATAATAAAATCAATCAACCATGACAGAGATGAAGTTTGTGTTGTAATATTAAATATTTACTTGACATGTCCATTTCCCTGAAGTGGAAACTGTATTAAGGGGAGAAACGGGACTAGTGCGTTCATAGCTGCTATCGGGGCGTGCTGCGACGTCTTCTTGAGAAATATTCAACGGCGCTATTTGCTCATGTATGTTGTCTACTGTCACTTCTTTTTCTAAAACAAATACGAACATTCACACCGGGAATCGACCGCCGAAACGATGCAAATAATCGAATGAAAGAAAATTTACCACGTTTCGTTCCACACTGACGACACATTAAACTATCAGATCTTCTTATCGGATCGGAATCGCCGCACGTTCGACAGGTCCACGGCTGCGCTCCGTCATAATCACAGTTATAGTTCTTCTCTCTCGCGTCTACGGCGGCTTCGTTCAAACTCTCGTCTGCGTCTTTTATTCGAAATATATCTTCGTTGACTAAGGGTTTCAACGCTCTACACATGGTACACTGAAAACGAATACGAATCAAATTAGAATCTTCAATATAGCGAATCGGTCGTGCGAAATGAATATTTTTCTCACCTTTAAAGATAAGGGGAAATTTTCATAGGTGCAATACTCGCATATCCATTTTTTTGAAGATTCGCACGTCATGGACTGCGCATTAGCCGCGGAGCTCGCGTTTGTCGATGGCGAATCGAGACACTGAAAAATAACGGAAGAGTAGAGAGCGACGTCGTCGATGGAAAAATACGTTCGTATAGAGATCGGCGTCGAGACTCACGTCGCTCATCTCGGGAACGCGCTCCGGATACGGGCGAATCCTGCGGGAGGCGCCGTCGCCGAAGGGATCTTCGTTCGGGTCGTCTTCGTTCTTGCGGTTTCTCTCGCGACGCGTCTCATCGCTCATCGTACGTCGGAGGATCGTCGCGGCCCGCTCGAGTCGATCGGAGACGAAAATTCATGGGAACGGGGATCGGAGGGGACGCGTATCCTAGGATCGAGTCTCTCCGACGTCATACCATGGCGAAGATGCGAGCGTCGACTTCTCGATTGGCGTTCGACCCACGAACGGGAGCCGATCGACTCCTATCACGATTTCTCACCTGAAACGCAAAATTGGAAAACCGTTCAAATTCTGTCGTCGCTCTTTTCGCTCGAAGAATAATTTACGATAAAAGCGACGACAATACGGTAACGCGTAAATCGTCCACAAGAACGAGAGAAAGTGTCAAAGCGCATTTGACAAGTTGACGTACGAGGGGAGAGGAGGGGAAATAAAAGCGACAGAGGAAAAAAAGGCATATGTACATGAACACGAAACGTCAATCGAACGTCGAAGGAGGTGGACGATATCAGGAGATCATCACCGGGAAAGGAGGAACAAAGAGACGAACGAAAAAGAAAGAGAAAGCGATGTAAGGAGAGCGTCGAAGGCAGAGTACAGAGTACAGAGTACAGAGTGCAGAACGCAAAATGACCTCTCGAGAGTCGCATTTCCCGAAGATCCCGACTCGGACTCGGAAGCTCCTTATTTATTATGGAAATGGAACCTCATACCTCACACTCACAAAATTATGAAACACTCGAGGCCTAAACGAATCTAAATGCGGCTCGCAATATTTTTTCTAAAGTTTTTTTCTTCGACGATCAAACGTAACGTCGCATATCGTTTTTATAAGTACCCAATAATAACATTAGCACGATTAGGTGGGAATCTACCTAATTTATGGACATTTTCAACATACGAGTGTAGAACTACCATAAGTCGCGGTCCAGATTGACGCCCGATCGAACTAAAAAGACAACTCTCCTTTCGCATTCGTTTGACAGCTCGGCGCACGCTCTTCTGATGTAAGAATTCACAATTATTCGAATAGGAAACGTTTAAGGTTTTCGTTCGAGCTTCGATCGCTACAAAATAAAAAAAAAAGATTATTCCTGTTCGTTTTCGATTCCGTGTATTTCGACGAAGACTCGTTCTTCGTCGATCGATAATTTACAAAAAAATAACACTATGAGCGGCTCGTTCGTCACTCGAACTCCAAGAATTAAACGGCGACTATAAACAAATAGGCACTCCACGCTCGAATGTAGTCGTCACATATCAAAAATAATGTTTTCTCCTCGAATATACTCAAAAATATAATCATATTCAGTATTAACCTTAAAGACTGAGGGGTGTCGTTATACGGGAACGTTAAAAAATGTAAAATCCGACGAAACACTCTCGCGATCGTCGATTAGAATGTTAATACCTAATCTTTTTCGATTCTTATATATCTCGTACCGCGAGACCCAGTCCACCCAATGTATGTTTCATACGGGTTTTGAAAGGGAACTTTGAAAACGGCGTCGGCTGACTATTATGATTTAAAATATGTATTGTTTAAAATTTTCTCAGCAAAATGGATGAATATACGCGAGAACCGTGCCCGTGGAGAATATTGGACGATTGTGGTGGAGCTTTTTTGATGGGAGCCATCGGAGGTGGAATATTTCATTCTATAAAAGGATTCCGCAATGCCCCGTCGGGTTTCAACAAAAGATTGGTATGTAATTTTACTTTTTAGTTGTTAATCTTTATACTTTAGTAATTATTTGTACTTTTTTCTAACAGGTAGGTAGTTTAACGGCCATAAAACACAGATCTCCCATAATAGCGGGTAATTTTGGAGTTTGGGGAGGAATGTTCTCCACAATCGACTGCACGCTGGTACATATTAGGAAAAAAGAAGATCCGTGGAACTCAATTATGAGCGGAGCTTTAACCGGAGGAATCTTAGCCGCTAGAAATGGTAAATTCTCTTTGAATTTGAAAATTGTCTTAAATATTTACTTTAAAGATATTAATATTATATCTTATCCTCAATATAATGAATTTTAGGTGTACCGGCGATGGCAGGTAGTGCGGTTGTCGGCGGCGTATTGTTAGCTCTTATCGAAGGCATCAGCATCATGATTTCGAGGATAACTGCCGAACAATTCAAACCGCAGGCTCCGGTGTTCGAAGACCCGTCCGCTCTCGGTGCACCCGGTCAGCCGTCTCAAAACCAGTTTTAAGTGAAAGCGTTTATTCGTAATAGACATTTATAGTTTAATAAAGGATGCAAGAATTTCAATATATGTTTAAAATTCATTGCAATACACCAAAAGTTTTTTTTTTTTTTTATTTAGTTCTTTTTCCTTATATCTGTAGAATATCTCAATGTTATATAAATATATTTTTGTTTATTTAATGTTAATATTATTTTGAAGTATAACTAAAAGATATTTCAATTACTCCGTTTTTTATTACTTAAAATACAATACTGATACACAAAAATAATTTGATGCAGTTTGTTGTTGACAGTAACGATTCGAAAATGTTTACTATTCTGATTGATTGATGGCCTTTTGTGATTCCACCAATTGGCGTAATTCTTTAATGACTGTAGCTAAGCCTATAGCGTCAACTCCGAGTTCACAGAGTCGCACGCACAAAGTCAAGGTTTCCGCGTCCAACCCGGTGTTCAACAACTTGGATATTTGCATGATGGTGTGGAAGGTCTCCCGAGCCTGCAACACTTGGGTATCTTGATCCGACATCTCACTAAAATAAAAATCATGTTGGAATGGAAACCCAATCTAAAATCGTCAAATTCTATGAAAAAAAAAAGTAATCTTCACCTGTGGCTGATGATAATAATTTAACTGAAGATAAAAATCTTGAAAGCTTTACTTATCAAGTGATCAATATGTGTAGGTATTTACATCGAAAATGTTATAAATCTACTCATTTGACAGTAAGTGCGTTAGTAAATACCTAAGCTCGACGAAAGAATTTGACGATTCAAAAAAATTGATTGACGCTTGTCACAATATCATAAATAGCGTCCATAACCAATTTTTGTACTGTGGAAATAATTTCCGGAAAACGGAATGAATCGAGAAGAAACTTTTGAAAAAGAGTGGAAATTTTTCAAGGCTGAAAATAAAAGGGGGAGAAGTCTCTCTAAGCTCTTCTGCATACCTACAAAGAAATAAAAGTTAAAAATTTTGTATGCATAGAAATTGATGGGTTAGTGCCAAATGTTGAAGTGTCAAACTGGCGTCTGATTGTAAATCCGAATCTGACACAGAACATCGTCGAAACAAAACTTTTATTACATCGCAATTAACACATCAATATGAATATAGAAGGTAGTATATAATACATAAAAAAAAATATGCTCTTAATATATCTACTTACCGTATCTACAGATTACTTATGCATGTATTTATTATTTATTATCGTTATAACAAACAAATATTCGAGAAGACTGATTTCCTTTTATGGTTTTTCCAACAGGAGGCGAAAATGAGTTACCACCTTCAGACAACGCTCTGGAGGAGCATATTTCAATTCCTGAAAGCGAATCTGCTCCCCCTGTCCAAGATATATACTCCAATACTCCTTCGACCTCAGACAATATCAATGAAAATGCACCGCAGGAAACGACAGATTCATTGCCTCAGACTATTTCAAATGTCTCGGATACCTCTCCCACTCTTCCTGTTACGATCACAAAACCTGAAGAATTTTCGGTAGAAAAAGTTTTAAATAGACGCATAAGGAATAACAGAGTTGAATATTTACTCAAATGGAAAGGATACTCTGAGTGAGTATTTTCACTTATCAATTGTCATATACATATGTACAAACATCAATAAAAATGGTCCAATATTATATTATTCCATTGAAATTTGCAGTGAAGACAATACATGGGAACCAGAAGATAATTTAGACTGTCCAGAATTAATAGCGGCTTATGAGGAAGCACGAACTAAAAGAGAAGCTCTTGAAAAGAAAGACAAAAAAAAACGTTCTCCTGTTCTTCAAGATCGATTTGTTAAAAATCAAACGATCGAGGTAATGACTTTTTTTTCTTTTCATCAAAATATTTTCTGATACATAATTTATTCATTAGGAAGTCACTAAACTGCGAGGATTTGAGAGAGGACTCGAACCTGAAAGTATTGTCGGCACGACAAACGTGACGGGCGAAGTTATGTTTTTAATTAAATGGTAACTGTTTTATTTTCTTTCAGACAAAAATTTATTCATATTATTACCTTACATGTTGACATTTCAGGATTGACTGTGATGAATTAGATATTCTTCCTGCCAAAATTGTGAATCAAAGAGCACCAAGTTTTGTGATCAATTATTATGAAACTAAACTTGGATGGAATGGAATTAAAACGAATGCGCGTATTCCTAGAGAAATTCCTAATTTGCCTCAGGAAGCTGCTGTTCCGACCAATTACGACGACAAATCTTCAGTAAACATGTTTATTTTTTTATATTTAAACCTTTTTGCATATTTCAATTGTTTAATGCATATTTTTATAATATTTTCAGCTGAAATTACAAAATATCGAATCCACAATGACCAACGATGAGATGATGGATACTCAATCAAATGATGCAAATATAATTCTTTCCAACCCAAAAGAAGAAGTGATCATGGATATGTCATAATTTTCGTAATCACACATACAATAAATAGCTATCCAACTTGATAATATATGATAAATAACTTGTAATGACTATAAAAAATTACATAAAGTACTTTTTAGATATTAACACATATGTGTTTTGTATTTAATTGTGTAATATTTTTTCCTTTCAACCTCACTGTGACTATGTTGACTTTATAATTCGTACATATATTTTAAATTCAATTTGTTTAGTAAATGTTGAAAAATGATTGAGCGTTCGTTATGTACTCGAATAATTCATACGAACTGAATTTTTCCGTTCACCGTAAGTAAGTGAAGCACGTTCATAGGTAAATAAACATTTTGAAATTTGGCGCCGAACGATTGGTCGCAGAAACGTCAAAATAAGTTATGAATGGTGTAGTGCGTGTGCATGAATGCACATGTATGTATGTGGCGCTAAACACACACACACATGAACGCATATCTTACAAGGTGACCTTGGTTTGACGAAGCGAACGAATCGAACGTATTCCGTATCATTCAGTGTTCAGCCACTCCACAAGGAGCAGACCGGACCTCATCCACCCTTTCCTTCTGATGATGTACGTGTGTATTTTCTTCGACATACGACCACATATTTGCGCGTGCTTCACGTGTGTATACTTTTGCCTTCAACGTAGTATGCACATGCATTATGTAGATGTGTTTGTGTTTACATCTCATTCAAATAAGTACCAAAGTTAATTTTTCCCATAATTATGTACCTGTCTTTGATCAAATAGCTACTATTTATGAAAACATTTGAAAACTCAGCTGCATATGATTATTTCTTATTTCGCATTGTTTTATTTCTAATAAATACGAATTAGATAGTAGGTACCTACTCATATAAATATACATATCTTCACAGATAGGTACCTATATAGAATTTTTGCAATTAAGCATGCATAAATATTTAACTTATCGAATTAATTGTTCGATAAGTATTTAATTGCTTTATTTTGCAATTCATAATTTCGCTATCAAATTATTTTAATTAGGTAGGTATATTTAGAAACCTATACAATACACATCGTCTTTTTTTGATTGTCAGTATTTAAATTATCTGCCTATCTCAAATAACAAAAGGAAAACAAGATACACAGAATATAAATGAATATAATACATATCATGTTTCTAATATACAATAACATTGTAATTTACACTTACTCTTGTCTACTTTTTAACTTTTCACTATTCAAAAGATAATGTTTCAACTCCGATTGTTTTGCATCATGCCTAATATTTAATCCTCTACTATTCAAACTGATACATTTATACATTCTCTATTAGATACATAGCTAATTACAAATGTTCAATTATGAACTCACCCGTTTAAAATATGTATAATATTTTGATTTTTCAATCAATAAATTAATACCTTGGTAGGTACATTGATTTAAATTATTATATATGACGATCGAAAAGGCCAAGGGGCACAAGTGACATTTTGGCGAAATTGAGTTATGTACAGGAATCGCTTCTATGCACGCTCATTTATTTAGTGGGAAAAGGATATAAACGAGTTCGGAACGTGTGCCGAGATATATCATCAAATCAGTCGACCTCCTCCTAATACATGTAGGCACATGGTCAACTTTGAACGCACTTTTCTCGAAATCACCGCAAAATCACTTGTACCCCTTGGCCTTTTCAGTCGTCATATGTACAAATCTTAAAATAATTTTATTTTTCTTTTTCTAAACTACCAATTAGGTAAATCAAATCATTAATTTATTAAACCAAAGAAAATGTTTTAAAATATACCTAAGTAATTGTTATCAATGATCTCTGAAAATGTCAATATTTTTATTTGAATAAAAAAAAAAACACAACTGTTTGAAAACCTATGTTTTGTTAATGGTCTACTTCTCATATTGTTTATAAAAGAGATGTTCAACTAGAAGTCTCCCTTATTCTTTTTGAAATTCTCTCACATACTGGAATAACACAACTCATTGTGAAATATTCAAAATGACCTTTGTTTTTTCCATTTGATTTCCAATGAGTTATATCAGTAAAATGCGCTCCAATCTTTCATTCACCAAAGTTTGTTTCGACTCCATTCAAAATAATAAATTACTGAAAATATTTATTTTATTCGTTAAAAATTCTTTTCTTACCTATTTTCAGATGCAAGGTGAAATGATGGAACATCGAGGTCGTACGAGCCCTGTGATGCTTGGCACAAAAATTCCAGGACCTCAGTCGAGTCCTGCTTTATTAGGATCTAAGCAACAAGGAACCCAAGTACGAGTTCTCACACTTAATCATGGAGAACACTTGGATTCTTCATTATTTAGGTATTGATTTGTTCTTATCTCATATTATTTGGGGTTCTCTAGATTTATAGAAAGGAGCTAAAATAAATTGAGTGGTAAAAACCTTGTTTTAAGAGTTTAAGTATTGTACACAAAAATTGCATGTTTGTATTTGAATTCTGAAAATAAAATATAATTATCTATAATCAGATTGCTTCTCTTTTTCAGATTAGAAAAAGGATGGATATTGCATTTATCTCCTGGACCTAGTCTAATGGGGCATAAAGTTTTTTTATATTGTAATTATCCTGAACAATCAAGTAATGATTTTGATTATTTTTTATACAAGTATTTTAATCACAACTACCTATACCCTTATATTCGAAATTTTATTTTATAGGCAGTGATCAAAATGAGTTCATTCGAAATCAATATTATTCACTACAATGGAACCGTTCAAATCCAGATAATCCTTTTGAGCCTGCTACCATTCTCGGGACAGGAATTGTAGTTCAAGATACTGATATATACTGTGAAATAATCGCCAATAAAGCAGGAGCATATCATTTTTATTTTGTATACGAAAATAAGTAATTTTTCAAAGTGTTTAAACTACGCCAAATGATAGTTTTATTTATTTATTTTTAACTCATACAATTGATTATAGTGGTATCACAGTTGGTCCTCAAGGTTCAGGATTTTTCCAAATAGCTCCAACTCTTCGTTTTGGACGCAATAATCAAGAAATTTTGCCGTTAGATTGTATCCAATGCCAAACGGTATTGTGTAAATCACTGGGCCCATTTATCACATGGGAAAATAAACTAAGAGTTGCCAAAGAGAGTGGCTATAACATGATTCATTTTACTCCTATTCAGGTATGCATATCGAAATTTATACTTTGTAAAATTGTTTATATTTATTTATATTTTATCGTAGGAATTGGGTGGATCGAATTCAAGCTACAGCTTAGCTGATCAGTTACGTTTGAATCCATTATTCAGCGCTGAAGCTGGCAGGGAAATTTCCCATCTAGACATTGAAAATCTCACTGCTAAAATGAGAAGTGATTGGAAGGTGCTGATTTCTCAATGTTTTATTAGATCGCTTTTCTCACTATACAACTATGATCATACAATTTACAGGTTTTGTCTATATGCGACATAGTACTGAATCATACAGCAAATGAATCTACATGGTTGTTAGAGCATCCAGAAGCCACTTATAATGTTTATAACTGTCCACATTTGAAACCAGCCTTTCTTTTGGATGCCATATTGGCGAAACTCACTGATGATGTTGGTCGTGGAGATTATGAATCATGGGGCATTCCATGTCGAGTTACCCAAAACCAACATTTGGATGTGTGTAGTATTAATTATTTGATGAATGCTTATGAATATTATATTTACCTAGTGAAAATATATACCTACTCACTTTTTTAACACATTATAGGCAATTAAAAATTTACTCCTCAGTCAACTACTACTAGAAGCCAAAATACATGAACTGTATTTATGTAATGTTACTGAAGTTGTCCAAGAATTTTTAAATCTTGCCAGAAATAAGTGCGTGCTTAATTATTTTCATAAAACTATACTGTTTCATATTTTATATTTCCATATTGCTTCAGAGTTCCTCCTGTTGGAGTTTTAGATGAAGAAACTAAAGAACTGAAAATCATTCAAGATCCTCAATATCGTCGTCTCAAATCTACAGTAGATATGGAAATAGCCCTTCAAAAGTTTAACACTTACAGGTAGAAATTTCATATATATATATGAAATATATATATTTCATATATGTAATTACAAAGGTATATTTACCTACATATGCATTAATTTTTTTTTTCTACTATATAAATTTTATAGATCAGATTGTTTCGATGAAGATTCTCGTCTTAAAAAATGTGGAGAAGATTTAAAAACCGAATTGGATTCTCTCAACCACAAAATGTATGAAGAAATTCAGTGCCATTTAAATTATGCAGTTGATAATTGCGTGGCAGGCATGAGGTATAGTAATTGTAAAAAAAAAAAAAAATTCACCATATACCTACAATACACACAACTACCTATATTTAACGTCAAATAACTTTCTAGATATTTTCGAATTCAATCTGATGGACCAAAGATAGAAGAAGTTACTGTGAAAAATCCCCTTGTACCTAGGTAAAGGTGTTTTTCATTTCATAATCTGTTTTTTATTGTATTTATATCATTTCTAATACTATTTTTTTTCAATAGATATTTCACATATCATGGTCCTGTAGGTAATCTTAAAGAGATGGAACATAAAATGTATACATTAGATGCTCGCTTCATTATGGCTCACAATGGATGGGTTATGAATGCAGACCCTTTGAAAGATTTTGCAAATGTTAAAGATGGAACTGCCAATGTTTATTTACGACGAGAGCTTATTGCTTGGGGCGATAGTGTCAAATTGAGGTTTATTATTATTTAAATCTGAATTATTATGTATAAAATACATATACCTACCTACCTAATTATATATTTACAATGTATATAATTTATATGGGTTGTTTATAGGTACTTTTTTTTAATAAAGGTATTTCTCATTATTTTTTAAAGGTATGGTGATAAACCTGAAGATGTTCCTTTCTTGTGGAAGCATATGAAAGAATATGTTGAATCAACTGCAAGAATCTTCGATGGTGTTAGACTTGATAATTGTCATTCTACTCCATTACCAGTGAATACATTATTATTATACATCATATTATTATATACCTACCTAGTATATATTCTTTTTTTTTTCTTTGAATAGGTAGCAGAATATCTACTAGACTGCGCACGTAAAATAAAACCTGACCTCTATGTGGCTGCTGAACTTTTCACAAATTCCGACTTAACTGACAATATTTTTGTCAATCGTCTTGGGATTACATCTTTAATCAGGGGTAATTTTTAATTATTCTTCAATATAACTCGAGAAAATATAATTGGTTGACATAAATTTTAGAGGCACTTTCTGCATGGGATAGCCATGAACTTGGTCGTCTTGTTTATCGTTATGGTGGCAAACCAGCTGGAGCCTTCATGCAAGCACCTCGAAGACCACTCACTCCTTCTATTGCTCATGCTTTATTTTTGGATCTTACTCATGATAATCCTTGTCCTATTGAAAAACGGTATTTTTTTTTTATTACCTGTATACTAGTCACCTAAATATAATCATCTTGAATTGTGTATTGCAATTGAAGCAAAATATTTAATTTTCAGGTCAGTATATGATCTGTTACCATCAGCAGCCTTAGTGTCAATGGCATGTTGTGCTTCTGGAAGTAATCGGGGATATGATGAACTTGTTCCGCATCATGTAACATTATTATAATATTAATATTCTTAACTGTTGGATCTGAATTTTTAATCACTTTATTCTATTCACTGCAGATACATGTTGTTGATGAGTCTCGTCAATATACAGAATGGGCTACGGAATATGGTAATCCCAGTCCTTTAGATAATCTTCAATCACAAATCAATATACAAACTGGTATCATAGCTGCTAAAAAAGCACTGAATCACCTGCATTATGAACTTGGATATCGTGGATTCGATCAGGTTAATACACTTTTAAATCAGCAAATGAAAAATAAAATCCTGTATTACTCTAAATCAATTTTCTAGGTCTATGTTGATCAAATGGATCCGGACATTGTCGCTGTAACACGGCACAATCCTAGATCACATCAGGTACTTTACAACCATTTTTAAAATATTACTTCAATAGATTATGTTTTCTCTAACATTCATGGGTTAATGCCAATATTTTTAGACTGTTGTATTAGTTGCCTTTACTGCTTTTTCTCTACCTGAATATAAGTATAATGGAAGAGCGATAAAACCATTACGTTTTGAAGGTAAATTAGATGAAATTATATTCGAAGCCAGTCTAAAACATGTTGAATCCAGGTATAAGTATATACATATATGTAAATATTTTCAATTCATCTTACAATGTCGATTGGGTTCAACCCTCGTTTTTTTATTGTTTTTAGAAATAATGAACATATTTATCAACAACCAAAGACATTTGTTAAAAATCCTGCTTTTATCAATGGTTTGAATGAATATGAAACAATAATAAAACAAAACATTCAACTTAATCAATCAACGGTTTTCAACAATTTTGAAAGACACGAAGATACATATACTGTCTTAGATTTCAAAGATTTCACTCCAGGATCTGTTGTTGCCATTAGAATTTCTATGCAAGATGAAATAAAAGCATCCTTTTTGAAACTCCACCAAATTGCTGACACGTTTCATATGTTACCTCATGAAGGAATCATTAACCAACTTGGTCTCACCAATACAATTTGTAATTTGAATTTATCAGATTTAAATACTTGTCTCTACGTATGTGACCAAGAAGAAAAAGATAATGGCGGATCTGGAGTTTATGATATACCAGGATATGGACCATTATTTTATTGTGGTTTGCAAGGATTTGTCTCTTTACTGAGTGAAATTCGTCCAAACAATGATTTGGGCCATCCTCTGTGTAAAAATTTGCGTGAAGGAAATTGGATGATTGATTATATATGGCAAAGACTTGAAAAATATTCTAACCTATCAGAATTTAGTAAATGGTTTCAGTCTTCTCTTCAAACATTAAAAGAAATTCCTAGATTTTTGATTCCATGCTATTTTGATATGATGATAACAGGAATATATCAAATTATGATTAGAACATGCTATGGACAAATGACAGATTTCATAAAACGTGGTACGTCTTTTGAGAAGGCATTGGCCCTCGGCAGTATACAGTTCACTGGAGTTGTGAATTCTGTTTCATTACCTGCAATGTCTCCTCATTTACCACCACCGCGTTTTCCTCAAAATCCAGCTACAATGTCCGCAGGTCTACCTCACTTCACCACTGGTTATATGCGTTGTTGGGGACGTGATACATTTATCGCACTTCGAGGAATGTTTATTCTTACTGGTAGATACCAAGAAGCTCGCCAACATATTCTCGCATTTGGTTCATGTTTAAGACATGGTTTGATTCCAAATTTGCTCGATGGTGGTAAAAACTCAAGATTCAACTGCAGAGATGCCATTTGGTGGTGGTTGTATAGTATTCGATGTTATTGCCTAGAAACACCTCAAGGTTATAATATCCTACAAGATCCAGTCTCGCGACTATTTCCTACTGATGATGCACAACCATACGGACCGGGTCAAGTAGACCAACCACTGCAAGATGTAATGCAGGAAGCATTGAACGCACATTTCCAAGGCATCATGTTCAGAGAAAGAAATGCTGGACGTGCAATAGACGCTCACATGTCAGACAAAGGATTTAATAATCAAATAGGAGTTCATCCTGAAACAGGATTTGTTTTTGGAGGAAATGACGCAAATTGTGGTACTTGGATGGATAAAATGGGTTCATCTGACTCTGCTGGCAATAGAGGTAAACCAGCAACTCCTAGAGATGGCAGCGCTATTGAATTAATTGGATTGTCGAAAGCTGTTATTTCTTGGTTGGCAGTTTCAAATTCTGAAGGAAAATACCCATACTCCGGTGTTCAAAGAAAACATAGAGATAACGCAATCACCTCATGGTCTTTTGTACAATGGGCAGAAAAAATCCAGCAAAACTTCGAACGCTTCTTCTGGATACATACCAGTCCAGCAGCGAATGATTTGAGACCAGACTTAATACACCGAAGAGGAATCTACAAAGATTCTTATGGTGCGACTCAAGCTTGGGCTGACTATCAATTAAGATGCAATTTCACTATTGCAATGGTAGTTGCTCCTGAACTGTTTGATCCTCAACATGCATGGATTGCATTGAATAATATGAAGACTTTATTACTTGGGCCTTTAGGAATGAAGACCTTAGATCCAGAAGATTGGGCATACTGCGGGGATTATGATAATTCCAATCAGAGTAACGATCCCAAAGTTGCACACGGATTCAATTACCACCAGGGTCCAGAATGGGTTTGGCCAATTGGATTCTATCTACGTGCCCGTTTGCATTTTGCCCAAGAAAACAATTGCTTAAGAAAGACTATAGCAGAAACTCAAGCTGTGTTGTCTAGACACTTGACAGAATTACAAAGTACTCATTGGAGGGGGCTTCCCGAATTGACCAACAGCGACGGTGCTTTCTGCAAAGATTCTTGCCGTACTCAAGCTTGGAGTATGGGTTGTGTATTGGAAGTTCTATATGAAATCAGACAGTGGGAATCTAAACAGCCAGTCATTCTGTGCGTAGAAGACAACTGACGCAAAAGTCACATCGTAGTTCATACTGTCACCTATCCACGTAATTTATCTCATAAAAAATATTACAAGAATCAAAAAAATGGTGAATATTCACTGCAAAGTAGCAGTGAACATAGTTTAGTTAGTGAAGGTGAGCATTTTTATTCAGAACCATACATGACACAGAATACGAAAAAGGCGAATTTATCCAATTATAAAAGAATCAAAAAATTCAGTGAAAACTCGCTAAGAAATGGAAAAAGTAAGAAAAGCAAATTATTTTTTTTTCGTTTTCGCAAAAGAAATAAGAAAAATATTTTTCTGGACGCTCGCGATTGCAATACCAATAATGAATCTTCTACTTTTCAAAGTATGTGTCAAAAACATTACAAAATTGCCAAAGATGTATCCAAAAATATTTGCAATAAGTTGCTTCACAACTATAACTATGCTCATAGTTATTCAACTGTTGTCTATAGTGATAGATATTTCATATACAATTTAACGTTAAATGCAAAAATTGTACCATTCAAAGGACTGATCACTAACGACATAAATGAAGTTACAGTATACAAAAAATTTACGCGTACTTGTAACAACTATACAAAAATATTAGATTTAGAAAATTATTCATCATATGATTTCAATTGTTCACATTTCAAGCATTATATGCCGATATTCACAAATTGGTCCATTCAACCGTATTCACTATTTTGTGGTATTTTGTATGATTGTTCTGAACGGTCAAATATTTATAAGTATTCTGACCGTCACCATTACTATTGCTCATTTACTGAAACTTTAACTAAAAGTGATGATTTTAATCGCTTAATTTTTCCTAATTATACACCTGCTATCGATATGGCATTGTGTAGTAAAGATTTGTTGGACTACGATGACTATACTTTTTCACAAATAAAAACCAATGAGATTTCACATCAAATTATGACACTTTTATATCATAAAAAGAAACCCTTTGATTATCGTCTATCTAAAAAGGGAAACATTGTTTTCAGTAGATTTACTGAAGATGAAATGAATCGTAAAAAGAAGGCTTTCAAGAAGAGTAATTCATATGGAAAAATCTACACAAAAAGGTTTGTGTCAAAATTTCCTATTCCAGATTTTGCACTTTCCCATGATGAACTTTTACAAAGATGGAAATCTACTCTATGCGAAAAAAATAAAGTTCTCGATAAAGATATATATGAAAAATTATATAAAACAGACCATAGTATATCCATTTCGAATTTAAAGCATGCTGAACCCATGACGAAAAGCAAAGTTTATGAAAACAGTAAAAAAGCTTGGTTTAATGAAAGCCGAATAGAACCGAAAGATAGACTCGCTCATGAGTTTGAAAAAGGCCAAAATATCAAAATAAAATTAAAAAATAAAGACGTTACTGAAATAAACCGTAATATGAATAACATCATTGCATCATCGTGTCATGATAGAAATAGTTCTTTATTGATGGAACCACTTCTTTTTATACAAAATTTGAACGAAGAGCGTATGAAAAGCAAAATAACAGCGTCAAAGAAAGCCCAAAAATTGATGGTTCATGTTATTATTGGTTATACTATTTCTTTCATTTTGTTATCTTTAATATCTTTTTATGTTATGTATTTTGCATAACATTTTCTCTGCCATATTTTTGCTATACATATGTATGTGTTATCTTTTGAGTGCCATATAGTTTTATTGAGTCCCTAGTTTATATTTTTCGATTGTTATTTTCTCGAACAATCCAGTGTTACATACATAATGTGTTTGTGATACATTTGTGTGATAATTTTGATATTGCTTATATTATTATTTGCATATAAACCAAAACTGATATTTGCTACACACATACATATATTGTGCTTCTGTGCTTTCTTACATACATTAATTTTACTTATTAGTATCTTAACTGTTCTTATTATTAGATTATAAAATGCTTGACAAAATCTAGTATTTGTCACAAAATGTTTGTTATAAATCTATATGTCTACAATAAGTTAATAATAAAACATGAATTTAAAGGTACACATTATTTTATTTTAAAACATATGTACATTATAATGGATACATAAAAAAAAATATTCATTTTTGAAAATTTGAGAACAAACTTTTTTCAATAGAAACCTCAGAATCCCACATTTTTTCCTTTCTATTTTTTTTCGGTAAATATTCACTTGGAGAATGTGATGCTTTTCTTTTAACACATTTTTTCGATACATCTTTGTTTTCAAATTGAGTGTTATTTTCTATCTTGCCATCGAATTCTTTCATTTCTTGGAGATTGGATAACTTTTCAATTACACTATTTGGTAGTTTAATATGTTTTTTAAAATCACCTCCAAAAAGAGGATGTCGCATCTTCAAATCAGACGGAAATGGTACTTTGGATTTTTTTTCTTTTTCGGTTTCATTAGCTAAATGATTCTTCAATTTTTCCCTTATAATAAATTTTCCCTTTAATTTACAGTTATTTATTTTATATGATTCTTCAGTAAACGGTAATAAGAGAGTTAAATTTTGATCAGAGTCTTTTTCTATATTAATGCACTCGAATTTAGTTTGGGGAATTTTCATTTTATTTTTATTACTGTTCAGAATATGTAAATTGCATAAAGAAGAAACATCAAACGAAGAAGGGCATTGTAATAGCCATAAATCATCATCTTCTGTTATTAAATCTTTTTGTGTGGAAACTATGTTCTTCAAAGTTTTTTTTTCTGTCATAAAGTTTTCAAGAGTTTTTTCATCCCGATTGTTCAAATTACGTTTAAAATGACTGGTCTTATGTATAAGTCTTTCCTGGAATTCCTCACTACTCGTGCTGTTACCAAATTGATTGCTTCCGTCGTCTTCATAATCAATCCTTTCTTTTTTTATATTATCTGTAGAAATGACCATATCGTCGTCAGAATTGTTTATTTTAATATCCTCACCGCTAAAATATGTTTTTTTTTTTTTAAGTGTCCTCAAATACTTTTAGAAAATGCAGAAACAACCACAGGAAAAATATATTTTACGAAAATGTATCACATACCGAATATGATCGTCAACAGGAACCCAACCGAAACTCTTTTCGCTATCTGATCCTGACATATAAGATAAATAAGGCTTTATTTATGTTATACGACCTTCCGGAGCACGTGTCGCAGCTAAATATCAATCACTTCAGTTTTGACAGTTACTTTAACAATTTGAAAATCGACCTTATCCTATTTTAAGTTTTACGGATATAAGAGCTTGGGGAGATTTGACTCTCTCTTTTATTTTTTGTTTTTAACTCCGTTTCGTAAAATCTGATGTTGAAAAAACAGTGCCAAAACACTCGGAATTTAATTGGGGTTACATGGTATAAGCACAATTAGAAATAATCTGTTCGTTTTCTGATAGACTCGAATAAACGAGAGATAAAATGAAGACATTTTGATATGTGTGGGAAACTTAATCCGAGTGCAAATTATAATTCAAAACACGCACATTTTAAGTCAACTATTGCTATAAACCACCCGTTATCCCATCGGCTCAAGGTGACGAAAACGTTTATTTAAAAAAAAAAAACCCTTTC
Source organism: Cheumatopsyche charites (assembly GCA_024721215.1). NCBI lineage: Eukaryota > Metazoa > Arthropoda > Insecta > Trichoptera > Hydropsychidae > Cheumatopsyche > Cheumatopsyche charites. The sequence continues at coordinate 13,074,605 of CM045585.1, forward strand.
GTACAACATTTTTCATCATATGTACATATATGTAAATTATCAATCATATAAAGTGGGTTTTAACGACACTCTTATACTATGTATTTTATAACTTCAAGATAAAATCGCTAAATCGAAATAATAACTCGCGTATTTTTTTTCAGCGTGGCCGAAAATTGAACTGCTGACCATCTTCCAATTCTGAAAGATTCCATTGTAGACATTATTTATCATTTACATACGTTATAGCCTACCATTGCTGACAATAAAAAATAGTGGATCACTTTTGGTTGTTCTGGAATGGAGGGATCAAGTTTCCCAGCCCCCCCCTTTTCTTAATTCCATTTGATCAAAAGCATTACCGTAAATAGACACTTCTGAATTTGACCGTAAATACTGACGAACTGGATAGATTTGTGGAATTGAAACTAATTTTAGCATATGGGTCTCGTTCAGTGTTGTAGTCGAGGGGGAGCGCATGGGAGCGCGCTCCCTTACCTCTTTCGGGCGTAGGAGCGCGCTCCCCCATGAAAATTTCAAATATCAAAATAGCATCAAAGTTTCAAACATATTGAATTCAAAAAATCTAGACAAAGGCAATGAAAGCACATAAAATTCTAAACATTTGCTGCACATAACGAATTTTGTAACAACGTCCTTTGAATGGTCATCTCTTCATTCTCTCATTTCCGGTTGACAAAATTTATTGCATGTTATTGTTTGGTGAGTTCGAGAGCCATGTGCGTTTTCGCAAAAATCGAGCCCAGTTCGATACGGTAGCAGGTAGAATTTCTAGGACTGGCTACAAAAAAAATGACTTTGTTTGCTGAATTTGCGTAAAATAAGCAATTTGTGCCGACTATTTTTTTTTCATAAGTATTGTAAATATGGTTTCCATAAGGATGTGCAAGAAAAAGATGTATGGGGGGGGGGAGTGTTGAAAATCAAGCGCTCCCCCACCTCAAAATTTACCACTACACCACTGGTCTCGTTGCTCTCTATAAACCAATGTTAATAATTTTATTGTAAACGTGTTGGCTAAACAACAAATCATCTTTGTGCTCCAGGTAAGAAATGACAATAAAAAATATTTTTTGGCCTGTAAACAAATGTGAAATAAATAGTTATCAATTAATGACGTTTCTCAATTCATTTTAGAAAAATATTACCTAGGTACAAGCATTTCTTCAACATTATCTATGTACTAATCCACTATTTTTCACTAGAGAATTAATATTTAGGTAGGTATAATATGTGTATAATCATTTCAACTAACTTATAATGTTCATATGTACAATATTATATTCACAATGTAAGTAAGTCTTCATATAAATGTAAATTCAAAAGTTTTCCAGACAATTACACAAACTTTTTTGTAGGGTGCTAGAATATATTTATATAATATGTACCTATTCTATGTTACAATTTTTCAATATAAATGTGTAGTAGGTACATAAATTCTTAACATTATCTATAATATGTATGTTGAGGAGGCGGTTGGGAAGGTTGAGGTGGCCATGGAGCCGGAGGGGGTACTCCTCCGACATTTGGAGGGCCGCCATATGGCTGATCATACACACGAGGTTGATTCGAATTATTCGAAACTATCATATTACCAACTGGCGGTACTCCCATTTGATTATTTTGAGATACATAAACAGGAGGAACAGTATACACAGGAGGTCCAGGCGGTGGTCCTGATGCAACACCATAAAAAGGTGGCATCGGTACTGACATATTATGACCGATAGTCGATTGTACGGTATTCATTTGCATGGGCGGTGCGGCGATCGGAGGCATTGTATTCAATTGAGGACTCGACATAACTGGAGGTGGTATAGTAGATGTTGGCGGTGGATAATAACTGTGAGGTGGATAATGGTAGTTTTGAGGTATGTTCATATCAGATATATTGTGAGGCGGCGGAGGAACACTGTGATTGTCCTGTATCGGTACAGTTATAAGATTAGTCCGTCCGACGGGCGGTGCCAATTGACGCGCAGGTAAATGTGGTCCTCCTTGAGGCATTACATGTGTTAAACCGTGAGGAACCGAATTGACGGGTCCAACATTAGGTCCTCCAGGAGGGATATGAGAGTTGATGCCACTCGTATTGTGAGAACTGATGTTTTGAGGAGGTACCGGGTGGACGGGCGTCGCGTGTCCTCCGGGATGTCCGCGAGGATCGCCAGTATTCTGCATCTAAATAATAAAAATTAACACAAATCTATAAGCATTATAATCATAACATTTATTGGATAGCTTACACCCAGAGGTTTCACCACGGCAATGACCCCTTGAATCGGCGGCGCTAGAGGATTGACGGAAGATGTTTTATTCGGTAATTCTGAATTCACTATATGATTCGATTCTGTAGATGCGACAGAAGATATTTTATTGCCGAATTCTTGGTGACCGGTAGGAGGTTGATTACTAGGATTGGCGTTCGAATTAGGCAGCCCGCTGGTCGGTAGATGGCGGTGATTTATATGAGCTTGCAGATCTCTCTAAAATGTGCATACGACATATAAATATTTTAAATAACAATAGACAAAATAAACGACAAGCGTCATACTTGAGATAAATATGTACGTCTACATCCGGTGTTTCCGTACCGCGTCCCCGCGTGCGTGCACATGAATAAGGTTCCGAGGCGGGTGTGTTCGACTCTAGACACCTAAAAAAAATAGTCCAAATTTAGCATTTTTTTATAAATCACTGTAAAACAGTTAATTGCATACTTTATCTTGGCATCTAGGGCAATGAGTGTGGTCGGCTCGGGCGCATTGCAAGCAGAATACGTGCTTGCACGGAATCTGCAAAAAAAAGGTAAATTCTGAAACTCGAGCGAATCGTCGAAGCGGGCGTACAATATCGGCAAACGAACCATTCTTCCATAGATGAGAATCGGCTTTTGGCAAGTGTCGCAACAGTAGATCATCGGATTCAAGACTTTCTCGCCGATGAGCGTCGCTCGGTGGTTCCAGTGCAGCCTCAGCATCGGCTCCGGGGGTCCTCTGTGCAGCGTGGTGAACACGGGCGGTTCAAGTTGAGAGATGTCAGTGGGGACTTCGACTGAAGGAGGTTTCACTTTTCGTTTACAAAGACGAGTAGAAGAGATACGTGTGTAGGAACATAATAATACATAGGTATATTATATTATATTATAATAATATAAAGCGGAAAATAAATACGCTTGTTTGGAGGATCGTTCTCGTCGTTCTCGTGATGGTTCTCGGCCCCGCTGCAGCTGGAGTCTTCGGGTTCGTTGTCGGAGGAGTCGGCAGGAGAGCCGGCTTCTTCCTCCTCCTCAGAAGAGACGACCTTCAGAGGCTTCTTGGCCGCTCGTCCTCTGCCCCTGCCCCTCCCCCTGCCCCTGCCCCTGCCTCTGCCTCTGCCCCTGCCCCTTTTCTCTCCGTTCATCCCGACTTGACTTCACTTCACTCACTTCACTTCACTTCACTTCACACCTACATTTGTGTACACTGCCACTCTTATTCAGCCTTTTAGCCGTCGCTCTCTTTGCACCCAATTTGCTCTCTTTGTGTAGCGCTCGTCGCCTCAAAAACCATTAGGGAGGTACCTAGATACCTATTATTTGTGATTAAAATAATCTTCTAAAATGTCAAAAATCATTCAAATTATTTTAAGTATAAAAGTTACATAGTCCACAAATATCCAATGATGTTGAAAAATTAACGAAAACGTGTCAATAAAGAACTAAAAACCTATGTATCTATAACAAAAGTTGAAAAAAAAAAACGAGAATACCATATGTAATACTAATTTCAGTTAATATTGTTTTTTTTTTCCATGCTTAATTATTATTTCTCCTTTTTATTATTATTAACATATTACCTAATGTATTTAACTTCCATCACATTCGTAAATTTTGATTATTTGTCATTTATAAAAAATATTTCGAAAATTATGAAAAAATCATTTTTCAGTTATCATCGTTTTTTTTTATATTTGAGTGATTATTTCTTCCTTTTACAATTATTTACACATAACTAACAATAAGTAATACATATATTCGTCCTGTATCTAATTCTTAAGAACGATGATTATTTTTCATTTGTGGAAAATACAGAGCAATATGTTTAAATATTCCATATCCGTTGAATTTCCTCTACCTATGTGTACATGTAGGTACACACTAATATTTCAAATTTTGAAAAAAAAATCATTTCGTGAAATCGCTACGAAAAAACAAAATATCACGGTCACAGAACCAGGAACTACTACAAAAATACTCGCTGACAATGAAATATTCATATATGCATACATTCATACGTGTAAGCATGTGTAACTATCAGAAAATAACTAAGAACCTGGATACATGATAGGCGTTCAACGCGCGTTTCCATGCGATTATCGTAACGCGCGTTTCGATTTCCAGTAGAAACGCGTGTCGAACGCTTGTCATGTATCCTGGGCTTTGGTTATTTTCTCATGGTTACATATACTTACATTTATATATGTGTTTTTGTTATACCAACTCATTTTTGTTTTTAACGAGCTAAGTCCACTTTCCACTGCCGAGTGGAATGGAACGGACAAGAAACACAGTTATAAGAAAGAGGAGGATAGCCATATAGGCGTCCTCCTATTTCGTATAGCTGTGTCCCTAGTCCGCTCCGTTCCGCTGGCCAGTGGACGGTGGGCTTTAAAAGGTCCAACGTGAGAGTGCATAAACACACTAGTATGTTTATACATTCGCGACGTGGACATTCGTACTGTTACATAATATGTACATAGGTACATATTTATGTGTTTATATGTAGTATGTAGGGATAACTTCTCTACAAAATAAACATATGCGCCATTTATTTGCTTGTGAAATGTCAAGGGCACTCATAGAGTATAAATTATTTCACTCCATAGTTATTCGGCAAAATATGTATGCGTGTACATATTCACTTTCGCCGTTATGTTTACAAACATGTAGTTACATAATATTGTTCACACATTGCACCTAAGGACATAGTTATATTATTTGCATTTTATTTGTACTGATCTTATTATGTACATACATATATCTCTTATCGTTAGCATTGTAGGGGAGTGGTAGAGGATTAATACTTTTTAATAATAATCTTCGCAAATAACATAACGAACCAATTTGGGTGAAATTTTAAAAAGTCGGTATGAACATACGTATGTCTGTACATATACATACATATGTATGGCTAACAATAAGATGAGTTAATTCTAAAGCGGCTGTGTGTGTCAAAAATCTGCGCTATATAGTAATCACCTTAAAATTAACTTTTACAAGAGAAATAATTTCATGTTTTTAAACGGCTGATACATAGTGAATCGCTTCGTTTTGTGACCTCAACGGGTCGTCAACCTATAAAATATTATACATACTTACATAAATAGCATAGATTTTTTTTAATGCACAATTCAAGAATATTCCGTCACAAGTTCTGTGCTAATATTTTGTTTTTCAGATTTCTAAAAGAAGATTTCGTTGTAGTGTTGTACTGTAAACTGTGTGTAGGAATGTATGTACCTACATACATAATTAAATTGATAAATAAGAAAAGAAGAACAAATATTTTTGCGCATTATGTTATGTAACTACCTATTTATCGTGGCTCATTTAATGGCGAATCGGGTATTTTTTTGCGTTTCGAGATCTGGTCAAGGTCACGGTCTCTGACGATTCCATCAACCGACTAATAAAAACACACACTCGGTACACACACAAAAACTAGCGGAACAATTGAATTTGCAGGTAGGGGAACATACCACGACTTGATTCCCCCTTGGTTTTTTGCCTCTAACTCCACTTTGAAAGATTGGATTTTGGAGAAAAAAGTGACAAAATACTCGGAATTTAATTGGATTTAGTTGGTATAAGCACTATTTAAAATAATTTATTTGTTTGCTGAAAAAGTCAAAAAAACGGAAAAGAGGCTAAAAGACGAAATTTGGAAACAAACCGATGACCTGATCCCTCTCCTAGGTGATCCCTAGGTGACTTGATCCAGGGGAAAATTATATGATATTTACCATATACCTCGTGATATACAGTCTTATAAGTTTTATTTTGCCTTGCTCAATCTTATAAATTACAATTCCCATGAAATTGTGGGACATAGGAACGCAAAATCACCCCGTTTTTGCTTAAAATTCCAAATTTTAAATACCTGTAGTTAGAGCAATAATCTTATCACAAAACAAATTACGAAAAATTTATTTTAGGTTTTTAGAAAATTCTTTATGGTTCACCTTCTAAAAACGTCAAAAAATATGTGAACTGGCAAAACTAGATCAATCGAGCAATTTTACGCGTATATTAATAAAAATCTGAATGTACGATAGATGAAAATTCGAGAAAAGTGTCTGCAATAGGTATTGTTGAAAAACTGGACATTTAAGCATCCCCCGAAGGTTCGTTTGGGACACCAGGAAACGAAGCTTAAATCTGGTGACATTCCCATTTAAATGGGACGGATGGCAGCCCAATGTATGTATGTATAATAGAAGCTATATGATTAGAAATTGATTCAGTATGAGATGATAGTGAAGAAAGTTGGTAAGTATACCTAATATATGATATGTATGTACATACATAGTAGGTTAGAGCAGCCCACGCTTGGCTTTCTTCCATCTCGATGCCAATAGGAACATTGCGGAAGTCTATGAATTTCGGCTAAAGCGACAATGCTTTTCAGGTCATCTCTCACCGACTTGAATCTAAAAAGTGGACTGCTTAAATTTAAAAAGGTTCAACTATACCTACATCAACAATCATTTCTAACAATAATGTTTTTTTATGCATTTACCCTTTTTTTAAATACATACAAACATATGTACATATGTACCATGTAGATAGTAGGTACTTCTAGCGTATTTTTTGACTTTTCTGGTATAGATGTGTATTTCGCACACATCCATGAATTTTATTGCGTTAACAATTCTTGAACGTATTTATTAGATGGGTACATATAATGTAATTACATGATCATTTTTGTTAATTTTTTAGACATAACAATATTATATTATACATATATACTTACTTATATGTATTTACCATTAAGTATGTATGTAGATACATACATATATATATTCTAGCATCAAAAGCCACTGGATCCATTTTTGTCAAAAAAAGTAGTTATGCTCAACGGTTTATTTATCTTGAAATCTATGTTTAGTTCTCTATTATTAAATTCGCATCAAACTCTGCTACATCCTTAATAAATTGAGTTCAAAAATTGCATTCAGTATCAATCCCGCCAGATCCTTTATAAACTGCGATTTGTTCCCGCTAGATTTGTATAGTATTAATTGTAAAATTGATCTTCTGGATCTGACGTTTTTTGATATTAGACGACACATATACATATAATATATATATATATATGTATGTATAAACGATTCCAAATATAAAACATCTGTCACAACATCATCGGTGAACTTTCCGTTGAGCAATTGTTATATTTAGTATGAATACCGTCGTAATACCACGTAGAAAATATTGTACATATGTACCTACATGAGTGTATAAACAGTATACGCATGCTTATAAAATTGTGTTTATTATTAACCCGTTGAATAAATCAACACAGTTTTGGAGCGTTACAGGAACACACATACTCACACAAACAGAATAGCGCTATTATATAGTTAAATAATGATTTTTTAAATACATAATAATATGTATGTACACAGTAACTTAAACGTTTCTGTGTGTACACATATTATGTATCTATATTTTTTATTTAGAATACCCTCGCATTTGCAGGGTAGAAAAATAATATCATTAGGTTCTTACTTTAACGAAACCAGGTTCGATGATTTGATGATGCAATCTTGCAATGTTTTTTCTTATTTTAGCGTGAAACACACGTAAGACGTCTGCTTAAACCGTTTGCTTATGCAGTTTCTAAGCGATCGATAAAAAACCGTCTTACGATTATAGTCCGAACAAACTTCACTTTAACTTTCACTCATTTTAAAAGTTTTTAAATAATTTTGACGAATTTTTCTCCATCAGGTCCAGTGCCCCAGTGCGTTGGTTTAAGCAGGTCAGCAACAAGGGTGAAGGCAACACTTCGCAAAGGGGGGGTTGTGTGACGTCACTCATTGTTCATTCGAACTTGAACTTGGTCAGTCGAAATACTCTATGGTCGAAACCGAGTTCCAATGTGAATAGGCAATAAGATATTCTAACTTAATTTGATGTCATGACGGTGCCTATTGATTGAGTAGCAATCTGAATTTAAGAAACAATATGATCAGGAACATATTATTATTGTAGTTGATATTTTGTGCAAAAATAATATACAATAGATAAATGCTATTAATACATACATATGGAGTTATTTTTTGTATATCGTACAATTAGATTATTTTCTCAATTATCACCCGGTTAGAAGCAATTACATATTATACATATCATATTTTTCATAGATGTGTATTTTGACCTTGTTTACCATATCAATTCATTTACCTATTTATAGTATTACAGTAAATATGTATTATTATACATACATACATATACATATCGATGTATAAATACATACTTTTCTTTTGTCTTTTGCTATATGTGCTATTCCACGTAGAATCAACACAGTCTAGAACTTTCACATCTCAGAATTTAATGAAATTCGGTATGATGATTGTCCTCATAGAGATTGAGAAAATAGTATTTTTTTTTTTTTTAATCTCGAAAACTTTAGCAGTTACGATTGCGTAAAGTTTCGAAAAACGGCTCAAAATGCATAAACGGCATATTTTGAAATCGCTATATCTGCTCTTCTAGTTACGTTAAAAAGTTGAAAATAGTGTCTTTCTACTCGTTTTTATATGCTCTTTTTTTTGATATGCATCACTATATACTTTTTAGTAAAAAAAAAATTCTTAAATGAAATTTAAATTTTTAATTTTGAATTTCTCAAAACAGACAAGCATGAAAATTTTGCGAAAATTCCCATAGATAGTTTAGCCTTTTGATAAGTTATTCTCAAAATTTCAATACGGGATGGAAATGGGTTCATGGTCAAATAAAACTTTAAAAAAATGTGTTTCGAAAAACTCATACAAACACTGCAGCGTTGGTATGAGCGCGCTAAGGTGGACACACCGACTGATTGGAGATTTGGATGGGTGGTGCAGTAGGGGGCACGGGCAACTGTGTTTCCACTTAACACAGGTTTTGACTGGACATGGCTGTTTTGGGAAATTCCTGTGCAAGATAGCCAAGGAGATTAGCCCGGTGTGTCATCACCATACTCTATGGTCATCACTGTGGTGCGGAGTGTGATGACGCCGAACACACTGTCTTCTTCTGTGCGGCGTGGAAAGATGAGAGAAGCCTCTTGTGTGAGAGACTGGGGGCAGATGACATCTCGCCTGAAACGATGGTATGAGCGCGCTGGTTTAAGCTGTTTAGTATAAAACATATTCACCTGTCCATCTTCCGAGGCTAATTTCGTTGTAAAATCGCCCATTAAGAATAACTTTTTTTTCATTATTTGATAAGCTAACATATTGTTGATGTTTTTAAAAATAGTTTGAACTCGAGAAACATTCATTTTGTATTGTTAAGAATTTTTTGAAAATTTAACTCCGTTCAACGTAAAACTAAAATTTTCACTTTCGACCCGTTTTTCAGTATTTTATCATGAAGAATATCATATAATTGATACATAAAATAAAAAAGTAACTCAAGGCAATTATCTAAGTGTAAAAATAAAAGAAAAAACGTTGGTATTAAAAAAATAGTGATATTTTAAAGTTGTTCCGGTAGAAAATTTTCCAAAATACATTAAAAAAATCATAACTCCTAAACGACTAAAAATAGCTGAACATATATTGGGTATTTTCGGATACACCTAAGTATGAGAAATTAAAAAAAAAAGTATGGACGTAATCCGCTGGTCCACCCTGTAAATTTAGATTTGATTAGATTAGAACTGATTTAAAATGTATGAGTTTTTCGAAACACGTTTTTTTAAAGTTTTATTTGACCATGAACCCATTTCCATCCCGTATTGAAATTTTGAGAATAACTTATCAAAAGGCTAAACTATCTTTGGGAATTTTCGCAAAATTTTCATGCTCGTCTGTTTTGAGAAATTCAAAATTTAAAATTTAAATTTCATTTAAGAAATTTTTTTTTAGTAAAAAGTATATCGTGTTGCATATTAAAAAAAAGAGCATATAAAAACGAGTAGAATGACACTATTTTCAACTTTTTAACGTAACTAGAAGAGCAGATATAGCGATTTCAAAATATGCCGTTTATGCATTTTGAGCCGTTTTTCGAAACTTTACGCAATCGTAACTGCTAAAGTTTTCGAGATAAAAAAAAAAATACTATTTTCTCAATCTCTATGAGGACAATCATCATACCAAATTTCATTAAATTCTGAGATGGACATGTCTAATTTTTCGTTTTTTTGTGTTGATTCTACGTGGAATAGCTCATATATTATATATATGTGTATTGCATGTGTATGTATGTCATTTTATATTATTATATGTGTATGTGTATGTAATTGCACTTAAGAAATTTTTCATTTTATTGTTTGGGCTACGCCTGTCTTAAATAAATCTATATTATAAATACGCTAACGATGCTCGAAATTTTCAAGCATAGCCGTGAATCGAACCCGCGCCTGCAGATTATTAACCGGCGTCGTTCATTCCGCGCCACCGTCGTACTGAGCCAATGCGTCACTTTTTACGTACATAAAGCGTGAAATCTTTTTTTATTTCACACATAGATGGCAATACGAATTTGATTAATTCCGAACTGTTTTAATACACATGCGCCTACTGCTAGTAAATAAATAAAATAAATAAATACCTACATACTTACTTATCAAAACTATCCTTACAATTAGTTAAGTTGTTTGCAAGACTGAAATCAATTAAATACTTTCCCATTTCTCACAATCAGTTTATTTTGGTCCTATGAAAAAATGTCCAAATTCCAATTCGAATGAAATATAATTGGAAAAATATTCAATCTAATTAAAAAAATCCATTACAATTTCATCTTATTAAAATTACCGCGGAATTCGGTCGGCAGGGTTCGTCGACCATGCGTGAATTTTCTCAATGGTTATTAGAAGTGTTTAAATAGAAAAATATACTTTCAATCGTGATATATTCAAATGATTCTGTAGATTGATCTACTGATTAGATCAGTGATTCTAAACCTTTCTAGTTCTTAATCTGTGGTTCTCAACAAATAAAAAAAAATATAACGTTTTCATCTCATTAAAATCACCACGAATGTGGTGTACATAATTATATAATTTATGTTGTTTGGGGATTGACTACCTTCGATCGATACAAATTGTCACAGATCACAACGAAATCAAAAATCGAGCACTCTACTTGGTATTCCATAAAATTTTGCGACGCTTCAACTATGGCGTTGCTATATTATCATATGAAATTATCATAGATCACAACGAAATCGAAAATATACTATCGTACTGGGACTTCAATAGACCTGGGCATGCCTTAAACGTGACATTGGTAGTATGTAATAAGTAAATCGAAAATAGAATTCAGCTCCAGACTTAAGTGTTTACATGCAAATACGAATATTGTATTTTCAAAACAAAAAACACTTTTTATTCAATGCCAACTAGATTTTATTATGTTTACCGAGTTCTTTCGACTATTGTCTGGTCTGATATAAATGTTATCATTAAATCGTCGATTTGATTATCATCGATTAAGATGTTTATGTTTTTTTCTTTTTTTTTAGATAATATCACACACGATTGATACTTCTATACGTACACATACAAGTAAGTATACGCAATTATAAAAACAAAAACAAATTGTTGCAATTTTAAATGTTTCTTTATATTTTTTTCCATCTACTATTAATCTCTCAATCAATGCGGAAAAGAACTAGCAATAAGTATCTACTTATTCTTATAAATATATATACCAGCGATCAAACCGTTGAAAATATCAACGCATGCCCGGTTAGAGTAAAGTTACAGTTTATGAAAGTCATCTCCGACTAATTGCCAACATGCAATTAAAAATCGGGTCTAAAAATTTTAAGTTTTGTCGAAGAAAAATTCACCAATCAAAATTTAAAATACGTGACAATGAACGTAAACACAATCATACTATGATTTTTTTTTTATGAAATAAACTAACCGCATAATACATAATGTATTGGGTGGATTACGAAGTTTAGGATAATCGAAACATTTTTCTACGAAAAATAAATTGTTATAGAGGAAAATTCCTCGATTTCCAATTCTGCATGGATACCTACTTCTAAATTTCGTTTCACATTTAAAAGTTTGACTTTCGGCGGTCAGTTGGAGTTTTGGGAGTGGAAATATTAGAATAAAGGTCGATTCGCATTGCAAGCTCTATCTCTGGACAGAAATTTTCAATAGGGTGCGAAAGGAAATTTCAGATTCATATGAGTTGTTCCAGTAGGTGCTGTGTAACCTTTGGGTCATGACATAAAACTGGGTCATCGTAAGTATTAAAGTAGCCAAGAATTTTTTATCTCTATTCTGCCCAATGACGATGGGCGCCAAGTGTTCCTGCAATTGCGTCAATAGTGCATATATACATACATATCGTTCGTTGACAGCAAAAGTGGACCATGTAAATCAATCGAACACGTTCCGATTGTGAGTCGAACTCCTGCATGATCCGTGCGAATTTTTCAAACAGGCCGAAATTCTTTTATGCATACATTTCAGTAGCGTGTCGGTTAAAATTTGAAAAAAAATGTAATTTTTTAGTCAGTACATATTTATATATTCCATGAAAGTTTAATGATACCAAAAATTCTACCAATGTGCCAATGAAGAGCAATATAATTATTACAACCTAGCCTAAGCTAAACATCAGATTTGTAGCTGAGGTGGCATTTTTACGTAAGTACCGTGAAATGTTTTTGCAGATATTTAAAAAAATATATCCATATATAACTTCATAGTTATGTATTCTGTAAAAAATATAGCAAATCGCACGTACATAGACCTACTACTAACGGAAAAAAAAAGATAATAAATAATTGTAAAACCTCTGAAACGAAAAAACTAAATAAAATAAAAAAATTCAAAAATATTCGCAAAAAAAACATCTTTTCCAAATGCATACAATTTTCCAGTTAGATTTTGTGGCGGCATAGGCATGATTTTTTTCTTAATTTTATTCATTTAACAAACAAAACAATCGGTCCTGTTTGTAACTACATATGTAAGTACATAATATATAAATTATTACTACAATATGTACCTAATGAAACGTGTTCGTGTCTTTTTCGGAAATTTCTTGTTTTATCAAATGGTTTTGATGTTGATTTAGTTAGTCATTTCAGTGGTCAGAATTGAATAACCTTCTATCTGTTGGAATCCACATGTTCATCGAAATACATACCTACATTCAGTTAATCCAGGAATGACTATGTATCTACAACGTAGTTAACTAATCAACGATGAATGGACGAAAGAATAAACGTAAACAAACCAATATGCTATGGTGTGTATTGAGTGAAGTGCAACGTTGCCGAAAACAACGCGTGAACATACACCCTCGCATTAATAATATGTATGTGTGTATATATAATACATATGTACATATAAATATGTATGAGGTGTGCCACACACACTACGCACGAATGCACGTATGTATGCATGTGTATTTCAACTCGAGGTGTAGTATCACTCACACACGTGCACCGGGTAACCATTGTCAGCTGGGACTCGCACAACATCTGATGACAGCCGTTCGAAACCTTGCCTTATCTATTATTATTATACGAGTACATACATACCAAACATTACAAGTATGTCTCGAAGTATTAGAAGTTAAAAAAAAAATGCTTATCAGTTTTCCGCATTTCACACGTTTATTTCACCATGTTTACATGTTCATAATAAACGGAAACATTTTTAAGTACGTTTGTAATTTATATGTTAACAGTCAATGAAAAGAATAATTTAGAAAAAAATATATTTATACATATGTATCGTCGATCTAAACTACCCCTCTTCTGAAGCAGAATTGGAATGGTTAGGGTGCAATGGAATATACACACATAATATACCTACATATTATATGTGGTACATACTAAAGTGCATATCGAACGAACAAGTTGTAATAAATTGAAACAAAACAAAAATTGCTAGTTTTTCATGATTGTTATTTTCAGAAACGTAGAGCGAATGTATTTTTCAGCGATAATGTGCTTCAGATCCAAAATTATGGTACACGGTCGTATATCTATTAAGAATCATGTACGATTCTAATTAAATTTATTTGAAGCATGATGCAGGATTTAATAGCGAAACGGCGATCGCTTCAGGTCGCCGTTTTAATGATAGATTAGGAAATAAGATTTTTATGAAGGCGAACTTTGGAAAAAAATAATCAACTCATTGTCAACGGGTTCAATAAATTCATAATTCTGGTATTTTACCTACGACGTTATGTATTGTGTCGTTTTCACAGAACTCGGGTATTGTTTCGCTACAATTATGATTACGGAATGATGCAACTAAATCGCAACCGAAATAACATCGTTATCATTTATGTATGAACTTACCTTTGTGTAACGTAAACATATTTATTCACATGTAGGTACACATGTACCTATGTATATGGAGTATCGTGTTCCGTCTCGCGCATTCTATTGTTTACTAGGGATCAGTCCGTAGAATATATCAACACACGCTCGATTAGAAAAACTTTTCTAACGTGGAAATAAGATTTGAACCGAAAGTTGCCGAGCATATTGCAATATGCATTATGGAAGTCGTCGAAAATTTCATTGTACAATTGTTTTGTCACAGCATCGGAGCGTTACGCCGGACACACACACATAGGGCACGACGTATCGGAACCGTACAGTCGGGAAGGGACGAGATACCTATTACGATATTTGCGCGTCGTACGAAGGGCGACCGTGGAAAGATTCGCGTTCGATATTATTAATTTAAAAATATGCATAGATCGTGTGACGCGTGCGATCGTGTGCGTGCGCGAATCGTAAACGCGTACATACATACATATTATACATAGGTATACCTACCGTGCGATCGTACGATTCACGCGAGCGCGCCTACATAGGTAGGTATTTGTTTTCGTTTCGTCGTTTCTCGAATGTTTTGGATCGAGTCGCGGCTCACGAGAGCGCACGATCGCGCCGGCCGGCGAAAAGGTGCGGCGAACCTTTTTCTCCTGTCGACCGTTTCCGTTTCCGAAGCGTCGGGAGCGAGTTTCGAGTTTCGCACTCGCCGAAACTAATACTGCTAGACGAGATTACTATTGTGCGAGACGATCGGAAAACGAGACGGGTACGCTACACGTCTACGCGGTTAGTTCGCGGTCGGCGAAAAACGTCGAAAGCCGACGGTGGTCGATCCGCGCGTGGCGCGACGTGACGTATCGCGTCTGCGCACGACGATTCGGCGCTCGGAACGGCAGTCGGACTCGAACAGCCGGGCGAGCGATGGGTCTCTAGTGAGGAGCGCGCGACCCACGACCCGCGACCCGCGACCCACCGCCCGCGACCCACCGACCTCTCCTCGCCGCGCTCCGCCTCGCACTCGTCCCCCTCACCGCACCGCACCGCACCACAACGCAACGCAACGCAACGCAACGACGCCATGGTCGAGAAGATCCAAGAGGAGGCACATCGCCCAGGTGCGCTTATTGCGTCGCACCGGCTTAGCTACGTTTTAGTGCACTATAAACACTGTACACACTACACACTATACACATCGGACAGATTCGTAACGGGGGCGTAGACGCGCACCTACATACGTATGCGCGTCGCAGAGGTAAAAGTGCGTCACATGGCTAAAAAGCGGCCGCTCCGCACTTTTCTTTCTTCGCCTTTCGATACAAATATCTGTATGATACAATACATATATAATACCATGTATAGAACGAACTCGACGCCTTTCGTTCCTTTGTCCGATTACATTAGATCGAATCGTTTATTTATTTATACATATATCTTTGCACAAATCTCGCCCTCCGAGTACTTTCAGTGAGAATCGTACACGATTCCGCTCGGACCTCCGACGAACTGTCACTTTTTCACCTCGACGATGGCTACCGCGAACGACGACCGCTCCGCAATCCAAAATTTATCCTAGTGCATTACAGAACTACCGAACTGGACAAAGAATTGAAATATTCACTTGAAAATAAAAAGAAAAAATAAAATAAGGGCCGCCGTTTTCAATTTTTGTCGAATAACCGGAGAATTACGGTCGGTGCTTCAACTAGGAACTGTCCAAAATCTTTTTTCCGTTTCCTAAATTTTCGACAGTCGATAATTGAAAGACTATGGATCGGTATTTCCACCGCTTTAGTTAACCAACCGGTGAGTTATAGTCAGTCCTTCCACAATGAACTGTCAAAGGTTCGACCGAGTCTTCGGTTAACTAAAGTGACGAAAAGACCGGCCCTAACTCTCTGGCTAGTCGATCGATGCAGTGAAAAGACGTTCCTAAGATTTGATGCAATAGAATAACTTAACACTAGCAGTGCCACGTTTGTGGAATAGTCCCGATCAGCTTTTAAAATTGTTTGAAATCGATTGATAATTTCGCACTGCCACCTATGTAGAAAATTTAAAACTAAAAAAAAAAATTTAAAATTAAAAAAACGCTAATAATGCATCCCTGTGATTAAATATTTTGAATTTGACCCCAGAATACACCTTATATGGGCAGAAATTACTCGCATGCCCGAGTACGACGATAGCCAATTCAGTTAAAGTGTCGGTACAAATCAATGCATGCTCAAAATTGTCAAGCATCAGCGTATTTATATAATAGGGCAGATAGATAGATTCCTTTCCTCAAGTTTATTAATTTATGTTTGCATTGTATAAATTTTCATCAGTTTAAAAATTCGTTTCTTTTTTTACAGGCTATGAAGGGAATTTCAATAGTAATTCCGGTAGTGAACGGGAGGGCGAGGGAACGCAAACGGGTGGTGGGAACGGGAACGGAAACAACAGCGGAGGTACAGAGGTGACGACGGCCCCCGCGCCTCCGCCGACTCAGGAGACTGCCGAAGATCTGCAGCGACGTAAGGATGAAGCCCGTAAGAGACGCAAGAAGAAAAAGCGTGCGGCCAGCTCGGTCGTGTCGTCGTGCTTCCAAGAACTTTACAAACTCACCGGTGAAGTGCTCGGAGAGGGAGCCTATGCGTCCGTACAGACGTGTGTCAACATCTACACCGATATGGAGTTTGCCGTCAAGATAATCGACAAAGTACCAGGACACGCCAGGGCCAGGGTATTCAGGGAAGTGGAGACGTTTCATCACTGTCATGGCCATCCGGGCATAATTCAGTTGATCGAGTTTTTCGAAGATGATGATAAATTTTATCTAGTTTTTGAAAAGGTACCATTTTCATTTTTACATTTTAATACTTCTGTTACGATTACTGTATACAAAAAGACATTATTCATATAAATGTAGTCGATAAATACACATACATGTATTTTGTTTGATTTTATTCATGCATGTCATTAATTATGCATCTATTGTTTTTATTGTAGATTATTGGTGGTCAACTGTTGACAAGAATTCAAGAGTATAGCCATTTTTCTGAACAGCAAGCTGCTGAGATTGTTCGTGAAATAGCTTTGGCTCTTCGTTTTCTTCATGGAAAGGGTATTGCTCATCGTGACTTGAAGCCGGAGAATATTCTTTGTGTGTACCCTGATCGCTTGTGTCCTATTAAAATTTGCGATTTTGATCTAGGGTCTGGTATCAATTTCAGTAATTGTTTGACAAGTCCGTTGGCAACGCCTCAACTGCGAACTCCGGTGAGTCGATTTGTTTCACTTTTCTTGTTTCACTTTAATTAGTATGATTTTTATCGGTCATATTTCTTTCATCAGGTGGGTAGTGCTGAATTCATGGCTCCCGAAGTGGTGTCACTTTTTGAAGGTTCATCTGCGTGTTACGATAAACGTTGTGATTTATGGTCCTTGGGAGTTATCACCTATATTTTATTGTGTGGTTACCCACCATTTTATGGTAATTGCCGCACTGACTGTGGGTGGGAACGTGGTGAGAACTGTCAGGAATGTCAACAACTGCTATTTGATTCTATTCAGGAAGGAAGGTTTGCCTTTCAATTTTTTTTTTTGTTTTGATAGATTTAAATATGTATTGTGATCTCGTTTTCATTGTGTAATTTTTTGGTATTTTTTTTCATAGGTATAATTTTCCTGATAGAGAATGGGAAAATATATCGGATGAAGCTAAAGATCTTATAGACAACCTTCTCGTGAGAAATGCTTCTTGTCGTTTGAGTGCTGCTAGGATTCTTGAACATCCATGGTTGAAAATTGCAGAGAAAGCTTCTCAAGAATCGAAAGCGCCTACTTTAAGTACTCCAAGTATTATTATGCGGTAAATTTATGAACATTTCCTAGATGTTTAAAAATGAATTTGTTTTTTTTAATGTAATATCTTAGTGATATTTTTAAATTATAGGAATCAATCAGCTCGGGATCTGTCCAGGTTTGCCGAGTCCGCCATGGAAGTGAATAGAGTCATAATGCAACATTTCTCTATGAATTATTCATATATGGAACGTCCAAATATTTATCAGCCCAATTGTGAAACTATTCGTGCCACTCAATCTTATTGTCCCACAAAAAAGAGATCTATTGGAAATTTTTATAAAACTGTGAAAAATGTACCTAAAGATGTCAACAGCATTTATCATGTGGAACTTCACACTGAAAACATTAATTCTGAAGAGTTGGAAAATAGAATCAAAGTCAATGCTGCTTTGAACAATGAAGAGTGTATGATTAAAAACTCTAGGAAGGATATAATTGAAACCGATAAATCGTATGATCTCTCAAAAGATGATATGAAAATTAACTGCAACGATAACGAACTCGAATGGAGAAAGCCTTTCGATAGGCAAATGTGCAACGAACATGTCACAACAGTAAACAGAGTTAACAAAAAATTGGACAACCTGGAACTGTCTGGGGGTAAAAAGACTACTTATGAAAATTGGCGTGAAAGACCAAAGACAAAAGAGGAGTATTCCAATTGGAGGGCGGGTAAGCGTGAATTTGAAGAGGGATTCGAACCTATCGGACTATCTCCACCCAACGAATCCCATTTGATGCAGCGACGTCTCAAACCTCTCGGTTCTGTCGATAAAATCATTGTAGGGGTTTACAGCACATAAATATTGTTTTCGTAGTGACTACAAATTTAAATCGTTTCGATTTACATTTTTTCTCTTGAATATCATTTGGTTTTTTTTTCTCTCTCTCTCTATCTCTTTTCTCATATCTATTTAATATCTATATATGTAAGTTTGTATTCATTTCTTCATATTTTCATTGAGACTTTTGAAAAAACATGCTTAAGATTTTTATTTAATATGATTTATAGATAAAAAAAACTTGAAGTTATACTACACATAAAATTGTAATATTAGTTTCACCTCATAGTTGTTTTTTTTCTGTTGTGAACATTTAACAATAGTATTTTTTTACATACATATGTACGCATGTTTATAAAGAGATCAACTCTGAGTCTAAATGAGTGCTTGTGCACAATACATAAACATTTAGTCAATATAAACAATGCACTCTTGTATGTTTTCATATACAGTATACTTATATACTTTGAATCAATTCCTGATTGCCAACTTTATATTTAAGATAAATTCAATCTTGAAAATTTCATATGCAAAGTCTACAAATTTGTGAGTGTGTGTATAATCACAAAACACACACGTACATATTTGCATTTACTCAGTTTTGAGCATATGAATTTTCATTTTATCCATTGACCGCAAGTCTCTTCATTCTCATAACCTATCAACCGTGAGGCTTGCGGCAATGCATGTTTTATTATTTTTGAAAAATAAAAAAAATATTGTGATAAACATTAGAGGCATAAGATGCTTTTTTGAAAGGGCCTTAGCCATAATGTTGATGTGTAAAAACATCGTACAAGCGCACTTGTGATCTTTTGTGGTGATTAATGGAGAGTTGGGAGGAAAATTGTTGTTTTGGCTTATTAATTTTTCATTTGTTCAAGATTTCAGTGGACAAAATGGCATTTATTATTATTATAAGTTGACAGCGTATTGGCATATGATGTCTTTTCAGATTTTATCTTTTATCAATCAATTAATAGACTACTTACGTTTTTTTTAATAGCATGATAAATCTAGTTTGGTGGCTATCATTTGTTATAAATTATTTATATTTATATGAATTATCTTGCAATATTTTCTTTTCAGAGCTTCATTATATCATTTAAGATTTTATTTTTATTTATTTCTATGATCATTTCATGCCATAGCTTATATTACGTCCATAAACTGAAAATTTTATAAATCAAAATATGTTTATATATGTATGTATATTTAAAAGAATTATTTGAATTGTCAAGTCATATACATATGCATGATTCATACAAAATACATCATATTCATTCATTGCATTTAATCATAAACTATCCAAAAGTCATTTGATTTATTGTAAAAATTGGAAATCATAAAAAGGATATGCTAAGTGTCAAATAATTTGCATTTTTCATTAAAAAAAATTATATCACTGTTCTACAGTTTGACTTTTGGAAGTCTCATTCATTTGTAGATATACATATTTATTTTCCATAAGTTGTTTTTGTAATTATTTTGTATATTATTGAAAAAAAAAAAACAAAAAAACCTTTGGTGCTGTGAAAAACTATTCCAATTTTTTTTACCTCGGCCTTCAATAAACTGGAAAAAAATGTTAGACCATTGTATTATTTTAGGAATAAATATTTTCTCAATCAATGAATTTAGGGATATTTATTTATACTCTCGATAACATGAAGAGGCCTAACAAGTAAAAGATAAAAGAATATTAGGAACAGTTTTAGTCACCATTTCAATAATTTAAAATGAGCTGTAAAATACTCGGTAATTTTTTTTGTTTCAACTTGTATTCCACTGAGTATGCAATACCATGTATGTATTCTATGCTCTTTTCGAGTTTATTTATACCATTGCATACATATAATCAGAGTCTAAATTTGACAATTTAGCAGCTCCGATGCATTTATTTGTACATATGTTTCAAAAAAAAAAACTTTTTATCATAATTAACATTATCATTCATCATTGTTAAATAAAAATATGTATTTTTTTTATGTATTATGAACCGACCTTTGTTTACCTATTTTTTTTTTGTTTAATTTTATGTATGTATTGCAATCACCATCTGTCTAGTTTTGTGATATAAGTATAAGCAATAACGAGGAATAATTCTGATTGCGAAATTCTTTATTATGAATGATTCCTTATCAATATAGTATACATAGCATTTTATAGTATAAAAATTTATCCTAAAACACTACTTTTCCCAAAAAAGCCATAGATGTAGGTTTTGTAAAATTATTCGTTATCTTTTCAATTCTGAATTAATCTTTTTTTTTGTACTATGTCGATCCTTAAAAATATTGAAATTTTGAATCGTTGTCATCATATTGAGGCGTTGATTGATACTTTGAAAAAAAAATCATAAATTGTTACTTTTTGTTTCATTTATATATGTTGATATCGAAGATAGTCTATTGCCGAAATTTCTATACATAAAAATAAATAGATCTTTTGATTATATGATCAATACGTACCTTAACGATCTTGGGTTACTGAGCGTACCTGCCTGAAACAATTGTCATGAATGCTTGTATATTTCAAGTGCTTTAGGGGACTTTTGTTTTTTAAACTATAAAATATTATTCAGTTCATATTTCCATTATCAAATGGAATGTTTTTATTTTATTTTTTAAATATTTCGCAACATGTTTTATACCTACTATGTACTTTTAAAACCCCTTTGCATTATAATGAAAAAAAAAGGATGAAAGAAGTAATTTGAAAGTGTTTTCCATTAAAAAGAAAAAAAAAACTGTTACAAGCTGTAGTTTTTATGAATGAAAAATGTACAAAGATATTTTTAAAAAAAATTAATAAAAAACTTTTATATGAGAAATTATTTTAAATTTAAAAGCTCGAATGCTCTTAAAGTCAAGACACTGATTTTATTCAACATGCTGTGTGATTGTGAAAATTTTGTATTCAAAATATTCATATACATAGAGATGCATACTGATATGTATTTAGAAAGTGAAGAGATGATGGGTATAATTTGTATAAATACCTATTTATGTTCATTTCTAAAATCTGAAGCTGGGTGCCATTATACCAGAAATATTTTTTTTGTACCGTCCAGTACTGATGTTATAGTATTTAATTTATCAAAACATTTTATTGGATAAATTATGTTTTATTTCTGTATATTTTTCCATTAATAAAGCTATATCTACTGGGCTGCAAATATATGTTTTAATCGATTTATTTATCAAAAAAAGTTTTTAGTGACAATCCTTTCAGAAACTACTCAACAAAACTTTTGCAAGTGAATGGATATTAGTGATTCTGGTGTCGAGAATTTGAGCAGTCCAACTTTAAGACTCAATAGTTTTTTTCGATCTCTTGAGTCTCCATACATTTTCACCGATATTGTCGTAACTCAAGATTCTGTTTGAAATGCACGAAGAATATTTTACATTCAATTTCTCTAGGCTCGAGACTTCAGAATCACTAATGGATATAGTTACGTGTTCATATGGGGGAAATTCTAATGAACAAATCAAATAAAATACAGTTCTCTTATGAGAGCTTTTGAAATATAGATTATAACTTTTTGGATACTCTAATCGTTTTAAAATATTATATACTAACATTAATAATCTGAGATGCATACAAACTGAAAAGAATTCAAAATTGTTAATATCCTAAATAAAAATAAAAAAGTTGTAACTTTTTGATACTTGGGGATGAAAATTTCGCTATGCGAGAAATTTTATTAAGGTTGTAAAAAATTCAAAGCAACATAAGATTATAGTACGTATAAAAGATTTTATTTTTTACAGATATTTTGTATTTCATGAAAATAATTGTTCACATCCATAGGTTTTGTTCGCCCGTGAACGAATATCAATCTATTGAGATACATATATCTATTTCAAATCTGTTGAGTGGAATAGTTCATTATTACATATCCTTCTTGGTCTTTTTAAAGTTTTTACAGCCTCAAATTTTTTTCTCACATGGAAAATCTCACCAATCATAGGTTTTAACTTAAAATATTTTTAAAAACACAATAAACAAAATTTTGATATTTTTGTTAATTTGTATGCATCTCAGATTATTACTTTGTTAATTTAATGTAATAGTTTAAAAATTCCTATGTGAGACCTGTGTATGTATGTATTTTATTTAAATCATTCATTAGAACTTGGGTGACCGAATTCATAAATCTGGTTTCAAATTCCAGTATCCATTTACACAAATTCAGTGAAAAAAAAACAGACCTGATTTTGATGTTATAGTTATTCAGTTTTATTAAGTTTTATACATACATGATATCTTGCCTGCTCAAGAGTTACATATGTATATGATGTGCATATTTGAGAAAGAAAATTGTCTTTTTTTTTTGTAATTTACATTATGAGCAAACACATTAAAAGATAAGTACTTCTGAATTATTACAGTATTATTTTTTATGTTTAGATTTAGCGTTGATTCTGTGTGATTTTCCTGGGCGTTTATTCTTCTTTCCAGTGTGACCACCCATATTTTTTTTGAAAACATTTTTATTTTTCTTAACGCCACGTAAATCACTAAAATCTGAAGATGAATCTCTAGTATTCAACTTGGTGCCTCTTTTTTTACCACCGAAGCCAAACTTTTTATTTTTCATATTTTTTTTAATTTCACTCTTTTTATCACGAGTGTTGCTTTTTTTGCCTGCCGACTTTTCATTGAGATTGAAATCATCGCGACCTTTGAGGCCCTTTCGATACTTTTTGACTTGATCGATTACAGTTTTCTTTTCTAAAGCTCTTTGCTGTTTAGTTTCCGCCTATGAACAGATTAAAATGATATACATGTATTGCCCCAGTAAAAACGTTATATATTATTTTTCTGCGCTGTCACAAGTCACAAAAAATCAAATACGCTAAACTAAAAGCCTGGATATTCAGTTTTAAGAGGCAACTAAAATAACTCATGCCTCGATTTACGTGGTACCCATTTTACGTGGTTTCACTTTTACGGGGTCAGTAAAAAATTACATTTTGTAAATAAATCACGCATATTTTGTGGCATGCGTCACACAAACGTGTGTGTTGCATCAGATTCAACAAATTAGAATTAGAATATAGCAGTGAGAAGGTGAAATAATAAAATTATAAATATGTAATTATGTGTACTTTTAACTTAAAGTTTGTTATAAATTTGTCGAGCTATTA
The DNA here is from genome assembly GCA_024721215.1 of Cheumatopsyche charites. NCBI lineage: Eukaryota > Metazoa > Arthropoda > Insecta > Trichoptera > Hydropsychidae > Cheumatopsyche > Cheumatopsyche charites. The sequence continues at coordinate 13,098,919 of CM045585.1, forward strand.
AATCTATAAAATTTCTTGATGAAATTATCTTTTCGTACTTTGTTTTACGCGATTTTCTGGAACGTATCCCCCTAATTTATATGAACTTGTAGTATCGATTTACACAGATTATTATTTCCTGGAACCTATCTTCCATTTTACTTATTATCTTCAAGAGTCTCGATTTACGCGGTTACAAATCACTCGATTTCTCCTGGAACGTATCTACCGTGTAAATCGAGGAATGAGTGTATTCTGATCAGAAAATAGATAAAATCAAGATTCCCAATTTTCTGCACTGCTTTTATGAGATTACATTTCAATAAATATAGGAAAAATTAGCCATCAACACTAAGCTGAGTTGAGCAATATCCTGAAACTTTGACTTTAAAAACTTCAACTGACTGCCGAATTTCAAACAAAATTCAGGAATCAATTGAATTGTCAAGAGAGTCAAAAATTCAAGACAAAGTGGGATCTGGTATAGCGTCGTCAAACATTGTTTCCAGCCGTTTCCGTAGTGATACGATCTCAAAAAAGGGGTGCAGAAAATCGGTGATCTTAACTAAACCTATTTTGGGATCAGGATAGAATAATTTTAAATACCTACACCATAAAGCTGAATATACTGGCTATGTAAATTAGCTTATTTGAATTTGCTGTGACTTGTAAGAGTGCAGAAAATAAACATATAACGTTTTTATTGGGACACATCTTGTATATAGGTGGTATCTTTGTATCATATTAGCAACAAAGAAAAGAAAAAACTAAAAATTCAAACCTGAATTTGTTTTGCCATTTTTTTGTGTTGTCTAATTTGTCTGACTTTTTCCGCTCTAGCTTGACCTGCCTGTTTCGCCATCAGATTTTGTCTCACTTTTTGCATGTGAACATCAGTTTTGGCCATTTCTGCAAAATATATTTCAGGCCTAGATAAAAAAAAAAGTCAAATTATACAATCGAAAAAAGATTGGTATGATTAGATATAAGGAATAAATTGACCTTTTAGTGACAATTCCTAGTTTATGCAAACGCTTTATACCTTCCATGACCGAAGCTTGAGCTTGTCGATGGAATAAAGTTTCTCTTTTGAATTCGTTTAAAACAGGATCTTCGGCAATGTCGACGGCTGGCAATTTGGCATTGTTGTTAATAATATTCCTAAAATAGCAGTAAAAGATACTGTCTGCTTATCGAAATTGTGCACATTGATAAAAAATATAAGAAGGAATACACACATTCGTCTTCGGGTAGTTTCTTCAATCTGTAAAGCGACTTCCGGAGCTACGGGTGCAGGATCGTTTACCAGGTCGAGAGTTTCCACCCACGGAAAGGCGAGGCGCATCGTCTCTCTTTTCATTTTCATATCTTCGACTTTGTTAGCGAAAATTTTTGTGGATTTTTCCACAATAACGTTGAGTCCCGGTTTCAGATGTCCTTTCGCAAACGCTTCTTGTAACTGTAACGGTGATACGATACGATTAAGCTTGAGGAAAATCGAAAGAACACACGGCCTCAGAATTTCTGAGACTTTGTGTTTTACCTTTTATATGTACGTCAATATTCGCATGGAGACTCACCTCGGCGTCGGAAGAATTTGAAGACGAATCGGAATCGGAATCCGATTCCGAGGCCGAATCTTTTTTGTGAACCATTTTACAGTTCGAACTATAAAAATAGCTAGACACTAGATAATAGAAACTACTAACTAATTAAACGAATCGACGAACACGTGGGAATCGAAAAACGTCAAACCCAAACGTCATACGAGTAATTGTGTGCGGTTGATTGTTTACGTATGTGTATGTATGCAGTACCAGAATAGCCACCGCAAGTTTTCAACGAGACACCAACCTTTCCAATTGTTATGCATAAAAAAGCCTGAGGAAACTTCGTTCCCCCCTTTTTATGTTATTTTATACCTTTAATTTATTTCGGAAAATCGGATTTTGAAAAAACTACTGCCAAAATACTCTGTTGATTGATAATTTTTAGATCTGAAAAATTCTATCGTAGTCTATCATTGCCGACAATAAAAATAACGAATCGCTTTAAGTTTTTCCAAGAATATGGGAGAGGGAATCTAATCTCCGCGGTCTCGTTTACGTACTTAAGTATGTAGGAGGGTCACGTGAATCGTCCGCATACATAAAAACGAAAATGTCGATAAAACATCGAAAATAAAGTCTCCACGCATTATTCGATTTTTTTCAGTATGAAGAACGGTATCGCCAATCTGGCGAACGGCAGCATAGTGAAGACGCACTTTACAATTCGGTCGTACCAACTCAAGTCAGAAGGTCGACAATCGTCGCGTTTGAGCCGAAATTGTCTATGGATTTGAAAAAAATACAGTGAATATATTTTTTGTTTTCGTTCGAAACTCGATCAAATTTCGAAAGTTGACGCTTAGTCTCATCAAAACGGCTCTCCTTCAGCGCAATTCGATAATAATTTGATTCTGCTCAATTTCGAAAAAGAGTCGTTTCAAATCTAATTATTAAAATAGGTGATTATCTTCGCGTTTCGATCGCGCGGTCGAGATATTTTTTTTACCTATTGATGAGCGAACGTCGTTCTTCGCTTTGGATATCGTTTTTGTGTCGATCGGACGTGTATTTGCGCAAATGTAGGTAAACGAACACAGAAATACATATACGGTTCCCGCCCGTCTGAATAAAATTTCGGTCGAACGCGTCGTTCGAGTTTCGGATTTCCGATTCGAATTCGAAATCGAAACGAGAGGAGGGCGAGCGGTGGCGGTGCGCGAGTTTGCGCGGCGGCGGGTCGATACGCTCCGCTCCGCGCGTTGTCTATGCGCAGCGCACCGCGGCGGCGGAAGCCGGAAGCGCCTCCGCCCCCGCGTCCCCCGCGCGCTCCGCCCCCCGCCGAGTCGCGGCGACCGAGCGACCGGCCGACGGGACCGCGCGACAGGATCCGATGCGGCCGGGACCCAGCCTCCGCTCTCTCCCGTCCCGTCCTGTCCCCGCTCTCGTCCCCGTCTTCGTCTCCGTCTCCGTTCCGGGCTCCGTCTTCGTCTCCGCGGCTCGTCTCGGGGATCTCGACCTCGACGCGCGCCCGGACTCCGCCGAGGTAATTGCGATCGTCGTCCCTTCGAAGCGCGTCCCGGGAATCGCGGCCGGGACGCGTTCTCCTCCCTCGTCTCTCGTCTCTCGTTCTTCGCCGTCGAATCGAGAGCTCCCGCTTCCGGCGTCCCGAGTTCCGGTCGCGGGACGTCGGCTCGCTCGCCGTCCGAGCTCGTTCCGCGAGCCCGAGCGGCCGCGAGACGCGCCAACGCCGAGGCGTCCATGTTTACGTTGCGGCTGTCAGCGCCATGTTGTGACGGCGTTCGTTCGCTTCGCCGCCGCGTCCCGGCGGCCGCGGACGCTCCGTCCGCGACCTTCGCGCTCCTTTCCGATTCGTTCTTCAGACTTTTGCGCTAAGAAGAGGCTCTCGCTCGACCGCGAGAGAGCGACGGGCCCCTCCCCCCGCCCCGCCCCTCGCCCGTCCGGTCGCGGCGTCGGCTTTCGTCGAGACCGAAACACCGCACGACTGAACGCGTGCGCTTCGTTCTGTTGCAGGCGATCGTCCGAAGGCGAAGGCGGCCCTCCGCCCCCGAAGCGATCCGTCCCGAGATGCGGCCGATCGGAAGATGTTCGCCGTCGAGAGAAAACGCGACGCCCCGTTTCCGTCGGTGAGTGAGTCGCGCATCCCACTAGACCGCGACTCGATCTTGATACTTTTTTTTGTTTTCCGAACAGGAGCCCGCAGCGCCCCGACATGAGATGTCTCCGCCGGAGGTGTCGCCGGTGAGCGGCGCGATGGACGACCGCGCGAACGGAGCCGAAGGGGAGGCCGACTCGAGCTTCGACCGCGCCGAAGGCGAACCCTCGGACGCGAGGTTTCCGAAGTTTGCGAAGAGTTTTGCGACGAGCGTCGACCCGAGGGACGCCGTCTCCCGGATCGTCCCGGCGGGCGCCGGCCGGCGTCTTCCCCCTCGTCCCGTCGGAAGTCCCCCGGCGCCCCCGAAATCCTGCCAGATCTCCGACCGCAGGTTTCCTCCGAAGGTGCAGATATTGGGAGGCGTCGCCGTTCACAGACGAAACGCGTCCCGCGTCGAAGGCGCCTCGAGTCCGGCGTCCGCCGACGCGAAGACGTCCCGCGTCGACGAGATCGAAGCGTCCCGCTTCAATTCCTCCGCCGCGTCCGCGCCTCCCAAACGGACGCCGGCCGTCTCTCTCTTCGATCAGATATCGAACAAGATGCATTCGACCGGGGCGCCGTTCGCCGCGAACAGAGGCCCGTGCGGGCCCGCGCAAGCGAAGTGCGCCTCCGTCGCGAACCCCGCACAGACGAAGACCGTTCCGGCCGCGATAGACAGAACGACGAACAAAGTCCACAACAATAACAATATCAACGACAACAACAATACGACCAAGCTAGAGATTGCGGTTCCGACGTCCGATCGGACGGGGCGTTCGTTTTCGAGAGTGATATCGTCTCCGAAAATATCTTTGCAGCCCTCCGGTCGAATCGTCAAAGGCGGAAACTTACAGTACGACCGAAAACTGGGCACCGACGAACTTCGACAGAATTGCGACACGATTCACGTGCAGTCAGGCGCACCCGTGAAGATAATTCAACAGCAAAACGTAAATTCTGGACATAGAGCCGGATTTAAAACCTTATCCGCTTCTCGAGCTACGATCGGCGCCACAAAAAATTTATCCTACAACCCGATCAATTCGTTAACCGGGAAAGGTTGGTTGCAGTCCGCTTCCGCGAACACGGTCGATCTCGTTTCCAATTCGAAATCGGCGATGCCGTTTCACCACAAAAACGTCACGAACGTGGTGAACGTTCAAAAGATCAACGCGAAGAGTTCCGCGCATAAAATGATCATTCATCAGCCGACGAGTCAAATAATCGTGTCGAATCCCGCTCCCTTAAACAGAACGAATCCTCAGCATCATCAAAGCGGAGATTCTGGAAACGCTCAAAATATACGTTACGTACAAAATTATGTCGGTTCCGAAAATAGTACTTCAACGTCGGCGTCCTGCGGTCAAAATATTACCGCTCAAATACTCCAATCGCTGTCTCAATCGAAACTCACGCTGCCGTCCGTTCGGCATTTATCTCCTACGACAACTACCAATAAGAAAATGACGCCACCCAATCGTCGGCAGATGAGCGGCGAAGATGTCTGCGTGAAAATGGCGTACGATCAAAAACGGCAAATTCAGTAAGTCACATTTTCTTCTGCCTTTTGAACAAACGTAAAAAGAATGAAAGTTAATTGTTTTTTCTTTGTTACAGTGGCGATCCGAATACAGTATCGACGACTGAAGATATATTGGGAACGTATGAAGAACGTCCCAGAATTTCTGATGAATCTGTACCTTATCAATTTCAAACTTTACAATTGGTCATGCTCGACCACACTTACGCTCAGACGATTTCAAATAATTCAATAAATGGAAATGACGCCGTCGCTAATGATCAAACGTCGGCGAACAATAGTATTCCGGTCGGTTCGCCCGCTAGTCCGACCAAGTCTATACCGCATATCGCCACAGCTCTGTCCAACGGATCCTCGTCTGGGCAATCTCCGATGACCACCAATTCTCTAATATTGAGCAATAATACCTGTGTCGTTCCATCGAATCTGACAAGTTATCAATATAACCCTTTGCCGCCCGAAGATGACGATGCCGCTTCTATTATATCGTCGATAGAAGGCGACAGAGAAAGGGATACAGAAAGAAGCGCCGAAAGACACGACAGTGATACTGAAACGGCTCCGGAAGGGGAAGAGGAAGGCAAAACGAGATGTGTTTGCGAGTTTACGCATGACGACGGTTATATGATTTGTTGTGATAAATGCGGAGAGTGGCAGCATGTCGATTGTATGGGTATCGATAGACAAAATATACCCGATGATTATATGTGCGATAGATGTGAGCCGAGATTGATAGACCGGAAAAGAGCTCGTTCGATTCAAATTCGTAAACGCGAAGAACTCACTGGACTGGGATCATCGGGTAGCGATTCTTCTTCCGGTGCGTCGGTGACCAATCACCGCAACAAACCGCTCGCCCTAGGATCTTCGAGTTCTCATAAGAAACGACCTTTAACGGTCACTACGTACAGCAATACCATCAGTGGGGTCAGTAGGACTGTTCCGACTCTTGCTCCTTTCTCTCCGCCTTTCGCCATTTCGAGTCCGTCGACTCCCGTTTCCGTCGTGAAAAAAGTTCCAAAACGTTCTCGAAGAATAGACGGTGGACGTAAGGTTCCGAAAAGAAAACTACCCGAGAAAAGAAAGAGAAAAAGTAGCGAAGTTTCCAATTATCGCTCAATGTCTACGTCGTCACAGATCAGTCAATGGTCTGAGAGTTATGAATTGGCAAAAACAAATCATTATAGTCCTGAATTGAGAGCGAAAATTGCAAGGTATTCAAACAAAGGAGGAAATAACAATCCTAATTTGGCAAATGTTTTAACCACTCATTTGTGTACTACGGTTCCGCACGCCGGCAGTAAAATTCTCATAGCAACCAAGGATTTAAAAGAAAATACGCCCATTGTAGAACTCAGAGGCAAATATATGCTTTCGATACAACACAAACCGCAACCTCAACTTTCGAGCAGAGTCAGCAGTCAGAGACCGGGTCCTTTCTTATTTTTTTACCGTTTACCTAAAGATTCGACGCCGATATGCATTGATACGAGAACTTACGGGAACGAGGCGCGTTTTGTACGCCGTTCATGTAAACCTAACGCTGAACTTCAGCATTGTATATTTAAAGGAACTTTGCACGTGTATTTAGTTACGATCGGTCCCATTCAATCTAATACAGAAATCAGTATTCGACATGATGCTAATGGAGTATTTCAGCCTTGTGCCTGTGGAAATCCTAAATATTGTAAACAACCCATTGTTAATAATTCATCAGTTGTACACAGAAATAACGGAGCAGCTCAAGATGTGTGTCATGAAAGACGAGGGAGAACAAGATATTCTAGTTCTTCTAACAATTTTTCTTCTAATGTATATTCAAAATATGATGCACAAATAAAGTCCGACAATTCAGAATGCGATAAAAATGAGAATGTTGAAAATGATAGTAATATCGACAAGTTGAAAAAGGAAGTAATCGAAAGTGAAATTTTCGAAAAGAGCAATATCGTCACAGTCGTCAACGGAGACGAACCTTCTTTGATTGAAAAAAAATCTTCTAGTATCAAATCAGAAATTGTAGTATCTCAAGATCTTCCGCTGGACAAAAAAATTGATGAAAGTGTCAAAGAAGAAGATTTAGGGATCAAAACTGTTATCAAGGAGGAAAAAGACGATTTGGAGTTCACTTCGGAATCTCCGATTCGTGAAAATGAGAAAAGTGTTAGATTAGAAGAATTGAGTCATATTGCAGTTGAATTAGAATGTAAAAGTCCATCTCGAAATTCATCCAAGAGTCCCGCAAATTCTGCCGTGAAAACTAAGGAAACAGATAAATCGTCAAAGAAAGTGACAAATTCTCGCCGGGCATCAGCTCACTCCACCCGTTCCACCAGAGCTTCGTCTAATGCGTGTGTCGCTTCTGAATCGGCAGATGAAAAAAGCGATTCTCAGTGTGAATTAAAAACTCAAGGCCCGAAAGAAAAGAAAAAATTGGTAAGTGCATTCTTTCTATATGTTTCATTTTGTGTCATTTTCTTTATTCAATAATTCCATTTTCGTTTTACAGACGCGTGAAGAGCGGAAAATGGAAGCTATAATGAAAGCTTTTGAACGTATGGAAAAAGCTGAATTACGGCGCCAAGAAAATAGAGATAGACAAACCAAAAGGCGAGAATCTGATTCGCAGCATCCCAATATGTCAGACAAAGAATACAAGGAACACCATCAGAACGATGATCAAAATGATGACAGTGAGCCTTGTTCGAAAAGAAAGAGAATGTAAGAAAACCCTTTTCAACATTTATTTGTTCCATTTATGTGTTCACTGATTTTCTTTCTTTTTTTTTGATTTACAGTAAAAAAGGCAGATCTCGTACAGTTAGTCAAAATCAATTGCAAAGAAACAGAAACAGATTGAATTCTATCGATAGTGATATGGTTACATCGGGCGAAGAGAGCTCTTCTCTTTTATCACCTCCTGTGAGCAGCAGTAGTTTAATAAATGATTGTTATCCCGAGACAGTTTCTATGAATGCCTCAGAAAATTTAGGTTACAGGACACAACTATCTGATACTTTGGCTTTACGAGAGTCTGTTCATGTTAGTTTTCATTCTTTATTTATGTGTATTATTTGACAATGTATTAAAAATATAATATTTAATTTTGTATGTCGCAGAGATTAAATGTTGGGTTGAGTTCTGCTTGTTTGCTAGTGGAGGCTGCTGTAGGTCCTTTGGAATCAACCTTTAAATTTCCCAAAACCAAAAAAGACATGATGAACGAATGGCTTAACAAGTCCCCAGAAAGGAATTCTCTGTATGATAATCATTCGATTGACTATGCGAGTCCGAGGAATACTAATATAGGTTCATATGGTGAAAAAGAAATGAAAAAATCCATTAATAATGTTGTGAAAGCTACTAAAAACATGATCAGTAGATTGAGTGGGAACATAATCAGTACAGACTCGACTCCTGAAAAAAATTTCATGTCTGAACAATCGGAACCTGAAAATCTCACATTCATTACTGCTGATTCATCAGGAACGACTCCAGAGCATTCTCCACAACCATATATACGTGGTGATTTGAAGAAAGGTTCCGATAATGATTTCCAAGAATCACATATTTCTTGTGACAAAAAAGTTACTCGACGATTTCGTAAAGGTTTTAAAAATACGCTAGATGAAAATTCCAGTCCAATCAAACGTTCTTTACGAAGTAATGCCAGTATTGAAAATATTTACGATTTAGACAATATTTCGTATGGTAACGTAACTCCACCACAGGATGAATCTCATGCGATAGTTCCGACAACGGATGAAATCAGGGATTCGGAAACTCTGAGTGTACCTCAACCTCCACAGCACAGTGCTAAAAAACGATGGCTTCGACAGGCTATAAGCGAAGAAAGTGATTCACCAACTGCAGGTAAGGTTATTTAAATTATATATATATATATATAATATCTATCATCATAATGATATTATGGTAATTGTTTAGAATCTCCACCTAATGAAATGGTGACTCCTTTGAAGAAAAGAAGATTAGCTCGCGAATCGCTCTCTTTAGAACCACCATATGTTTGTATTTGATTAGTTGTTATTCAAAAATGTTAAATATATTATTCACTTTGATATACACTAATAACCATTTGTTTTTTGACTTTTTTTAGTGTGAAGACACACAGTATTCTGTAACACCGAAGAAAGAGTGTGAAATTATTGCAAAGACTGTTGAAAAAAAGGAATCTGACGATCTGCATATTGAAAACTTGCTTACTTCCAAGGAGACTATATCTGCTGATTCAAAAATAGAAGTAGACGGTGAAGTGTCTGGCAATGTGAAGTCAGCGTATCTTGTAGAAAATGAGGATTTCAACTCTGAAGGAATGGTTAGAGAAACTCATGTTTCCAACGAAAAATGTGAAATTGGTGCTAGCGATGATACCAGTGAATCAGTTTTATCAGATTTAAAATTTAACTTATCTCATTTTACCAAATTGAAAGGAAAAGTGGATTCTAAAGATGATGCATGTTTGGAAAGTAGAAATTTTGTCAAAGAATCACACAACTTAATCACTAGAGACACTGTGAGTGAACCTGTGAGCAATATAAATTCTGCAGAAACCAGTGGCAACTCTTCTCCGGTTTTAGATGATATAGATGATATCAAAAAGAAAATTCACACTTTTCATACAGAAAACATACAAATACTACAAATCCGTAATAAAAAACAGCCAAAGGAGAAACGTAAAAAGGTGAATCTTACTTTTGATCTTTGCGTTTTAGCAGATCAAACAGTTGGTGTGAAACTCAAGTCAGAAAAGGAAATTAATGAAAATCTCAATGTAGAAAATAATCCGTGTTTAAAAGAAGTGTCACCGATGGATATATTGAAACCTTTAGATCACAATAAGCCACCCATCCTAGAAAGCCATATCAATGATACTTTTCCAATGTTGAAAAATACAAATGCTTACAATTCTTCGATTACATTTTCTCCCATGGAAAACCTACCGAACTCAGTTGAAGTAAATACTGATTTCAAATGTGCTCCGTTGTTTACAGGCAGCTTCAAGGGAGAACCAAATCCCTCCATTTCTCAGATGCCAGATATTAACATCATCAAAAATGCCATAGACATGACCACTAGTTTAGATATTGGCTTGAAAAGCAGTACCATTTCTAGTTCGGTTGACGAATATAAAAATGTACAAGAAATCCTTAGTCACGTCAATCAAATGGATTCTCGCAATAGTGTATTGTTATCAGGTGTTTTGAGAGATACCAATCGAGCTGTTGTGCCTGAACCTACTAACATAGTATCTCATATGGCCACAAAAGCGTTTGTTGGAAGACCTAACGATCCACGTCTGAATCCCCCACCCGTTGAAGCTCCCAAACCTATATTAAGAAAGGTCAGTATTAATGCTTTCTTTTATTTTGTATCATTATCTATCTATATTATAAATGTGTGCGAAAGTCAAATTGTTAGAAAGCCGAGGTATATGAAAAAAAAGTATCCGGAATTGTTAATTTAAAAAGCCCCCGTAAAGGTGTTCTTGAAATTCTTTTTTTTTTTATTAAATTGATGCATATCTCCTATATTCAAACACAAAGTTTCAGCACCATCGTTTATGTAGTTTCTCTATAGAAATTGATTATATTAGATTATATCGAGGGCGCTTGGCGATTTTTTTTCAATGGACGAAAATATCAAACAAAGAATTTGTTTGCATTTTAAATAAAATTTCATTTACTAATTTGCTGAAAATATTACAAATGACTTATGATAAATCGACTTTATCAAAAAAAAAGAATATGAGTGATTCAGTGTGTTCAAAATCTGTTTTTAAAAAAAAAAACTATTTTCCGAAAATGTGCGAAATAGCGAATTGTGCGAAAATCAAGGTCTGCCTATATGTATATCATAGATTACGCAGGCTCCAGTCAAAAATGTAATAGCGGCCCATTTTAATCCGTTTTTTTAATTTTATATATTTTTTTCGTTATTTTTTTATGTCACACATAAATGGCAATAAACACATCCGTGGCAATACGAAATTTGATTAATTCCGAACAATAATATTACATATGCGTGTACTGCTAGTTTTTATTAAATTATATATCAATCACACATTTTAGTTGTCCATCACTGAATATCGAAGACGACATAGTATGGTATCTAGCAACTCTTCAGATGTTGAATCGACAACAGAAACTGCTTCCACTATTTCACAAAGTGACAATTTGTCATACACTGCAAACCCTAGTAATTTATCAGGCGATGATATCAACGTTGACAAGAACATAAATGATTCCATCGCTGCGGATGATACATCATCCATTCATTCAATTATAGGTTAAAATTTCAAACTTTGATATGATACCATAGAACTGAATTTTTCGCTGGAATACTAAAACATTTTTTTTTGCCATTTCCAGGTGAATTTCCCAAATCAATAGAAGATGTCAATTCAATTATTGGATGTACACCGAATCCTGAAGTAAATACTGTTGTTTTAAATGAGGCAGAACTTGCAGAAGTTGTGTCTAATGAAAATATTGATAATTTTTCAAACTTGAACAGATAAAAAATATATTTTTTTTATGATTGTGAATTTTTTCTTGATATTATTTACAGTGTATTTTGTGAACTTAACATGTATAAAAGAAGAAAAAATGACAATGTGCTATAATAATGAAATGAGAAGAGAGATTTTCGACAGACTGTGATTTTCATACACTGTGAGTTTTCAAGTGAAATTCTCTGACAATTTATTATATTGACAGATCTTTTTTTTTAAATGTGTTTCAAATTGAAACCGGGGTATTATTATGGTTTTGATTATTTGTATTTATAATATAGCTTTTTTCATATTCTGCAAGTACAAACTTTAAACTTTTTATTTTGTATATATGTAAATGGAATTTATATATGCATATTTATATTAAATACATTAATATTAACTACATATAATATTTCTATGTATAAATACATGTTTGATTTTTATTTAGATATATTTCACACTAAGCTTTTTAATTTTGCTTTAAAAAAATGCCAGATTGAGTAAGATTAATTTTGTATATCATATATGTATGTATGTATTTAATCTCAATATTTTATCATACTGTTTCTACTACACATGAAACTGCATACTGTAAGGTCGTTCCAGCTGGTAATGTTTTTATTTTTATACACTATCTTTTTCATAATATGAGCATTCTTTTAATTATAGATTTTTCGACAAATTTCAGTATAGGGTTTTTTTTTTATGAATATGTACGTATAATTATGGAAAGGCCAATGTTTTATGAATTCGTTAAAAATATGTTTTTTTTCCATATTTCAGGAAATTTAAAACATCATTTTTTTTCCAACGTTAATGTCAATTGCTAAACATGATAGAATATTTTTATGATAATAAATTACTTTGTATGATACTAAATTAATTATCGAGTAGATTCTTCACTGTGTATTTACTGCAACTAACTGTTTACGTGTTAATGTATAATATAAGGTAACAGTGCAATTGAGAAAATCACGTTTGTGCAATAGATGACAGCAAAGATGTCATCTGATAACAAAAACTAATTAATGCAGCCAGTAATTTTAAGAATATAGTTTTTCTATTTTTGTAAGTTTCTATGATTTTGTGACATGTTTCAAGTAATTGTTTTGAAATTGTACCTTTTATCTATCAAGTGTAGCGTATTGATTATTATTTTTATCTGAGTTTCTCTTATTTATATTTAATATTTAGATTTATATATTTTTTTCTGTATTATGTCAACCATTTAATACTGAAGTGCAGCAAACATATTGTATAACTGGGTAGTTTCATAAAAAAATTAAAATAATAATTCCCGAAGACGGTCAATACCGAGCACTATACATTTTACTCTTATGAACAAAATTAATTTATACTACACACAGTTCTCTAACTGTGAGCAGTCAAAATCCACCGGACAGAGACGTATGTATGTACTGTTGTATATCTGTCTCTGTCTGTGGCTGTTTTGACAGCTCCTAGTTATTGGATTTCTTGTAGTTAAAATTCATTTTGTTTTTCAAACAGAGGTGAAAAGACCGGCCCTTATATTATACATACGTGCATACATAATTATAGTTTGTCAATTTCATATTTATTTAAATTTAATTAAATTCAATTTGTATTTTAAATGATTTTGTTAATTCTTAAACCATACTCATATATGTATGTAATACTATTTAGTAAAATAGTGATACATTTTCAATTGTAATGAACATTACAATAGATAAAAATGTTAAAAAGTACAAAATTTGACCATCAAGTTTTCGAATATTGTGTGAAAATATGTTTATGTAATACATTCGACTACAATTTTTATGTTAATCATCAATATGTGCACAGGAAAACTGTTTTTTTTTTTTCGTCAACTAACCTATGCATAGTGTTTAAAGGTATTTCTTAGTCGCTTTATTTCGCTAATAAATTTTTGATTGTGATATATATATGTATATTTCGTATCTATATTTTTCTATAATCTAAATATCTATCTCTTTGTAACAAATGAAAATTATGTGTTTACTGAATTATTTTCCACTTTCAATATTTTGATAATTACCAAAATCCATTTTTTTACATCAATAGTGGCAAATGTTGATTACATAATAGGTATATATGTATGTATATATGTGAATCAGTCTGATTTTCAATATTATGCTTCAGGTAGATGTATATGTATATTATAAATCAAATCAAATGAATTATTGCTAGGTTTAGGTCATCAGAATCATTAGTAAATGCATATTTTTGTTAAAAAGCATGTGAGAATTTATTATTGAAAAATGTATTTGTGTTCATCGTGAAAATGGTTAATATTTGTAATTCAAAATTTTCATTTTAAAATTGTATGAAAAAAAAATACATATACATAAACTTAATTCACATATGTATATACATATATTTTTAATTTAATATACAATTTAATATAATTAATGGACACTAGTTCAAATGTTGAACGAGTTCATTCATGAAGTTTTCTTCTCTGATTGTTTTGAAAGTTTTAGCGCACTGAAAATCAGCGTGTGCGTGTAAAGCAATTCTATTTGTATGTTAAGATTATCTCATTGTTCTGTGATATGTTATGTATGGCTTTAAATACTAAAGATTATGCGCTTGCTTTAATCATTTCCAGTGACTCATTTATAAACATTAATTAACTTACTACTTCACTACTACTAATAATAATAATAATAAAAAGATTCTCTATGAACAAAGATGACATTTCTACTAGGTAGTTTTTTCCCTTATTAGCATCGGCATACATTAACATTTCACTGATTGCATAAATCCTTTTTATTTGTATATTTTGATTTTACAGTGTATTTTCATGCTTAATTTTTCATTATTGTTGTTATTATTATTCTATACATATATATATCTAAACATAAATATATGATTGAATTTTCAACAACTCTCATCCACAATGCATTCATGACTTTTATTTCGTACTAATTTATACAGGGTTGACGACTATAAGTGTTGAGTTTTTATTTAAAGTATCTATGTATATGTACTAACCATTTCGGTTATTGAGTGTATGTTCACTTGCATTCAACTGATGAAAAGCATTTATTCATTTAATTTTTTTATTATTTTAGTTGAGATAATATAAACTGCATATCACCTACTTGTTATGAATTTTATTATCTTGAAACATTTACACATACATACATACATATGCTTTTTCTCTGATCGGATTCTTTCAGTATTATCATTATTATATATAATGTTTTCAGTTTGGATTAAAGCATTACCAGCTCAAAAGCTATGAATTACACACTTTACAGGGACGCTGCATATTTTCTTGAATGAAATGATAAAGAAAACATTTTAAATGTGTAAATATAATATGTAGTTATTTTTGATGAGTTGAGACTATCATTCTAATAAAAATACAAAAAACATACTATATATACATATATGTACATAGTAAATACAAGTGAAGGGTTGTGGTCTTTACGAATTGATGTATGTATGTATTTCTTTTGGCCTACATTTAATGAATTGCCTCTACAGCTCAACAAATTAAGATCCTTTCTCATTTGTATGATAAATTATTAAGTATAACTAGGTAACACGAAGTTATATATGTATATGTGTATACAGGATTTTTTTCTCAAAAAAATGGTGTTGGAACATAAATATAATATTTTGTATATGAAATTTAGAAGCAGTTTTTTTATATATGCTCAATAGTGTATAAATATCAATTTGTCATTATCGTTTTACATTTAAGACATTTTAAAATATTAATTTGAAAAGAAATCTGGAAAAGTGTTGAATATCATTCCACGCATACATGGATAGAAACCCTGTATATATATATGAATATAAATATGTAAAATAAGTTTTATGAATAGTAGACAGTTTATTGTGTATAAATTAGAAAATATGCATTATATTATATGTCACGAATAAATGTTTGAATATATTTTATTCAATAATTAAAAAAGATTTGTGTTATTTCAATTTATTTCCTTAAAATACCTTAGTATGTATGTATGTACATATTATATGTACACGTAATGTTATGAAATGCGAACTTTACATTCATAAACTAGAGTCAACTTTTGGTCATGTTAGCAACTGTAGTTTTTTTCGTTTTTTTTTTTAGATATACATACATATGCATCTTGCATTCTCAATACATAGTAAGGATAAACATGTGCTATTTTCTTCATCTGTACATAGGTGGTAGGTATGAACCTATGAAGCGTACCTATGATAAAAATATGTATCTAATTTGCGAATGTTAAGTGATGAAATATTTTCATGTTCCACTATGCAAATTTAATAATTATTACGAATATCTAATGTACCTACCTAACAATAAGTATGAAGGTAATAGGTAAATAAATAATGAGCACGATCACGCACCGGCAATGCGTAGTGCGAAACGTGATTGTCGTCGGAGTGGGGAACGCTCGGCTCACGTGCCGCGTCGCGTGTTACACACACACATGTACCTATATATAAATATGTATATCTGTAGCTGTAGCTGTACGTAATACATACAATGCATGGCACACACGTTCTTATAACATTATGCATGCATACGTATGTGGTGTGAACACAACTCAACACCACATGTACAATACATGCACACATCCATACAGTCGCACACGATACGCGGCACGAGACACACCACGTGCCACTCTTTCTCTCTCGCGGCACGAATAAAGGTTCACATTTCTTCTTCTGTACCTACACATAACTAGGTATTACCTATGCGATTATTTTTATAGATACATATGTATATTACCGTGTTATTAGTTTTTTTACGGAGACTGAGTGAGTGTGCTCAGTTTTTGTTAATTTAATATCTATGTACATAACTACGTACGTACATCATACGTGTGCCGTGAAAAGTTGACGGATTATTTCAGCGTTCGCGAGTGCATACTTTCCATGTACAACACAATTGTGGTTATTGATTTTCACTTTTAATCTTCACTTCGTCTACAGTAGGTAAACACGAACGATTCGACACTTGTACGAACTAATTGTAAGATGTCAGTTCGATCACTGATTAAATACAATTCTTATCATATTTATATGTGCATACATACGTACATATGTGCATTATCAAAGAGTACATGCATATGTATGAAAGTATTCAAATAACATGTAGTAGGTATTATGACGTATTCTGGATGTGATGGAGATATAATAACTTTGTCAATTTTTCAATTTGATAAATGCAGCGATTTGTCTACATAGGTAGAGTAACGAAAAATTCAAAGTATGAAATTAATTTTTCAGTTAATATGTCTCATTTTTTTGATACAATAACTAAAAATATCACTCATGTCGAGGTGCATAGGTACGTACGTATTAAATTATTATACCCAGCTGATTGGAAATGGGCCAAAATGAAATAAAAAATCCCAGTAAATACAAATATGTATGTAGGCACAAATGAATATACACATACTGTGTACATATGTATAATATATGTATGCACAATGTTTTCCTAAAATATGGCCCCTCCAACGACACCATATTTCACCCATTTTTGTAGTTTAATGACTTTATTTTAAAGTGAATTTTTATCCTATGAATATTTCACTCTGCAAAGTACGAGTATATATTCATAAGACGAAAATCATCTTAAAAAAACCTCGTTAACTCACCCAAAATGTGTGAAACGTATGTAGAGTCATTGGAGGGGATTTATTTTTGGAAAAATATACTTTCAGGAATCCATACTGAGCCCGGAAAAATGCCAATTTGGATAAGATTAAATTAGAGCTAAAGTTTTTTTTTGTTTCCAGGTCTAAAGGCATGGACATTTTTCAGTTATCGGAAACAACTCTTAATTTTTCAACGCCTTCGGAAATAAATTGTAGAAGAATTACATTATCAAGGGTATGTTCA
This sequence comes from Cheumatopsyche charites, assembly GCA_024721215.1. NCBI lineage: Eukaryota > Metazoa > Arthropoda > Insecta > Trichoptera > Hydropsychidae > Cheumatopsyche > Cheumatopsyche charites. Next base: position 13,116,510 of record CM045585.1, read on the forward strand.
TACTTTGAATTACATATATAATACATACATATGTATATGTACATACTTATATATGTAAACATATTATATAATGATCTAGTATGTAAATATTTTGCCAATTATTATCTATTAAATTGCTTTTTGTTAATATACAATATGCGTACAACGAACTCTTAAAAAACCTGTCTGAAAAATATATTTCATCCATCGTGAATTTATTGTGAAGATGTTAATATGAAAGTGAAAATGCATTTTTATATTATAATTGTAGATAGAATCCAACACGTGCTGGTCGTTTTATCAATTCATACAAACATACATACCTAGTTGCATAGATATGATATGATATGAAGCATACTCGCGCATTATCACCACCTATTATATTATATTATACATACACGTACACGTACATTTCATTGGCGTTCACGGATGCTGTAAATTTGAAAATCATTTTTTTATTCTATACGGGTACAAGTACCCAATTATTATTTTATATGTAAATACACTAAAATGGATAAACATGAGTATCGATATTATCCAGTTAGTATTGTGTAAATTGAACGATATTTAAATTTCAAAAACGAAAATTGAAAAATACGTTTTCTAATGCCTAATTGTAAGTATGTAAAATACATTGTATAGGTATTATACATAGCGTGCATGTATCATACGTTATGAATGTAGTTGAAAAGTATTTGTATGAATAAATGCATACATATGTAGATACGTGTGTATGTATGTATGTATGTAGGGTGTTCGATTTCACATCGCATCTATCGCGAAATTACATCCTCGAGAGTTAACGACATTCTGTTCTGTCTGATTCATTGTCTTTATTTTTTCCACAGCATCACGTTTTCGTGCCACGGAAATAACGTGCCTGAACCGATTGATTTTATTTATTGAAACGATGCCTAATACAAATCGCTTCTTTTTCTTCTTCTCTATTTTTATTATGTATTAAACATTTCGTACACTTTATATGCGATGATATGTATTATTCATACTTAAACATATGTATGTACGTATGTATGTATAATACATCTAATACGACCATTATTGACATGTATTATGTATAATACACATATGGATATATATAATATATGTACCTACACACATATGTAAGGAGTGATTTTTTTTATTGCATCTTTAATGAAGTCTTTCGACGATATTGTTTTGCATAGGTACTCACACATTTTATTTCAATTTCGAGAGAATCAACAATCGTGTCTTTCTTCATAAGTATAGAAACGGATTGCGATTAACTGTACGAAAACCGAGTTAGACCGATTCACATCGAATTTGACCATTTTGGTGTGATAGTCGAATTCGGTTTGATGTATAGATTTGTATATATAATATATTTATAGATTTGGTTACAAATTGTCTCTATATGTAGGTATAATACATATAATCGATTATGCTGAGTGCTCATTAAAGGAAAAAGAAAAAAAAATCTTGAAATTTCACATACATTCGTTATTTTATACATACATAATTAAAAAATAAAATACTTATTCACATCCTAATCGAATGAGTGTGTAGACACGCATGAAACATGTACATATGTATTTAGTTGGCATTATGAATGAAAGCATGCAAAATGAACGGGTTGGTTATATTTAAAAAAATGAGGGAACAAAGGGAATCGTGGTAATTGAAGGGGACACGTGGAGGTTGCATGTGTCGCTATTTTGAGAGCGGGTCACGCGCCCCCTGTTCCCTAAATAAAACGCCAATACACCGACTCACATTTATAGATTGCCTACCTACCTCTAGGCACACCTACACCACACGCCTATTTTATTGTATATTCAGATTTTTCACATTTTCCACAAATTCATACCTAATATGTACTTATCGATACAATTCGCAAATAATTCAATAGATCTCCATTTCACTGATTAAATAGTGAGAAAAACGATTAGGCTATAGGTGACATAAATAGATCGATTCCGATTTATGTGGATAGAGAAATATAATATGATAAATGTATTTTTAGAGAAGTGTTTACACGTGATGCGAGTGTGTGTTGTGTCGGTGTTGAATGCGAAACGTCTCGTGTTGAGCCTCGTGTATGAGCCGACTACGAGTATAAATGTAGGTGAGAGTGTCGCGCGCCTCTCACTACCCGAACGCTCTCCGAACGAGCAGTATCTCAAATCAATTCATTATTATTATATATCAATCTCTCTATACATACATACATACATACATATTCTATTACAGCGTATAATATTTAACTGAAATATCGCGAAACGAAACAGTATCAATAATCGCGTTATTCGGTCACGTTGTTGACAGCGTGTTTGCGCTATCTCCGTGTTTATACATAAAGATATACATATAATATACTATGAATGTGTGGTAGTATCTAATGAATACAAACACCCGTCGATATACGAACGTGCGCAGCACACGTATGTAGTTTAAATTAAAAGTGCAACTAATAGAAAGTGTGAAGGGTGAAAAGTCGAAGAAATGGTGACCGTGCTCAATCTGACGAACGGAAGTCACAGCATGGATTTTCCGAAGAAGCGCTCCACGTTCCCCTCGAAAGAAGTCAGTCTCCAGTGTGCATGTGCGACGGCACATTTTTTATTTATTCCTTCATATCCATTCATTGATCCACGATCAATTCTACATATGTATGTGTATGCACTATGCAACACGACATGTACTCATATTTTTTCGCAATCATTTCTTTTACATACATATTTACATACCTACGTGTAAGGGCGGACTTTTTTTGGGATATTTCGGTTTATCTCATTCTGAAATGAGAGGGATATCCAGATCGGTAAGTCGAAATTAGTTTTTCATTGCTCAACAGCATAACGACAAGTTTTTTTTATTTATTATATAATGCCATTATATGTATTATTCTCGTATTTTAGACAATATTAATATGCAGCGGTGTGTGCATTCCCGTTTACTTTTTATGCGTTCTATTCGGATTCGATCTAACTCGGTTTTGATTCACGCGCAGCCTTATAGTCACTCTTCCAACTAAAAACTGTTAAAAATCCATTTACGTTCCGCACATTTTTGATATTTGTAATTGGAGAGCTGACTGTACTCTATGATTAGTTAACTAAATCAGTGAAAAGATCGACCCTTAGATTGGCTGTTAAATTCAATGTTACTTTATCGATCTGAAAAAACAATATATGTATGTACAAATAATGTACATACGTACATTAAAATTTTCTCTTCAGATAATTTAATTTTCCCCGAATTTTGCGCCGCAAGAGAATTTTTTTCTCATATCATGTATAAAGAAATCGGGCAAATATTTTTTATTCTTCTAGTCTAGAAAATTCTCTAATCGTAAGTTTCACATTTTAAAAATTCAAAAAAACATTATTGCATAATAAGGGTTGCTTTACGTCCCAGTACGAGTACAACGTGACATCTTCCGGTCTTGAGTCCTGCAGCGTCTCGATCAAAGAATCATTTGCTCCGGTCGAATAAAAATTAACCCATTAAAAAAAATATCTGATTATCGAGTGTGCCAAAGTGATTTTTTATCACTTTTTATGGGTGGGTGGGGAGGTTGTCCCGGTCGGTAGTCTGAAAATTATGGCAACCTATATAATAACAGGCAGGATGGTGTTTTTGTCGTGTATTAGGTCGAATATTTTTTTATCACTTGAAATTGAGGTTTAAATAGTAGGCGATTAATTGTAAGTAAGCATTTGTATAGGTATGTATGTATCATAATATATATTGTAGATATATGTATAGGTATGTATGACCATATACTTATCGATACTGTCATGTAGCAGTAGGCTTGTACATCGTAAGAATATATACCTAAATTGAGTGTGATGAGATTTTTGATTCGCTGACCTAATATACTGTTACTTGACAATATCCATATCCATATGATACAATAACGGAAAATTGATACCCGCGAAATTAGCAAATTTATAATAACACAATACCATGATCAAATATTAAAATAATCTTCTGGGTACGATAAGTGCCCATATTTTCACCTCTGGTTTGAAAATTGAAAAAACAGTTGCAGACAGAGACAGACATATTACAGTACATACATCCATATATGTATGTCACCCAGGTTTTCACAGTTAGTGAAACATGGAGAACAACGTTTAATTTTATTTTTAAACCAGAGGTGGAAAACCGGCCCTAAATGAAGATTTTACCTATTTAGGAATCAATATGATATAGCTTTAGCACGTTTTTACAACATTTTATATTTCAGAATTATTTGTGAAATGGGTTTTTGCTGTAGTTTTATCGACTTGAAAGAGCCAATTTTCGCATGTTTTTACAAAATTTATAATATTTGTAAACTGTAACTGATGAATTTGTGGTTAATTGTGTCTTTCTGAAAAAGTTAGCTTATTATATTGAACAGGAGTAAGATACTGTTAAAAGTTTCTATTCTATATTTGATTATCTATTGTGTATTTTTTATATCAATCTTCTAATAATCTTAATGAAACTACAACTTAGAATCAGCAAATGTTTTTTTCTATCGAATTCGACAGCTAACAATTAGTAAATGTTTAGTTAAGGTTAGTAAAAAAATCGCCCCTAAGAACGATCACTATTTATAATTTGATACAGTATAATATGATTAATATTTAGGTAGGTATGTATAATATCATCGATATGCATTTCCACATCAATGAGTTGGTTGTGAAGAGAAAAAATAAATGTATCTGTAATGGTCGACATAGGCGATCCATTTTCGTTTAAGATCATAATCCAAATCATATAAAAAAGGTTTTCTATTGTTCGAACAAAAGAAGAAAATTTTTTTTGGACGAATGTGATAATGATAGTAAGCGAAAACGAATCGTCTATGGGGAGCTTTATCTTCAATCGTATGAATTAATTTATATATGTGTTGATGATTTTTTTTCAGCAAGATCCAATGTCGCATAGAATAATAGAAAAAAGGAGAAGAGATCGAATGAACAATTGTTTAGCCGATCTTTCACGATTAATTCCTCCTGACTATTTAAAAAAAGGACGAGGTCGCATCGAAAAAACTGAAATCATCGAGATGGCTATTAAACATCTAAAGTATTTACAAGAAAGAGCAAACTGTAAGCTAAGTGTCTTAACAAAACATTATGTATCTATATTCTTTTCAATATGTGTATGGGCATAACATAAGTACCTATGTACATATCCTATCTATTTATAAATGATTCTAGGACAATTTTTATTTTCGATTCAACTAAAAACTAAAATCACATATGTTTTTAACATTTCAAAAAAAAAAAGCGTCAAAGATTCATATATGTACATACCTATCAACAATTATGATTTCATATATCTACATATAATATTAATTTGAGTAAGGAAACCACACCTTTCTATGAGATACGCGTGTACATTAGAGTTCATACATTAATGTACATACATATACAAGGGCCCATAATTCAATAACGTTTTCATGCCATGGCAGAAGTATTTTTGCAACGGTGCGTTTTACCATTTATTAGAAATAGATTGATTCTTAATGAGTCTACATGTAATTGTTTTCGTTTGTCGGATTACACCTGTCACGAACTTCGATACATACTTGATTTAAAATACATATGTACTTATCTTTGAACAGAAAAGAGTATCTAATGTAAAATATATCAGTTCGGATCAGGTTCGCGATATTATATTAACATACATATATACATACATATATGAATTAGGTATACGTTAGGTACATATTTATGTATAATAGTATTGTATGTACATATTTATATGATTCTTTTCGTTCTAATGATCTCTTCTCACTGCATAAGTTCATATTTGAAAATACATATGGATATGTGATTATACAAGGTGGGTCTCTATAAAAACGTTAAAAATGTATTTATTGCGCTCTTAATTTTGTTTGATATCTATCAGTTTGGAATTCAGCAATCAGTTGAAGTTTATAAGGAGCCAAAAATTCTGGGTAAAGCACGATTCGGAGTAGCGTTGTCGAACAACGTTACCAGCATTCGTTTTGACGCGATCTCAAAAAAGGGCTCCAGAAAATCGGTAATCTTGACTCCATCCGTTTTCAGATCAGAATAATTTTGAATGTATTTTAAAGCTGAATATCCTAGCTATCTAATTTAGTATATTTGAACTTACTGTACGTTGTGAGAGCTCAAAAGATAAACATACATATGTATAACGTTTTTATTGTGATACACCATGTATTATGTAACTAAACTAAAAACAATTTAATTTATCATTAATGCACATATTGTAGATGCTGAAAAACGAGAGAATTGTCCTATATCTGCTGAGCATTTTCGTTTAGGATATCAAGAATGTTTATCGGAAGTAATGAGGTATTTAGTGGAAGGGCAAGGTCACTTTCCTAGAGAGCCTGTATGCATACAACTTATTAATCACTTGCAACGTCACTGTGATAATATAATGAAAGGTATATTGATTATTTTATTCGATTACAATAAATATGTTTATTATTTTGGATATGTATACATAGTAAACAACGTAACCTCACGATACCGCGCAGACAAAGCAGCGCAAATAAATAAAATTAGCATACATATGAAAATATATTACAACGAATATAATACCTTTGATTTTTTTTTGTTTCTGTGTATAATATATTTATATGTGTAGGTATTAACTTACGAATAATATGAAATAAAGAGAAAATTGTTGAAATTAAACAATTTATTTACAGGCTAAAATAAAGAACTAATCGTAAGTCAAATAAATTAATCAAATAATATAAGTAATAAAATATTGGAATTACACAGTGAAAACTGTCGAAATGAAGAAAAAATATTTTTTTTATAATTCATAACCAAAAATACATTTATTTTGCGTGGCTTTGCTACAGTGTACTGCGTGGTTTTGTATGGTGTCGTATACATATGTATCTAAAGGAGAACGAAATTAGAGAATCTTTCGAATTGTCCTGTTTAACTTTAAATTTTGGTTCCAGGAGATGTACTTAATAAGCTGAGATGTAATTTGGATTCTAACAGTAGTTCTAGTGGCAGTTCGAGCAGCTACGCCGTTCACAACCAATCGGGTGTGACCAATAATATTCAACGATTGAAAGGGAAACAAATCGACATGAACAGCAACGATAGACATCATCAGCACTCGAACGCATACACCGAAGAAATTTCGACGGCTTCGACGAACGAAATGGAGCACTTCAGACTAGTTTCGGAGCATGCGGACGAATCCTCGGAAAAGAATACGAACGGCGGCCAAGATATGTTCGTGGAGAAGAATATGTCACCGTTGCCCTTGGCGAATAACGGCGGTAGTTTTTCAGGAATTCAGCTGGTAGAGGTGGACGGGAGTATGAAGGTGGACGAAGGTGGTGGAGGTGGAAGTGGAGGCGGAGGCGGAGGCGGAGGTGGAGGTGGAGGTGGAGGAGGAGGAGGAGGAGGAGTAGGAGGCGGAGACGCGACGAGGACCTTTTTCAGGAAGTCAGTGGAGACCGATTGCCAAACGAAGCAGTTCTCTCCCGGTAATAATAAAAATAAGTATTACTGTCACAGAGTGTGCGAACAGAGCACGAATTCGCGCAACTCGTCTCACTCTCAAAATCAAGCGGGCGACAGCGGTGTCAGCAGCGGACAAACCGACACGGACAACATCCATTCGTACAAATTCAAAAACACAATCAAGCAAAGGTTCTCTCTGTCGCAGTCGCAGTCGCAGTCGCAGTCGCAGTCACAGTCGCAGTCTGCCAGCGACTACTTATCGTCGAGTCCCAGCGAAGGTACGGCCAACACATTCGCGACCGCCTCCAACGAGCATTCGTTCATCTGTCGCGACCAGTACATCGCCAACGGCAAGTTGTCTCACAAGAAAAGAAAAATCATGAACGGCGACCACCAATCGAGACACCAGTCTAACATCAATTACGAAAACAGTCAGTACAAAGACCAGACCTCGTCGTCGGAGACTAACTCTAGCGAAAACATCACTAGTGTCTCTCAAAACTCCAATTACAGATCGAAAAAGATGCCCGTGAACGAAATCGACGTGACCGCAGACGGAGACTACTTGAAATTAGGTCAACATATAAGAGCTGGAAAACTGTATGGCCATTCCGATGTGAATATTGAAGACAGTTTTTCGAAATTCGCAGGTGTAGGTGTGCCGATATTCGCCCTGCACGCGAAAGGGTCGTTTTATGTGCCGATGAACGTCGATTATGATTGTCTCGTTCCTTTTTTGGGGCCGTACGATCTCCTGGATGCGACTGCTTTGCAGCCGAACATTTCCCTACATCCAGTCACCATCAGCGTCAATTTCCAACCTCTCTGCTTCACCAACAAACAACTGCCCATAAGGACCAAATCCGAAAGAAACGACTGGCAATCACTCTAATCTATGATACAAGTATGAACATACGTACATATTGTATCACCCGACAGTTTCAATTGTTGAATTTTATCAACGCATTTAACGCAGAATTTTTACAATACATGCATATTAGTCAATCCTGTTTGGCTAAACTTTATTATACTTATAATATTAACGTTTTATTCAGTTCACAATCAAATCAAGTTTTGTAATATAGCAGTAGCATTTGGCAGTAGGTACGAAATGGTCGCAACTTGTATCAAAGTATATTTTATAATTGCTTTTGATATTCATCAATTTAAGTAATTTTTATTGGTGATGGTCGATTCGCATTACAAGTGAACCGAACGGTACAATAACTGATGAACAAGACACACTTTACGGTACAGCCATCTCTCTCCTTCTCAGAAGGAGATAGCTGTATCGCCGTATGTGTGTGTTTCGTTCATCAGATTCTGTACGGTTTACTTTCGTGGCAATGCGTACACCGCTTAAATGTAAATACATATATTTGATAGTTCATATAATAAACCTCTTGAGATAAACGCAAATCAAAATCTCCTTCAATTGCCTCTTACATACATATATAATATGCCTACATATGTATGCTAGTCATTTCTTTCTAAGTATACCTACGATTTTGTAGATCCATCATACATGTATGATTATATTTACTTATGACCACACGTGTATATTTATCATTATTTTATTATTATATTGATAAATCACGTTATATAAATGTATAGTGTAAAAATTATGATGGCTGAATATGATGATAAATATGTATAAACAATGAAAATGTGACATTTGCTTTATAAATCGTTTCGGTATATATTGTACCAGTAGTAGATCAAATTGTAATGATATTTGTGTTTACGAATCTGCATTTATATATATTTTTTAATATAAACATGTATTATAAAAATATAATTATATATTTTTTTCTATTATAATCTTTATAAAAGTACCAAAGTAATTAAAAATGCATTTCAAGATAGTGATAATATTGAATATGTTGTATAAGTGGATTGTTATTATTAATTTATATGTATGTCATATCTTCGAAGATGATGTAGACCGAATGCGTGATTTAGATAATTGTCTGCGATGAAAGCTATTTATTGTAGAAATACTTAATATAATTAGATCAATGTATTATTGTAAACATTGTATTGTAAAATATTATATATTATTGGATAAGTATGATCTTATAATTAAAATACATATGTATGTGCAATACAGATATCAAACAAATGTTTTGATCCAAAATATAAAGTGATTTTAAACCAATGGAACGTAAAAAAATATACTGATTCAATTTAAGAATTAAATTCTACAGTATGTGAATATTTTATATTTGCATATCTACCTGAATTTCACATTATAAATGTGTAAAAAGTATGTGAACAACAAATAAATGAATTTGTAGGTATTTATATGTATTATATTTTATATTCAAAGTGAAGTTGGTTGATTGATTGATTTCTTTTTAGGGTTGAAAAATATTTTATTTCGACGTTATATAAATACATATTTATTTGTAACAATAGGAATTCTGTACCTATGTATGTATACTATAAAGAATTTAAAATTCCGTGATAAATGCATGTATATTGTAAATTAATAATAATAGCATTGTAAAATTTATCAATGTAACTTTGTACACATAAGCGAAAAACTAGTCTTAATATAAATAGATATTATGTATGTATTGTGAGTTTGGTTTAAGTTTAATATTCGTTTTTGAATAAGCATTTTAATTTAATATAAGTACATACTACATAAATAATAGGTATTTTATATAATATGTACTTATAAAAAAGGCTGTTTAAACGAGATTTCTATTTTTTAAAACAATTGTTTATACTTAATACACATTTTTGAGAAATTATATGATTTTTATTGAAATTATTTCAAAATAAACATCAGACATATAAAATTAAATATTCAACAATTTTAAATAAACTTTTTGATAAGAGAAGCCTGAAGTCACTTGGAGGTAAGTTTTAAACAATGACAAAAGTTTTTGTTTCCACCTTTTTTTGAAAAATCATCATGAGAAAAAAATATATCAATATAGGATTATAATAGGGATCACTTGGTATATGCACCATTTGAAATAGCCTGGGATTTCATAACACATCACACGCTTCTACACTTTCAACATTACCATTTGCGTTACTCGTACCCCAAAACTATTGATTTCAGAAATATACATATATAAAAACAAACAGTTAGGAATTCACTCAATTCAATTTTTTAACATTCATAGATCACAAAAAGTTTAATTAAATAGATATCACAAATATTGCTTTTTTTTTCTATCATGCCACAACTACGAGTATGTTGCTGGCAAATGACATTACTTTTATTATGAAAAAAATATACACAAAGGATACGACACTCCAATAGTATAATAAACTATCGCATAACTTTTTGATGCATTTCAAGTGGTTTAAACATCAGTTTTATGGAAAAAAACGTGCCATACGACGCAAAAATTATTTTGATGTCGAAAAAGTCACGTTCTCAAACAGATAGTTAAAATATTATGGACAACGAAAAGCTTATATGACTTAAAAATATATTAAATTACTTTTTCATGATTTAAATATTCACAATGAATAAATTAATTATTTTGCTGTCCAAAAGACCCATAAAAGTTGAGTAAAAAACGTATAACGCAGAATACATTCGTCAATGACGGGATGGTTTTTCTGGCATTCAGAGCGGAATCTGACGGTGGATTTCAAAATTAATTTTAAGTGTCTCAAAAACACTCGTGCCTGAGATAGATATAATTGTAAGCGAAATAGGCCAAAAGTGGCGAAAAAATAGAAGAAAATTGAAAAAAAGGCCAAAAAAATTTTTTGGCGCGTGACCGCGCCGGGACGGGGTGTATAATAATTTAAATTAAATTTTAGGTTAGGTTATGTTTAGATAGGGTAAATTTTTTTTTT